>OZ024819.1:6394631-7093552 GCA_964017055.1 Chloromyia formosa | reverse complement strand
ACCATTTAAGGATCACACAACGCCTTAAGGGGTGAACTCGGTGTGCGGTTAAACGAAAGATATAAGACTGAGAGGTTCTTTTGGAGACGGGCGCGCTTGAGAACTCTCCGGTTTAGAGGCTCGTATCGTATATGCTCTTGTCATCGTGTTCTCGTCCTAGTCGTCGTCGTCCTTATACGGCGACTAACAAAAACGGCGGCCGGGGATGATGTGAATAGAGGACGACAAAATGCTTTTGCACACACGCAATTTTCAGGTGTTCAGAAATAAGAGTTTGTGAACGTGTTTTCCGGATCATGTACAAGTCATTCGCGGCAAGGACTCTTGGCATTTTAATAGGAGCAGGCGAAGGGACCTATTCCTCGGTGCAATTACATCCTTGTAAATCAGTCGATTGAATGTGCATCCATTCGTGTGTGTGCGTGTGTATGTGGCGAAGAGAGAAAGGATAAAAGGATAAGATGTTTACATGTCCTTCGAATTCATCATACAATGTGACAACTCATTCGGACAGGAAATACATATCCAGTCCAGCCGTTTAGAATTCGCCCCGGCAAATGTAAACGTCCTAAACGCCAATAGAGACAATCCGGGACTCATACTCCCCCGGGATCCTGCACATCCCTTCGCAGGATTATATTCAAATCGAGGAGTCCTGCTTGCCGATAAACCGCACAACATGGTCAGTCAATTCGAACGTGCTGTTTGCAATTTGTACAAGGCTATTTGTGTGTGTGTGTGTCAATGTCCTTTGTGCAGGATGGTCCGGTTAGATGGACGTGGTAGGGTCAACAACCCAGAGACAGAATGGCAAAGCCACCGGGACAGTGGATAGTGCACACTACACCCGGGACTGTATTCAAATTCCCAATTTCGGCTCTATTTGTTATCTATTCAGGGATATACGGACACATTCAACATACAGGACAACTTTGCATTCATTTCATCCCTTCGAGATGGAGCGGAGGGGGCGGGGAGGTTTGTTAAGTTCAGGCCTACGTGAGACACACATTTCTTTCTCTCGGCAACATTCGAGCCTCTGGATTCAGTTCCGTGTGTTCAGAATACATCCTGATGAATGAAAAGGACTCTGGCACTTGCACTTGACAACATCCTTGCTTGATAATTATACACGTAGCACCGGGGTCAAACAAAAGTATCCTGAAATTGTTGCAACGAAGCAAGAACTATTTAATCCAATCCAAGAAGGCACACACTTCTCTATACCGACATAGGTGGTCTGGCCAGTGTCCGGTGTAGTCCAAGTTTTCTATGTAGGTTCAGTACAATGCATCGCGTCGTCATAGCTCTGAATGTTGAATTGCAACAAGGGCGAAGGAGGTGGGGGAGTTCGATGAAGTGAGGGGTTGCTGCAGTTGCAGGTTGCTGAAAGCAATCTCTAACAAACAAGCCGCCAATTTCCAATTCCATTCATATGCATCAGAGGCAGAGGCTGCTGCTACTGTGTGTGGTTTCACACACACACACTCCCCTCAAACTCCCCAAAACTCCGCCAAACTCCCCAAAACTCTCCCCCATAACGTTTATGCCTTTTATGCTTTTCGAAACAACAGAGAACATATCGAGTGGAGTCGAGTGAAGGTTAGGAAACATTAATAAGTATGGTAGAGCCCCCCCCCCCCGTCTCTCAACCCTTCATGTAACAACAGCACACGGCATTTAAATGGAAAGGAACAGAACACACAACGAACAATCGACAAAGTTGATGTGTTAGCTCGCTATATCCTGTGATAAGGATAAGGATATACACTGCAGCTCGGCGGACAATCTAAAAGTGGCGGGTGCGGAAACACGGTATCAGGATGTGTTACATGAAAATATAGAGAAAAAAAACAGCAGCCTAACGGCTCCACATAGACCGCTGGGGTCCATAGTGATACCACACATATTTCAGGTACTCATCCCGTGTCGTTGCTAACCCTTACCAGAAGATCGTTGTTGAGCTTGAAGGAAACTGATTCATTGGAGGCTGCTCCAACTGATTCCTGCGACTCCTTCAAGGTCGTTGAAGAAGTAAGCTCCTAGGCACTTTAATCTTCTTCCAGCGAGTGCAGGACATTCGCATAGAAGGTGCTTTAGAGTTTCTTTCGAGTTTGGTATCTGGCAATTCCTGCAGCCATCGCTAGTTATTAGCTTTATTCTGTAAGCGTGTTCCCCTATCAGGCAATGAACCCGTTAGGATGCCCACTAATAGTGCACACTGACTTCTGGCTAGTCCTAAGAGGCTTTTGGTTTTCATTTTGACATAAGAACTCCACAATATTTTCGCTACTCTGGAGTCGTTTGTGTTAAGCCAGTTGGGATTGGCCTTTGTTTTGGCGTCGGCGGCTCTTGGGCTGCCCTGTTTGGCTAGTCCGTCCGCTATTTCGTTACCCAGAACTCCGCCATAGGAAGAAAAAACTTACTACAGTACACAGGAATAAAAACCAAATAAGGATCTTTTCGACTGAAATTGAAACCTTTGCCATTGGCTCACCGCGCGCTATGCGCGTACCTCGCCCTTCTAGTATTTTTGTAGACCTCCACGCAGCGCTGCCTTGTCCTTCATCAGTTCCTTTGAAGGTTTCACGCTCTCTTAATCAATTCAGAGGCTTCGATGACTGTTTGATAGAAGTCTCGGCGCCGAATACGTCGCTGATCCCTAGCGGGTGCCTTAGATCCCCTCATGACCCCATCGAAGAAAAGGCAGCTTCTAGGGGCGCTGCGAAAACAAGCGAAGAGGAAGCGTAGGAAAAAAAAAAACAACTTACTATAGTCGACACGAATAAAAACCAAACAAGGATCTTTTCCATAGAAATTCAAACCTTTGCCATGGGCTCACCGCGCGATACGCGCGCACGGAGCTCTTCACGCTCCTTTAATCAATTCAGAGGCTTCGTTGACTGTTTGATCGAAGTCTCGGCGCCGAAGATGTCGCTGATCCCTAGCGGGAGCCTTAGATCCCCTCATCAAGGAAAAGGCAGCGCCTCCAGGGGCGCTGCAAAAATAAGTGAAGAGCGCGGTGCCATGGGTTCCAAGGTCCTAGCTGATCCCAGTGCTTGTAAAGCTGTTAGACAGCTATGCACTGTCTTCGACTTGTAGTAACGGACTGTAGCGCCTCTAGTGCTGCTCGACTGTCCGAGTATATGACGATTCCATCCTTTTTCCGGGATGATATCATCACCTCGGCTGCCTTTTGGATCGCAAGCACTTCCGCCTGGAAAATGCTGCACTCATTCGGCAGTCTGTAGGACAGGTTGCATGGAAGTTGCGACGAGTAGACTGCTGCACCAACTCCGGCTTCCAACTTGTGGAACAATACGTGTAGAGGTTCAGCGCCTTTCTGCGTCCATGATCAACTACCGGGATCTGTTCCCTATCGGGTATATTCACCTCGAAGTTTGTGCTGAAACCTACTTGCTTTGGTAACAGTTTCTAGCTCCTACTCCACCTCGTTGGCTTCCATGGTATTTTCATTCCCGTCCGCGGGATGGCGCTTTTTAAGCTAAAGAAATATGCTTCCTAAGCCCCACGCCATTTTCTCGAATCGAGGATAAAGCAAGTCCTCCGCTTCCTTGTTTATCTGTAGGATGATGGTTTGCCCTCCTTCCGCTGTTGGTCCACTGGAATGTTGGACCAGCCAATCATCCGTCGCGTCGGTACATATCGGGGTTCTGTCGCTGGAGCAGTTGGAGGGGAGTGTCTGCGGGTGAAACGCTCAGCATTAGGACCTTCGCCTTGGGTACCGCTGGAATGTTGGCACCCTTCCATACACCGTCCAGTGTCGGCACAGTGTTTCTGCACCCCTTCAGCATTCCGTCGTCTTTCCAGCTTATCATTTGACGCCTTTGAACCACCCAGTTCCATCAAACGATGGCATAGGGTGGTTCGCGTCTGACATTCACTGCATCAGTTTATCCAGCAGCTTCATTTCCATCACTGACCACCTTTCCTGGCTCATCCTGCCGAGATGATCGCTTCGGTCAATGAGCGCTACCACCAAGTGTCGTCTTGCTGCTTTGGCTGCACTCACTTTTTCGGCTTTTCTGTTTGGCTGTCTGTCCTGTAGGCGCCTGGCTAGCCCCTGGCCTTCCCGCCGCTGGGCATTGCCTTTTGCTCGTTACTCCTCTTCTGAGCGCTGCCTTTTTACAGTCAGCTTAGTTCTCGTTGCTCACGACCTTGTTATGGAACTGCGGGTCACTACTCGCAAGGTCTGCTCTTGTCTCTAAGCATTTCCGGCTTTCTTCGACAGTTTCCTTGACCCATGACAAATCCTCCGTCTCTTTCGGGGTCAGAAGTTGTCGGTTGCCAAGTCTTTCGCTTATTCTTAGTGTCGCCTTGTAGCGTCTAAGGGGCCTGCGCTCCTCATTCGGCGGTTTGGAACTTTTGACCGAGCGCCGTTCAGTGTCCTCCTTCTCACGGTTGGACCTTCCGGTCGATTGCAATTCAGCGCCCTCACCAGACGATTTGGGGCTTAACAGGCGGCCCTCTTCCGCTTGGCTCAGTGCTATGTCTTGTTCTCGATCTGAGCGATTACTGTCAAGCTCGGTATCGAGTGTGAACATGTCTCTTGCGCGTTGTTTTTCCAAACCAGTAGTATACACATCAGAGTCACCTGGTTTGCCCGCTGGCTCGACTAAGGAGGCGCTTAAACCTCCCGAAACCTTGTCGGTAGTCGCAGCCACGACTCATACCGACACTTGGATAGATATCCCTAACCGCGAATTATCAGTTGTTTCGTGTTTCCATGTCGTACCGTTTTTGGGCCTTCTTTACCGTCTACCGGCCCTGAAAAGACTGGGATCTAACACCCTACCAGCACCTTCACAGTTCATAGATTGTACACGAAAGTATTGTAGTTGTCATTGGTGGAGTGTATAAGTGCCTGGAAGGATCAGCCTACCATCTCTAGCTAGCAAGCCATATGAGCAAAATAGGGCGCCCAATGTGGGATGTGATAGTTCAGATGGTGAGATGGGAGTTTTTCTACTCCAAAAACAGGCGAGAACTATTTTGGGAGGCGAAAAATTAACTCAAATTTTTGTTACTGCCTAAGGCCGTTTCCTCACTTGTCGGTACGGTAGCGGTGCGTAATCGGCATGCTCGCGGTATACGCGATACCGAAAGCTTACCGAGCGCCTTTATTTCAATGAGTGTTTCCTGATTTGCTCGGTCCCTCCTCGGATCCGCGAATACCGAGCCAGCCGGGAAACACTAAGCTTTCGGTACCGCGTATACCGAGCATGCCGATCCTGCACCGCTACCGTACCGACAAGTGAGGAAGCGGCCTAAAACGGAAATTCTGTCTGAAATTTTTCCCCCGGAATGGATTGCCCGTACTGTCCCAAGTGCCAAAATGCCTTTTCGGTGATTTCTCAAGTGGATTTTCGTGGGTTACAGTATACTGCCGAAAGCAGAGATTCACTCTCGAATTTCCCAGAGTGGATTTCCGCTTTGGGCAGTGCGCGGTCTCATCGAAATTCACGGATGCAAGAGAAGGATTTTTAAATTCAATCTCTCCCCTCGCCCTTTCTCGGCTTGGTGCTCTTCAAAACAGACCGCCGCACATGATCGCCCAATAATGGCATCAGTGACGCTCCTTACATCAGAAGCGATGAAAGTCAGAGTATGTAGGAGGCGAGGTGCGCGCGGTGAGCCATAGAAAGGGTGTTCCATGTTTAGTTGTAACTTTTTTCCTCTGGCTCATCGCGCACCTCGCCTTCTGAATACTTCTGCAGCGCTCCTAGGAGTGCTACCCTGGCCTTGATCTCAAAGAAGTACAGTCTCGTCCTTGAAGGTTCTTGCGCTGTTGTGATCTTGATCAAGAATCGGTGAAAGTCCCTGATAGAGGGAGAGTCACAGCGGGTCCATATGGGGCAAACAAGCACTAGGGAGCGCTCCTTGCTAAATCATGTAGGAGGCGAGGTGCGCGCGAAGCGCGCGGTGAGCCATAGGAAAAGTGTTCCTTGTGCAGTTGTAACTTTTTTCCTCTGTGCACAAGTGCAAGTGCATTATCCTTGTGCAAGTGGTAGGACCAAATCTCGACATTGTCTCTGTAAAAATTATTTCCAAAAAATTTAAACAAACACACAACCCTCTAACAGGTAAAAGCTATGCAATGGTATGTCGTCGCGACACCGCGACGGACGGACGTTGGGTTCCCTTTTACTTCCCCCCCCCCCCCCCCCCCCCTCCTCCACTCAGATTTCATTGTTTCTCCTCGCGCCTGGACACCTTGAATATAATTTCAGAGTGCGCTATTTGCTGAACCCGAGCGTATAATCCATCAACGATGACGAGTCGAGTCGCGGAACGCAAAACAACACATTCCAACTAAACAACAAGGACAAGAAAAAGGACGAAAGGACTAGAGACTAGGGAAAAAAGCAACAGCAGAAAATCCTTCAATACAATAGACCCGCTATGGCTTGTCCATCGGCGCTAATGGTACCCAAGAGAGTGGGTGGAGGAGACGAGGACGACGGACAAAGGATATTGTTTGGTTTGGTTTCTCGTCCACGTGGAGACGACGCGACGGGGTCGAGCAGAATCCAACCATCCAAACGATTGTTTTTTTTTTGTATAATACCAAAAACAGAATACACACAAGTCCTTTGGTTCTGCTGTGCTGCTGCTGCTAGCACCTGTTCGATATTTTCCTTCATGTCGGACCGACGGAATTTTTGCAGAGCCATCAAGCATATCCTTACAGGCGAGCTGGGCAGAAGACAACAAGGAATAAAAAAGACCAAAACCCACCAGAAACACAAAAACAGACATTTTCGTCCTGTGGCGGTCGGTCGTTTGGTCGGGTCCTTGATGAGCTTTCCTTTTTTAGACTGCCTCTCTCTCTAATTACAATGAAAGATCTTACGGCTCACCTCGATTCTTGCGCGCGGGCGGGGCGGGTTTAGTGGCGCGATGCCGAAGGAGCCCCGTATGTACTCGCATGAAACGAAAAGCCATTCAAGCGAAATGGATCCGACCACAAGACAAACAGATAGATAGATAGGCAGATAGATATCCTCTGTGTTTACGAGAATCAACTGACCTACATTTGACCTAATGGACCCGAGGCGCTCGTGGGCTCTCATTTAGGGATCGGGGTTTATTGTTTCTTTTTGCGACCGCGGTAAACACCAATTAGGGTGAATTTTTACACCGCAACCAGGCCCCCAAACGGCTTTCAACTACGTTTCAGTTTTCATGTTTAAATTGTTTCGGTGAAATTTAACTTTTTGGGCCCTTTTTTCTTTGCAGGTGTCTATGCATCCAATTCGTTCGATACGCAAGGACCGTCGTTCTCGATAGAGCCGCCAAATCGTTTAGAATTTACAAATTCAATAGGTAGCCGAGCGGATTGTATAGTACGTGGCAATCCACAGCCCAACATTGAATGGTTCGATCAACACAACAATCCTGTGTCGACAATACCGAAAGTAAGTATATGCGCTGTGACTCGCCCTATCCAAGATGCTTTTCAACCCCCCCTTAAGCCCGTATAGAAGCTCCCTATCGAACAGTAGTGCCGCGCGTTCACACGTTCCTGGAGACATTTAAATACAGGGGCTGGCTGGGGCTGGGCTCTTACTAAAAATCTGTTGACAGTAAGATGTCGAGCTTTTGAACGGTAGTCAAAATCTACTAAAAATGGAGTCCAAAATATTGGTCATAATCTTGGTGAAAATCGACCTCAAATGCGGTCAAAATTTGCGTCTGTGCTACGTCAAAATTTGTCGCCAAAAGAAAGCGATTGAAAGCGATCGAAAACTGTCCAAAAAAAATCAGTTAAAATCGATTTAAAATGAAGTCAAAATGAGAGTCCAAAATTGTCGTCAAATAATAAAAAGGTGTCAAAAATTTGGTCCAAAATTCGGTCAAAATCACATGCGCGAATGAACACATTAAAAAATGGACAAACTCTATGGAAAACTATGTCAAAATCGCGAGCTCAAATTGCCAAAAGGAGTGCCCTACACCCAATCTGTGATGTGCCAAAATTGTGACCCAAAAATTGGCCCAAACTGATGTAAAATCGATGAAATTCGAGGGCTCCAAAATTAGTCGAAACTGATCGGCTCAAAAATTGGTCAAAATTGATACAAAATTGTTGAAAATTCCAAGGGTCCAAAATTTGGCTAAACTGATGAATTTTCGACCCAAAAATTTACCTAAACTTATACAAAATTGTCCAAAATTCCAAGGCTCAAAAATTAGTCGAAACTGATCGCTTCAAAAAATGGTCCAAACTGATACAAAATTGCTGAAAATTCGAAGGGTCAAAAATTGGTCTCGACCGATGCATTTTTGACCCAAAAACTGGTCCAAACTGATATAAAATTGTTCAAAATTGGCGCTCTAAACCGATGCATCGTGGAGGTCGTCCTTTTGTATTATCTTCTGTAAGAGAGAGAGAGAACTGAGACTTGATCCTGATTTAAATAAATAAACCAAAATCGAATTAACCTTCCGTAATTTTTCGCCTTCCCCAAAACAGGTTCGTCACATTTTAGGCAATGGTTCCTTATACTTTCCACCGTTCGAAGCGGAACTATTTCGACAGGACGTGCATCTATCATCGTATCGATGTCTGGTCACAAATACCGTGGGAACAGTTGTCTCTCGTGATGTCAATGTGAAAGCAGGTGAGTACAGAGACAGAAGAAAAAAAAAAACAGAAAATCCTTTTCCGCTTTTCATTTAGAGTAGAGAAAGAATGGGAGGGAAGGAGGGGAGGGGGTAGTTAACGAAGACCACTATGAAATGAAATTGGGACATCGACGACGACGACGACGACATTATGGAGAAAGGATATTTCATGTCCGGCACTAGGTACAGGACAATATCGTATCCTCTTTTTTTGCCTCCTTTTTTTCTGTTTTATCGAATTCGAAAACACGTTGACCCATTTCGATGGCCCAGATACCGCCACGGATGGTGGTGGGCTGGGGTTGGTTAGTAGAGACAGTAGTCGGTGTTCGTTGTTTTTTTTTTGTGGAGGGCGAGAGAGGGCTGGCAGGACTTTCTGTTCTGCGATTTTTTTGTCATTGTTGGTTCGAGCTGTTTCATTTTTTTTTTGTTCTAATTTTCAGTTCAGTTTCTTAGCTCCAGGAGAGATACAATTTTTTTTTTGCGTTTCTAACCTGAGGTGTCATTTATGCAACCACAACTTCCTTGAGGCTCTCATCCTTGCATCTGCCTACATTAGATTAGATTGTAGGATGGGCGTTGAACCCTTAGGGCTCAGAGCACAGAGGCCAAGTAGCCCATTGTTGGCCCTGGGTCTGGTAACAGGCCTAGACCTAGACCAGGAGGAATAATGAAGCCGAGGCGACGTCATCAGCCTACGGGTAGGCTGCTCCGAAGCAGTCTCTACGTCACCAGGCTAAGGCGTTACAATCGCATAAAATATGGGTCAAAGTCTCGTCTTCTTCACCGCAAAAGCGACAGCTCAAGCCAGGAACAATGCCTACATAGTTCTCAAGTGGTCTCTTAGGCCGGAGGGTCCAGTCAGGAGATCACAGATGGTTCTAACCTTGTTCCGGTTTAACTTTAGGAATTCAGCCGATCTGGTACGCGAGTTTTCGTTTTCATTCCCCTCGGGGGTTTTCAAGGACAAGGCAGCGCTCCTTGGAGCCCTGCAGAAAGACTGGAAAGGCGAGGTGCGCGCGAAGCGCGCGGTGAGCCACAGGACATTTATAACCAATGTCCTCTGGCTCACCAGAGGATCATCTCTGATTTACCTACGGCTCACCGCGCGCTTTGCGCGCACCTCGCCCTCTTAATATTTCAGCAGCGCTCCTTGAAAGCCCCTGGAGGCAGTAAAATGGTTAAAATTTAATCAGAGACGATCTTCACAAATTTGTAACCATGCTGCGCGGTGTTTCTGCAGCGTTCCAAGGAGCGAACTCTACGAATTCTATTCTCTGACAATATGGCGGCACTCCTTGGAGCGCTGCAGAAGTATTGGAAAGGCGAGGTGCGCGCAGTAAGCCAGAAAACATTTATAACCAATGTCCTTTGGCTCACCAGACGATCATCTCTGATTTTCTTACGGCTCACCGCGCGCTTTGTGTGCACCTCGCCTTTCCAATATTTATATAAAATATATATATATATGTCTTGTCCTTGGCAACCCCTGAGGTGGATGCTACGCGAGTTTTCGTTGTCATTCTCCTCAGGGGTTTTCAAGGATAAGGCAGAAATACTGGAGAGGCGAGGTGCGCGGAAAGCGCGCGGTGCGCCAGAGAAAATTGGTTATAAATTAATGAGGATCATCTTTGATTTTCCTACGGCTCACCGCGCGCTTTGCGCGCACCTCGCCTTCTTGATATTTCAGCAGCGCTCCAAGGAGCGCTGCCTTGTCCTTGAAAACCCTTAGAGGGAGTAAAATGGTTAGAATTAAATCAGAGACGATCTTCACAAATTTGTAACTATGCTGCGCGGTGTTTCTGCGGCGTTCCAAGGCGCGAACTCTACGAACTCTATTCACTGATAATACGGCGACACTACTTGTAGCGCTGCAGCAATATCGGAAAGGCGAGGTGCGCGCGAAGCGCGCGGTGAGCCAGAGGACATGTATAACCAATGTCCTCTCTCTCTCTCCTCTCCTCTGAAGGGGATGCTACGCGAGTTTTCATTTCGATCCCCCTCAGGGGTTTTGAAGGACAAGGCAGCGCTCCTTGGAGCGCTGCGGAAATATTGGAAAAGCGAAGTGCGCGCAAAGTGCGCGGTGAGCCAGAGCAAGTTGGTTATAAATTAATGAGGATCATCTCTGATTTTCCTACAGCACACCGCGCGCTTTGCGCGCACCTCGCCTCCCTAATATTTCAGCAGCGCTCCAAGAAGCCCTACCTTGTCCTTGAAAACCCCTGAGGGGGATGAAAACGAAAACTCGCGTAGTAGATTCTTACCATTTTTAACCCTCCCAGGGGGAGGATGAGATGAAAAGCTTTACCTGCCTCAACCCTGGCTGATTATCCCAATAGGCGGTAGCCTCATTGCGTTCCCAGTCTCTAATGAGATTCATGAAGTTGGAATACCGCAAAAGAGTTCCGGTCCGCAGAAGGAAGTGGCCGAGGCTGTTCTATCCCAATTCGTCGGCCTGATCATTGCCACTGATACCAGCATGGCCAGGGACCCAGAATAGAGTTACTCTGCTCCCGGAGCCAATTACATGTACGATCCTAGATGTCACTGCACTATTTGACAGCGCTTTCATGGCCGCCTGGCTGTCAGAGAATATGGCCACGTTCTTGTTGTCATAGCCGATCCTCAGGCATAACTCGGCACATGCCTCAATGGCGTACACCTCCGCCTGGAAGACAGTGGCAAACTTGCCCATTTTCTTGTTTTTTCTTATGTTAACACCAAAGCTTAGGGGATACCCTTCAATACAATAGCATAACTTTAGTAGATGAGAAAAATTAAGGTAAGAGGGGAGGATGGGTTGAGCTGGATTAGACGAGATT
Source organism: Chloromyia formosa (assembly GCA_964017055.1). Classification (NCBI taxonomy): domain Eukaryota; kingdom Metazoa; phylum Arthropoda; class Insecta; order Diptera; family Stratiomyidae; genus Chloromyia; species Chloromyia formosa. The sequence continues at coordinate 7,082,081 of OZ024819.1, read as the reverse complement.
AAATGACGGTGAACATTTTGTTTACATTTCTGCAGGTCGTAAGTGCAGGGGAAAACAGATGATGTGAAGCGTTCCACATTCGAATTGTTCTGCATACGAAAGAGTCGTACAATTTTGCGGTACGACTGACACTAGTTTCGATGGTAAGATGATGGGCACGGCTTGACTGCCTCTGGTGTTGCATACAGGAAATGCAACATCGGTGATTAGACTACTACTATTTCAGACAACTAACGTCACGTCTGTGCTGAAGTGGATCTATCCGGGAAGTTATATCGCGTCGCATGCTACAAGTCTCGCGGTTGCCATTTTGGCTCGTGCTTTTATGCGGATGTGTATTGGCTGTAGGTCGAGCTGTACATCAAGAGCACTAGATGGGCAAGAGGGCACCCCCCCTCCCCCCCCCATGGACCTTGCCTAAGGTGATCTTACCACCAACAGTGAATGCCCTTTTTCACTAGACTGCTGCACCATATTCTAATAAAGGTCTAACCATGGCCTTTTAAATCCAGAGGGCTATTCAGGGTTTTATTCCCCACGTCTTACCTACATGCTGCCTACATATGCCTTAGTGGCCTTATCCGCCAATACCCTGAGGTGTTCTTGCCAGAGTTGTTTACTATCGAGGATGATACCCAGGTATTTGGTGTGCTTTTCCATGGGTGAGTGGTGAGTCGTACATTAAAGGGCGTCTGATGCGACTGAGGTTTCTTTTTCTAGAGAATGGAATGACAGCTGCCTTGCACGGGTTGACTCGAAGTCCGTTGTCGTTGCACCATTCTTGTCCAATGGCAAGAGCTGCTTTAAGGATGTCGGGTAGAACCCCCTCGAACCTTCCTTTAATCAAAATAACTAAGCCATCGGCTTAGCCCTGTGCTGAGTAGGCCAGCTCGTCGAGAGTTTCCACAGCAGGCTATCAACCACTATGCACTACAGTAAAGGCGACAGAACTACTTTTTTTATGATTTTACCAAAGCTTAGGGAAAACCCTTTAATGCGAGAGCACAGCGTTGGCAGTAAGGGATTAAGGTGACGGTGTACATTCCGTTTAAATTTTTGCAGGTCATAGTTGCAGTGGAAAACAGAAGTTCGGTAGATTGTTCCACATTCGTGTTGTTTCGCGGTGCAACGGCGATTGTAAAATAGTAGCGATAGAAGAGCGAAAGACAGCCGACACTTTGCCGGTGTTCAAGCGGTTCGATTTGAGGTGTTATGGATTCATCGCCAGTAAGCTTGAAGGCTTTCCGCTGGACTTTGTCTAACGCGGATAATGCGGCTCTACCTGCGCCTGCCCATATTAAATTTTCGAAATGTCTTCATTTAGTGAGTCAGAGATGCGATCTCTGTTGATAGATGTCGAATTTCGGCGAGAGTCAGCTACAGAGTTGAAAAAGTAAGTGTAGTTAAGGGTGCTATCGTCTATAAAACTATGGATTGCGTTGGAAGTCACACGCTTAGAAGATCGTTGATGAAGAGAAGGAAGAGCGTTGGTGAAAGGACAGTACCTTGGGGGACCCCTGCGTTGGTGGTATGGCAACTTGATTTAACTCCATCAAGGACGACCTGAAGCGAACGGTCGTGAAGGAAACTTTCGATCCATTTAGCTAATTTTGGGTCCAAACCAAAAGCCTGGAGCTTAGCTAGGGGAGCCGTATGTCAAACTCTATCAAAAGCTTTCGAAATGTCGAGGGCAATGATTTTAGCTTCGCCAAACAGATGGATACAGCGATTCCAACTTCCGGTGAGGTATGTCATTAGGTCGCCGGTGGAGCGCGAAGAACGGAAACCATATTGCCGATCATTGATAAGATGGTGTGGGTCAAGGTAGCTCATTAGTTGGTTGTTAACCAGTGTTTCGAAGACTTTTGATAGGGCCGAAGTTAGTGCTATTGGTCGGTAGTTAGAGAGATCACATGCTTCACCTTTCTTGGGGATGGACACGAGCTTGCTTCCACGATGATGGAAACACTCCTGTTGAGTAAGATAGGTAAAAGAGTTTTCGCGCAGAATTTCGGCTAACGAGGAAGCGCAGAGGGAGAGATGCCATCAGGTTCAGCTGATTTTGATACATCGAGTGGGCAGCCACAGGTGATATTAGCAAGGAGGGTACCGCCTTCAATGTTGGTGGTGGCGCTTCGGGAAGAAAGCATACTATGTCCTATCCAATCTATTGTTGCGGTGTCCGCATTCTTCACGTTAAGTGCCTTGTCAATGGCAGTGAATGTTGTGTTGTCGAAAGCCTCTTCTATATCAAGGAAAGCTGAAAGAGCCGTTTCTTTAACCTCCATTGTCGCCTCAATCTCCCGGACCAGGCAGTGGAGAGCGGACTAGATTTACCTGCTTGGTAGGCGAACTCTCTAACATGAAGAGGATTTCTCTTCAGGAGAGTTTGACGAATGTTTTCATCCAGGATTTTCTTCATTGATTTCAGCATAAATGAGGCAAGACTGATGGGTCTGTACGACTTAGGGTCATCTTTAGGGCGATTGGCCATTTTCGGAATGAAAATCACCTTCGTAGATCTCCATAGGCGAGGAATAAATCTCAGTGCAGAGCTGCCTCTAAATATGCTCAAAATATGGGGAGTCCAGGCCTCTAACCCTTTCCGAAGAAGGGCAGGAAAAAATCAATCAATTGAATGGATCGAAAAACCTAATGGCCCACTTGACCTTATCATCCGTGATTGATTGCTTTCACCGTTTTCCAGTCAGACGGCGTAGCTCTATAGACTCCTCTGATAGTTGGTGGCACAGGGCCATGCCCACCTAGGATTTCGTAGCCAGGAAAGTGGGTGTTTACGAGAAGTTTAACGGTTGCTTCGGCATCTGTGGTAGTGGTACCGTACTTATCCGGTCAGTGCCTTTTCTAGCCAGAGCACGGTGCAGTCTCGCAGCATTGTCTACGCTGTCAACCCTTTCGCAGAACCTGCTCCACGTACTTCTTGCTGTATTCTTTGAGCGAGTTACGGTAGTCTTCCCATCTGCCAGTTTTTTTGGCTTAGTTGAAGAGGTCCCTGGTAGTCTTCCTCAGGGGTGAGAGTTCCGGATTCCACCACGTAACTCCCCGTCTATTTCCGGTTACCTTCGATTTCTCATATTAACAATGAGAAACGGCGGTCCCACGTTGGACGCCCAGTGAATCGAAGCACTTTCGACGTTCCCAATGCAGAGGTCCGCCTGCCGGACGTCTATTGCAGGATTTAAACGCCAATATTGGACCATCATCACTTTCGCTACTACTGAACAGATGACTCTTTGATGCTTGGCGCCAAGAACCAAACCCCCCTCCCCCATTCTTTTGTTGGACATAAAATGACACAACAAAATCGTCCACTGAACGAGTTGTGGCTTCGATTTCTCATATTTGTAATGAACCACCTGCAATAAACCATATGGTAGTGCTGCTTCCACCGGCAGATCTATGGCAGCACCTGATGAGTAAGGATCTGTCGGTGGTGCGAAACCAGAGGCCGAGGGCCTCATGCACCTGCACACCAATACGATCGCGAGGGCAAGCGAGCCATCCGCCAACCATTCCATCCTTATCGCCTCATTTTTTTTATTTCCCATTTTTACCTCCCTTGCTTGTGTTGTCTTCCCCAGGCCTATGAATTTTTGTTAATACGTAAAGGACAGGGGCAACGAGCGGCGAAAACCCTGCCCACGTCTCCCGAACTGAGCTACAGCAAGCATAGGCCGCTGCTTAGCTCGTTTAGGAGCCTTTTTCTTCGCCAGATCGCACAGCCCGACCTTCACGGTCAATTAAGCTACCTTAGGCTCCGTCCCCACGGGCATCTTCGGATGCCCACGAAACCGTCCGTTACATATTAACAATGAAAGACGGTGGTCCCACGTTGGACGCCCAATGAATCGAAGCACTTTCGACGTCCTCTTGCTGGACCTGTACTGCAGACGCCAATGTTGGACCACCACCACCTCCCACTGTTATTGAACAGATGACCCTTTGAAGCTGCTGTTGCACTCGTGGTATCGACCGCATTCTTTTGCTGCTTTTGGCGGCGCTGTTGCTGATTCTGCTTGGGCTCGAGTTTGCGCTGTTGCAGAGCGTCATGTCTATTAGTCTAACGGAGCAGGGCTCATGCGGTGACTTCCAAACTGTCCTCATTCATGCCAGGCAGATTGATCTCAACTACAAAAAATGGACGCCTTTCATCCGATGATTCGCGGCGCCATTCCAGTGCGCGCTTCCTCTAGCAGCACGTCACAATCACTGCCACACGCATATTTTTGTAATGGGGCAGCGATCGATTGATTAGGTTAGGTTAGATGGGTTGTCTTGAAGAGCAAGGCGCACATAGACCACCACTGGGTCCGCTGTGATACCCCCTAGATATAGCATACGTGAGCTTATCTCAATCCGTTTTGATGCATTTGAACCGATTCGTGTGGCGTTGCGTGTCATCATATGTAGACGCGCTTGATGGTATCGCTGATCAGTCGAGGCGCGGAAGTCCTTGTCCGCTAATGCAATCCTTTTTGCAAGTCGATCTTGGCCAACTTCACCAACAATAGGAGCCGGCACCGGCTGATTCATGGCCCGAATACACTTGCTCTCTTTGAGCTGCTTTCAATGTTACGTTTCGTTCGCCCGATGACGATGTTGCGGTCGTATCCTTTGTGTGATCGATACTCTGGCTGAGCTTCAAGCCTGTGTGGGCGTGGTCGTACCCGATGGTAGTGATAAGGCTGTTGGTGGCGACGAAGAATGGAAGAGGCTCCTAAACGAGGACGGGTACCAGCCATACTTGCTGTCGCTTCAAATCGTTGTAGATCCTCCGCTGAGGAAAGGGTTCTTGTGGTGCAGATATGGGCCAGCCAGACTTTCTACCAGTTCGTACCGCCGCCAGCGGTCTGCTCCCCGCGGGCCAAATACCGAAGCGGATGAGTGGTTGTTATCGGACCGGCCTATAACCTGACCCTGAATGCCTGTCAGAAGCAGTTCCACATTGCAGCATGTCTATTGGCCTCATTCACCGAATTGAGTTTATGTCGATCCAGCCGCGCCGCTTTCTCGCGCTCGCAGGCTCACTCAGTTCTCTACGTTATCCGCCAACATGCCACCCACGAACTACCCTGCCCCACCTCCTATCCCCATCCATCGAACATGTGTCCTCGAGTTGTGTTCTTAATTCGAAATGGCGCGAGAGCGAATGAAAAATGGAATTTCAGATTACCTGTCGTCGTCGTCGTCGTTGCCGTCTCTCTATTGTATATCCTGAATGAGTCGTCTTCCTCCGCGGAGGAAGAAGACCCTCCCGACAACATCCCAGAACGAGGGAAGCCCTGGTGTGCCTCCCAAGGTGGCGTAGCGAAACGAAACGCTCTAAGGACATGCAACAAAAAAACGACACACAAACGAAGGCAACCAGCAAACTAGGAAAGAATATGGAGATACGAAAAAACAGATATACAAATTGACAGGATGACAAGTAGAGCGAACATCAAAAATAAAACGAAAAGCGAGCTCAGAAATGGAAAATTGGTCACATTGACCTTTTTTTTGTTCATTCATTTTCCATGGATTTTTATGTTTTTAAAGTAGTCCGCCTCCCATCCATATGCCCTGTCCTGCTCCTCCTCCAGCCCCGCATGATGGAGACGCGACGGGAATGCAAGAAGAGACGTGCCCAGCCTACACAAGAGTCCGGAAGTCGTATCATTCGCAAATTTTTAATAAGGCTCACAAAACATTTTTTTAATAAATATTCGGATCTTTACTTTTATCGTTCCTTTTTTTTTGTTGGTCGCTCATCTCTTTGGAAATTGTATCTTTGGATTTGTTTTCTTCCCCTATACATAGTGGTGAATCAACGCTACGAGCCTGAAGTACAAAATCCTGGAGGATTTCTGGGAAGTAATGTAATCATAAAATGTAACATACCTCAATTTGTGGAGGACTACGTGACGATAACGTCGTGGCTACAGGAGCCATCGTTTAATATATTTCCGTCGTTGGATGGAGGTAAGTATGCGTGGGCTTTCAGGTTCTTGGCGAGGTGGGGATAGTTTGCTGTTGATGTTTTGCTTTTCAGGGGGCAGCCGGTGGGTTCAGGTTTAGATTAGGGTTCATTTTCGTGAGCCACTTCTATAAAGACATGTCGAAACTTTGTGTTTCAGAAAAACATAAAAATGATCCTTTGGCTCACCGCGCGCTTTCGCGCGCACCTCGCCCCTATCACACACTGTGTTCCACGGCTGCATATCCAGGAGATTTGAATGAAACTCCGACCAAGGATTCATTTGGGTCGTTTCTTCAACTACATCGCGCAAGATGTGAGGACTGAATATTAACATTCCCTATCCCTTGGCTCGCCGCGCATTTTCACGCGCTCTTCTCCCTTCTTATCAAATATCCCCCCAGACTGCACGAGATTCAAATGAAACTCGGACCACTTATTCATTCGGCTCATTTTCAAGCTTCGTCGCAAGATGTTTTATGACGGGGAATATCTTGATTTCTTATCCTCTGGCTCGGCACGCGCTTTCGCGCGCACTTCTCCTCCCTTTCGATCAAATATCCCCCAACAGAGATTTTTATACTCAAGACATGTGTGTGATGTGATGAGGGAGGTGAGCCACTAGAGAAGGGTTAAAACTACAAAATTTTCATCCCCAAAGTAATTCCGACCTTTTCCACTGGCTGACCGCGCACCTCGCCCTTTTATCTACTTCAGCAGCCGTCCAGGGAGCACACAGCCACCAAGGGGCTTTAAAGCGTTCCTTGGAGCGCTGCCGAAGTCATCTTTTTCATAACCCCACTACCGTACACTGATACACGAGTATGGTTTCTCGCAAAATACCTTTCAGTTTGACGTATTGTAAAATTTGCGGTGATTGTCAAAGAGTGTCCTGCGGCGACTTTTGATACGCACATATACGTTTCAGTATAACTTCCAACTGTAGATGAACTAGGACTCGGGACTCTTGTCAACAATTGAATTACACAGTGTCCGATTGTGCTCGGCGATCCGGGCGGCGTAATATGCAGGCAGGACATGTTTTTCAGGTCATGCCAAGAGAAGTGGCCCATACGTAAGGCGTAGACGAAATGTTTGCGAAAATTCGTGTCCCTCCAATCTCCCATGTTTGGCATCTTGTCAAAATTTCACAAATTGATTTTCAGCTGCAGATGATGTTCTCGGGGTGTCCTCAATCAAACAGTAGGTAGTCCAGGCCGACAACAAGGACATATTTGTACGTGTGCATAGTTGAAAAACGCACCACCCCAGCCAGGCCGAGAGACTACGAATGCAAGCAAGCAAGAACCGATTCTATAATATGCAAATTCAAACAGAGCCCAGAGAGAGGACCCAACACACACACACGCACATATGCATGCAGGACCTCGTAACTCCGTTTTGTATTGGGCAATTTAATTAAGGCTACACACACTGCAAATGGAATTGTGATGTGGTTTCTGCCGATTCAGAACCAAAGTTCCAATATTGATACACGTAGTTGTCGTTGCAAAAAGGATATTTGAATAGGTGAAGCGCAAAACGCCCCCGCAAGCGGGTTTCGGGCCAATTTTCTGTTTGTGTGTCCTACAATGAGACTTTATTGAATCCTTTCGCCCGCCCAACCCAATCTGCATAGACATGAAGCAATTAAATCGAAGCCACTCGAGAAAGGCCCATTAATGTTATGAAACGAAACAATGTGACTTTGCTAAATTGATTACAAGTCCGGAGTTCACTTGCCGCCTCGAGCCCATTCTACAATCTCCACAATTAGAGGAAGGTCTTTTTCTTCGACCGCACCCACCGAGCAAGCATTGTTAACCTAATTCTAGTTTGGCCCTTATCATGGTTTTTGGGGTCCCTATAGGGCGACCGGTCGCTCAGTGCGTCGAGGCATCAATCTCATGTGTGACTACCGGCGTTTCGGGTTCGAATTTCGTCTAAGACGATATTCATGGATATGGATGTTTGTGTTGTTTTTAAATCACATCATCTCCCGACTTTTCGCAGGTAGGCGGCTAAATGGGTGAGCAGGAGTGGCATGCTGACAACTGCATTCACCGAGACTAGTTTATGCCAACGAAACGTCAACTGGGCCACATGGAACAGTTGACGCGCTATGTCTCAATGGAGAAGGGTTAAAACCACAAAAAATAGTTCAGACCCTTTCCGCTGGCTCTACGCGCGCACTTTGCCTCTCCTGTACTTCAGCAGCACTCCAAGAAGCATCATCAGTAAAGAACCTTGAGGCGTGACCAACCTCCACAGCCGCGAAGGGGCTTCAAAGGAAGAGGCAGCGCTCCCTGGACTATGGGAAGGGCGAGGTGCGCGCATAGCGCGCGGCGAGCGACTAGAGAAGGGCTAGGTTAGGTAGATGGGCTGCTGTGACAAAACACAGCTCACTTAGACCTTAAATAGGTCCGTTGTGATACCACTAACACACATCTCTCTCAATATTTCTGATAGTTAGAACCATCCAGAGCCAACAATAAAACTCTGGAGTTTTCCAACATCCGCGCTTTCTAGCTCTTCCAAGTCAGTGAAGAAGTAGGATCCAAGTAACGACCTCCTTCTCACTGCAAAAGCTGGACAGGAGCAGAGAAGGTGGAAACTACTTTCCTCCTCGTTCACTTCCCCACAGCTCCTGCAAAAGTCATTGTAGGGAAACCGAAGTCTCCTGGCATGTTCCCCAATGAGACAATGCCCAGTGATAACATCCACCACCGAGCTAATATGCCTTCTGTTTAGCGACAGTAAATTTTCAGATCGGGTGGCGTCCAGTATGGGCCACAGCGATCGAGTTGTGCGGCAGGTATTGCCATCAATCCATCTTGCATTGGCTTTGTTAATCGCCTCAGATTTGACAATCAGTTTGCAAGAAGCAATGGGAGGATAGATATCACCATATAGTTGGGGTTCCCCATTCAAACAGCCCAGTCTGGCAAGCTCATCAGCTTGACAGTTACCTTCCAGGCCACTGTGGCCAGGGACCCAGCACAGGACAATGTTAAAATAGCTCCCCAATTCAGAGAGGGATGATCGACAATAATCCACAGTCTTAGATGTACACAAGACTGAATCCAGCGATCTGATTGCAGCCTGGCTGTCCGTATAGATGACAATGTCTCTACCAGCTATAACATGTCGTCCTAAAAAGATAAGAGCTTCCGAAATCGCCGTGATCTCCGCCTGCAAAACACTACAGTGAGATGGTAGACGGAAAGTCAGGCTTAGATTTAGCCTGTCGCAATAGACACCCGCTCCTACCCCTCCGTCTGTTTTGGATCCGTCCGTATATATGCCGATAGAGTCAGCAGTTGGAAACTCGCCTTGCTTCCACGATCCCGACTTGGGATGACGGATGTGAAGTTCTTGCTGAACAGATGTTTAGGAGCGGAATAGTCAGTTGCTGTAGGAATATCCAAACCATTTAAAATCGATGAGTGGCCGAAGGCAGACGAGATCCACAGTCCCGTTTCACGAAGGCGTATGGCAGTGATTGCAGCAGTTTGTTCGCCCATGATATCCAGAGGAAGCAGGTTGAGCAGCACGTCCAAGGCTGCAGACGGAGAAGGGCTAAAACTACAAAATTATCATCCCCAAAGTGATTCCGACCTTTTCCAAGGAGCGTCATCAGGAAAGACCCTTGAGGAGTGTCCAACATTCGCAGCCACGAAGTGGTTTCAAAGGAATAGGAATGGAGCGCTGCAAGATGATGGGAATGGCGAGGTGCGCGCGGTGAGCCACTAGAGAAGTGTTAAAACTACAAAATTATCATCCCTAAAGTAATTCCGACGTTTTCCACTGGTCCACCGCGCGCTACGCGGCAGTGGCTTCGGCAGTGGTCCAACGAGCACACAGCCCCCAACGGGCTTTAAAGCTTTTCTTGGAGCGCTGCAGAAGTACAGGAAAGGCGAGGTGCGCGCGCAGCGCGCTATGAGTCACTGGAGAAGGGTTAAAACCACAAAAGGATCATCTCCAAAATAATTCCGACTCTTTCCATTGTACTTCAGCAACGCTCCAAGGAGCACGCTGCCATGAAAGGGCTCAAAGGATGAGGCAACGCTCCTTGGAGCGCTGCAGGAGCACAGGAAAGGCGGTTAGCCAGTTGAGAAGGATTAGAACCACAAGAGGATCATCTCCAAAGTAATTCCAACCTTTTCCACTCGCTCACCGCGCGCTACGCACGCACCTCGCCCTTTTCTGTACTTCAGCAGCGCTCCAACCAACACGTAGCCACGAAGGGGCTTCAAAGGAAGAAGTAACGCTCCTTGGAGTTCAGCAAAAGTGTTGGAAGGGCGAGGTGCGCGCGTAGCGCGCGGTGAGCCAATGGAAAAGGTCGGAATTATTTTGGAGCTGATCCTATCTGTGTTTTAACCTTTCTACAGTGGCTCACCGCGTTTTCCAAGTCAAGATTGCGGCGATTATGGAAGCTCCGATCTGACTTGGGTGTCACGTGAAATGAGCTAGAGATATTTATTTTTTCCATAATTAAATCTCTCGAATCGGGTACGTCAAAGACCGTGGGTTGTCCAATGCTATTTAGCATTTTTTTTATGTCGGATTCTGGGTGGTTTCGCTGCTGGTAACTCTAGAGCAGACGAGCTCAGCCTACAAGGTACAACAAGCGATGATGCACAAATTCGTCATCAGATCATCTACGGGCTACCTATCGCTACTTCCAAACTCTGGCTCTAAAGCTTAAAACGACTAGCGGGACTGACTCTAGCTGGGTTAAATGGTAAAATGAAATGCCGGCCGTGATAACCCCTACACCACCCCGGCCGATGTGCTTTCTGTTCAGCGATAACAGCGTGGCAGACCGCTGTTCATCCTGTTCACAGCAGCGGTCTTAATTGACACTTTGCATCCATGGTAAATGGTATGTTGATGTCCTCGCCGTCTTTCGTCAACCACCCTCCCGAGCCAGCTCGTCCTCTTTGCAGTTACCAATAACACCACTATGGATCGCGGGATCCTCTGCGAGGGCTGTTGAGCGACAGCTGTCAATGGGTTTTGAAATGTCATCAAGACGGATTCAAGTGAGCGAAATAATTACGTCCCTCACAGTAATGACATGAATGCCCAGGCCGAAACCTCCGCCTGCAGGACACTACAATAGTCGGAAAGATGGAATGAAAGATCAATTCCCAATATAGCTCCGAATGAATGCCTATCCTGACACCTGCCCCCAGCCCTAGAGCCATCTGTACAGATGACAATCGATTCGGTCCTTGAATACGAGAGTGAAGGAAGGCGCTTTTAATCGGCTGCACAACACCGACTGGCCTATTCAAGTCATCGCAGCAAGCCCTTGTCATGATTTTAACGAGCCTACTAACTTTGCAATTTCTCTTTTTTGACACTTTTGACATTTAACCCTCTGACAGATGGAAAATATCAAATGCTTCCCACCGGTGAATTGCTCATCATCAATATAACGAAATTGGATGCACAACGGACGTTTCGCTGTCGTACACATCATCAGCTGACGCAGGAAACAAAAGTTAGCGGCAATGTCGGGCGAATACAGTTGACAGGTAAGTGTATAGCGCCCCCCCGGGCCTTTTTTCAGTACGCGACTGACGGAGGGGGTGGGGGGGGGGGTCTAATCGAAACATCAGGAGAATCGTTTTTGTTTAGCAAATTTTGTTGTTCCTTTTTTTTGTTTGTCAGTGCAGTGAAACAACTTTCAATGAAACGTTTCCTTTAGTACAGTGGCGTGCCACTGGTCGATACAAAAAAAGGGGGGCGCATTGTCGATCCTTTTTTTTATGGTTTTTTTTCGTTTCTCTTTCTTATGTCATTACAGAAATGCAAGAGCCCGTTCCGCCCCATTATGAATACGAAATTTTCGAAAATTCTGGCACGTGTCGATGACCCACTAGTGATATCATGTGTAGCCTATGCCAATCCAAGCCCCTCGTATCGGTGAGTACTCCACACAAAAATACGTTTATTCGGATTTGTTTTTTTACCAGGCAATAAATTGAAAATAAAAAAACCGCTTAAAATTCAGTGCAACCAAAATTTCCCTTGGGTAGCTTGCTTGATGGCAAACCGTGAACTTGTGCGACTGAAAAAGGGCGGCCAAGGCCCGACGTCGGGCTGTCGCACCACGATGATTATGATGATGCGGGAAGGCGATAGGCAGACTACCTCTCAGAAGTGTAGAGACGTAGCTGGGACGACTCCCGCTCTGAAGAATCGCGAGTGTCCTGATTCGAAAAGTGCGCGGTCTTGGCTTCAGGACCTGGTCACCCTGAATCACGCACAATGAAAGGAAAGGAATGTCAATCTATTTTAATGTTTTCCATCAATCGCCCCCCAATCATTACCGCCATCTTCATCTTGCCTCCACATTGCATATACCCTCCTGGCGCTCATTAAGACCAAAGGAATCGGAGATGCATCCTTCCATGCTCTGATGTATAAATTTTTTGTTTCTTCCCTCTCTTTATATTGTTGCGCCCTCTCTCAGTACACACTCGACAAAAACGTTCACAGAACATTCTTGTGTTCAGAATAAAGCACAGGCGAAAGAACACGTGGAAAGTGGGGGGGGGGGGGGGTGGGGGGGGGGGGGTGGGGGGGGGCGGGTTGTCGTGATTCGAACTATGAAGGAATTTATCTCAGATGAATGCTACGCTACACATTCCGCGCGCGTGCCTCCTCCCTTGCAAGCTTCGCCGTCAAAGGAAATAGTCACAACCTGCAGGAAAGGAGCAGCGGACGAGAGAGAAGGTTCGATGCCTGCATATCCTTTTTTTCGATGTACACACAGTACACACATAGTTAATGTACTCTGGCGGCATCAAAGACGTTGACTGCTGACAAATAACTTTACAACACAGAGAGCGAGAGAGAGCGCGGCGGGTCGAGTTGAAAACAAGACAAGACCCGAGCTTGCTTGAGAAAATCCTTTTGAAAGGAGCGGTTGTTTGACTCGATATGATGATGATGAAGGGTATTAAAAATCCAAGGGTCAATGCGGACAGCGAACCTATGACGAATAGATACGACTTGATCCTTTTTTAGGGTCAAGCGTCAGGCTTCTAAGCCTGGGCCACTAGGGAGGTCCTCACGAAATTTCGGATCCAATACACAAATGGATGATATGGATCCACCATGGTCGCTTTACGATGAAGATTTCCTGTCGCACCTTAATAGAATCGAGAGCCTGATGTTCTTTTTTAGCCTCCATCTCTGAAATCCTACTTTCAAAAGTCCGCCGAATACCGTGTGTCCCTTGACGCAAGAGATCAAATGTGTAATGATGTCATCGAGGCCACACTCCGCGCGCTAAATTGCGTTCACATTTTTTCCCATACAATGGGGGAGATGCGCGGGGGGGGGGGGGGGGGAGAGCTGAAATCGTACACATCCTGAATGCATACTTCAGTTGGAAGCGTATCAAATTTTAAGGAAAACCAAAAAAAAAAAAAAAAAACCGAGACCAAGGCATGGCGTATTTTGTGTGCTACATTTTTAATACGAAATTTTTGTCAAGAGGGGCGGGCGAAAGGCACTCTCTATGTCAGTCAAGCCCGCAGAAAGACACCACCAGTGTCATCATCCTCGTCGATGGATGTTCTCTCTCTCTCTTCCTCTTTCTCCTGTCTCTGTATATTCACTTTAATTGCATGCTGGTTACGATTACGCCAAAAAAATGGGCTACAAAGGAATTTAATCAGGCGAGGGGGAGGGGGGAAGGGGGGGGGGGGGTCAAAGCACTTGCCAAAAGTTGGCGAAAGTAATTGTGTTAGATTTAATAAAGAAAAAGAAAGACAGAGTTCAGCACATGGTTTGCGTTCATAAAATGTCTATTAAGCTCTTTGAACGACACATTATTTTGAACGACTCATTTAGAACGATTTAGTGGAAAAAGACGCCCCTCCTGCCCCACCGCCTCCGTTCGTATTTTTGCATCTCTCTAGGTTAAAGATTGGTCTCTATAGATTTAAGATTGCCGGTTGAATTCTATCCCACATTGGCGCTGAACCCGAAAAAATAAATGTCCTAGCAAAGACACACACCAGAAAAAAGTAAGGCGCTTTCGAAAAAAAAAGCTTGGTCCTTTTTACCAGCGTCTGGTGCCTCAGCTAGAAAGTGTAGACTGATGAAACAAAAAAGCGGTGAGTTTACGTTCCCTGCGAAAAAAAATCCGTCCACATGGTGTGCAACCGGATGTGTCCTTTTCCTCTTACGTGGTGGTGGTGGTGGTTTGCGTCGTGGCTGGATTCCCTTGTCATTTAGAAAAAAATTAAAAGATGCTGTGAAGCTTTCCGTTTGTAGGAATTTGCTGATTGTCGTACTAAAAGGTAAGCAAGCTGGGAAATTGGAAAATTTTTCCGGTTCCCATTTGGTGCAAGAGGAGTGTGTGTGTGTGGGGGGGGGGGCCTTCCATCTTCTCATGAATAAGCAACAAAAAGGTTGATGAAAACAATTAAAGTGGATAGAGGCTACATCAGATCGTCCCCAAGCTCTTTTGATAATTGTGGCTGTGTAATGAACCACCTGTAACGAACCATATTATGGTCTGGTAGTGCTGCTCCCACCGGCAGATCGAAGCAGCACCTGATGAGTAAGGATCTGCTGGTGGTACGAAACCAGAGGACGAGGGTCCCATCACACCCGGACCCAGATTCGACGGCTTGGGCGTCTGATCCGCCCGCCAACCATTCCATCCGTATCGACTATTTTTTTCATTCCCCATTTTTACCACCCCTGTTTGTGTTGTCTTCCCTAGGTCTATGAATTTTTGTTAATACGTAAAGGACAGGGGCAACGAGCGGCGAAAGCCCCGCCCACGTCTCCCAAACTGAGCTACAGCAAGCATAGGCCGCTGCTTAGCTCGTTGAGGGGCCTTTTTCTTCGCTAGATGGCACGGCCCGACCTTCACGGTCATTATGCTACCTTAGGCTCCGTCCCCACGGGCATCTTCGGATGCACACCAAACTGTCCGTTACAGCTGTTATTTGATTTTTATATTTCGCCCCACCCCATGTAATAGTCCGGATGGCGCAACGGTTAGCACGTTCGCCTTCTACGCACTGGGTCCCGGTTCGATTCCTACTGAATGCGGTTGTTTTCGATAAGAAAGGGGATTTACGTGTCGGACTATGAGCCCACTCAGCTGTTAAATGAGTAAATAGCTCGGTTGAGCGTGTTACTGATCACACACCTCTGCACAAGACCGTCACGATCTAGAAAATCAGATGATGCTAACTCATCTCGAGGCCATGGTTCAAATTGAACTGTTGCGCCAGTTATTTTATTTATTTTTATTTTATTTCACCCCACCAAATAGCCACCCCGTATGTACCTAGGTTAGGCTACGTTAAACGGGCTGCCGTCATACACACAGCGCACACATAGACCACCACTGGGTCCTTTGTGTGATACCATCATCGACTCCACAACTCGAGTCCTCTCTACCTATTCATTAAACCAGCCTGAGCTTGTTGACAAAGCGCAGGAAATATTCGGCGCCCAATGTGAGGTATCAGTCTGATTTTATCTGGTGGAAAAAGACGAAAAGAGGGCCGTCAACTAGGCGCTTAATACCGTTAGTCACATCAGTGACACTTAATTTGATTAACAAAAAAAAATGGTCGAAAAAAATCCAGAAAAAAATAGTCGGCGCCCAATGTGGGATCAGTGCGATTTTATCTAGTTCATAAAGCCAAAACGGGGCAATCAACCACGCGAGCTCAATTCCGTTAGTCACGTCAGTGACTGATCAAAAAAGTCCGGAAAAAACTCGTCGCCGCCCAATGTAGGGGATCAGTGTGATTCTATCTAGTTCAAAAAGCCGAAAAGATAGCAGTCAACTATCCGAGCTGGATACCGTTAGTCACGTCAGTGACACTTAATTTTATTGTTGAAAAAAAAACCATCGAAAAAATTATCGAAAAAAAAAAATGGTCGAAAAAATCCGGAAAAACTCGTCGGCGCCCAATGTGGGATCAGTGTGATTTTATCTAGTTCATAAAGCCCAAACGGGGCAGGCAACCACGCGAGCTCAATAGCGTTAGTCACGTCAGTGACGCTTTATAGCAGCAAAAACATTTGGAAAAAAAAACTGATCGAAAAAGTTCAGAAATAATTCGTCGGCGCCCAATGTGGGGGATCAGTGTTGTTGTTGTAGCAATGGTCAGAAGTTTGTTGTGTGAGTGTATTACATGTTGTGTTGTCCTTCCTCTTCCTCGGTGTTAAGTGATAGGAAGGTAGCTGCCTCTACGGGGCTCTCCCACAGCGATCTGGGGGTCAGGTGTGTGGGTGCGGCTGGGCATTTGAAAATGTTGTCCACATCGTGAGGTGTACCATTGCAGGCGGGGCATGTGTTCGTGACATCCCGATCAATGCGAGATAGGTAGGAGTTAAGACGCGAACACCAGCCCGACCGAAGTTGGGCAAGTGTCGTCCTCGCTGCTCTCGGAAGCGCTCTCTCATCAGGAGGAATGGCTGGTGGTTGTGTCGAGAGAACTTTATTTGGACCTAGTCCCGCGGTTGATGCTTGTACCTCCTCGTGATGTATTGCTGCAATGGCTGTTCTGTATGCGTTGTTGTCAAAGGGGACCCTTTTGTACCTCTGGACGTCTCTTTCGAGGTCCCTCAAATCACGCCTGACATGCCTTGGTGGCGGCGCGTCTTGTCCATGAGGTTGGAGTTGGGGTGCTCCCTACGGTAACAGCCCACCAGGTATTGTTTCGTAAGAAGTTTGTTGTGGTTCCTTAGAGGCATCATCCTCGTTTCTTGATGTAGATGGTCCTGGGAAGACATCAGGAGACAGCCAGTTACAGTACGGAGGGCGGCATTTTGGCAGGCCTGGATGTTATTCCATTGTGTGTCACAGAGACTCTGTGACCACACTGGAGCCGCGTAGTTGGCTACAGACCTTCCGACTGCTTTGTATATGACCAGTAGGGTCTCTTTATCCTTGCCCCAGGTGCTACCGGCCAAGGCTTTGAGGATTTTATTTCTTCCGCGCATCCTGTTACACACTGTTGAAGCATGGGGGGGGGGGATGACGTGGCCATCCTGTCCAGGGTTACTCCTAGAATTTTGGGATGGTTCAAGCTGCATCTTGACTTCCTTCGTCCAGGTGGTGAATAAGGTTGCCGAGGATTTGGGTGCGGATACGATTAAATTCTTACCCGTGAAGAAGGAGTTAAGCTGTTCCAGGTAAGCATTTATTCGCTCGCACATTTCCGTGATGTCGTCGCTCCCTGTTGCCAGGATGGAGCAGTCGTCTGCATAGGAGATAATTTCGATTCCTTCAGCTGGGGTTGGAATTCCAGATAGGTAAAAGTTGAACAAGGAGGGAGACAAAACTCCTCCTTGTGGCACACCTTGTTTGATCTTCCTTAGCTTCGATTTCTTGCTCCTGAATCCGGTATGGGACTGCCTGCCCGCGAGATAGTTGGCAATCGTTTTTGTGATATGCGTTGGAAGAGATGTATTGTAAAGGTCGAACACAAGTGCTGAGTGGCTGACTGTGTCGAAGGCTTTCGAAAGGTCTAGTGCCACCAGAATTGTTCTGTGACATGGACGAGGTTGGTTGAGGCCATTGTGGATGCGAGTTGTAATGGCATCCAGCGCCGTCGCCGTACTATGCATCCTTCTGAAGCCGTGCTGGTGGTTTGCAAGCTGGATGCGGGCCGCAAGAACAGGGTGGATCAGTGCTTCGAGCAGTAATCAGTGTGTTTCTATCTAGTTCAAAAAGCCGAAAAAATGGTAGTCAACTATGCGAGCTGGATACCGTTAGTCATGTCAGTGACACTTTATAGCAAAAACAAACATTTTTTTTAAGCAAAATAATCGAAAAAGGTCTGGAAAATATTCGGCGCCCAATGTGAGGCAGCAGTGTGATTTTATCTGGTTGAAAAAGACGAAAAGGGGCCGTCAACTAGGCGCTTAATACCGTTAGTCACATCAGTGACACTTAATTTTATTGACAAAAAAAAGCCATCGAAAAAATTATAAAAAAAAAAAATGGTCCCAAAAATCCGGAAAAAAATCGTCGGCGCCCAATGTGGGATCAGTGTGATTTTATCTAGTTCATAAAGCCTAAACGGGGCAAGCAACCACGCGAGCTCAATAGCGTTAGTCACGTCAGTGACACTCGCGCGTTTTGCGCGCACCTCGCCTTCACGATATTTCTGCAGCGCTCCAAGGAGAAAAGGACTACAATTCTATAGGAGATGGGTCTTCTACAAATGGAATCCATTCCGTTGAATCTGAAGTCGGCTCACCACGCGCTTTGCGCTGCCTTTTCAGCAACGTCAGTAACGGTCCTTAGGGTGTAGCTAATCCATGTAGCCAGGAGCGCTTTCAAAATATCCTAAGGGCAAGGTGCACGCGGTGAGGCAGTGGAAAAGGACCACAATTCTATAGGAAATGAGTCTTCTATAGATGGAATCCATTCCATTGAATCCGAAGTCGGCTCACCGCGCGCTTCGCGCGCACCTCGCCTTCACGATATTTATGCAGCGCTCCAAGGAGCGCTGCCTTTTCAGTAAAGGTCCTTAAGGTGTGGCTAATCCTCACAGCCAGGAGCGCTTCTAAAATATATTGAGGGCGAGGTGCGCACGTAGCCCGCGGTGAGACAGTGGAAAAGGACTCCAATTCTATAAGAGATGAGTCTACCGGAATACTACCGTCAGGTCCAGCTGACTTGAACGACTCGAAGCTAGATCTAGCCCACCGAATTTCTTTAGAGAGAATGGATTCAAAGTTGCAGGGAACAACCAGTCCCTTGCCCGCAAGAGAGTGAGGCACTGTTTCCGTCGGACTGTCTGGGAAATGCGTGTCAAGCAGCAGTCGATTTAGCGAAAACTACTCACGCAACTGATGCGCGAGGCAAAATTGCGCGCAGTGTTAGCGTGTTCCTCACCCGATGGGTCAGTATACAGAATCCTACCTACAAGTATGGAGGCTTCACCCGAGCGCCGTCGATGCGCTCGCAAAAATTACACCATGAGCGGCGTTTCGCTTGCCAGAGAGTTTTCCCTTAAAAACTCTCCAATGTTTCCTATAGGAAATCCAGTCCAACTCCAAACCTTGGGACCTAGCCTAACCAAATCTAAGCTCAGAGATTTGTGCATTTCACCAGACTAGTTTACTCTCCACCTCTTCGCATGCCGATGGGGCACGATCTAGACACAGCGAAGTCAAAGGTCCCTGTGAGGGCCTTCACCATATCGTCCAACTCCTCGCTACTAGATGGCCCCGACCAGGCATAGGTGGTGCCGTATGTACCTAACCACCGCGATACCGGACTAATTGTTGTTTCTTTCTCTCTCTCTCAATTTCTCATTCATTCAGATGGTTTCAACGCGAAGACAATATCGACTCACCGCTCAAGACGGGCCGTGCGACAGTTCGTCACGGTTGTTTGGTCATCGCGTCCGTGAAAGCAAGCGACAGTGGAACGTATTTTTGTACAGCCACGAATAGTGAAGGCAGCGAAACGTTGGAAGTGAAAGTTTCCGTTATTTCACCACTATCGGCTCATATACAGCCGTCGCGACAGACTGTGGATTTGGGAAAATCGGCGGATCTGGTAAGACCAACTTTCTCTCTCTCTCTCTTGTTCTCTTTGAGCCGGCTATATACGTTCAGGTTTACCTTGAGGTATACTCAGGTACAACTGTACAGGTTTGGGCACCTGGGCAGCGAGGCAGCCCACACTACGGTAGATCTGTGCAGGTATACCGCAAGGAAGACCTGTGCAGGTCTACCTCAAGGTATGCCTGCCCAGGAATACCTCAAGGTAAACCTGAACGTATATGACCGGCGGGGTCTTAGGATCCTTGGTATGCTGAAGAGGCTAATTCTCCCTGTGTTTTCTCTCCCTCTCTCTCTTTCTCCTGAAGACATGCATCATATCCGGTTTTCCGCAAAACAAAATCTGGTGGCTCAAGGACGGACAACCGCTACGAACTGGATCAAGAGTGCGACTACTGGACAAGGCTTCAATCAAAATAACATCGGTCACAAAAGAGGACAAGGGCATGTATCAGTGTTTTGTGAAGAACGATCACGATTCGACCCAAGGAACGGCCGAACTAAGACTTGGAGGTAAGATTGTCATATTAAAGGTATGTGTTGACGCGCTCTACGATCTAGAGAGACTGGAGGTTCGATCCTCGACGCGAACAAAAAAAAAACCGTTTGTGTGGGTACTGCTGAATAGAACTCCCACTGCGCTCCGAGAGCTTGTCAGCAAAAAGACGGCGCACAGCTAGCAACTGCAAGTTGACATGATTGCGTTATGATCGCGAACCGTTTGATTTGATCGTCTGTGGCGCGACCATTAGAATTGCGCCATCAGGAAGCTATGTATGAATGAAATCCAATCGGACCACGACAAAATGCTGCCGAAGGAGAGCAACAAACATTCCTAGCAAAAGCGACCAACTTTCTGTATTTGAAAGCACAAAAAGTACCGTTAGATAAGTCAAAAACGCCATAAAGCCGTCATCGTTGACTGTGCCAAAGGTCACCCAAGGAGTCGTCAGGGACCAAATTTGGCTAAGATCGGACTGTACGCACACCGTACACAGCGCATGAATCGGACTATTAGGCCGGCCGCACATTGCGTCGTGGGCAGGGCAGCCCGCACTGGCTTGGTTGTTGCAAAATGTGATTTTGACACTTGTTACAACAACAATGCCATGTGCGTGCTGCGTGGGCTGCCTTGCCTACGGCGCAACGTGCGGCCGGCCTTATGCTCATTCATGAACAAAACCGTGCGTAGGTTGAAGTTCAAAATTGGTCGTCCAAATTTTGCACACCTCATCCTCGGGCTCACCGCGCGCACCTCGCTTCAAATCCTTTTTCGTTTCTTTCGGAAATGCAACCGCTTCCTCGATCGATTCAGACTTATCCTTCGCTGCTTGATCGAGGTCTGGGCGTAAGTAAAGAGTGTGAATCCAAGGGAAGGTCTTAGATCTCCTCAAGAGTTTTTATGGACAAGGCGAGGTGCGCGGGCGGTGAGGTCGACGAGGAAAGAGGTTCAAAACTTTCAGTATAAATTCAAATTTTGACCCATTTCAACTGGCTCACAGCGCGCACCTCGCTTTTACGAGGAATATAAGCTGCCCTAGATGAAAACTTTTTGGGAGATGTAAGGCCGCTCTCCGGGGATTCATAGACCTCAAGCACAAGCAGCAAAGGACGAGTCTGAGCCTATCGAGGAGGTGTTACATATTCCAAAAAATTATCAATAAGAAGGTTTAAAATTTTGCACACTTTTTCCTTAGGCTCGCCGTGCGCTTAATACTTGTTCAGTTCTTTGTGTAACGCTCACTCGTTCGGTTCAGCTGCTTGACTAAGGTCTAGGCGTAAATAAAGGCTGCGAATGCAAGGAAACCCCCTCAAGGGTCTTTATGGACCTCCTCCTTGGAGCGCTGCTCACGCGCGAAGTTCACGGTAAGCCCCAGGTAAGGGGTTCACAATTTTCAGGATAAACTCCAATTTTGATCCGTTCCTCGGGCTCACCGCGCGCTTCGCGCGCACCTTGCCATTAGTCCTTAATTGGTCCTTTCCGAAATGTAACGCCCCCTCGTTCCGTTCAGCTGCTTGATCGCGTTCTAGACTTTGAATCCAATGGACCTCCTCATTGGAGCGCAGCTCACATAATTGGAAGGCGAGGTGCGCGCGGAGCGCGCGGTGAGCCCAACGTAAGGAGTTCACAATTTTCAAGATAACTTTAATTTCGACCCCTGCCTCTGGATCCGAAAGTCCTTACTCACTCCTTTCGGAAACGTAACGCCCCCTCGTTCGATTCAGCTGGTTGATCGGATTCTAGGCTTTGAATCCTTAGAGCGCTGCTCACATGAACGAAAGACGAGGTGAGCCCGAGGTATGAGCCCGAGGTAGGAGCCCATTTTCTCCGGCTCACTGAAAAGTAAATATGCGCTTTCGAAACGTCAACAAGACAAAGAAATGCAAGAGATGTTGACGCGCCCATGTCCCTGGCGGCGTCAAAAGGCAATTGACATGTGTTGTAAGGCGTGAAAGGATTCCACAAAGATGCCAAGACGACGACACACACCTCCCACCCCTAAAATCCGTGTGTATCTATTCACGTGTGTATGAATTCTCAAAGAGATACACCGCTCCCAACAAATTAGCATTTAATCAAATTCCAAATGTGCTCAGTTTAGAGTATGATAGGACGAAAAGGACGAGCGGCGGAACACACGATGCTAGAGGTTTAATATTGACTGCCGGTGAACTGAATCGAAAATAAGACAAATTGTAAACAGGCGAATATATTGGAATTCCTCTGCTTGGCAAACACCACCCTTCGATCCGCCATCCCATCCACATCCGTGGCACTTTCTTTTTCATATCAACCTGGTCGACAACGTGGCGTCGTGTGTGTTTCAGGGGCAGACATTTGAGCCCTTGGCTCAAATTAAAATTCCTGAAAATAAATTTTCCCAATTCTCTGTTTACCGAGTGTGTGTCTAGTCCAATAAAAAGGATTTCATGTAATTATCCGTCAAAATATTTTGCCAGAGTGCCTGTATCGTTTGATGAGTCGAACAACCCCCCCCCCCCCCTTCTCTCCCCTTCCCTCCCCCTCCCATCAATGAATTCCAACTTCTGATTTCTGTTGACTGTGCTCGCGTCCCCCCCCCCTCCCCGTGTGCAGTTCGCGGAGGCGGAATAGAGAAGATACGGCAAATATTCTGCTTCCGGAATGCGGAAACGACCTATGCCCCCTGCCATCTCACCCCCACCCCTCATAAAAAAAACATTTTGTGTGTACAAATCGACAAAGTTTCTGCTGAAAGTCAAATTAACGAAATAATTACTCTTCGATCCCGGGCGACAGTTGAGATGTGACGACAACGACGACGAGTCAACTTTGTTCCGACCGCACAGTGACGTCGAAATGAGGGGGGACGAAGGAGGGGAAAGAGTGGGACGAGATTGACTCTATAAAAAGTGTGCCATGAGAGTGTTCATTTGATGGTTTATTAATTGGCTAATGGATAAAATTGGAGTGTTCACTTAATGAGCTCTGAAGTGAAAGGGGAGAAACAGAGAGGGGAATCGTGGGCAAAATTTAAAGCAGAACTGACGACCTGAACAGTCCATTGCTTCGACTTGGAATTGGGTGAAAAAGTAGGCCTGAAACACACATCGGTTTCAACCACAAAGAAAAAATGTTGCAACTAAACAAGAACACTTTTTGCATGGCTCACCGTGCGCTTCGCGCGCACCTCGCCTCTTTGGGGCCCTGCCAAAATATGTAGAAGGCGAGATGTTACAACTGATCAAGGGACACTTCGTCAATGGCTCACTGCGCGCTTCGCGCGCATCTCGCCTCCCACATACTTTGGCTTTCATCGCTTCTGATGTAGGGAGCGTCACTAATGACATTATTGAGCGATGATGGACAGGGCCATGCTCCTTGGAGGACTTTCAACAACAAGGCGTGTCTGTGCAAAAGGGCCTCTGAAATGATGAAGGCGGTGTCACAACAGTGCAGGGACCTTCAAGGACGAGACAGTACTTCTTTGAGATCAAGGTCTGCGCTGCGAAAGTACTTAGAAGGCGAGGTGCGCGCGTAGCGCGCGGTGAGGCAGAGGAAGAATGTGACAACTACACAAGGAATATTCTTTCTTTGGCTCACCGCGC
Organism: Chloromyia formosa; assembly: GCA_964017055.1. Lineage (NCBI taxonomy): Eukaryota > Metazoa > Arthropoda > Insecta > Diptera > Stratiomyidae > Chloromyia > Chloromyia formosa. The sequence continues at coordinate 7,058,440 of OZ024819.1, read as the reverse complement.
ACGTCGCCTCCTACATACTTTGACAATCATCGCTTCTAATGTAGGGAGCGTCACTGATGTCATTATTGAGCGATCATGGACAGGACAGCGCTCCTTGGAGCACTATCAAAGCATCTAGAAGGCGATGTACGGGCGGTGAGCGAGATGAAAAATGTTACAACTGCACAAGAAACATTTTTCCTATGGCTCACCGCGCGCTTCGCGCGCACCTCGCCTCCTACACACTTTGACTCGTTTTCCCCATATGGAGCCGCTGTGACTCTCCCCCTATCTGTTCAGAGACTTCCACCACTTCTTGATCAACATCTAACCTCTCTAGAAGTATTCAAACTACAGAGGGAGGCCTCACACTCTCACAGGACTTTCAACAACAAGGCGTATCTGTGAAAAAGGGAACCCTAAACGGAACATTCATCCCTCCGAGGTTCTGGAATTTTTTTCTGTTGATGACATTAATCCGGTAGAAAAGGAAGCTTCTGACATGATGAAGGCGGCGTCACAACAGCGCAAGGACCTTCAAGGACGAAACAGTAATTCTTTCAGATCAAGGTCAGGGTAGCGCTCCTCGGAGCACTGCGAAAGTACTTAGAGGGCGAGGTGCGCGCGTAGCGCGCGATGAGCCAGAGGCAAAATGTTACAACTTCACAAGGAACACTCTTTTCTCCTCGCCTTCTAGATGCTTTGATCGCCCAATAATGGCATCAGTGACGCTCCCTACATCAAAAGCGATAAAAGCCAAAGTAAGTAGGAGGCAAGGTGCGCGCGAAGCCATGATTTAGCCATGTCTGTCTGTCTGTTCGTTCGTACGATAACTTTCGATAGAATGAAGCTAGAGTTTTAAAATTTTGGTCAAATGTTGGAAATATACTACTTTGCCTTAACCCCTAGCGGGGCATAGCGCGTCAACTACTCCTGCGCGCCATCGTACTCTGTTCTGGGCAATGGGGCGCAACTCCCCAAAAGACTTACCCAGTGCTTGACACTCCTTTGCCACAGATCGACGCCATGTGATTCGAGGACCCCCTCTTGGTCGGCCTTGGTTGGAAATGGGGTTCCATTTCATGGCAATGTGTGACCTATCCACTGCCATTTTCGCCTGCGTATCGATTCGTCGATTGGCATCTGACCCGTACGCCGACTTAGCTCTTCATTTGATATTGTTTCGGGCCAGAAAATTCTTAAAATTCGACGAAGACATGAGTTGACGAAAACTTGCAGCTTTCTGGTAACTCCTACGGAAACTTTCCATGTACTGCTCCCATACAAAAGCACTGATAGTACCAGGGAGCGAAACAGGCCCAGCTTGGTCTTAATGCTGAGATAACTGCCCTGCCAGATTTTGGACAGCATGCCGTATGCGCGTTTAGCCTGGTTGATACGACGAGCGATGTCCTGCTCCGTACCACCATTTTCGGCAACAATGCTACCCAGGTAGACGAAGTTGTCCACCTTCTCCACAGGCTGCCCATTAATATTGATGGCAATAGGTGTCGGATTTCTTTTTCGCAACGGCGGGCTAAGAACCTTGGTCTTGTTGGTATTAATCTTTAGCCCAACCTTGCTTGCCTCCCTCTCGAGATCTAACGCCATTGCGGACAGATCCATGATTTTGTGGGAGAGTAGGCATATGTCGTCAGCGTAGTCAAGATGTTGTAGATAAGATGTCAAAGTCCATTGAATTCCTCTGTCGAGTCCGGATAGGGCTGCATGCAACACATCGCCGATCACAATGAGGAATAGGATCGGTGAGAGGATGCACCCCTGCCGAACTCCACTGCGAATCTCAAAGTCCCCCGACACCTTACCTTTATGCAGAACGCGACATTTCGCGCCGTCATAGGTTGCCTTAATAATAGCCACAAGCTTCTCAGGGATGCCTCTCCTGCGCAAGGCCGCCCATATAGAATCCCGGTTCACACTATCGAAAGCCTTTTCGAAATCGATGAAAAGCAAGTGAAGCGGAGAATCGTGTTCAGCGCATTGCTCGATGATGATTCGCAAGGTGTTAATGTGATCGACACAGGAGAATCCGGATCGAAAGCCAGCCTGCTCTTCATCAATTGTGCTTTCTAAGTGGGCCTTTAGTCTTTCCAGGACGATTTTAGCTATTATCTTGGCAACGGCAGGAAGCACACAAATGCCTCTCCAATTATTACAGTCTGTGAGGCTACCCTTCTTTGGAAGTTTGATGATCAAACCTTCCTTCCACTCAGTGGGAAAGGTCTCTGTATTCCACGCTTTATCAACAAGTGGGTGCAGCAAATCGGCAGTTACGCTTGGCGCTGCTTGATAAAGTTCGGCAGGGATGCCGTCAAGTCCGGCGGCCTTTCCTCGTTTTAGTGCAATAATTGCAGTGACTATTTCCTCTTTAGTCGGGGCAGTGGACCGTATACGCACATTTTGATGGTTAGCTAAATTATCTATATGAGGGGGAACTTCACCAGAGGTTACACGGTTCAAGACCGCGGCGAAGTGTTCTTTCCATCGCCTCATTTGATCTTCTTCCAAGATAAGTAGCTTTCCATCACTATCTTTCACCGGATGTTGGCAGGAGTTACGACCACCTGTAAACTCCTTGATGACACCGTATACGGCGTTTAAGTTGTTACTTCTAGCGGCTTCTTCTGCTGACGCTAAAAGAGAATTGGCATAAACTCTTTTATCGCGTCGCACACTACGCTGAACTTCTCGAGCTTTCTGACGGTAAAGGAGTTCGATGCTGCTTCGATTGTCGTCTGATGCTGCAGCCAAACGAACTTTCAGCTCCTTTCTTTCAACAATCCGCTGCCATGAAGCGTCGGACATCCAGGGCTTATTCCGGCAATCCGGGTTTGGGCCAAGGATGGTATTTGCGCTATCAATGTACGCATTTTTTATGGCATCCCAGTTTTCGTTTATGTCACTATTTGGGTGACTAGTTATCTCAGCCGCTTTTTGCGCAAGATGGTCATTATATTGTTGTAAAACAGCTGGATTTTTTAGTCGAGCGGTGTTGAATTTGCGGGGCCTGGGTCTTTCGTCGCTGGGGCGGCGTACGGCTGCAATACGCAATCGAACATTAGCGATCATTAGATAATGGTCTCTTCCCGTCCCAATATCGGCACCCTTCTTGTTTCGCACGTCCAGGAGGCAACTCTTGAATCTTTTACTAATGGCGAAATGGTCGATCTGATTTTGTGTTCTGCGCCGATCAACAGAGGACCAACTGATTTTGTGGTGGTCCTTATGCTCAAACATAGTACCACCGATGAAGAGACTGTGAAAGTTGCAGAACTCTACAAATCTTTCACCGTTGTCATTACGATCACCAAGACCGTGTCTCCCCATCACATGTCTGAGCCCATAGTTATCAGCGCCAACTTTCGCATTCAAATCACCCATAACCATTATAATGTCACCTTTAGGTGTTCTGCTCTGAACGGCGTTTAGTTCTTCGTAGAAGGAGTCTTTTGCCAAGACATTGTCGGGTTCAGTAGGGGCATAACATTGTATTATTGAGATGTTCCTCATTTTGGTCCGGAATCAATGGCGGGGGCGACGGTAGCGCATTGTATAGAGGCATCGGTCTCATGTTTGACTACCGGCGTTTCGGGTTCGAATCGCGTCCACGACAACGTTCGTGGCCATGGATGTGCAGGAGGTGTATGTGTGCTGTAGACAATCATAGCAAAACTTTAACGTAACCTAACCTAACTGGTGATGAGACATGGGTTTACGAGTTTGACATGCTAAACAGTCAACAAATTTCGGAATTGCGCCTTTCAACTGAGCCGAAACCGAAAAAACCACGTCAAAGTCGATCAAAAGTCGAATATTGACAGTTTTCTTTGATTACCATGGTGTGGTGCACTCAGAATTCTTACCCGAAGGTCAGACGGTTAATAAAGAATATTATTTGAGCGTTATTCGGCCGTTGAGAAGCAAATTCGTCGAAAAAGGCTTGGATTTTGCATCACGACAACGCACCATCACCAAAAACTCAACAGATACCATCGAACAACCACCGTATTCACCTGACATGGCTCCGTCCGACTTTTTTCTCTTCCCGAAACTGAAACAACAACAACTTCGAAGCACCCGCTTTCAGTCGATAGAAGACATAAAACAGAATTCGCTGCAAGAACTGAACTCGATTCCAAAAAATGCGTTTGAAAACGTTTCGATGATTGGGTTACTCGTTGGCGTAAGTTTATCATTTCAGAAGGGGCTTACTTTGAAGGCGATAAAATAAATTTGGACGAAAAATAAACACTTTGTTTTATTTACCAATTTTCAGAACTTTTTTGACAGAATGTATGTCAAAAAAGTTCAAAATCGTCAAAGGACCGTCTAAAACGCCTATAAATTGTTTAAAATGGGCTAGAAACGTCGCAAATAAATCAGTGCCGACTAATCAATTAGACATATTCTACTATCATATCTACAACCATATAAAATGCCAAAAAACAACTGCAAAAATATCAAAAGTTGCCAAAAATAGTCTAAAACACCCAAAAACTGTCCAAAACAATCTGGAAACGTGGCAAATAAGTCACGACAACTAATAAATGAAACGCATTATGTAATCATCGTCTAAAACGCTCTAACATGGCAAAAAATTATCAAAAAAAAATCGTCAGAAGTCGTCAAAAACTGTCTAAAACGGTCTAAAATGCCGAAAAATTGTCCAAAACTATCTGAAAACATTATCAATAACTCAGTGCCAACTAATGCCCGAACCAATGGTGGAGTAAGGATATCGGCACCTGTCGCCGTAAGGTACGGTCGGTCTTTAGCACTGCTAAGCGCACAGGGAAAGACGAAGACTGGGGTGAATACAGAAATTCACTCAAATACTTAAAAAGTAGCTCAGAGCAGCGAAACGAAAAAGCTGGCGAGACTTCTGCAGCCAAATTGAGTGCACATCAGAGGCATCGCGGCTGAAGAAAGTCATCTCCAAAAATCCGACACCGCCATCTACACTCAGTAAGGGGGATGGACAATGGGCGGAAGGAAGTGCTGACACGCTGGAATCACTCCTTACAACACACTTTCCGGACTGCAAAAGTCCGCCAACCCAACCACATACAACAACTTCAGAAACTAATTCGCGCGGCAGCAACATACCAGGACTCTTCACGGTTAGACGAGTAAAACGGGCCATTAATTCCTTTGACCCGTGCAAATCAGCAGGACCGGATGAGATCATTCCTGCTATGCTACAAAAAGCTGGCGACTCCATAGCAATCTGCATTGTTGCTATCTTCAAAGGCTGCATCAGAATGGGCTATGTACCGCATGCTTGGCGAAAGGCCAATGTTGTGTTCCAAAACTGGCAAAAGCAGTCATGACAACCCGAAAGACCTTAGATCAATCAGTCTCACATCCTTCATGTTAAAAACGATGGAGAACATACTGGATGGACACATTAGAGAGTCACTCGTACCGGGCTATCTATCAAACACACAACACGCGTATCTGAAGGGGAAATCCGTGGAAACGGCCCTGCACGAGGTGATCTCCACCATCGAAAACTCTCTACAGTACAAAGAATACACGCTCGGCACGTTCCTAGACATAGCTGGAGCCTTCAATAATGTTACAACACAAGCGATAATGGATGCCCTCTACGATGCAGGGGTCAACGTAAGCATAAGAAACTGGATCGCAGCATTGCTATCTAACAGACTTATATCGTCCGCACGGGGCAATGCCACGGTCACTAAAGCGGCCAGAAGAGGAACGCCACAGGGACCACTTCTATGGATACTAATGTTGAATACTTTACTAAAAACCTTCGAAGCGATAGACATACGCGCGGTGTCTTACGCAGATGACGTTGTAATACTTGTATCTGGAAAGGACATTGCCGTTCTGTCAGATCTCACAACAATGACTCTCAGTAGGCTACTAAATTGGGCAGGTAAAGTGGGGCTAAGTGTGAGCCCGCAAAAGACTGAACTGGTTCTCTACACAAGAAGGACCAAAATTCAGGACTTCCACCTCCCAAGGATGGGCATCACCGAGTTAACTTTGATGACTCACGCAAAGTACTTAGGGTTGATCCTAGACAGAAAGCTTACTTGGAATCGTAACATCGAAGAACGCACCAAGAAGGCAACCATTGCTCTGTATACCTGCAAAAGTTTGCTTGGTAAGACATGGGGGCTCAATCCTCGAATTATGCACTGGATGTATACAGCTGTTGTTAGGCCAATTCTACTATACGGAATTCTGGTCTGGTGGACAGCACTCAAAACCAGGTGCGATAAACTGAAAATGGAAAGAATCCAAAGACTGGAATGTTTGGGAGTCACAGAAGCGATGAGAACCACGTCCACAAACTCCCTAAACACCCTTACGAACCTACGCCCACTGGACCTGTTTCTAGTAAACGCAGCGTCCAAATGCGCATTTAGACTTAGGGAAACGGGGCAATTTAGCACGAGGCCCTATGGCCATCGTAACATCAAACTGCCTCTCGAGAATACAGACCTCATTAAACCGGTAATTCACTCCAAGAGAAAATTCCGGGCAACCATACCAGAAAGGGATTTCTACTCCACAGGCGAGAACAGACCTAAGAATTCCCTAAACCTAAGACCGAAACAGGTGTTGGAGCCGCGGTTCATTCGCCGGAGCTCCTACACAATCTATCACTCCGACTGCCGAACGAGTGCAGCATCTTCCAGGCGGAGGTGGTAGCGATACAAAAAGCTGCGGAGCTAGTCTCAACAACACGCAGGATGGGCAACATCTACATTCACTCAGACAGTCAGGCTGTGTTGAAAGCACTGCAGTCAGACACTATCAGATCAGAGACAGTGCTTAACTGTCTCTCAATTCTTCAGAGACTGGGCACCTTAAGGAAACTGGAACTCCGATGGATACCAGGCCACAGCGGTTGCCTTGGCAACAATACTGCGGATGGACTCGCAAAGCAGGGTGCTGCATTGGACGCCTATTCCAATACAAACACTAAGAACAAAAATGGACTCTAAGATGATGCAACTGGCCAACCAAAATTGGCACAGAACCGTCAACTCCAGAATTACGAGAGAACTCTGGAACTCGTACAACACTAAGAAAACCGATATACTCTTAGGCCTCTCTAGGGGTAAATGTGCAATACTAGTGGGCTTATTAACGGGTCACTGCCTAATAGGTGAGCACGCACACAGACTGGGACTGATCACAGACAGCGGCTGCAGGAACTGCAAGCTGCCAAATACCAAAGAAACTTTGGAGCACCTCCTGTGCGAATGCCCGGCACTCGCAAGGACAAGACATGCATATCTTGGAGACTAATTTCCCCGCAACCTTAAAGCGATTGCAAACCTTAACATAATGAATCTTTTAAGATTCGCAAACACGGCGAAAACCTTCGGGCTCAACAAGGACTTGTTGATTACGACTGATACCAACACCTAACGATCTCTGTTGTTTTCTTTGTGGCATCGCTATGGATCCAAGTGGTCTCTGCGGGGCCGTGAGGCCGCCACCTAACCTAACCTAACCTAATGCCCAAACCAGATTGCACGCAGAAGGCAGCAGAAAAGCAGCACCAGCGGCAGCGAACACCAAATGTCAAGCTAGAAAGTATGCGTTTCCCTTAAGCCACCTAGATTGAACGCAGCGGCGAAAGCAGATCTGCCTGTTGTTGTTATTGCTGCCGCTGCGGCTGCTTTCTGCGTTGAATCTGGTTCCGGCATAATAAATGTAAAAGACTGCACCATCATCATCTGCAATGCCACAAATTTTCGGGGCCATAGTTGAACAAACTTGGTAATTTGTCAAAAAAAAAAAAATTTGACTCCAGCTGATTAGGCTAAACTGACGGTATGTCTCAAGCTGATAGTCTAAACTGACGGTGTGTGTCTCCTCAAGCCTCTGTCTTTGATACAAACTTACGCGACTCATTTATTTCTCTCGGCAGAAGTCGCTCCGCAACTCGTCTACAAATTCATTGAACAAACAATGCAACCGGGTCCGTCCGTTTCGCTTAAATGTAGCGCCACTGGAAATCCAACGCCTCAGATCACGTGGAATTTGGATGGCTTTCCCCTACCAAATGTAACTACATATACATTCACTCTCTCTCATTGAGAGAATTCGTTTCATTTCATTTTCTCTCTCTCTCTCTATCTCTCACTTTCTCTCGAGAGAGCAGAACGACCGCCTAATGATCGGACAATATGTGACTATGTTTGGTGACGTCATCAGCCACGTGAACATATCGGCCGTAAAATCGGAAGATGGCGGCGAATACGAGTGTGTGGCAAAATCGAAAGCGGGCAGTGCATTGCATTCGGCTCGATTGAATATTTACGGTAAGTGTGTGTGTGAGGAAGAGAGACAGACAGAGAAAGTTAACCTTTGATCGTCTCGCCCCCCTCCCTAGGCATGCCCTATGTTCGTCCCATGTCATCAATCTCGGCAGTAGCTGGAAAATCACTGACAATTAAATGTCCTGTAGCCGGCTATCCAATCGAGAGTATTGTTTGGGAGAAAGGTAAGAAATTGTGTATGATGTGGTGGTGGTGGTGATCCCCTACCCTTTAAAATTGTATCTCTCACAACCAGATGGCGTGCGTCTACCGACAAATATGTGACAGCGTGTCTACAATGGCACACTCTCGATGGAGAATGTTCAACGAACGGCCGATCAGGGCACGTATTCGTGCACGGCCCGCAACAAGCACAATCACACGTCACAGCGAGCGGTTGATGTGAAAGTTCTAGGTAAGTGACACAACCGAGAGAGGTCCCTTTTACGCACTAGGACTTTATATAAATTTTAACCGAAATATTCTAGTACAGGGTTCAAATTTTAACCGTCCCATAACTTTGATCCGTTTCCCTTTTTTTCCGTTCCTTTCTTTTTGGTTTTGGTTTTTCTTTTGATTTTATTGCACTGCACTGGCACCACTTGCACATGATGATGATGGATGGTAACACTGGGCACAATATAAAATCAACAACAACAACAACCACGAAAAATTGCACCTGTTTGTATTAAATGTCTAAATTCGGTTCATGCATGTGTAGTGCCCCCTAAAATCACACCCTTTTCATTCGCTCGCGACCTGAATGTCGGCGATCGCACGAGCATTCAATGCGTCGTAGGTACCGGCGATTTACCGTTAATCTTCACTTGGCTCAAGGACAATCAGCCCATCGTGCCGAGCAGCTCGTCGTCCGCGTTAGCAAACAACCCCGCGCCACTTGATAATCATCCCGTTGAGGTTATGTTATCGCCACGTGGCGATCATCGAGGCGAGCATCATCGATCATCAGCGCAGCATAACTACAGTGGCAGTGGCGGAGCGACGGGAGGGCCGAGCAATGATGGTCGCGAAGGAAGCGCCATGGATGGTCACATAATCATTCGACAAAATGACGAGTTCACCAGTGCGCTAAGCATAACACGTGTCACGCGATCACAGGGTGGCGTCTATGCGTGTCGCGTTCAAAATGATGCAGCGACCGTTACACATTCGGCACAATTGCGAGTTAACGGTATTGTGAAAGCGAAAGAGAGAGAGTGAAGAATAATTGTTGTGTGTGTATTGTAGATAGATGGTTTGAGGAGGTGCATGCTGGCAACTGTATTTTCTGACAACTAGTGTATGCCCACGAAACGTCAACTGAGCCACATGGAACAGTTGACGCGCGCTATGCCCCCCACAAGGGCGGTTAGGGCAATTGCGTATGAGTAGCTAGATGGTTTGAGAATGCAAAGAAGGCATGGTAGATGTTGCAAGTTTGTTTTGTGTTGATCCTTTTTTAAAGAGGAGACTTTACAGAAGCGTTTTGTTTGCATGTCGTTTATAAGATTTTTTTGGGCGCACCATTCCGAATTATAATTATTGCCCCCTCTTTTGTTGTGGAAAGTCTGTACTAAAAAAAAAAATCTCTAAACAAGGTCAACAAAAAAGCCCGAAAATATTCGGCGCCCAACGTGGGGTCATCGGTCGATCTATTCGTTTCAGGCTTTTCCCGGAATTCTTCCAGCAGCGAATCATACTCGGAGCAAGAGGGATCGTTCGTTCGTTTCGCTTTTTTCCCCCATCTCACCGTGTCACTTCTTCTTCTTCTTAATTTCAGTACCACCGCGAGTTGCACCGTTCAATTTCGAAGATGACATAACGGAAGGCATGCGCACACAACTCATGTGTTCGAGTAGTCAAGGCGATCAGCCGTTTAACATCACGTGGATGCGTGACGGACGTCTTATACAGCCAATGGGACCGATGATGGGCAATCGTATTGATGGCACCGTTAGTCTCATCGCCAAAGATGGCGTCGGTGGTGGTGGTGGCATCACTAGTGGTGGCATGTCAAATGTCATAGTTGTCGGTGGCGATGGATCCTTTGGAACGGATCAAACCATCACGATCAACGACTATCCGCCCTATTCCAGTATTTTGTCTATACATAATGTGACGTCACGTCATAACGGTAACTACACATGTCTGATTACAAATCGGGCGGGAACGGTGGACTATACGGCCTTTCTATCGGTCGCTGGTTTGTACAAACGAAAAAACACATTTATCACACGCACCGCGCGAAGCACTTGTCTGCACTCTATAGATCGCACACAACGCACATGTCCCTTGCACATAACGGTAACTAGGCAAGTCCTTGTCCATGTAGGTTTGTTTTTTTTTCAGGTGGGCAGATGATGGGGTGCGGGTTTTGAAGTCGTTAGAAGGATTGTTTTGTTCGCATTGCGCACGCGATCGCATGTTTGTCGCTTTTGTTGTTCGGTTGTCTGGTTGGGTTTTTGCATGCGCTGTGATTCATGTGAGGTCGCCCGCCCCTTTTAACGCAATTCTCTGCTTTATCGCGCACACATGCATACAGTGCCGCCCCGTTGGACCGTCGAGCCTCAGGATCAGAGCGCTGTACTGGGAAATGCGGTTGTGATCACATGTAAGGCGGATGGCTTCCCTGTACCCAAGGTTCAATGGAAGCAGGCCATCGGTTAGTTGTCCCTCAATTATAGGTCAGTGTGGGGCTTTCTTCCTTAATATTTGAAATGTCGTTTTCAGGCGAACAGACCAACGAATATCGCGAGCTAAACTATGCAACAGACAATCCGGGCATCGAGAGCTACGACAACGGATCGCTCGTGATCCAGCAGGTGGTGCGCGAGCACGAAGGATATTTTTTGTGTCAGGCGAGTAACGGTATTGGGGCGGGACTAAGCAAGCTGATCAAGCTGACTGTTCACGGTAAGTCAAGTCATGTGATGTAGACCTCTCTTATGACCTTTGACCTTTATTCGCTCGCGCGCAGTTGGTCCGCACGTGACGGTTTTCAATCAAAACGAATCGGTACGTCGCGGCAATCGCGTGACCCTTAAATGTATCGTTCACGGCGATCAACCGCTTGATGTGTCGTGGCGAGCGAAAGGCAATCGAATTGACCCCGCCTACGATGCGCGCTATCACTTGCGTAATTCGCCAATCGATCGGGGCATCGAGTCCGAACTGACGCTCGTTCAGACGACACTTTCGGATCGCGGCGAATATTCGTGCGTGGCCTCGAACGCCTACGGTCACGATCATGCCGCCATTCATCTACAGATCGACGAACCGCCCAATTTTCCGCGAAATTTTCACTGTGTCGAGCTGGCGAGTCGATCGATAACGGTCGGTTGGAGCCCGAGCGATCAACAGCAGCAGCAGCAGGATATGAGCAGCGGCGGTATGATGATGATGTCGCATCATAGTCGAGTGCAAAAGATCCTCGGCTACATATTACAGTACAAGGAGGCTCAAGGTAAGTGCACGCCCTGTACCCTTAGATCCTTAGGGACGGGGATTAAAATTTTCTTTTCATTTCTCGAATCAGTAGACGGGTGGCACGAGCACAATAAACTGATCCTGCCCGGCAACAGTACAACCGCCCAGGTGACGAATCTCAAGCCCGCAACGAGCTATCACTTTCGCCTGTTCGCCGAAAATAATTTGGGGCGAAGTGCGCCCAGTGATATTTTGCATGTGCAAACGGATGCCGAAGTGCCGGGCGGCAAGCCACAAATGGTGATCGTTAAGCCGATCGCACCGCAAGAGTTACTGATCACGTGGCGACCGCCCGAACGCGAGCTCTGGCATGGCGAATTGCTCGGCTATACGATCGGCTATCAGCGCCATAATTCGCCGGATCCGGCGTACAATTATACGCGCATCGGCATCCCGGGCGGCGACGGCATGAACGACTTTCGTCTGACCGGACTGGAAAAGTACACACAATATGCCGTCACGGTGGCGGCGTATAATATTAAGGGAGACGGTCCGCCCAGCGAAACGATCCTTGCCCATACGCTGGAGGATACGCCCAGTGCAGCACCGGATCGTGTCACGTGCAAGTCACAGTCGTCGCAGAGTATCAACATATCGTGGCTGGAGCCGCCCAAGAGCACCCATCACGGCATCATTCAGGGCTACAAGATCCTTTTTGAGCCGGCCGCGACCATTAATGCAGACTACGGCAAGCGAGAGACTAAAGTTACGGCGCTTCTGAGCACAGTGCTCTTCAACTTGGAACCGTTCACGAACTATACAATTCAAGTGCTGGCCTATACACACGCCGGCGACGGGGTAGCAAGTCCTATAATTACCTGTATGACGGATGAGACGATACCCGGAGCGCCGGAACGGGTCAAGGCCGTGCCTACGTCGGAAACGTCGGCGATAATCGCGTGGTTGCCGCCGCGGCGACCGAATGGCGTCATTATCAAGTACACGATCAGTGTTAAGGCGTTGGGAAAGGATTCGAATTCGGTAAGAAGGGGATGGGGTGGAGGGGAAGGTGAGAGGCGTAGATCACAGGAGGATCGATTCCAGGATCGCATCTTGTGCATCTCAGAATCCTTGACTGTCGATCGCGGGGAAAGTCTCAAGCCTGACGCCTCCTCCTCCGTCATTCCACGTGGGAGGTCCCTCTCTTGAACGTTTTCTCTCCCCTCCCACTTTCAGGGCAACAATCAAATCCAGCACGACATACCGTCGCATAATACCTATTACGAAATTAAGGACCTCTCGTTGCACGAAGTTTACGAAGCTTGCGTAATGGCCTCCACACGATCCGGTCAAGGACCAAAAACGGCAGCAATCAAACTGGCGTCCAGCCGTTCCATTCCGGCCGCCATAATATCCTTCGGACAGACGTTGAGCGTTAGTTGGCGCGTGGACATTCAACTGCCGTGTCTGTATGTGGGCAATCCGAAACCGTCGTCCGATTGGAAGGTCCTCAATCAGCGGTAAGGGCTGTCTTGGACGCTATTGGACGATTTTCTCTATACCCCTCCTGTATATCCTTTAGGTCCAGCAAGTCCAGCAAATTCCGTCCGGAGATCAACGATGAGAACGCTTTGGTTCTGCACAGTGTACAGCGCTTTCACGAGGGCAACTATTCGTGCAGTGTTCGTAATCATTTGGGCGCCGATCATATACTCTACCAGCTGTTTGTTCAAGGTATGCGTGGAGAGGGGCGGAGCTTACCGACACACACAGACTATATAGCGTCCTCTTTTGATCCTTACAGTTCCGCCATCGGCACCCGAGCTCACCGTCGTCGCGGCCACAATTTACTCAATTTCGTTACAGTGGCGTGTCAGCGATACGGGCGGCGCTCCCCTCAAAGGATTCATTCTGCAGTATCGTCACGAGTTTGCCGAATGGCAAGAGCTCCAGATCGATCGACGTTTCAACTCGTATCTGTTTGAACATTTCCAGTGCGGCACAAGATATCAATTTACCATATCGGCGTTCAATAAGATCGGCACGGGTCCTTTTAGTGCGGTCGAAACGACCAAGACAAAAGGTATGTGTGGGTCCTTCTCAGCAAGGCTCGATTCTAACGGTTCTTGTTCTCTCCCCTCCGGTTTCCGCAGGCGACAAGCCTGTTTCGCCGCGCAAACATCATCTGATCCGCTCAAATATAACATCGGTCCTGCTCGAGTTGGCATCCTGGCAAGATGGTGGCTGTCCCATACTCTTCTTCTCCATTGAGTTTAAGCGGTCGGGCGTGAATACGGACTGGATTGTCGTGTCCAGCAATGTGGCAGCTCAGGTAAGTGTGTGAGCCTAGTGCGGAGGAGGGACATGTATCTAATGCGGCTCGTCTACAGGCCCGATACACCATTGGCGATTTGGAGCCTGCGATCGCCTACAATCTTCGAATCACCGCACACAATAACGCCGGCACAACCATCGCCGAATACTACTTTGAAACGCTCACCCTGACCGGACTTACGCTTAACTCGGGCATCGATACGACCGACAATCTGATGGTCTCGGGCAAATCCTTTTTGGCCGATCCTCATCTCTTTGCCATCTTTATTGTCGTCCTGTTTATCGTCATCTTCTCCACAATCGGCATTTGCTTTTGCCTGAAAAATTGTAAGTACCGGTTCATATAGAACCGTCCATTTCCCCTCTGCCTTCATTATTAATGTTCGTGCCCCCCGCACTCATGCCAGATCCCCGCCTGATATTCGGTCGCAGTGAGCTGACGCGAACCGGCGGTGCCCTGGACGGCGGCGCGGGCATTGGTAAAAACTCACAACTGAACGACTCACATCACGGCCAACAATCGGGTCAACAGCATCGCGAACAATTCTACGCAACGGTTCGCAAACTATCGGCTCAACAGTCGCCGCGCGACTCGGAATCGGGTTTGGAACGTATACCGGAATATTCCGAGGATATCTATCCGTACGCCACCTTTCATTTGCCCGATCACGAGAATCAGTCGAGTAATATGGCGGTGACGGGTGGCGCGGGCGGCGGTGGACCGATAGTGGGCGTTAATCGTGGCGGATCACGACCCGGTACCGGCTCGAGTGTCGGTGGTGGTGGCGGCGGCAAAGGAGGTGGTGGTATGGTCTATGATTCGCGCGATAGTACCCTGAGCATGGGCAGCAGTTCAGCGGCGGCTACATTGAAAATTTTACGTCCGCCCAGTGTTAATTCGGCGCCACCGCCGCCAACCGGTTCAAATGTCGGCACCGAGAAGCGACATCGTCGCAAATCGAAAGCGATTAAATCCGAATCGGAAGAGTACGATAGCTTGAATTCGGACAGCGATTTGAGCGAGAGGGGAGGAGGAGGAGGTGGTGGGGGTGGAGGGGGTAATACAAGCCGCACCGAATCATCTGGACATCTTGACGATCCGGAACTGTTGAATTTTTCAAGTAAGTTTGGGTCGGGGGCGCCGGGGGAGATTGAAATAAGAAATTAATGAAATTTTTCTTTAAATCGGTTTGTTTCGTTTTCGGTGTTTTCTTCCCAGGTCACGCCCACAGTCCGGCCAATAAAAACAGCAAGGAACGTCTTTCCGTCTTCCAGAGGCCGCCTCTTCATAGTAAGTTAGTATTATTTCATTTAACGGTTGTCGTATTACGGTTTTTTTGTTAATAATTCGTTTCAACAAAATTCAAATGAATGTGTCAGCGAAAAAACGAAAATCACAACCAGACTCAAAACGTGTGGGTTGGTATTTAGGCTAGGTACCGCGTGCGTCGGTAACCAGCCAGTGTACCATTCCATTTACGGATTTTTCTTTTCTTTCGCTGGGATATGCTTTTTTTGCTTAAAGATTCAAGTCAAGCTTTTTTTTAGACCTGTCCCGTTTGCATGACGCTTTGCCGTACGTTTTCCTGGCGTTTTTTCAATGGTTTTCCGCATTTTTGTATATTTTTTTTTGTTTTTTTTTTTTAATAAAAGTTAAAGGCAAAAAGTTAAAGACTAGGCAAAAAATGGAGAATGTGTCCCCCTGGAGACGTTGTAGATTAGCGGAGTGCTTGGCTAGTGACATACGGTAGGTACGTGCGCCTACCAGGCAAAACAGCGTTGTGAGATCAAAGATCAATGTTTGAGCACAGACGCCGGGCGCTAAACCTACGAAGAGTGTTCGTGCTTTTGATATGTAATGCCTGCTAGGGACAATGGCCCATCGCGATTGGGGCGACCGGTAACGCAGTGCGTTGAGACATCAGTCTCTTGTCTGACTACCGGCGTTTCGGGTTCGAATCCCGTCCACGACGACGTTCGTGTCCACGGATGTGCAGGAGGTGCATGCTGGCACCATCGCGTAGAGGAAAATGGCTCTCGAAGCCATTTGTGGCCATCCCATGGTCCATCGCTGTTGACGGAAATGACAGTTACGCGGCATTGACCACTGACCGCCATCCGCCCGTCCACACAATGGCGATGGCCCTGAATGGCTGGAGCTGGGTCATTGTCAGTAGCAGACATAAAATTTCACCAAAATCATGGTTGTGGTCTAGGATAAAATACATGTGCACAATTTAGTCGAGATTTAAACCGCCACGTGGCCATGCCGTCTGTATGTCGATATCCATGTTGTTGTCGTTGATGTTGTTGTTGTTGTTTCAGTGTCTTCCTGTAATTTTTCAAATATTTCTCAGACCCACCATAGACACAGCGATCGATCGATCGATCGGCCGATCCTTCGCCCGATATCGATATCGGTCGATGGATCACGGCCTGTGTATGCCGATTTTTTCTGACAGTTCCATATAACTTTGATCAGCTAATATTTTGCGAAGATCCATCGGCCGATCGATCGGGCGACAGATCGCTTCGTCTATGTGGGGTATTAGATCGTTCAGTTTTCCTGTTTGTTTGTTTTTTTTTATTGATCTGGTGTTGATCTTTTAGTTTTCTGACGTTCGGAATGCGCTTCAATGTACAAAGTATTATTGCATGCACACAATGGCCCCTGCACACACACTATGGCACAATTGCCACCAAGTGCTGGGCCATTCTGTGCAGGATCTATAAAGCGTGCGTGTGATTTTATTTTCCGACTCGATACGTACACACGATTAAATGATGAATAAATATCAAAAACGATTTCTTTTTTTCTGTTTTCTTTAATTTTCTTTGCTCCCCCGCCCGCCCGTATCACTACACAACAAATTTCGCATTCGGATACGCACGCGGCGGCGTATCAATCCGTTTAAAACGTCGTGCGTTCTGTGTGTGTGTATATAAAAGAAAGCAAATACATCGGCCACAACTCCGATATATCAGTCGAGATATTACAAACTTCTGAGATATTAAAAATTGCGGCGAATTCGCCGCCACCACCACAATCGCTGAGCAACAGCAGTAGCGGCGGCAGTGCACGTTTTCTTAATCGTCAACAACAACAACAACAATTTCTACAGCAACCCCAACATCAACTAATCTACATGTCGAGTAACGGAATCATTGGCCATAAACGTGCCATTAGGCAAGAGATTCTTTTATCTTTTTCGTGTTGTTGCTCTTTTTTTTTGACGTGTTTTGTTGAGTGTGTGCGTTGTGTCATTGCCTTCTTAATATACAGGTTTTCGCGCAGCTGGTCGCCGCGAAGTCTTGAGACCTATGCTGACGTCAATTTGACTTCGCCGCGATCAGCTGAGCGGAGGCCTGTACCATTGCCATCTTATTATACAGGCCTCCGCTAAGCTGATCGCGGCGACTATCTGCCTTCGTTGTTGACGTCAAAATTACGTCATTCATGCTTTGCCACTGCGTAATTTTGGCGTCAACAACGAAGGCAGACATTCGCCGCGATCAGCTGAGCGGAGGCCTGTATATTAAGATGGCAATGCCTGTACACTAAGATGGCAATGGTTGTGCGCACTTTTTCTGTTCAGTGTTCGCTTCTTCCAAACAATGTAAATTTTCAATTTTTTTCGTGAATATACAGCGGCGGGAATTTCAGCATGGACCTGCCCTTCAACCTCCGAGACTTTGATCCACCGCGAAAGCAACACCACCAGTCACAACAACAGTCTGCAACGTCAACGTCACCAATTGCGTCAATTACAGCCCAGTCCCAATGCAATCCTTCACCTGTCCCCTACCAACGTCACCCAAGCCACAACATCCATTCTGCCGCCACCGCTACCACCACCAATAGCAACAACAACAATAATAGCACTGAAGCCCCAGCCCACAAATTATCTGCTTCAAACCCAGCCACACCAACCCCACCATCCGCATCATCATCGTCTGGCCAAATACTAAAAAATTCCTATCAGAATTTGACACGTTTCGCGACGCCCAAAAAGCAGCAACCATCATCGGCCGCCGTCGTCGTCACGGCGAATAATAAACATGAATTCGCCGCCACCAGTGCCGCTGCCGGCGAAGTGCCATTGAAAATTTATGAAATGCAACACACCAGCCTGGTGTTGAATAAGAACTATGGTGATTTTTTGACGATAACGCCGCGACGGAAAGGACGTGCGGCGAATTCGCTGCATTCATCGAAAATTGTCGCGGCAATGTCGAGCAATAATAATGCCATCGGCATTCAGTTGGCCGCTATAGCATCATCATCGGCGGAGAAGCACCCGAAGCGAAATGCAACAAGTATGGAGGATAGTGGCGGCGATGATGGCGCTCAACCGTTGCACTTTCTCGATTTGGACGATCATCGCGGCATGGAGGCGCTATGCAATGCCGATACCCTTAAGCTCGGTCCCGAGTTCAATTATCGTAGTAAATTTTCGTCCTTTTCGAGCGTTTGCAATCTAAAGGATTTGCCACAATCGCACTATCAGATGGACGGCAGTGGTGGCGGTGGCAGTTCATTGGGCGGGGCCTATGCTAATGTCGTAAATGTAACTTCGCCGCCATCGGCGTTTAGTGATAATCCCGGCGAAACGATAAAAGATACAAAGATCAACGGCAATTCCGGAGCGAGTCCGGTGATAGGCGGAGGATCGAATGGCGGTAAATATTGTTCGGCATCGCGAGACTATACGATTGCCGTTTAGGCTCACTCACTGCCCACACTGTGTACATAAAAAAAACCTATGCATAGCCCCACGAGCATATCAGCATAATTATGAAAATCGACAAACAACGAACCGAGCCCAAGTATTTGTTGGTTTTGTTTTTCAACCTTTTTTCATCATCGATCGCGGCCCTCCCGCCCCGCGTCCGCTGACGCCGCCACCGCCGCCCCTGGCCAAAGGCGACGAAGCGAAATCGCGGAGGAAAAACACTATTTAGCATATCAAGAAAAAATCCAGAAAAAAAGGAAACAACACTTTAAAGATTTTTAGAAACTCGAGTCAATGAAACTGAAACTGAAGAATTTAAACTAAAGAAAACAAAAAGTCAGAGATTAATTAAACATGTCAACTATAGTAGGATTTTTAGGGTATCCATTGAAAATAAATAAACTAAAATAATTTCTATTTTTTATTTATTCGTTTTATATATATAGAAGAACCTATGTAAATATATATTTACGAGTACATGTATTTATTTTCATCCTACATCTGTAAGAAACTATCTCTTCTGGAGGTCCTCTCGAAGAGGGAATGCTAGAAAAAGAATTTAGCTGAATATCTGTAGAAACTAAGAATTCCCCCCGGTGTGAGAGAGAACGAAAACCGAACAACATATCCTTTTTATCCTGTTTCCGTGAAAAGTATATAAACAAAACGTTCAAAGAAAACAAAAATAGAGAAAATAAATAAAAAAAACGTTTTTACACTCTCTCTGTCTCTCTTTTTCTCGTTCTCTCTCTTTCTCGTTATCTCTTTCTCTCTCTCTCTCTCTCTCTTTCAACTATTAAACGAAAATTATTAGCAAAAGTCCCCCCAGGAAACTATCTTCCAGACAACAACAACAACAAAAAAAGTGGAAATGAGTAAAAACTTCGACATCAATAATTAAATATTCTCGCGGAAATCCATTGCGAAAAATCGCATCGCTGTGAAAATTCACTGCGAAAATTTGCCGTGTCAAAATTGAATGCGAAAATCCGTCGTGAAAATTCAATGCGAAAATTCAACGCACAAATTCGCACGATAATTCGCGTGAAATCGCCCTCATCGCAAGTTGAAGGCTTCAATTAAGTCCGATACGAAATGCGCGACAGCACAAAGCGAAAATTTACCGTGTCAAAATTGACTGCGAAAATTCACACGATAATTTGCGTGGATTCGCCTTCGACAGCACAAAGCGAAAATTTGTCGTGTCAAAATTCGCCGTGAAAAATCACTGTAAAAGCTTACCGTGAAAATTCGCACAATAATTCGCGTGGATTCGTCCTCATCGCATGTTAACGGCTTCTATTAAATCCGATACGAAATACGCGACAGCGCAAAGCGAAAAATTGCGGTGTCAAAATTGACTGCGAAAATTCACAGCAAAAATTCGCCTTCATTGCATGTTAACGGCTTCTATTAAATCCGATACGAAATATGCGGGACAGCCGACAGCACAAAACGAAAATTTGCCGTGTCAAAATTGACTGCAAAAATTCGCACGATAATTCGCCTTCATTGCACGTTGGCGGCTTCTATTAAATCCGATACGAAATACGCAACAGCCGACACCACAAAGCGGAAATTTTGCCATGTCAAAATTGACTGCGAAAATTCAATGCGAAAGTTTGTCGCAACAAAAATTCGCACGAAGGCGAAGGCAATGAAGGCGAATTCGCGCGAATTACCTTCATTGCAAGTCTCTCTTTCAATTATTAAACGAAAATTATTAGCAACAGTCCCCCCCCCCTTCGCGAAACTATCTTCCTGACAACGACAAAAACAAAAAAAAATGAGTAACAATTTCCACATCAATGATTAAATATTCGCGGGGAAATTAATTGCTAAAAAATCGCATCGCTGTGAAAATTCACTGCGAAAATTTGCCGTCAGAATTGACTGCGAAAAATCACTGCAAAAATTCACAGCATGGATTCGTGGATTCGCCCTCATCGCATGTTAACGGCTTCTATTAAATCCGATACGAAATACACACAGCCGACAGAACAAAGCGAAAATTTACTGTCAAAACTGACTGAGAAAATTCAATGCGAAAATTTGTCGCAAAAATTCGCACGATAGTTCGCGTGGATTCGCCCTCATCGCATGTTGACGGCTTCTATTAAATCCGATACGAAATACGCGACAGCGGACAGCACAAAAAGAAAATTTGCCGAGTCAAAATTTACTGCGAAAATTCGCCGTGAAAATTCAATGCGAAAATTTGTCGCAAAAAAAATTCGTGTGAAAATTCGCACGATAATTCGCCTTCATTGCAAGTCTCTCCTTCAACTATTAAACGAAAATTATTAGCAAAAGCCCCCCCCCCCCCTTCCGAGAAACTATCTTCCTGACAACAACAACAAAAAAGTGGAAATGAGTAAAAATGTCTACGTCAATGATTAAATATTCGCGCGGAAATTCATTGCGAAAAATCGCATCGCTAAGAAAATTCACTGCGACAATTTGTCGTCAATATTTCCAGTGAAAATTCAATGTGAAAATTTCTCGCAAAAATTCGTGCGATAATTCGCGTGGATTGGCCCTCATCGCATGTTGACGGCTTTTATTAAATCCGATACGAAGTACGCGACAGCCGACAGCACAAAGCAAAAATACGCCGTGTCAAAATTGACTGCGAAAATTCGCCGTAAAAATTCAATGCGAAAATGCGCCGTGCACCTTGCACAAATTCGCGCGATAATTCGCACGATAATTCGCGCAAATTCGCCTTCATTGCAAGTGTCTCTTTCAACTATTAAACGAAAATTAGTAGAAAAAGTCCCAAAAAGTGAAAATTCGTCGTGGAAATTCAATGCGAAAATTTGTCGGAAAAAAAATTCGTGACAAAATTTGCACGATAATTCGCGTGGATTCGCCATCATCGCATGTTAACGGCTTCTATTAAATCCAATACGAAATATGCGACAGCCGAAACAACAAGGCGAAAATTTGCCGTGTCAAAATTTACTGCGGAAATTCGCCGAGAAAATTCAATGCGAAAATTTATCGCAAAAAAAAAATCGTCCAAAAATTCGCACGGTAATTCGTCCTCATCGCATGTTGCCGGCTTCTATCCAATCCGATAACCCCCCCCCAGAAACTATCTTCCTAACAACAACAACAACGAAAGTGGAAATAAGTAAAAATTTCCACATCAATGATTAAAAATTCGCGCGGAAATTCATTGCGAAAAATCGCATCGCTGTGAAAATTCACTTGGAAAATTTCTCTCTCTCTCTGTATCTTCTCAACCACTTGTGGGGCATAGGGCATTAACCACGCCGACTTTCCACCTCGTCCTGTTCGCCGCCAGCGCCTTCAAAAAATTTATCGTGCCAAAATTTACTGCGAAGATTCACCGAAAAAAATTCAACGCGAAAATTTATCGCCAAAAAAATTCGTACTAAAATTCGCACCATAATTCGCCCTCATCGCATGTTAATGGTTTCTATTAAATCCGATACGAAATACGCAACAGTCGACAGCACAAAAAGATGTGTACTCGTACATTTGCCATCCACTTATTGTTGTTATTTTTTAAGGCTGGCACTAACCTCTTCGAGCGAAAATGTTGCACTTATTTCTCCCCACGAAAAAGTGTGACAGTGTAAACTTGCACAGCAACGACACGTGAATTTCTACACGCCTTCTACTCAGAAGACTCGAGTTTTCCAGCGAAATAAAGTGCGCAAAGTAACGTTTGCGCTGCGTGAAAATTGCTCCTAATGATGTGGAGACTGTTTTTTCGCCGAATGAAAACAATGTTGGTACTGAGAGAGCGAAAACATTTCATGCGAACGCAACTTTTGACAGTTGTCGCATGATATTTGGCACGAAAAACTGATGTTAGTATCTAGCTTCACAAAGAGTAGATACGATGCGATCGCGGGCAAGATCTAAAGCGTTGTACACATCTGAGCGTGTGTGTTCGATGCGCGCAAATATGCTCAGATGCTTAAGCTTAAGGTGTATTTTGCTAGACACCACTGTGCCGCGATCGCAGGCGATGATCGCGAACAATGTGCAACACGATCGTGCGCCTAGCAAAATGCACCTAGAGGTGTGTGCTCTTCGAGGCGACCAATGCGACGGTAGCTCACCAACGATAATCCTGGGACGAAAATTCATCGACAATCGTGCACGTGGTGTGTTCCTCGAACCGGTGATCATGTACAAGCAATTATAACAAGATCACATGGGCTGCCATGTACAACACAAGTACCCCCCTCCCCCACAAAAAACCGACTCAGCGCATGCACAAGCACTTCACCATTTCTACCCATACACAACGTTCACCTCAGTCAGCTGACATGCACAACAGCGACTGCGACGTCCAAATATTTTACGAATAAGACGATATCCTACCTCCAGCGATGCGACTAATCAAACCATGCGATGCTCCATAGACAATATACACAAATAGTTCCCACTGCTGATCGCTAAGCTGGGATAGCTGCGCTGTCGCTGTCGCATGGATCGCCTCCGAGGAACACGGACCTTAAATTGTGAGTTTTGCTAGGCACACGATAAGCGATAAACCCATCGAGCACGAAACACTATTTGTATGTATGTGTATCTTTCTCATCGTCGCCTGCGATCCTAGGCCGCGATTGAGCGACTTGCGTTTGCGACTATGAAAAAAAAACGATCATAACGGGGCATTATTTGCGGATTTTTTAATGTTTTGGGAAATCCTCGAATACAGGTTGTCGCGGTACGACTGTACTTCCACATCAAATACACACGAAGGGCCTTCCCTCACTTGTCGGTACGGCAGTGACGCGGGACAGTACGCGCTCTGTATACCGAAACAATTCCGCACAGCTTTCGTTTAACACACGAGGCGGTATATTTTCGGCTTTCATTGTTCAGTATCGCTCACGTCCTCGCCATTTTTGTCATGTTTCGCTTTTTTGCGTGACGTTATCTATGTCAATACCGAGCGGCCACTGGATGTTCATCCCGCGACGCGGTAAAACGAAACGATCCCTCCCCGCATTCGCGAATACCGTACCAATCAGGAAACACGCACTGAAATAAAGGCGCTCGGTAAGCTTTCGGTACCGCGCATACCGAGCATACTGATCCCACACCGCTACCATACCGACAAGTGAGGAAACGGCCGAATAGTGCTGCATTAGAGCGCGTTGACATGATCAAACTACGATTTGACAAACTAGCATTTGATGAAAAGTTGAGCACCGTCCAACTATGGTTTGACAGAAGCACAAGACATCAAACCAGTTTGACAAGGGGTTGACAACGTTCAAGTAGGTGGTTTGTCAAACCGTAGTTTGATCGTGTCAACGCGCTCTTAGGATCGTTTTTTTTTCACAGTCGCAAACGCAAGTCGCTCAGCCGCTGCTTAGGAACTCACACCACACCTTCAGAAATGCTCTTGCCGCTCGCACACACTCCACATACTGTAGGAAGATAAAAGGGAAAGAGATAGAGAGCGCGCGATTCAGATAGAGAGAAATCGACTTAAATAGAGAGAGATTGGGTGCGTTCCTGCAAACAAATCAGGTTTTGACATTTCTCGAATTCTCCTCCATATACTTTCCCCTTTAGCAAAATTTGTACGGACAACTGTCATGAAAATGTTCCCCTCCCATTCAGAATACTTCTCAGATCTGGAGGGGAACATTTCCATGACAGTTATCCGTACAAATTTTAAATTTTTAGAGAGAGGGAAAAGCATATGGGGGAGAGTTCGAGAAATGTCAAAACCTGATTCTATCGCAGGAACGCAGCCATTGATTCAGATAGAGAGAGAGAGAGAGAGATCGGTTCAGATAGAGACAGAGAGAGATCGGTTCAAATAGAGAGAGAGATCGATTCCGAGAGAGAGAGATCGATTCCGAGAGAGAGAGAGAGAGAGAGAGATAGATTCAGAGAGAGAGAGAGAGAGATAGATTCAGAGAGAGAGAGAGAGATGCAAATAGAGAGAGAGAGATGCAAATAGAGAGACAGATCTACTCCGATAGAGAGATCGCTAGAGATATAGACAATGGCGAAAAAAACAACGCATAACTAAATAAAATCTACAAGAAAAAAAAACAAAACAAAAATTGTCAAGATTAAAAATTCAAACCGAAAAAAAAGAACGCTGACTGATTTTTTCGTTGTTTATTTTTTTACATATTTAGTGTATACTTTCTAGTGTTTATAAGATTTTTTATGTATAAACAACAACAACAAAAAACAAAACGACAAAAAAGAAAAACATGTAAATGTATAAATATAATATTTACATATAAAAGAAAACGAAAAAATCATTACAAAAAAAATTAAATCAAAAAACAAAATAACCAAAAACGCATAATAAAAACAGTTTAAAAACACAAACAGAAGAGAAGATTCGTTAAAGATTGTACGTGAAATAATGATTATTGTAAATGTAAATGTGTGTGCCTGAATGTTGGATGTGTGTGTGAGTGTGTGTATACAGATCACAGATTTATATAAACACACGACGAGACGACGTGACGTCGCGTCGAATCCGAAAAACGTCGTCAGGAAAATTATATATTAGAAAGGATCCTTGTAAAATTGAAAACCTTTTTCTTTGAGGCTCTCCTTCTTGCCCCTCCGCCGCCGTATCTCAGAGCAGAGCGCTGCCTTGTCCTGCATTGCCCGTTTTAAGTCAATAGAGGAGGCGGCTAACATTCGCCTCCCCGTTTGAGTCCTTGAAAGTCCTTGGGTGAATGCAAGACCCTCCCCTCTCCACCCATCTCTAGCAATAAAAGACTTCATGAACGTCCGAATATCGATCGAGCGAGAAAGGACGCCGTCTCTAAACCAGTGGCGTAGATAGCTTTTAGGGGAGGGAGGAGATATGCCATCGCCACAATTTTTGTTTTGAGTAAGAAAGAAGAAAATTGAGTAAATATAGCAAATAAAGTAAATATCACACCATACACCAATGAGTTAGCTGACGACATTTTGACATGGATATGTCTTATAGCTGGGGGTCATCCTAAAAATTTGTCCGTCACACGAAATGTCTCTTTTTCTACTCGGGGGTCAGAAGAGGAAACAAGCCCATTGAAAATTTTTCTTTTCTGGTTGTGCATGTCGTTTGAGTGAAGTGGTCATTGTGCATGGCTGTTGTTTGTAGATCCGCGCGGGCGGTACGCTTGCGGGGATCCTGTGTGTACATGTTGGGATGTTGATTTGATAGCGATAAAAGTTGACGTTGTGGACGGCAACATAGTGTACGGGTGAACGGGCGGACTTTCAATGACCTTCAATTTCCGCCAATTCCCATTCATCATTTAATAAAATAGCCCGTATTGTACTATCTGAATCACTAGGGCCCCAGAAAAGGTAGCAAGTAGTCAGTTCGACTAACATTTGGACATGCGCAGACGCAATTTGAGAGAGTGTACATAGTTCCCGCCCCCGAAGATGAGCGAGAGCCGATGAAGTTCATTCGAGCCAAATCGGGTGATCCAGCGACTGCGTTTGTGCATTTGCAATGGCGGCGATTTGAGGTCTGACTGGCCCACAATGTGGGCCCCCACCACACATGCAATAAACGTATCATAAAACAAAATGGCGGATTCGTACTGCGCGAGTTAAAATCTCCCAAGCCCCGAAATAGAGAAATATTCGTCGCAGGATGTTATAGTTCCGGGCAGCTCATCGTGACATGATGTACATTCAGAGGTCTGCAGAAGATCAAATGCACCCCCCCCCCCCCCCCCTCTGGAAAAATTCCAAAAAATTTCTTGTGCATTCTCTGTGTGCGTGTGTTGGAATGTTTGCTGGACACAATCGCATAGAGTCGCACGCGTTACTTGAGAAACGGATTGTGTGTGCCGGACCCGGACTGTTGATTACGAGTAAAAGGGCGGGATGAGACGGATAGTGTGGGAGCGATTTTGCAATAGATACACAACACAATACACGTCCGATTGGGAAAAGATGGTGGGAAGCGTGATTGCGATTAGCAGAAACGTATTCAGAGAAATGTCGATAGGCTGCAGTCTGCAAACTGTACCGAACGGGTAGATGGAACAGGGTGCACGAGAGGAGGTGAATATTGCACTCACGCGATGCAAACGAAAACGAAACGATCCCGCGAGAGAAAGGAGCCCAAGCGGAGAGGGCAAAGCAAAGCAGAATTTATGACGAGTATCTACACTGCCACCAGATACATGGGTACATGGATATGTCTTATGCCTACCGAAAGCGTGGGACGTGTTTTTTCGAATGATTTCATTCAGTATAACTATACTGGGATCTTTACAAAACTTACGTCGACATCTTCAACACAACAGGTTCCACGCAGTCGGTAGTCATAGACATATCCATGTTCCGATGTATCTGCATGCAGTGTAGATACTTTGTATCTTTTTTCAATATACATATCTTCAAAGTACTCGTACTCATTGGGAACGAGTAGTGGATGAAATAATCGATGAGTATCATCAACAAAATCATCAGGCGGTTTATGGTGATATCCTCAAGCTAAGGTCTAAAAGGCGGTCCACGTGTCATGATCAACGGTACCACGATTACAGTACAAAAAGGTTTTTGTGTCTTGAGACTAACGGTACCATTCGCTTATTCGATTGCCTACTTTGGGGTTTCACTAACTACACTTGCGAGCAAATACTGAATCAAACCGAAAGCACGTGCATTTGTACGTATATTTTTAAAAGTACGTTATGTATCCCAACAAATCCTATGTCATTTGAAAGTTTGAGATCTTAGCTTTACAATGATACCTTTTTTTTATCACCATTTAATGAGTGTTTTATGAATGAACGCTACCTGGAGCTAAAAAGTCGGCAAATTGAACATTTATGAATGGGTTATTACAAGGCAAACTAGCCCTATAAATGCATCCGCAAAGGGTTTTCAATGGTCAGTTGAATCTGGAAGGTCGATGGAATAAGTTTAAAGCAATAAAAGTTACAATTTTGTCATTCATGAGTACCACGCCTCAGCAGGCGGCTCAAGTTGTCGCCCTATTTTCGGAAGGGCTTACTCAGAGAACAGTCGCTCGTCAGCTAGGAATGAGTCAGTCTACTGTGTCAAGAGTGTTTTGGGGGGAAGGTAGCTACAATCAGAGACCCCGACCTTTCCGCTCTAGGAGCACTTCCGATAGAGATGATCGTTTTATTGTGACAAGTATGATACGAAATCGGCACCTCACGGGAGTTGACGCGCAGCAGAATCTGAGGGACGTTCGCGGAGTAGCTGTAAGCTCGGCTATACAGGCGTCCAGTCACTGCCATGTAGACACACTCTGGTCTCGTCGGTGAACAATACGGGCCGCCATTGCTCGAGGGTCCAATTTAAGTGATTCTTGACAAACGTGAGCCGCGCTTGTCGGTGATGTGGGGTCGATTTTGGGCCTGTGGCTGGCCGTCTTGGAGTCAAATTCGCTTCTCTTAGTCGTCTCCTCACTGTCCACTCGCTTACAGCTACTCCGCGAACGTCCCTCGGATTCTGCTGCACGTCAACTCCCGTGAGGTGCCGATTTCGTAGCATACTTGTCACAATAAAACGATCATCTCTATCGGAAGTGCTCCTAGAGCGGCCGGGTCGGGGTCTCTGATTGTAGCTACCTTCCCCCCAAAACACTCTTGACACAGTAGACTGACTCATTCCTAGCTGACGAGCGACTGTTCTCTGAGTAAGCCCTTCCGAAAATAGGGCGACAACTTGAGCCGCTTGAGGCGTGGTACTCATGAATGACAAAATTGTGACTTTTATTGCTTTAAACTTATTCCATCGACCTTCCAGATTCAACTGACCGTTGAAAACCCTTTGCGGATGCATTTATAGGGCTATTTTGCCTTGTAATAACCCATTCATAAATGTTCAATTTCCCGAATTTTTAGCTCCAGGTAGCGTTCATTCATAAAACACTCATAAAATGGTGATAAAACAAGCTAGTCTTCGACTGGCTTGCCGAAGGTATGATACCCTTCACGCTTCTCATAAAGGGTATCAGGGTATCATAGTCAATACGAGAGTCCGAAGCGTATATACCCTAGACTTGTACAGACCTAGTGGTGATACCAAAAGTACCAATTGGCAACGACCATATCCATTAAGAATGGGTCTCCTATATGGCCAGTTCATAGGGGAGGTTGACACTCATTCAGTAGGATCTTGACCATTCTCAAAATCAATTAACTAACTAACCCATTCTACAAATATTTGTCGAATTTTTCAAGTCGCTAGCTTCATTCTATCGAAAGTTATTGCTTATTTGAAGTTTCACTTGTAGGGGAGGTAGGGGTTCCTCGGGTCGGATCTTGCTCATCATTGCCACCAACCAATTAGATCACCCTACAAACATTTAAACAAAATTTCAAGTCGCTAGCTTTATTTTGTCGTAAGTTATCGCTTATTTTAAGTTTCATTTCTAGGGGAGGTAGGGGTTCCTTAGGTCGGATCTCACCCATCTTTAATGCCAACTAACTCAATCTCACTTCAAACATTTGACCAAAATTTCAAGTCACTGGCTTCATTCTATCAAAAGTTATCGCTTATTTGAAGTTTCATTTGTAGGGGAGGTGGGGGTTCCTTTGATCTGATTATGTCCAACTTACAGAACCTTAAGCAGCTTCTTCCCTCAAGGTTACATGCCAAAAATCAGATGTCTACGTCAATTGGTTCAAGAGTTACAGACAAAAAACCTGAAAAGTAGGGTAGTATGGGGCTCTTTGTAAGAAAATTACCGTTAGTTTTCAACTGATCGATTTTATTTTCCCAGGAGAGTATAAGATTACCCTCACTAGCAATATACCAAAGCTAAAGCTTTTCTTGATTTTTTAATCAGGAGTTATAGTTACATTTAATTATTTTACATATGTAGGGGAGGTAGGCGTTCTCTTGGCCTGATCATGCCCAATTCCATCCAACTAGATCATACTACCAACATTTGACCAAAATTTCAAAGCTCTAGCTTAATTCTGTCGAAAGTTATCGTGCGAACGGACAGACAGACATGGCTAAATCGAATCAGGAGGTGACCCTGATCATTTATATATATACATTGCTATACCTCCGGAGCCTCCTTTAAGGTGTTACATATTTTCGTCGTGACAAAAACAATATACCCTATACTAAAAGTCTAAGGGGTATAGAAAGTTTTTCTGACAAAAACTTACTTTTGGGACGATCGGTCCTATGGCAGCTATATGACGTAGTGGTCCGATTCCATTGGTTGGCTTCAAGGCGGGAGTCTGATTGGCACTCCTATAAAAAAAACACCTGAGCTCTTTTAAGAAAGAGACAAGGGGTGCCAAACGAGATGCATCGAGGAGCTTCTGCGAACATATCGAAGGGTCCTGCGAAACCTCCAGGCTTAGGAAAATTTTGGCTTCCAATCTATCAATGCCAAGTTTTCTACAAAAGGAAGACGGATCATGGACGTCTTCAAGTAAAGAAACCATCGAGTGTCTGCTTGATACACATTTCCCTGGAAGCTCGGCTGATGCCTCACCTGGAGACTCCTCTACGTGTCGCGCATCGCCATGCAACAGTGAATCTATTGTGTCTCGAGAAAAGATAATGTGGGCAATTTCCAGCTTTGAACCCTTTAAATCAGCCGGGCCTGAAGGCATCATTCCGGCGGACTTGCAGCAATGCTTGGATATAGTATACCCATGGATAGAGTGTATCCTGACGGCCTGTCTGACGCTAGTGTACGTTCCACGCATCTGGAGGGAGGTGCGGGTGGTTTTTATCCCGAAAGCGGGAAGAAGCTCGCATGCGCGACCAAACGACCTCCGTCCCATTAGTCTTTCTTCTACCATGTTGAAACTACTAGAGAGACTGGTGGATATCCATTTGCGGGATACCATTCCGCCACTCCTTCTATCCACATCGCAACATGCCTATTGGAAGGGTAAGTCGGTGGACACGGCTCTGCACTCTTTGGTCAGTTACATTGAGAAATCTCTCGACCAAAAGGAATACACGATGGTTGTATTCCTGGACATCGAGGGGGCTTTCAATAATATCAGACCTAGTGCGATCATTGAGGCACTCCGAGGTCTCCAGGTTGATGAGTCGCTCTGCAAACTCGTTAATATGTACTAACTTCTAGGCGTATGCACTCTACCTTGGGTGCATCGTCGGTATGCAGGAGTGTCTCCAGAGGAACCCCCCAAGGAGGCATATTGTCTCCCCTCCTTTGGGTCATAGGGATCAACAAACTGCTCTTGAGACTGGAAGAAATTGGGTGTAAAGTCATCGCGTATGCAGATGACGTTGCCATTGCCGTCACAGGAAAGTTTCCTGATGTCCTCAGTGGGTTGTTGCGGAATGCCTTAACCATTCTATCAGAATGGGCAAACTTTTGCGGAGTTGGAATTAACCCTGCCAAGACGGAGCTTGTGCTCTTCACTAGAAAGCACACGACTCCTCCCATTGAATCTCCCATTTTGGAGGGCACGAAATTGGTTTTCGCCGACAAGGCTAAGTTCCTGGGTCTTATTTTAGATAGGAAACTAAGGTGGAAGCTCAACATCGAGGAACGGGTCAATAAAGCTATTATCGCACTCTACTCGTGTAAAAGGGCCATTGGTAATAACTGGGGCCTGCAGCCTAAAGCTGTATATTGGCTATATACTGCTGTCGTACGACCCATACTACTGCACGGAATTAGTGTCTGGTGGACAGCACTTCGAGTAGGGGCTTATGTTAAATTATTGAACAAGGTACAAAGACTAGCTGCGATGGCCTTCAGGACCACTCCGTCAGCCGGGCTGGACATGGTGCTCGGCTTGCTCCCGTTGGATATTTGTGGTGAACAACTGGCGGCAAACACGGCCCTGCGTCTTCGTGAGACTGGCCAGTGGCGCACGCTGAGATGCGGGCACTCAACTGTACTGGATAATTTGAGTCTCCCCACGGAGACTGACTATATCTCCCCGAAATACCTTTTTGGCCGAAACTACACCAGTTTGATTCCGTCGAGGGGTCAATGGGCTAATAGCGCGCCCCTGGCCATCGACTCCATAGTCATCTACACGGATGGCTCTAGGGTCGTTGGCGGTGTTGGGGCGGGCATCTATTCGGAGGGACTGGGGATTAACCTGCCACTCCGCCTTCCGGATTTCTGCAGTGTCCTGCAGGCAGAGGTTACGGCAATTTTTGAAGCTTTGACCTGGCTAGGAAATCATGTAGTGACCATGAGAGACGTTATAATCTACACGGATAGTCAGGCTGCCATTCGATCACTCGAATCCGTCCTGACTACATCGCAAACCATCGCAAAGTGTCGGTCGATTCTTAAAGAGATGGGTGCATTTTTCAACATTACGCTCTGTTGGATACCGAGTCATAGCGACTTCGTGAGTAACTGCATCGCGGATGAACTGGCTAAGGAAGGGACTACCGGCGCTCTCGACGGAGACCGTTTAAACATTAGAATGCCAATCGCATCGTGCAAAATTATAATTAAAGCCGTCGCGATTGACAGAGCGAACATTAGATGGCTAAACGGCGACACGTGCCATACGACGAAATTGATTTGGCCGAAACTTGACCCTAACCGCTCTGCCGCACTGCTTTCATTGAATAGGAAGCACATTGGCATGGTTGTGGGGGTTATTACAGGGCACTGTCCCATTGGTGAGCTCGCCTGGAGGCTCCGTATTCCTCATAACGACTATTGTAGGAGCTGTGAGGATGTGGATGAGGAGGAAAGCGTTCTGCATCTTCTCTGTCACTGTCCGGCCTTGGCTGCGAGGCGGAAGAAATTCCTTGGCTCTTGGTTTTTCCTGGACCTAGACGACATTAAAAACACGAGTATCATACAGCTCTATCGCTTTATCACCAGCTCAGGCTGGTTTAACGCCTAGGTTATAGCAGGCTACTTTGGTGGTAACACAACGGTCCAAATGATGGACTAAGTGTGCTGGGTGAGCACCCGTCAGCCCCTTTACCTAACCTAACCTAAAGCTAAGATCTCAAACTTTCAAATGGCATACGATTTGTAGGGATACATAACGTACTTTTAAAAATATACATACAAATACACGTGCTTTCGGTTCGATTCAGTATTTTTGCTCGCAAGTGTAGATAAAATCACACCGACACGATCCCACAGTCGGTTTCGAATATTTTCAGGCAATTTAGGCCGGCATTATACAAATATTTATAACGATACCACGCACTCAGTTAATTGCACATTTCGCTTTCATTAATTAGAATAAAATAACACCGATCACAGAATGGGCGGCGAGTGACTCAGTGTGCTATATACCACACTCTAACCCCACGTTGGGCGCCAAATCTTTTCGGAAATGTTCAACTGTCAATTTTCAATGACGTAGGATAAAAAAAGGCATAACGGAGCCATGTTTCAGCCATCTGGTTATATCATTATGGATCCCCTTAACCCCCCGCCCCCCCTTATTTACGGCACTGCTCTGAACTCATGGAGGGAGCAATTACATCTCCCAACGTATACGATCCCGGACAAGGCAGCGCTCTTTGGAGTGTGATCTGGACCAGATCCGAGTTTCGGTCGCACAATAGGCAAATGCGATGACGACGCCTACATCAAAATTACGAAACATTCTTATTTAATCGGGTGACGCATAGTGGTTCGCATCTCAAATAGTGGGTTTAAATTGAAACTACAATATTTCGCACTTCCCTCTTGCGTGAGCTCCGCGACTTTAGGGGTCTCAACCCTCAGTATACTGCCCTAGAACGCTTACTTTGTTCGCTCTATACGCTACAACGGTAAAACCACTATTAGCCAAGACACAAACCACGATGCTTCGCCCGATGAAACAGGAATATATCAAAATTATGCCCGAACCAGAATGAACGCAGAGTGCAGCGGCAGCGAAATGTCAAATTAGAAAGCACGTATTTCCCATACGCGATCTAGATTGAACGCAGCGACAGCGACAGCGGCGAAAGCAGATCTGCATGTTGCTTTAGTTGCTGCTGCCGCTGCTTTCTGCGTTCATTCTGGTTGCGGCATTACGAATACAAGAAAAAATAAGTAAAAAGAATAAATTAATTAAATTTTAAGTAGGTCAATTATTATCGCGCAAACGAAGAATAGATACAAAACAAACACACAAACAAAAAAATTGCGCAAACGAATGAAAATTATATATGGATGAAAACAGGTTTATTCGAATTATAAATCACAAAATATAAAGAGAAAAAAAAAATGAATGAATAAATAAATAAATTCTTATTATATTATAACAAACGAACAAAGAGTTCTTTTTTACTCAATTAAATGAATTCAATTGAATATAATTAAATAAATTTGGAGTTATCTAGCAAAATGGCGACGATGCGAAGCGATACTGCGCCACGCTATCAAACACACCGACACAGAGCAAGCAACAAGGCATAGAGAAATGTGTTAAATAATTTATTAAAATATAAGAAGAAGAAAGGCCAAACAAGAACCGATCACGATGAGGCTATCGGTACCCCCCCCCCCCCTCCGCTTCCCTTCCTCCTCCTGATTAATTATTAACAATTCAACAAACTCATCTACACAATATAACATATCGTATTTCGAAAAAAACATCATACAGTATCTCAGTATCTCAACTTCACATCCAGCCAATACCGTTTTCCCCTCCGTGTCTGCATCTCGTGGTCCACATTCCCCCCTCCCTGTTCCTAATGTTCTTTCTTTTAGTTTATATCGTGCGCGCATATATGTATATATTTCTGTGATCTAGAGAGAGAGCGAGACGAAACGAAGCGATGAAAATTGTAAAAAAAAAAATAGAAATACAGAAAAAAACACATAAAAACAAAAAAAAAAAAACACAAAAAAAAATCACAAAAACAAAACAAAAAATCACAAACAAAAAATAAACGAAAACGAAAAGAAAATACACACACGTGACGCGAATAAGAAGAATAAATGTCAATAAATAATTTTAAATGAAAAATAATAGAAAATAAAATAAATATCTGCGTTAAAAAGAAATAAAAGAAGAAAAAAAATCAATAAAATTGAAGAAATTCGCCAAAAATTATTAATTACGAGAAAAAAAGAAAGAAAAAAAATAATAAATGAATACAAAAATAAAGAAGAAAGAAAGGAGAACAGAATATAAATATATTGTGTAAATTTAGAAATCAACATCGATACTGGCTATATATAAATAATGTATAACTATATATTAAAATTACGAATTAATTTACAAGCGAAAAATACACAAAAGAAAAAAATACAAAAACAATAAAAAAAATGAATAAAACAAAACAAAAACAATAAAAATGAAAAGAGTTAGAAAATAAAAAGAATGTGTGTGTGTTTTTTTCATCATGGCATTATGGGAAATTTTATCTAATAGAAAGGGGCGAGGGAGGTGATGTAACCCAAGCCCGTCTCTACCATATGGGCAGACTGTGTGCATTTGAACAGAATTGTGAATTGCGCGGAGCGAGGAGCCTACACAAGGGACTGTTGATTCACAAACGGAGTCCACACAAGAGACTGTTGCGCACAGCGCGAGCGAAGCGAGCGTTCAGGTTTGTGTGCAAATACTGAGGGTTGTGATCCCTTAAGCGCGGAGCGAGCGGAGCCCACACAAGTATATACAAGGTGGCGCAAAATTAATCATCCAATTTTGTTTTTTGAATAACTTTTTAACTAAATAAAAAAAAAAATTATTTTGAGTGATGGAAATCTTTATTGGGACCTTTACAATTTTTTCTGTTAAGTGGAAAATATGATATCCATCAAGTGGCTGCCGCCAGTGTTGATACACATTTGTGTCCGATTTATCGAATTTTCCATGACTTTCCGCAAGATTTCCGATGATAACTGTTCGCATTCCTGTCGAATATTCTCCTGAAAGTCTGTGATTGTCTGAGGCTTGTTGGCAAAAACCCGCGACTTCAAGTAGCCCCAAAGAAAGAAGTCTGGGATGGTTAAATCGGGCGATCTTGCTGGCCATGCCAAATCGCCAAAACGGGAGATAACGCGACCAGGAAACGCTTCCTTCACAATATCCATTGTGGCTCGTGCTGTGTGTGCGGTTGCACCGTCTTGTTGAAACAACATGTTCACCAAGTCCCGCTCATGCAATTTCGGCAGTAAGAAGTCTCTGGTGATGCCCAATTGCGTGGGCCGTCGTCAGGTTGATGTTTCATCGTTCTCAGTGACATCGGCAGCCACATCCGCGATATTCTTGGTCGAACGACCATTCCGGTGGCGGCCACGCCCTGCAAGGTCTCGTGGGATTCTAGTCTGTGCGAGTCGAACAGCTAAACGCCGGTTTCTTTGCCCACTGGCCGCGACACCATTAGGAAATCGACGTCGAAATTCACGCTGCGCCAACACCACCGACCGATTATTGGTAAAAAAAAATCGACACAATTATTCCACTCTCTTGCGGAGTATAGTGCTCCATTGCTTGTCTATTTGTATACTGCAGCTGTCTAGTTCACAAATATCAAATATGATTTACGTACGACGCCATTTGTAAAAATTATAACATCTTCCGATAGGGTGATTAATTTTGCGCCACCCGTTAGCCTCACTCCTACTACCTATATATGTATGTAGCATCCGTTTCGTCCTAGCATATCTGCATGCAGCATTTTTTGTTGATTCATGCACAATTTTGGTTTCAACTTTCAAATCGAAATAAGGGATGCGATGAAAAGCGAAAATAACCATATGTACATACTCATACATGTTCAACGTTTGGTGGGGAAAATGCAAACATCTGCTAGTGTGGCAATCAGCGGAGCCCTCAGAGCCACACCGTCCAATGCCTTAGATATTATCCTCCACCTTCTCCCCTTAGACATTCTCGCTGAACAGATGGCTGCATGTACGGCCGTCCGCCTTCGCGAGACAGGTCAGTGGAAGACTTTAAACACTGGACACTCGACGGTTCTAAACAGTCGAGATGTACCTTTAACGTCGGATTATACTCGTACTATGCCTAAATATTTGTTTGGTAAGAACTTTATAAGCTTGATACCATCACGAGTGCAACGGGAAGATGAGCTTCCTTCATTCCCGGACTTAATGCACTTCAACACCGATGGGTGCAAGACTGATTCTGGAGTAGGAGCCAGCGTTCATGCCAACAGGCCTCATTTAACCCTGTCCGTTCGATTTCCTTCTCCTTCTCTAGTGTTCTCCAGGCGGAACTCGTAGCGATTGGGGAAGTTTTGACCTGGTTGGGACGCCATGTCATAACCACGAGAGACATTACTATTTTTGCGGATAGCCAAGCTGCGGCTAGATCCCTTGAATCCGTACTTACCACTTCAACAGTGGTGATGGATTGTCGCGCCTCTCTTTTGGAAATGGGCAAATTCTTCAACATTACCCTGCGTTGGATTATGGGCTATGGTGACTTTATCGGAAATTGCAGAGCTGATGAGCTGGCTCGACGGGGGATAACGGCAATTGTACCAGAGAATCAACTCAATATTGGTTGCGTTCCTGTGAACGAATCAGGTTTTGACTTTATGTATTAATGTTCTTGCAAATGTACAAGTGCGAATCATTTTCAATTTAAATTGGAATTGTTTGTGACACTTGGTTTCATTCTGCACACCAACTTAGTATGCGTCTGTAGCTTAGCTCGGTAACGCACCGGGCAAGAACATTAATACATAAAGTAAAATTGCCAGGGAACAAATATCTCCACTTCTCACCCTCTCTCCACCCCTCTAGTGAGTTAATATAAGTGCTTCACACCATCTAGACCTCCACGGTCGAGTTTTCAAGTAAAATCACGCCTTCACGGCTTATACAATACAAACAGAATTCTCACACTTTCGTGGTCGTCTTGCACATGGATAGCTGCAAAGATGCAAGACCTGATGAGTGCTACTATCCATACGAAACCACTAAGCTCGGACAAATTAATTCAGAAGGAATTTGAGAATAAAAAATAGTTGGTCCCGTTGCGGGGCGCGAACCGCAGAGACCGTGTTTCGAGCAGGTTTTGACATTTCTCGAATTCTCCTCCATATGTTTTCCCCTCCGGTAAAATTTGCACGGATAACTGTCATGAAAATGTTCCCCTATGGATCTGAGATGTATCGCAAAGGACCCAGATGTGGTCTATGTGTGCCGTGGTTATCATGGCAGCCGTCTAACCTAACCTACATGATACCATTTTCATCCTTTCGAAATCAATTCGATTCGAATCGAATTATATAATAGGGTCGCTGTACTCTTAGACCTTGGATAGGTAAGGGCTGGCCAAAAAGGACAAAAGGGCAAGAGTAAACTAAGGATTGACTTTAACAGGTACTACAGAAATTTCGAATGTCTTATACTCGTATATCGATGGTGAAGATACCCTGTACTGGTACTCTTATGTCAAAAATGGTATTTTATTTTTGTAGTCAGTTAACATAGGAGGCTGTAAAAGCTAAAAAACATAACATTGACATAGAGGGTTTGGATGTTGCTGCTTCTATCGGGTTTTCACTGAAAATAACAACTTAAGCGGTTGGGCAATTGATGTATAAATATTTTTAAAACACGTTAGAAAAAGAGAAAAAAAAATCCCGAAAATTGACACAGGAGGTTGTGAATCTTCACCATCGATATACTATACATTTTTGAGAATTAAATCTAGATGCTAAAATGTCACGAGCGATTTTCTACAGGGTTTTTCACTAAGAGCGACACATTTTGTTTTCTCAATTAAAAGACTTTTAGGTCAATTATGGAAATGATTTTTATTTCAAATGAAAGTACAATACAATCGATGCCATTAATTATGGAATACGATATCGTTCGAATGTCCGCCGCGGAAGCGCTGGCACGAGTGAATATGCTGGACCAAATTTTCCATGACTCGAGCACACAAACCGGCCGAAATACCAGGAATTTCGCGTTCGATGTTGGCCTGTAGCTCTATTTAATGTAACTCCAAAGAAAAAAG
This sequence comes from Chloromyia formosa, assembly GCA_964017055.1. Lineage (NCBI taxonomy): Eukaryota > Metazoa > Arthropoda > Insecta > Diptera > Stratiomyidae > Chloromyia > Chloromyia formosa. The sequence goes on along the minus strand of OZ024819.1, from coordinate 7,019,755 downwards.
TCCAAACGGCGGCATGCAAAGATCCATATAAGTTGTATGGAATCGATGGCTGTCGCCCGACCAAAGTTTGTAAGTCCAAAGAGGTTATATCGCACAAACGAGGCGGCCATTCGCGAGGACCGTTGCGTGAGATAACTCCATAGAGGAAGTAGATAAGAGGTGGAACTCAGTACAAATAATTTTGTAGACAGGGACGCACTTACTCCAACGAAAACAAACTTACCCCGTTGAGCTGAAAATGACAGCTACAATTGCGGAGGAAATGGCCCTTTAGAGCGATAGGGACAAAAGCAATTCCGAACAGCTGCTCAAAAGTCAAATTGGGCCCGATCAGTTTTAGTTGCGATTGTATAAGTAACACGGTGGATAGGTTACGTTTGTGTGCGTGCATGGTTTTGGTTAGATTTCCCTGTATGCGTGCGATTTGACAGATATTTAGTATTGCCAGAATCGAAAAACAAGAGAATGAACGCACTTTTGATATTACCCGATCGATCTGCTGCGATAGTCTGATCTCTTTCTAGTAAACCGAAACATATGACGCGGTGGTTTTGCTATCTGCTTTCCGCAATTCCATTGTGTACCGACAGTGGAATTCAATACATACGCAACCAGCGCTGGATTTACACTAGGGCCCTTGGGGGGGGGGGGGGGGGGGGGGTGGGGCAAAATTGGAATCATAAAATAGAAAATTTTTTTTAACGCTACAATGAATTGTTCGAAAGGCGTGAGAAAAGCGTGATCCGTACGAAAATCATTATTATCACCATAAATGTACGAAATTCCGATTACTGCAGCTTTATTCATATAATGTCAATCATCTACAGCTTTTCAAATTTGAGACAAATTCAACACCTGATATATCGCATGTCGATCAGCTTTCATTCGTTCTGAGATATGTGCAGAAAGATGGAACACCTGTTGAAAGGTTTCTTATGTTTATTGAAAACACAGGACACAAAGCTGAAGATTTGTTCATTGCTGTAATATCTGCTCTCTAATGCTTCGATCCTGATATTGCAGATTGTCGAAGTCAGTCGTACGATAAGGCGAACAATTTATTAGGAATTTATTCAGGCTTACAAGCAAGTATCAAAGAAATCAACGATCTAGCAGAATGCGTTCCTTGTGCAGGTCATTCGACCAATTTGGTTGGGGTACACGCAGTAGAAAGTACTCCTGAAGCAGCTTCTTTTTTCAATACAGTTCAAACATTGTACAATTTTTTCACTGCATCTACATAGAGAAGGGCAAAATGTGGTAAATTCTTTCGTATTATTTCATCGATGGGAAATTTTACAAACTCATACTGGAAAAAAAAATTGCTTTGAAATCGTTGTCTGCAACAAGGTGGTCAGCTCGTCAGGAAGCAGTTAAAGTACTTAATGAACACTACGGCGAAATTATTGAAAAATTAATCGTCATCGAAGAAGATATCACTGAGAATGCCATCACAAGGCAACAAGCGAGGGGTCTTCGAATTCAACTCGAGCGACTTGAAACAACCTTCATGCAGATTCTTTGGCATTTTATACTTTCGAGATTCAATGCTGTCAACCAAAGATTGCAGAACGTTGATATCAGCATAGCTGACGTCATTGATGACTATCGTGGGCTAATCAAAGTGGTAGCTGATACACGAATGGAATTTGAAGTTTACGAAAATAAAACGTTGGAAATCTCAGAGAGCCAGGAATATCAGACGACTGTTTCCAGGAGAAGAAGGAGAAAGTTACAGGCTGACGAATCACGAGATAGAGAAGTTCAATTGTCAGGAAGAGATAATTTTCGAGTAAACACCTTCAACGTCATTCTTGACAACCTCGATTCTGAATTGCGGAGAAGATGCCAAGCATATGAACGGATTCAGGAAAAATTTTCAGTAATAACTGAATTCGGCAATCTGAATTCCAGTGAAATTCGTAAAAGGTCAGAAGATTTAAGGAAAAGTTATACAACAAACCTGGATTTTTCATTGGAGGACGAACTGGTGCACTTCCACTCGTATTGCTCTGAGAAAAAGCTGGAACGTAATTCCCCATCGGACCTTTTGAAACTCTTGCGGACAAATGAATTATACACCGAGTTCCCAAACGTAGATATAGCATATCGAATATTCATCACATTAGCCGTGACGAATTGCAGCGCGGAACGTTCATTTTCATGTTTGAAAAGGGTCAAAAACTATTTACTTTCAACTATAAGTGGAAATCGGTTGATTAGCCTAGCTATTCTCTGCATTGAATCGGATTTGCTTGAACGCTTGGATTGTGAAGATTTAATTAATCAGTTTGCCGAGAAAAAAGTCAGACGTGTTTGCATTTGAAAAGATGTTTTTGAAATCACAATTTGACTACCGGATTTTCTTTATGATGAAATAATATGAAAGAATTTACCACATTTTGCCCTTCTCAAACAATTATCTTACTTGTGAACTTCAAGTTTTACAGTGAAAATCGTTTATAGCGGCATCGGATACAACGTCATATCGGTTATTACGTCCGATTTTATGCAGTTGTTTGCGCCGCCTAATCAAACAATGTTAAAAAGTATCGCTTACAACGTTATCGGTTAGTACGACATATCGCTTATAGCGTCTACAATATATGTCCCTGGAACAAATGATAAAGGATACAAAGGCGACTGCCATTCCAATTTTTGCCAATTTTTCTTATGAATTGTTGAATTATTCCCATTGTTTGCGGTATTGTTCCTTTAATGGGAAATACCAGACCTTTTCAGATCTGTAATGGACATCCGAAGATGTACCGATGCACGTTGGGATGGAGCCTAGGGTTGCCAAACTGACCGTGAAGCTCGGGCAGTGCCATCTTCCAGAGAAAAAGGCCTATAACGAGCTAAGCTGCGGCCTCATCTTGCTGTAGCTCAATTCGGGAGACGTGGGTGGGATTTACGCTGCTCGATGCCCCTATCCTTTACGTATTAATGAAAATGCATAGTCCTGGGGAAGACAACACAAACATGGAAGGCAAAAATGGGGAATAAAGAAAATGTGGCGATAAGGATGGAATGGTTGGCGGACGCTCAGTTGCCATTGCCTTCGGGGCAACCGGTAGCTCAGTGCGTAGAGGCACCAGTCTCATGTCTCACTACCGGCGTTTCGGGTTTCAAATACCGTCCACAACGACGTTCGTGGCCATGGATGTTTGTGTTCTCTTCCCCTGTGGTGTGTGGCGTAATAGTAAGCCACAACATCCTTCGACTTGTCGCAGGTAGGCGGCTAATGATGGAGTAGGAGGTGCATGCTAGCAACTGCATTCTCCGAAACTAGTTTTTGCCAATGAAATGTTAACTGCGCCACATGGAACAGTTGACGCACTATACCCCATCCATATGGGGTTAGGGCAATTGAGTAGGTGCTGCCATCGATCTGCCGGTGGAAGCAGCACTGCCAGACCAGAATATGGTTCATTACAGATCATTCGCTCGTTGAAATAAATCTGGTCTGTTCCAAAGCGAATTTCCACTTGTGTTGTGCTATTGTATGTTCTTAAACCAACCTCAATTTTTGTTGTTGTATGTGGCCGAATTTTTGAATAATAATGTCATGGAGACAGTTTTCAATCGAGAAAAAAGCACACATATTGTGGTGCTTAGCAGCGGGAGAAAAAAATCAAGAAATAGCAAAAGATCTCGGGGTAAGTCACTCCAAAATTACTTTGATTAACAAGAAACGTGAGACGTTCAATGAGGGATGTTCGAGTCAAAAAAGGGCTAGACCCAGCAATCATTCAAGTATCGAGAACGCTCTCCTAAAATATTCCCATAATCAGGCCACTGTTGCAAAGTAAAGCTAATGCCTTTGCTCAAGTGATGGGGAAGGATGTTGTGATATTCAGCGCATGGGTACAACGCTTTAGAAATCGTTACAACATTGTGTTTCAGAAAATTTGCGGCAAGTCCCAAAGCGCGAACGAAGTGATAGAGAACCGTTTTTCCCGAAATTATAAAAGGAAATAAAGAAAGACGATGCAATCTTCAATGTAGACGAGACGGGTTTATTTTACAAATTAACTCCTGATCGAACCATGCATTTTATAGGTGAAACGTGCAGCACCAATCCAAGGAGAGGATGACAGTGGTTGCTGCAAACATGAGTGCAACATTTAAACGGCGACTTTTGGTGATTGGCAAATATGCAAGACGTCGTTGTTTTAACAATGTTAGTAGCTCACCCGTGCTTTACAAAAATAATAAAAATTCATGCTGACGAGATAATTATTTACTGCCTGGATAACGGACTAGGACAAAGAACTAAAAATCAAAAACAAAAAAATTCTACTCTTCGTCGACAATTGTACCGCACACGATAACATTTCTTTAAAAGCAATCAAGTTAGTTGTCCTTCCTCAAAAAACAACAAACTTTTACATTTTTTAATTGAAAAAAAAACTGCAGCTTATGAAGCATACACGTCAAACTCAAAAATCAATTAAAAACTATTTACCAAAAAAATGGATTTTTTGTGTTATGTGCGTATTTTTTTTCAAGTTTTGTTTTATTTTCTTTCAATTAAATTTCTGATATTTGAATTACATGTGTACCGAATGCGTTAATTTTATTTTGAGATATTTTTACTTATGTGCTGATTCCCTGTCGTTTTTTACATTTTATACATATGAAGTTGTTTCACTTCGTTTCAAGTTAATATCGGGTACAACGTCTATCGGTTAGAACGGCAATTTCGTGATGGTCCCCTCAAGGACGCTATAAGCGATTTCCACTGTACTTACATATAAAAATGTACGTTATTTGATTATTTTCTTATAAATAAACAATGAATTTCAAACCACATGTTTTACTTTAATTTCAACTGCGAATTGTATAATTAACGATTTTTTCATGTAGGTTCGGGAAAAAAGGGCGGCATTTTCTACTGTGCACAGGGCGGCATTTTTAGTAAATCCGGCCCTGTATGCAACAAATCCAATAGGAACAACCATCGTCTCAGTTGTACTGAGTTCCACCTCTTATCTAGTTCCTCTATGATAACTCGCTCACCGAACTTGGTCTTCGATAATTCGATTGTGTCGTACGCTGTATGGCACGTTGCGCCGTCCTGTTGGAACCATGCATATCGTCCAAGTCCATAGCGTCGAGCTGGTCCCAAAAATACTCCGATATCATGGCCCTGTAGCGATCGCCGTTGACGGTTTTTGACGCGTCGTTTTCATCCAAAAAGAAACAAATGGGCCGATGACGCCGCCGGCGCCGGTATGAAAACCGCAACAAACAGTTGATTTTTTCGGTTATATTGTGTCTCGTGCATCACTTCAGGCTGCTCAATCGACCAAATGCGGCAATTGTGCTTGTTAACAAAACCATCGAGCCAGAAGTGAGCTTTATCCGAAAAAAATGATTTTCTTGTGAAAGTCATCGTCAATTTGCATCTGGTGCAGAGCCCAATTAGCGACGCTTAAAATGGTCGGTTGGTTTCAGTTCTTGAGTCAACGTTCTTGAGTCAACGGGCGAAGATTCAGAGCCTTCCGCAAAATTCGCCACAAACTGGTCACACTGATGTTCAACGCCTGCGATCGGCGTGTAATCAACATACTTGACTGCTCACGCCACGATATTTTCTTCACTTCCGAGCGTTACGTTGTCGCGCACAGGCACTGGGACATTATGCAACGCATGAGTTGTTTCGAATTTTCGCACTAAACGTCCAATAGTCCGTCTCGTTGGACGGTTTCGTCGACCGAAAATTGGCGCAAGCGCGAGCAAGGTAGTAGCGATAGAACGTGAAGTTTGATAAAAAAAGTTGAAAAATTTGTTAACGTTGTTGAAACGTGTATCTCTCCATGATTAAATGGCATATACTGACGTTTCAAAATGTGAAAGAATTGCGAAGCCAACTTCACTCCTATAAATGTCAAAAACAAAATGTGTCGTCACTATTGAAAAACCCTATATTAGATGAACAGGGTGGCTAGAATAGCTGAAGCCGCCAATAATGACACCCCACCCCACTTCATTGGCCGTGCGGGCACCTAAATTAGATGAGTGTAATTGAAACGACTCTTATTTTTTTGTTTTTGTATATATTTTTTTTATTTTCGTTTTTTTTTTTAGTATTTTTTCTTCATTTTTGGGCTTCTTGTAAATTTATGACCATATCATTGTTCCTTCACTTTAGTTTAGTAGTAGAGTGTGTGTGTGTGTGTGTACGCGTGTATGTGTACGTGTGTTTCTATTTTTTCTCTTATTTGTTTCTTTGTGTGTTTTAGATGTAAATTTAATTTTAATTTAATTTTATTTCATTTCATTTCATTTTTTCATTCATAGCGCATAACTTACTATTTTCATTTTTTTTTTAAATTTAATTTAATTTGTTTTTCTCTTCTAAAATTTCCGACACAAAAAAAAAAGAAAACAACAAAAAGATTGTTGCGTATTTTTATTTTCTATATTCTCTGTGTGTTGTATTGTGTGTGTGTGTGTGTTGTTTTGTTTTGTTGTTTTTGCTTTTTTTCATTTATTTTTGGTTTTTTGGTTTTTTGAAAAGTGAAAAAAATCGTACGAGCTAGATTATTATTATTATTATATATTATTATTATGTTTTATATTTATATTTATATGTATATAAGGTATGTTATATAAATCTGACATGCCAACAGTTGATTTGTTTGTTGGTTTAGTTTTTTGTGTGTTTGCGTGTGTTTTTGTGTTTATTTTTTCTCATTTCATTATTTTTCTTTGTTCTTTTTAAAGTTTATTCTAGATAGCATTTTGTTGGTGTGTATTGCGCGTGTGTATTAATTTTTAAGGTTAAGTTGGTAGTGTTTTTTTCTTTCTTTCCTTTTTTCTTCCCCATTTTTTCTCTTTTTCTTTTTCTGTTATATTCACACCTTTTTGTGATGTTTTCTTTTGTTGTTTTTTGCGTTTGTGTGTGTGTTATCATCTTTGTTAATCCGAATTGCGCTTTTTTTTTGTTTGAATGGATTATGAGACAAATCCATGACTTAATCCCGAGCCAAGTCGTGGTACAATCTAAAAACGTGTAATGAATGTGCAGCGGTCAGAAGGTACCCTGGGGTCAAATCATCAACGAACAAGAAATATTTCTGCTCAACGCTCACCCTTCATTTCTTCTTCTTCTTCTTCTTCTTCTTCTTCTTTCTCCTTGACTTTGACATAAAGAGTGTGTGACAACTGCTCACGAGCGGTTCCGATTGCTCCGGTACCTTCTGAGCGCAGCCAATATATGAATGCAAGCGCGCGCACTTTGATCCACCGATGATTCATGACGATTGACGCATTGGGCATAATGCTGCAGCGTCGTCAATAACGACAATTTGACGAGACACAAGCGTTGTGCCCAAGTCAATCGGTTTTAAGGATTTCGTCAATGCATAAACAGAAAGAGAGAGAGAGAGAAAGTTGACAAGAAACGAAAGGGGGCGGTAAGAAAAAAAAAAAGACAAAGACAACAAGTCCTTACAACAACAACAAAAAAATACCCGAAACATTATTTTTGTGACAATAGGTGTGTGTGTGGGGCCCCAATCATACTAGGAGCTTATCATCGAGGCCGCCGCAACACTAAAGTCATTCGAAACAAAACGAAAAAAAAAAAAATCTGCACACAGTAAAAATATCGATGCACAGATTGCACTGAGATTTCATCTCTTGATGGAACCTTTGAACTATACTCCATGCCAGCGCTCGTTAACGCAGCTTTTGACGCAGGCTACTGAAGAAAAAAAATCCAGAAATCCCCCGCCCCCCTCTCCCCTCTTTTTGTGCCTTCAATTTAATGCCAAAGCCAAGCCTTCGTACACAAAAAAAAAAAATTATTGAAATTGGACGCAGTCAATCATTTTACAATTCTTTGTGGAGTCGTTCAAGAGTCGTTCACGAGTCGTTCAAAATTCCTTCACGAGTCGTTCAAAATTCCTTCACGAGTCGTTCAAAATTCCTTCACGAGTCGTTCAAAATTCGTTCAAGAGTCGCTCAAAATCGTGTGTGCCACATCAACTTCATTTCAAAGTCAATGAAGCGCGTCCGTTCATCACCAAATGATGCGCCTGCTGGCAATTGCATTCTCCGAAACTAGTTTATGCCAACGAAACGTCAACTGTGGGCCACATGGAACGGTTGACGCGCTATCCTCCACAAGGGGTTAGGGCAATTGAATAAGCGCGCGTTCGTGCACGACGAAATAATTGAAATTACAGGACCTCATTGGACGCAATCAATTATTTTCCAATTCTTTCAGGAATCGTTCAAAATTCGTTCAAGAGTCGTTTAAAATTCGTTCAAGAGTCGTTCAAAATTCGTTCAAAAGTGAGTCTCTGTGTGTGTGTGTGTCTATTTAGCCTCTCTATCGTAATAGTTTTCGGAAAATGATTTTTCAATATTTCTTGAGCCCTGTATTGTTATCAGTATGTGGCAAAGAATGCAGAAATACATTAAACGTTTTTGTTTTTACTTTATTTACTTTTTTATTTTTATTTTTTTTACGCATTTGTGCATGTCCTGCCCAAGCAGATTTAATTATATTGTTTGTAAGCGCACGCATTTCAAGGGATTCTCTTTTAAAGCGCCTTCTATTTCATCGACCGAGAAAACAACAAAAAGAGAGAGAGAGAGATCGTGTTGTCGTTGTCTTGTCAAAACTTAAGGAAGATAGAAAGAGAGAGACACTGAGGTTATATATAGGTCAAATTTCGCTCTGCTTTTCTCTCCATCTCTCTTTCCATTCATCGCTCGCTCTCTGTCTCAGACAGACGTCAGGTGACGTGACAATGACAACAACCGGCCACGAATAAGCGGACTGTTGTAGCGCATCGTTTTTCAGTTTGTCGAAACGCAGGGCCCAGTCTCACGTCTGACTACCGGCGTGTCGAGTTCGAATCCCGTGCCCGCGAGAGACGTTCGTGGCCATGTGCGTTTGTTGTGTTGTCTGCCCCCCCCCCCCCCCCCCCCCCGCGTTTAGTGCAGGGCGTAATGTAATACGAGGGCGGTTCAAATATGATCGAGATAAACGCTGTAGATGGCGCGCCTGTATGTTTTGAAGATCCCGGCCTGAGTATGTGATAGCTGGGTCCCTGGCATAGTTTTCGTCGCGAACGCACGTTTCACGCGCGTGCTACGACCATCAGTGAACATCAAGTGCCGACGGCCGTTGCGCAATGTATTGTCATTCGTTTTTGGGTGTGGGAAGGCGTTAAAAACACACGGAAATTCTTCGGCGTTTGCGAAATCAGTTCGGTAGTGAGTGCCTGAGTAGGTCTGCTGTGTTTAAATGGACCAAAGCGTTCAAAGATGGCCACGAAATCGTCGACAATGAGCCGCATGATCGTCGACCGCGAACCAACCAGTATCACACCAGACAACATTCGCCGCGTAGAACAACTCATTTTGGAGGACCGTCGGATGAATGTTCGAAACATTTCGGCTAAAGTCGGCATTAGTACTGGTAGTGTAGAGTCTATCATCCACGAACACCTTCAATATCGCAAAATAACGGCGCGATGGGTTCCCAAACTGTTGAACTTCGCGCGCCCTCATACCGCGCGTCTCACGCTCGATACAATATCAGAATTGGGGTGGTAGGTACTAGAACACCACTCCTACAGTCCGGACTTATCACCCTGTGACTACCACATGCTTGGACCACTGAAAGAGGCCCTCGGAGGTCAAAGATTCAACACCGACGACGACGAGGTAGAGGAGTTCGTGCGCACATGACTGTCCAAGTTGCCCACACCGGGGCATCAAAAAACTTCCGGAGAGGTGGCAAAAATGTGTAACAAGTGAGGGGAATTACCTAGAAAAACTGTAAATTTTTATAAATATTTTCGATAATAAATAAATGTGTCAGAGCGTTTCGTCTCGATCATATTTGAATAAGCCACAGCATCTCCCGAGTTGTGCGCAGGTAGGCGGCTAAATGCAGGGGAGCTGCACGTGCACGCGCTGGCAACTGCATTCACCGAAACTAATTTATGTCAACGAAACGTCAACTGGGCGACGTGGAACAGCAACAGTTGACGCCCTATATCCCCCCACACGGGGGCTGGGGCAATTGAGTATGCGGAAACCGACAAGCGACAAAAAGGATGAAATATCGCCGTGACAGCGCAACAGCAGGACACGAACAAGTGGACCGCGCACATGGCAGCCGGTTCTACGCAATGCGGAGCGTTCCTGCGGCAGCCGGTTCTTCGTACCGGAACGACCCGTTTTTGAACGGGCAAGAGCTGCCAAACCCCCTCGATGCAAGAAGAATTGCAGTATTCGAAGCATCGCTATCACAACAACAACGCAATGCGGAGCGACAAGAGCTGCCAAACCCCTTCAATGCCAGTAGGCGTTGCTACAACAACAACAACAACAACAGGCGGACCGTTGTCGTGCATTTGTTCTCGAAATTCTTTTCTTTTTCTTGTATGATCACGTGTTGTTGTCGTTTTTACTTTTTTTTATTTTTACTTCAGTTGCTTTGAGCGTCCGCTCAAAATTCTGTGCGCGCTGAAAATTTCCATGCGCGCGCGTTCTCTCTCGGGGAAAAAAAAGAAACAAAATAATTAAATCCGTCTACTAATTTATAAGAAATATTGATATCATTTTCCTTAGACACTCAGAGAGAGGGAGGGGAGATCAGGGGGGAGGGGGGGATGGGTAGCCTTGGGGAGATTTTTCCCCTGCGAAAGAACGAAGTACTCTGAGGAGTACAGACGAAGGAGGAGTAGAAGAATGGATCGCGTTGACAAACTGCTCCTCCTCCTCCTCTCCTCCCCCCCTCTCCCCCGTTAAAGAACGAAGGAATCTGGGGAGAGGAAGGAAATAGGGGAGAATGGATAGCGTTGGGGAGATTTTTCCCCTGCAAAAAAAACGAAGAACTCTGGAGAGTACAGATGAAGGGGGATTAAAAGAATAAATCGCGTTGAGAAATTACTCCTCACTCCCCCCTCCTGCCCCCGTTAAAGAACGAAGGAGTCTGGGGAGACTGCAGGAGAGGGGAGAGAATGGATAGCGTTGGGGAGATTTTTCCCCTACAAAAAAAAAGAAGAATTCAGGAGAGTACAGATGAAGGGGGATTAAAAGAATAAATCGCGTTGAGAAATTATTCCTCACTATCCCCCCCCCCCCCCCCTCCTGCCCCCGGTTAAAGAACGAAGGAGTCTTGGGAGACTGGAGAAGAGGGGAGAGAATGGATAGCGTTGGGGAGATTTTTTCCGTGCGAAAGAACGAAAAACTCTGACGAGCGCAGGGAAAGGAAGGAGCAGAAGAATGGATAGCATTGGAAAATCCCCCCCCCCCCTCCCATCCCTTTGAAAGAACGAAGCAGTCTGGGACGTGCAGGGGAAAGCGAGGCGATCGATATAATTTGTGCAGATTTTTCTTTTCGGTGTTGTATCTTTACTATCTTGTTTCGAGTATTTTTCTTGGTTTTTTTTAGACAGATTCTTCGGTTTTTATTTTGTTTTTGTACACATTATTCATTTACAATAAAAAAAAATTATTATTGATTTTATTACACACAGAGACCGCCGCCGCTTCGCCTCCACCGTCGCGAACAAGTCATGAAAATTCAGAAATAAAATTAAGAAAAAAGAAACATTTATTCCAAATGGCGGCCGCGGCAGCAGGCAGGATAGATGCCCTTAATAAGGCGCCGGCGCAACCATGCATTGCGCGCAACGGGGTAGGGTAAATGCGTCAGATATTCGGGGTGGTGAACACAAGTCAAGCGCGCTCAATATGTTGAGCAAATTTGCGTCATTTTACTGAGCCAAACAAGAGGCTATTTTTGTGCTCAATATGCTGAACAAATTTGTCAGACAATTTTTGCGCTCAATATGCTGAATAAATTTGCCGTTTGTGTCAAATTCGTCATTTTACTGAGCCAGACGAGAGACTATTTTTGTGCTCAATATACTGAACAAATTTGTCAGACAATTTTTGCACTCAATATGCTGAATAAATTTGCCGTTTGTGTCAAATTCGTCATTTTACTGAGCCAGACGAGAGACTATTTTTGTGCTCAATCTTCTTCTTCTTCTTTCGTGCCCTTTCATACCACTCTGCGGCTTCGCGTTGCTCTGCCTGTGGTGTTGCCACTTTGTCCATTCTGGCGGTATAATCTCAGCTTCCTTCTGCAGGCAGCACGATCTTGGATCGTATCATCGCCGATTAACGCGTTGTTGTTGCTCAATATGCTGAGCAAATTTGGCAGACTATTTTTGGGCACAATACGCTGAGCAAATTTGCGGTTTGTGTCAAATTCGTCATTTTACTGAGCCAGACGAGAGACTATTTTTGTGCTCAATCTTCTGAGCAAACTTGGCAGACTATTTCTGCGCACAATACGCTGAGCGAATTTGTCGTTTGTGTCAAAATGGTCATTTTACTGAGCCAGGACAAAACTGTTTTTGTGCTCAATATGTTGAGCAAATTTGTCAGACAATTTTTGCGCTCAATATGCTGAGAAAATTTGCGATTTGTGTCAAATTCGTCATTTCACTGATCTAGACGAGACTCTATTTTTGTGCTCAATATGCTGAGGGGATTTGTCAGACCCTTTTTGTGCTCAATATGCTAAGGGAATCTGTCAAATTATGTTTGTGTTCAATATGCTGAGCGAATTTGCCAGACTATTTTTGTGCTCAATATGCTGAGCAAATTTGTCTTGTTATTTGTGTCAAATTATAGAGTCAAAAACAAAAAAAAAAAAATTACGATGAAAAAGAAGACAAAGCGAATGGCAGTTGTGGTTGTTCGCTGGTGTCGAAATCAGTCTTAAAAATAAAATCGGAACGCAGAAACAAAGACGATAACATTCGAACATTTTTTTTTGTTTTTTTTTTCTGCTCTTATCTCATTACATTATGCTATTTTTGTTTTTATTGTTGCGATAATGTGTGTGTGTTTGTGTGTATGTGTGTGTGCATGTGCATGTGTGTCTGTCCTACATTTTACATTTTCTTATAACGAATTTTTTTTTTCCCACCCGTTTTCTTGTTTTCGTTTTTTTTTCTTCCTTTCTTTTAAATTTTTTTTTAATTTCTTTTGTTTTTGATTTAGAAAAAGTCTGTTGTCTGGGTCCCTGGCGAATATAGTGTGTGTTCGGTCTCTCGAGACACAGACAGACAGACACACACACGCACACATACACAAGAATACGAAGAAGATGATGATGACGTTTGAAAGAAGAAAACAAAAAATCTATATAACGGTAAACGCACCGCGGACACACTTCACCCGACAAAACTAACCTAACAAAGAAACAAACCTAACCTAACAAAAAAATAGAAGAAAAGTGTGTTCAAAAGTTCCAAACCGAGTGCGTTTCTTTTCTTGTTTTGTTTTTTAAATTATTAATTTAATTAAAGTTTTAATAGTGTGTGCTCAGTTTTGTTTTTTCTTTTCGTTTTTGTATTTTATTTAATGATTTATATATTTTCTATGTGTATAAAGAGTTTGATAAGTTTCCGTTTTGCTTAGTTTCTTTATCGCTCTCGCGCTCTCTCTCTCTCTCTATCTCTCTTTCTCTCTCTTTATCTCTCTCTATCTTTCTCTCTCTAAATCTCTCTCTATCTCTCTCTAAATCTCTCTCTATCTCTCTTCTAAATCTCTCTCTATCTCTCTTCTAAATCTCTCTTGTAAATCTCTCTTCTAAATCTCTCTCTATCTCTCTCTATCTCTCTCTCTATCTCTCTCTATCTCTCTCTCTAAATCTCTCTCTATCTCTCTCTGTCTCTCATTGACGCGCTTCGTGTTTTTAATTTGTTTTCGTTTTCTTTTTTTCCATTTTATCAAACACTTAGGCCCGTTTTCTCAATGTCCGGTTAAACTGCCAGTTAGCTATCCGGGACACTAAATTTAATCTTAGCGCATGCAACGCTCAAAATATGATAATGCACAGTGCAGCTAATGCAGTAGAAAGTCAGCTGATTTTCTTGGCGGAATGCTACCACCTGTTCAATTCTATTCTACGTCTGTGCAACCTCTCAGCAGCTGAGTTAGTTTCAGATCCATTTCCTTCGAATGAATATCCAGAACTCTGTTCCTTGTGACCGGTTTAATTGTTTCATTTCAATGTGCAAACGTAAACAGTTCAAGCTGTCAAAATCTCAGCAGTACGTATCAGCTGTTTGGAATTATTGTCCGATAAATTCTTAACCGGAGGATGAGCGCCGGTTAGCGTTTATCTACAGGATAACATTTAACCAGACATTGAGAAAACGACCCTTAATGTTTGTTTCTTTGTTAGTTTGTTTAGTTTTACCTATGGACTTTTCTTTTTTTTTGCTGCATTTAGGCCGGCCACACATTGCGTCGCAGGCAGGACAGCACGCGCAGCGCGCACATGGAATTGTTGTTGCAAAATGGGCTTTCGACACTTCTGTTACAACAACAAAGCCATGTGCGCGCTGCGCAGGTTGCCCTGCCTACGACGCAATATGCGACCGGCCTCATTGCGTTTTTTTTCGACTTCTTTTTCCTCTTCTCTTTTTATTAGATTTTTGTTTTTTGTTTGTTTCTTGGATCCCGTAAGTAGTAATTTCTGAATTTTCCCCTCTTTTTTGCTTTATTCTTTACTATATGGTTTTTTTTTTGGTCTTAGGGAACATTCCTGTCTCGCGAATATTAGGCGAATTCTCTCTATTGCATTTAGGGAGAATTTTTAAAATTCCTTAATTGCAGAATTTCCGCTTTAGGAGTAGTTCATTTACACTTTAGGCGGTACGAACCCATGCCCTAAATATTCTATCTCAGTGGGCTAGGCAAGTTGGTGTTGGGAGTCAATCCGGTCAAAACGGAACTTGTACTCTTCACCAGGAGGAACACTCCACCTTCGCTGCTACCACCATTTCTGGAGGGGACGAGATTGGTCCTTAGCTTGGGACTTATGTTCGACAAGAAGCTAGCCTGGAAGGCAAATATTCAGGAGCGCGTCACTAAGGCAACGGTTGCTCTGTACTCTTGCAGGCAGGCTATTGGCCTGAAATGGGGCACATGCGACCGAAGGTGGTTTTCTGGTTGTACGTACCCCATACATTAATATGGGGCGTATGACTGCCCCATATTAATGTATAGGGTAGCTGCAAGGTGGACGGCGCTCAATAAAGCGTCATACACGAATCTGTTGGATAAAGTTCAAAGATTGTGATTCAAGACCACACCGACCGCTGCTCTTGGTGTACTGCTGAATTTGTTCCCCTTAGACATCCTGGCTGAGCAGGTAGCTGCGACTACGGCCATCCGTCTTAGGGAAACAGGGCGCAGTGGAAAGAGTCTACTAATGGCCACTCGGCAATACTGGACAATCTGGATATTCCAGAAGACACGGACTATACCTCTCCGGTGTACTCTTTCGACAAAGGGTACACGAGTCTAATAGCGTCGCGGCAGGAGTGGGATGCAGATAGTACCCCAGAGTTGGAAGCCATAAGCTTCTTTAGTGATGGCTCGAAAACGGGAGAGGGTGTGGGCGTAGGCGTCTTCTCAGAGAAAATGGACATTCACTTGTCTCTTCGTTTTCCAGTCTTCTGTAGCGTTCTGCAGTGGAGAGATCACTGCGATTGCCGAAGTTTTGACTTGGCTGGGTCGTAATATCATATCTGCCGGGAATGTTACTATCTACACAGATAGTCAGATGGTGATTAAGCCCCGGACCCAAACCTTACTACTTCGAAAACCGTAGTGCTATGTCGCATCGCGCTCTTAAGTGGGTGTTCACATTGCACGCCGTGCGATGCCGAGCCGAACGATGGCTTGCGATGCAAAGATGATCCGGGATGTTCACTGCACGCAATGATGGAGAGTAGAGACGAATTTAGTTCAAGGAATAGAATCTGTTCGACATCATGTCGTTTGTATGCTTGACCCAGTAAATTTATTTCTGTTTGAAAACAGTGCTCTAAAAATGGAAGGGCGTCGCCATTGGGTGCATCCCATTAATGAAGAAAGGCCCAGTGTTGGTGAATTTCATCATCTCTTCCGCGACCTCAGACGAGAGGTTTCACAAGCGGATTGAGCAGCGGAGCACCGCTGTGTATAAACGCAAAAATCGGCAGCCGCGGCGGCTTTAGGACGATGAATGTATAAACCGCTCGACTCGCCGTTGCGGCCACCGCCGCGGTTTGTGGAGCGGCGAGATTGCATTTGAATTCAAACCGCTTGTGAAACCACACCTTCTAAACGCGACCTTATTGTGATAAAATAATAACCTTTCATTTGAGCCATACTGAATCAAAACCGGAGTCCAAAGCGTATATACCCTAGACTTGTGCAGACCTAGTTGTGATACCAAAACTTCCAACTGACAACGGCCATTGCATTAAAAGTGAATTTCCCATATGGTCAGTTTGAGCTGTGGGCGTGGATCCAATGAAAAGTTTCATCGTTCATCCATTCGAATTTTGGATATTTACATTTGAACTAACGTTTATAGGGAAGGTTGCCGTTCATTCAATAGGATCTTGCCCATTCTCAAAATCAACTAACAACCTACACTATAAATATTTGTCGCATTTTGCAAGTCGCTAGCATCATTGTATCGAAAGTTATCGCTCATTTAAAGTTTCGTTTGTAGGGGACGTAGAGGTTGCTTGGGACGGAGCTTGGCCATTTCCAATACCAACCAACTAAATCTAAATCCAAATATTTGAACCAAATTTCAAGTCGCTAGCTTCATTCTATCGAAAGTTATCGCTCATTTGAAATTTCATCTGTAGGGGTTCCTTCGGTCGGATCTTGCCCATTTTCAATACCAACCAACTAGATCATGCTACAAACATTTGACCAAAATTTCAAGTTTCTAACTTCATTCTATCGAAAGTTATCGTGCAAACGAACAGACAGACAGACAGATATGGCTAAATCGAATCAGGAGATGACCCTCATAATTTCCATGTATACACTGCCACAACCGCCGTGCCTAAAAGTCTAGGGTATAAAAGCAGAAATACATGCATTTTTTTCAGTGTGATCTTACATCAAATATTACTTTACAGCTCGTACTTGCACCATACTGGCTCCAAAAAGCTTCACATCGCAAAGCATCGCAAAGCCCATAAACTCCATCGCAAAGCCCATTAAATTCCATCGCAAAAAATCAGCAGCCGGCACTCGCACGAAAAAGCAAAGAAGTTTGTGAAAACATCGGGCCATCGCTCGGCTCATCATTGCATCGCGCGCAGTGTGTACACTCAAAGCGTGATTCCATTTAAAATTGAAGACTTTCCATTTTCTTGCTTTAAAAGCTTGTAATCGCATTGCATCGCTCGACCCGGCTCGGCTCGGCATCGCACGCAGTGTGAACATCCACTAAGGAGCTCGGCAACTTCTTCAACATCACTTTGTGCTGGATTCCGCCTCACAGTGCTTTCAGCGGAAACGGCAAGGCCGGCGAGCTGGCCCGGGCAGGTACGGCCATTATGGACATGGGACATTTTCGCAATATCAAAATGCCTATAGCATCATGCAAGAAGCTAATTAAGGCAAACGCAATAAGCCGTGCTAATATCGGATGGCTCGCCAAACTACAACGACTTCAGGGCATGTACAAAGAATGGACGATGATCGCATGCCAAAGAGAGTAATGAATGCAGAACGAGTCGACGGAGCGAGACTGCCTAGACGACCGAGATCTCGTTGGGAGAGCTCAGTAGGTGTGGACGCCGCGCAGCTACTGGGCTTCCAAAATTCCAATTCCATTCCACGTGACCGAGATAATTGGAGGACAACGATCCAGGCGGCCAAGGCCCGACATCGGGCTGTCGCGCCACGATGATGAATATCGGATGGCTAAATGGTAATACCTGCAACGTTACGAGGCAGATTTCGCCGCACACTTCAATCCTGGCCGCTCCTCAGGGCTGCTGATGCTGGAGAGACGGCATCTCAGAAAGGCTGTGGGAATCATCACGGCGCATTGCCTGATAGGTGAGCATGCTAGTGCGTCTCCCGCTTCCATACAATGACTTTTGCAGAAGCTGTGGGGACGAACAAGAGGAAGAGACAATACATCACTTCCTGTGCACTTGCCCTGCTCTGGCCGGTAGAAGAGAGGATAATCTAGGTCCCCCCCCCCCGCATTTTATTCACCTCGATGACCTGAAGGACGTAAATGCTGGTCATCGGCATCGTTTGATTGTTAAATCCGGGTGGTTTGACTACTAGGCTCACATGGCGTTTTGTGCCTATGAGGTATCACAACGGACCCAGTGGTGGTCTATGTGTGCGGAGCTGCCTTTTTAACCTAACCTGACCTAAGAACCCAGGACCTGGAAAACCCGGGGAGGTTTTCCAGGTCCTTAAAGCGGATATTTCTCTAGTTTCGTGTGAAAGTTCTCTCTAATCGAATAGAGAGAGTTCTCCTTATTTTTGCGAAACAGGAATGTTCCGGTTTTAGTTTTAAGTATGCGTGTGTGTGTGTATGATTTTCAATAGTATAAAATAGAGTAATTATGTATTTATGTGCATCGGTTTTTTATTTATTTATTTATTTACTTATTTTTTTGTTTTTTGTATTTTTTTGTGTTTTTTTTTTTTGTTTTGTTGATTTCTTTCGACTGATTTTTCTACTTGTTGTCCGTAAGATTTCGTATATAGTATAATACATTATAGAAAAAGGGTGGAAGGAAACGAATTTTTTCTTTCTTTTCTTTATTTTTTTTTTTTTGGAACATTCATGTTTCGCAAAAAAAAAAAAGAGAATTCTCTCTATTCGATTAGAGAGAACTTTCACAAAACTCGAGAAATTTCCGCTTTAGAACCTGCAAATTCCCCCGTAAGGGATCTAGGATCTTACCACCTAAAGTGGAAATGAACTACCTAAAGCGGAAATCCCGCAATTAAGGAATTTTGAAAATTCTCCCTAAATGCAATAGAGAGAATTCTACTAATATTCACGAAACAGGAATGTTCCTTTTTTTCAGTGTGTGCAGTTGTTGCGCGTTGCGTGTGCTATAATCGCGCGCGTCATAAAGAAGAAAAGAGAGAGAGAAAAAAAACGAAAAATAAACAGAAGAGAGCTCAATTAGAGTTGAAAAAGTCGAAAAACAGATAAAAAAAAAATATGATTTCACATACATGTTCTAATTTTCCTCGTCTCGTTTGTCGGTTTTTTCTTTAAATACACATCGTAAAACAATTAAAGGACCCCACTTAAAAAAAAACTCCGAAATCTCCTGATTAAATACGAATAAGAAAGCCGAAACTGTAAATGCTAGTATTATTGTAAAAAGAGCCAGACGTAACACACATTTTGAAATGGGAGTTTGTGATACCACCAAGATTCTGTTAACTAAAACTCTTATCCCAAAGTATCCAGCCAGCCGATGGGTCTAAAACAGAACAGGGTGTTGGCGCAGGTGTCTTTGGACCCAACACCAGGATTTCGATTGCAATGGGAATCTCGCCAAGCGTATTTCAAGCTGAGATCCACGCCATTGAGGTCTGCGCCAGGGTAATCTTGGAAATTGGACTTCGCGACGCTCACATTGCTATCTACTCAGACAGCCAGGCGCTCTCCTCATATAGGGTCTCCTCGTAACTGGTGAAGGAGTGTTACAAACCCCTCAAACTGTTGGCAACCGAAAACCAAGTTTTCTTATGTTGGCTGCCAGGCCACCAGGGCATTGAGGGGAACGAGGCTGCGGATGCACTTGCTAGACAAGGATTATCCAATCGTCTTCATGGACCAGAGCCATACTGCGGCGTGCGACTGTCTTCGGCCAAATTGCGAATCAGCGACTGATCTGCGCTATTACGTCAGCAGTACTGGAATAGCCTTCCAGGGCAGCGTCAATCGAAGGAGCTGATAATGCCTTTCAAATATAAGGGTACTAGTCTAATGAGTACGACTCATCTAAGACTTATAGTGGGGTACTTATCGGGCCATCACCTGGTCAGATATCACCTAAACAAGATGAGTCTGTCCAGCGAGACTGAATGCCGTCTCTGCCTGGAGGATGTGGAAACAACTAAACACATCTTGTGCGAATGTCCCGCTATCGCGCGTTACAGGATGTCATTCCTCGGACAGGCTACTATCAGCTCTGCAGTTCTCAGGTTAATTACTGCTAAAGGTATACTGTCCTTCATTAGGAGGGTGGATGATCTTTTAAGAGGTTAATGGACCATAGACCTCTTATGGTCGCAGTGCCTATCCGCTGGGTCAGTAGTCCGCGGTATTATTATCTATCTATCTAGCCAGCCGACGCTGACAATAAACCCATTAATTTGAATCGCATTAACTTTTACGAGACCCTCTAGGTCCTGGAAAAAGGAGAGTCCCAAAAACGTGTGAGCAACACTCTCCTCCTCATCCACATCTTGACAACTTCTGCAGTAGTCGTGATGAGGAAGTCGAAGCCTCCTCGCATGCACGCCGATAGGACAGTGCCCTGTGATGACCCCCACCACTCTGCCAATATGTTTCCTATTTAATGAGAACAGTGAGGCAGAGCGATTACGATCATCCTCGTTGTTTGGCAACCAAGCCATTTTACACGCTGCTATGAGTGTCCTAACGTGGTTAAGATACGTATCAGTGGATACGGGCCAGCTCATCAGCCTTGCAATTGCCCGTGAAACCACTGTGGCCTGGAATCCAACAAACAGTAATATGGACGAAGCTACCCATTTCCATGAGTGCCGAGCGCGCCATTTTACAACGGTTTTTGATGAAGAAATAACCGATTCAAGCAACCGTATCGCCGCTGGACTGTCTGTGTAGATAATTCTGTCCTTAAAAGTAACGGCATGCCTCCACAGCCATGACACAGCTTCCGCGATTGCTGAAATCTCCACCTAGAAGACGCTGTAGTAGTCGGAAAGATGAACCGATACGTTAGTATTAATGCCCACACCCACTCCTTCATCGGTCTTGGAGCCATCTGTGCAGATGGCCAAGGAGTCAGGTGTAATAGGGGTGCTGCCCGCCCATTGATCTCTAGAGGGAATCGGGCTGATTCAGCATTTTTTTAAAGGCTTTTTGATGATATTTTGGTGACGGTTTTGATAATTTTTTTTTTTAGGATTTTCAACGATTTTTCTTACTTTTTGACGATTTTTTATGGTTTTCGATGATTTTGGCCGATTTGTGATGTTTTCGGCAATTTGTTGATGACTATTGGTGATTTTTGATGACTTTTCGTCGATTTTCAATGACTTTAATGATTTTGACGATTTTTAAATTCTTTTGATAAATTTAGACGATTTTTCATGAATTCTGGTCGAGTTTTCACAACTTTTGATTATTTTTGACGATTTTTAGTGATTTTTGATGGCTTGTTTGATGATGATTTTGATCGTTTTGACGATTTTTAATCACTTTGCAAAATTTTCCATAATTTTCGCCTTTTCGCAATGTTTTTGAGGTTTTTTTTTGACGACTGATTTGATGATTTTTGATTACCTTTTATGGGATTTTCATTAATTTTGGTAATTTTTGATGATTTCTGACGACTTTTGATATTTTTGATGTCTTCTTTGATGACGAGAGGGTGCGTGCGTGGATAAGGGTTTTTTCCCAAATCTCCAAAACAATTCCGACCCTTTTCACTGGCTGCCAGTGCTCTACTTCAGCCGCGTTTCAAAGAGCACACAGCCACGAAGGGGCTTCGAAGGACGATGCAAAATTACAGCAAAGGCGAGGTGCGCGCGTAGCGCGCGGTGAGCCAGTGGAGAAGGGTTAAAACCACAAAAGGGTCATCTCCAAAATGATTTCGACCCTTTCCACTGGCTCACCACGCATCGCACCTCGCCTTTTCTCTACTTCAGCAGTGCTCCAAGGAGTGTTGCATCATAAGTAAGGACCCGTGAGATGTGTCCGAGCCTCACAGCCACGAAGGGGCTTCAAAGGACCACACGAAAGGCGAGATGCGCGCGTGGCGTGTGGTGAGTCATTGGAGAACGGTTAAAACCACAAAGAGGATCATCATCAAAATAATCCCAACCCTTTCCGGGGCGTAATAATATGGTGTGTTGGTTTCGTCACACAATGGATCACTCGTCAGGCGCTGCCTTTGATCCCATTGTGGAAGCAGCACGACCAGGGACTCTAGCATTCCGATTCGAATGTTGACTCAAATTGGAATGGGGGAGGGGGGGCTCATATCCTCAAGAATGTCTATTGGGATCATTCTGCCTATAGTTACATCGTCGGCGAAATGATCCCCATGAAGGGAAGAAAAAAAACGGGGGCTGAAGACAATATCTCCACAGGTTCAAGTTGGACGAATCGTAACTGGAGACTCGGAGAGCACGTGCTCCTCAGCGATTAAGGGAGGAACTGGGACGGTGTGCTGAGCTCGGGAAATATTGTGCAACATTTGCTTCGATCATGTCGAAATTGGAAGGCCGTGTGTCGCATCCTATGTCACATCAATAAAGAGCTCCGGAAGGAAGAGGAGAGCAGCAGTCAACTCCACTCCGCCAGTAATACTTAAAAGTAGATCCATAGGGCCTCCGTGGACAATAAGGATTACAGATTTTTCACCTCTGTAGTTCAACAATGATTTTGATTACCCCACTTCGACCGACATACAGACAAAGTCGACCGTACGGCGTGAACAAGCGAATTTTTATCCTGCCTTGAACTAGGGGAAAAAAGACTGCGTAGAGTTAAATAGGGCGCAAAACACGATAGGTTAGGTTAAGGGGCTGCCGTGCTACACACAGCACACTTAGGCCTCCGAAGGCCCGTTGTGACACCACCCGGAAAAGAAAAACCGTCTCCTTAAGAGGGCTGCGTATCAAACCAGCCCGTGCTACTGATATAGCGATTTAACCGGAAGGCGCATATATTCTTAAGGTCATCCAAATCATGGAAGATCCGCGAGCCCAGAAAGTAGCCCCTCCTACCAGCCAAAGCCGGACAATGACAGAAAAAGTGGAGGATGGTCTCCTCCTCCTCCTCATCTCCACAACTCCTGCAGAAATCATGATGGGGGATATTGAGCCTCCTGGCATGCTCCCCGATTGCGCAGTGTCCGGTAATAACTCCAACAACTCTGCCAATGTGCCTCCAATCATCGAAACCAGGCCGGCAGAGCGGCCGGAATCTAATATCGGCCAAATCGACCTTGTCGTATTGCATGTTGCCCCGTTGAGCCATCTTGTATTGGCCCTGTTGACAGCAGTGGCCTTAATCGCCGATTTACACATAGCAAAAGGCATTGCTATATCCTCCAATCTTACGTCAAACCCCCCAGTTCTGCCCTCCCGAGCCAGATCATCCGCCACGCAGTTTCCCACGAAACCACTATGGCTCGGTATCCAACACAGGGTGATGTTAAAGAAGCCACCCACCTCTTCCAGAGCTGCGCGGCAGTTCTTAATGGTTTTTGAAGTTATCGAGACGGACTCGAGTGAGCGAATAGCCGCCTGACTATCCGCATAAATAACAATGTCCCTTGCAGTGATGACAGAATTGCTTAGACGGGACAAGGCCAACGAGATCGCCGAGATTTCCGCCTGTAGGATACTGCAGAAATCAGGGAGACGAGCGGACAGAGTGATTCCCAGGTCTTCGGAAAATATACCAACCCCGACCCCTTCGTCGGTCTTGGAGCCATCCGTATAGATCGCCACAAGATCCGAGGTCGAAGGCATATCTTCCATCCACTGGCTCCTCGTCGGAATCACGCTAGTAAAGTTTCTGCCGAAATGGTAACCAGGGGGTGTATAGTCCGTCTCTGTAGGGAGATTCAGGTCGCTCAGTATAGTGGAGTGCCCCTTATTTAGCGCCCGCCACTGTCCCGCCTCGCGAAGGCGTAGAGCCGTGTTAGCCGCCAGTTGTTCTCCCTGAATATCCAGCGGAAGCAAGCCGAGTATCATATCGAGTCCGGCTGACGGGGTGGTCTTAAAAGCCCCCGTGATGGCCATCGTGGCCAGCCTTTGCACCTTCTCTAACAGACCACAGTAGGCCGCCGTTCTAAGTGCTGTCCACCATACACAAATACCGTACAACAATATGGGACGTACGACAGCTGTGTATATCCAGTATAACGCTTTGGGCTGAAGGCCCCAGTTCTTACCTATGGCTCTCCTGCACGAGTACAGCAAAACACGATAATATGTGGGATACTAACATTCTAGTATCGAATGTGTTGACCCCCGCCGAAACAAAATGCTAGCTACGTCACTGCCCCTCCCTACACTTACATCAAAAATAGTCGCACCTTGACTTCCTTATTCCTTATTCAGCAGGAAGAATTTTGGTCCTTTATTGGGCGGAATGTATTTTTCGTGTTTTTTTCTCCAGTCATTTTATTTACTATTTAATCGAGTTCTGTATGAGGTGATTACTACTAATCTTTTCATGCGAAAATCTTGCTCTTTTATCTCTCTCGCACGTTAACAGTGGAAATTTGCACACAAAGACATAGCACATAGCCGCGCGGTGCTCTACACGACACTTAAACTTGAACTACCACTTCTCATTCAAAAGAGAGCGATCGATCACTGCGGTGACCGGTTTTCACGCGAAATACTCGTAAAATGCAAAGCAGTGATTGTTTTCGAGTGGAAAAATGGCGCTCACAACGGTGTGGGTAGAATTTTTCCTATGGGAAATATGTTAGTATCAAAGGTAGTGAAAATTTTTCGTGCGAGCGCAATTTTTGACACGGTTTTGTGTGAGACTCAGATTTCGCACGAAAAATCTCGACCTTAGTACCTAGCTTAAGAGACGCATTCAATGGTATTCAATGAGATTAAGAGACTAGATGACATGTGAATTTCGAAAGAGCCGTCGGTGTTTGTTTGTTTTTTTCGTGTCTGTGTTTACTGTAATTATATTAATTTGTTATGTCTGTAAATTAAACGCTAAATTTATGTATACATATCTCATACAATGCGTGTGTCCCCTTTCTGTGCTTTTCTTCTGTGTTTTTTATAATAATATTAATTTACTCATAGATTTTAGATTGTTTTTTCTTAGTTTTACTTTCATTCTCTCCTTTTTTCGGGGGACAGAAAGAGTGTCACCTTTACTTATTCTTCAATTTGTTTTAATTAAATTAATTATTTAAATTGTTTAATTTTTAATATTTATATATATTTATTTAGTTATATATCTATATGCATATATATAGATATATACATGTATTTGATAATTAGAAAAAGGTTTCATTTCATTTTGTTTCTTTTGTTTTTGTTTTGTTTTGTTTTGTGTCTTACATTATTTTCAATTTTCATTTCATTTCTTTTATTATTACTTTAGTTTTACGCCTACAATTTTTTCTTTTCTTTTTAATTTAATATAATTTCAATTTGTTTCTTTTTTGGTTTTCTGTAATTTTTCTTTCTATCTTCGCGGTACCCCGTTTTCTTTCACACCCCTATTACCACACACTATTTTTCTCCTTTTCTATTCTTCTTTTTTTTTCTATTTTTTGTCAATTAATATTATTTTTAATTTTGTTTTCTTTTTGCGATTTTTTAAGATTTCTTTTTTCTTCTCGCTCGCTCATTGTGTTTTCATTTATATCCATTCGAAGGCAATAAGACTATGTTTTGGGTGAGCGCGTGTGCGTGTGTGTCAGTGTGTGTCGGTATGTGTTTGTTGTGTGTTCTTTAGATGAAAAAATTCTGTTTTCTTTTTTATATTGTTGTTAAACTACAAATACAATAAATAGAAATGTTTTTCTAGCAAATATGCACACAAGTAAGCTGGGTTGATTTTTGAAGAGTTTTTATTTTTTCTATATACAGTTGCGCGCTGTTTTATAATCTTTTTTTTCCGTTTTATTTATTTTTTCGGAATATTGGCAAAAATTAGAAGAATTCTCTCTATTCGATTAGAGAGAGAATTTTGATAAGACTCAAGAAATTTCCGCTTTAGGCCCCGCAAATCTCGCCGCGTGGGTTTTGGGTTCTGATCACCGAAAGCGGAAATGGAACATTATGGATTTGGACTTAATGGGAGACTTCTCTCTATTGCATTTAGAGAGAATCATTAACTGCGCGGCGTTTTTGCTTTAGGCAGTCCATTTCCGCTTTAGGTTGTTAAGAACCTACCTCGTAGAACCCACGCAGGGAAATGTGTGTAGGTCCTAAAGCGGAAATATCCCGAAAATTCTCTCTAATGAAATAGAAAGAATTCTCCAGTTAATGCCAATTCCATTATATTCCGCGGAAATGGACTATCTAAAGCGGAAATGTCACAATTAAGGAATTTTGAAAATTCTCTCTAAATAAATACAAATAGGGAGAATTCTCCTTATATTCGCGAAACGGAAATGCTCCATTTTTTCTCTATCTGTTTCAGATTTACTGATTTTTGGGAACATTCCTGTTTCACGAATATTCGGAGAATTCTCTCTATTGCAGTTAGAGAGAATTTTTAAAATTCCTTAATTGCGGCAGTTCCGCTTTGGGTAGTCCATTTCCACTTTATTAGGTGGTAAGAGCCTAGAGTCCACGCGGGGGGGATTTGTAGGCCCTAAAGCGGAAATTTCTTGAGTGAAAATTCTCTCTAATCAAATAGAGAGAATTCTCCGAATTTTTGAAAAACAGGAATGTTCCGATTTTTGTTTTATCGATTATTTTGAGCCTTTTTGATTCTACCGTGCGCTTTCTCTCTATTTCACAACGTCTTTCGCAATCATCTGTGGTTTGTTTGGTTTTTTTTTGTCAGTGTTCTTTGTGCTATCGATATCTGGTAGGGGCATTGTAATCTACACGGATAGCCAACCGGCAATTAAATCGCTTAGTTCTGTCTTGGTAAATTCGAAGACAGTACTGGATTGTCGCAACTCCCTTATAGAGATGGGAAGGCTCTGCAATATTTCTCTGTGCTGGGTGCCAGGACATAGTGGTTATGTTGGTAACTGCAAGGCTGACGAACTGGCTCGAGCAGGTACGATCAATGGGATGAGCGGGCCGTTACGCTGCACCAGAATGCCGTTGGCTGCGTGTAAACTGGCCATCAAAGATGCGGCGTATGATAGGGCCTGCATCAGATGGAGCAATGGCAGTACAGGTCATGTGGCTAGACAAATATGGCCCAAACTGGATCCCAAACGTTCTTCTGGATTGCTAATGCTAAACAGAGACAATCTAAGAACTGTCGTAGGAGTGCTAACTGGACACTGCCTAATTGGGGAGCACGCCAGGAGACTTCGTCTTCCATATAATGATTTTTGCAGGAGCTGTGGGGACGAGGAAGAGGAGGAAAGTACGTCTCATTTTCTGTGTGCCTGTCCGGCCCTGGCGAGTTTTAGGAAAGACCACCTTGGTTCCTACTTCTTCACCGATCTGGATGACCTGAAAAAGGTAAATGTTGGTCGGCTACATCGCTTCATTGTGAGCTCAGGCTGGTTTAACGAGTGAGTTTGGTCTCAGTTGCTGAGTCCAGGGGTATCACAACGGACCCAATAGCGGTCTAAGTGTGCTTTTTAAGCAACCCTTTTTAACCTAACCTTAACCTAACCTTGTGCTATCGAGATTTAAACCGATAAATGAAAGAAATGAAAAAAAAAGAAAATAGACTAAACAGAGAGATTCCACGTCCGTTTTAATCCAAGTCTTTCGGGCTATGGCTACAGTTCGGCTAGGGTTCTTAAAAAACCTTTGGAGCGAGAAGGAGTCTGAGGAGCGTCAAACTCATGAAAGACCACATGCAGGCAGATCTAGACATCGATTTTGCAGAGAGGGGGCTCTCGACTTTCATTTGTTATGTTGCAACATTATGGATTTGGCATTAACTGGAGAATTCTTTCTAGAATTTTCACAAAACCAAAGATATTTCCGCTTAGGGACCTACACATCCACCGCGTGGGTTCTACAATAGGTTCTTACCACCTAAAGCGGAAATGGACTACATAAAGCGGAAATGCCGCGCAATTAAGGATTCTCTCTAAATGAAATAAAGAGAATTCTCTCTCATTAAGGCCAAATCCATGCTCCTTTTTTCTGTTTTGTGTATTTTTTTCGGAACGTTCCTGTTTGGCAAAAATTAGGAGAATTCTCTCTATTCGACTAGAGAGAATTTTTTAAAATCCTTAATTTCGACATATCGGCTTTAGGTAGTCCATTCCCGCTTTAGATGGTAAGAACCAACGCGGAGGAGGATTTGTAGGTGCTAAAGCAGAAATTTCTTGAATTTTGTGACAATTCTCTCTAATCGAATAGAGAGAATTCTCCTAATTTTTGCGAAACGGGAATACGTCATTTTTCTCTCTGTCTGTTTCAGATTTACTGATTTTTTTGGAACATTCCTGTTTCGTGAATATTAGGAGAATTCTCTCTGTTGCATTTAGAGAGAGTTTTCAAAATGCGAAAATTTCCGCCATTTCCGCTTTAGGTGGAAAGAACCTGGAACCCACTCGGGGGCTCTGTATGTCCTAAACCGGAAATTTCTTGAGTTTTCTGAAAATTCTCTCTAGTTGAATTGAGAGAATTCTCCTAATTTTTGCGAAACAGGAATGTTCCATTTTTTTTATCGATTATTTTGAGCCTTTTCGATTCTACCGTGCGCTTTCTCTCTATTTCACAACGTCTTTTTCTCAATCATTTGTGGTTTGTTTTGTTTTTTTTTTTTTTTTGTCAGTGTTCTTTGTGCTATCGAAATTTAAACCGATAAATGGATAAAATTAAAGAAAAAAGAAAATCGACTAAACAGAGAGATTCCACGTCGATTTTAATCCAAGTCTTTCAGGCTATGGCTAGAGTTCGACTAGGGTTCTTAAAAACCTTTGGAGCGCTGCTCAAATAGCATCCGAAGGCGAGAAGGAGTCTGAGGAGTCTGAAACTCATGAAAGACCACATGCAGGCAGATCTAGACATCGATTTTGGAGAGAGGGGGCTCTCGACTTTCACTTATTATGTTGCAACATTATGGATTTGGTATTAATTGGAGAATTCTTTCTATTTCATTAGAGAGAATTTTCACAAAAATCGGGAAATTTCCGCTTTGGGACCTACACATCCCCCGCGTGGGTTCTACAATAGGTTCTTACCACCTAAAGCGGAAATGGACTACCTTAAGCGGAAATGCCGCGCAATTAAGGATTCTCTCTAAATGAAATAGAGAGAATTCTCCCATTAAGGCCAAATCCATAATGTTCCTATTATCTGTTTTGTATATATTTTTCGGAACATTCCTGTTTGGCAAAAATTAGGAGAATTCTCTCTATTCGATTAGAAATAATTTGTTTAATTCCTTAATTTCGACATATCAGCTTTGGGTAGTCCATTTCCGCTTTAGGTGGTAAGAACCAACGCGGAGGCGGATTTGTAGGTGCTAAAGCAGAAATTTCTTGAATTTTGTGACAATTCTCTCTAATCGAATAGAGAGAATTCTCTTAATTTTTGCGAAACGGGAATGCTTCATTATTCTCTCTGCCTGTTTCAGATTTACTGATTTTTTTTATCGATTACTTTGTGCCTTTTCGATTCTTTCGTGCCGTTTCTCTCTATTTCACAACGTCTTTCTCATTCATCTGTGGTTTGTTTGGTTTTTTCTTGTTTTTTTGTCAGTGTTCTTTGTGCTATCGACATTTAAACCGATAAATGAATGAAATGAAAAAAAAAACAAAATGAACTAAACAGAGAGATTCCACGTTCATTTTAATCCAAGTCTTTCGGGCTATAGGCTAGAGTTCTAAAGAAACCTTTAAGATAAGAGATAAGATAAAGGACGTTCGCCGTGGGTCGTATTGGAACCACAAGCACTGCGACCTTGAGGTTTATTGTGCTATATTGCCTTTCCTATCGATAAGCAGGCTAAATCAAAAGATTCAGTGACTCTCCTGGCAAGGTTTTTTAGAATAGATGTCCTCGGCCAAGGGAAATGTTGTGCCGAAGCATTCGGGGTAAGTCTTTGAGCAAGCCTTTCGCACTCGCAAAGGATGTCCGTGTGAGGTTTTATCATTGGGGCGTCGCAAAAGCGGCAGCTCGCGTCTGATACAATATGCATGGTTTTAAGGTGACCCCTCAGACGCAAGTGCCCCGTTAAAATTCTGCTAAATATTCTGATTCTGGGGGGGGGGGGGGTATTGTCTCCTCTCCTTTGGATCGTAGGGATTAACAACTGCTTCTGAGGCTACAAGAAATTGAGTGTAAAGTCATCGCGTATACAGATTCCTGATGTCCTCGAATGGGTTATTGCAGAATGCCCTAACCATATGAACCGGACGATTTGGTGGGCATCCGAAGATGCCCGTGGGAACGGAGCCTAAGGTTGCATGATGACCGTCAAGGTCGGGCCGTACCATCTGGCGAAGAAAAAGGCTTCTAAACTTCCTAAACAGCGGCATATGCTTGCTGTAGCTCAGTTCGGGAGACGTGCGCGGGGTTTTCGTTGCTCGTTGCCCGTGTCCTTTACGTATTAACAAAAATGCATAGGCCTGGGGAAGACAACGCAAACAGGGGAGGTAAAAATGGGGAATAAAAACAAAATTAGGCGATAAGGATGGTATATGGTTGGCGAACGGATCAGACGCCGGGTGTAATGGGCCTCGGCTTTCGTACCACCAACAACTCATCTGCCGGTGGAAGCAGTGTAAGGTATGCAACACATACCATACTTACACTCAAATTCATTGAAACATATTTCATAGCACATAAGTACAAACACATGTCTTGATCTTGACCTATGCCAACTAACAGTGCATATCAAGCGACCGTGACCATATATTGCGTGGTCACACGATCAATTCCCTACACAAATCAAATTCAACAGGAATACGTGCTTATGACGTTGCTATGCACATTTCTGTAAGTGTCAGATGGATGGGTACGTATTGAATATCCTTTTTAATTTATTGGTGCATCGTCACATTTTTTCGGTGACGATTGATTTGTGTAAGGAAATAGGTCTTCATAGTTTAAGCAATACATTTGTTTAGTTTTTTAAGTATGAAAATAGTAAATAAGAAATTTGTATAAAAAGAAAGTTTTCGATAGAAGAATAGATCAGAAGATACACGGAAATGAAGGAGTTATCACTATTTTCAGATCAGAGGCAGATGTCCATCTGCCTGCATAAGGTCCTAAAGACTTAGCGAACAGAAATGGTCAGTACGGCAGTCAATGCCTAACTCTATTAGCGTGGCCAAGCGCTGTTTAAATATTTTGGTCGCATCTAAAATTAACCCCCTTTCTCTTCATCTTCTCATCACCGCTCTACTCATATTACAGCAGCACAACCAGACCAGAATATGGTTCATGACACATTCTAACAGAATGGGTAAACTTTTGCGGCGTTGGAATTAACCCGGTTAAGACGGAGCTTGTGCTCGTCATCAGAAGGCACACGACTCCTCCCATTGAACCTCCCATACTGGAGGGTACTAAATTGGTTTTCGCCGACAAAGCTAAGTTCCTTGGTCTTATTTTAGATCGGACTCTAAGGTGGAAGCCCAACGGGTTAATAAAGCTACTATCGCACTCTACTCGTGTAAAAGGGCCATAGGTAATAACTGGGGCCTGCAGCCTAAAGTTGTATATTGGTTATATAAGGCTGTCGTACACGTCCCATAATAATAAATAAAGGCAGGCTAAGATACCCAGCTAGTAGGCACTGCGACCATAAGATCTATTGTGCCATAATAGCCTTAACTAATCCAAAAGACCCTCAACCAACCTGATAAAGGCCAGTAGGTCCTTTGTAGCAGTAATCTTAATGACACCGGAGCTCACGATGGAATCTCCAAGAAATATGAATCTGGCGCGAGCAACCGCGGGGCATTCACAGAGAAGGTGTTTGGTGGACTCAATATCCTCCAGGCAAAGTT
Source organism: Chloromyia formosa (assembly GCA_964017055.1). Taxonomy (NCBI): domain Eukaryota; kingdom Metazoa; phylum Arthropoda; class Insecta; order Diptera; family Stratiomyidae; genus Chloromyia; species Chloromyia formosa. The sequence continues at coordinate 6,988,031 of OZ024819.1, read as the reverse complement.
GCCATTCCGTCTCAGTGGACAGGCCCATTTTGTTTAAGTGATATCTCAGCCAGTGGTGACCCGTGAGGAAACCAACGACCAGGTACCCAACAAAGGGTGACCCGGTTAGAGTTTGCCAGACATTGAAGGGTATCAAAACACTCTTTCACTAGTTTCGATGAGAACTTATGTGAAGAAAGAGCCTTAATAGCTGCCTGACTGTCAGAGCATACTACTGTACGGAATTAGTGTGTGGTGGACAGCACTTGGAGTAGTGGTTTATCATAAATTACTGAGTAAGGTACAAAGACTAGCTGCGATGACCATGACGGGGGCTGTTAGAACCACTCCGTCAACCGGGCAGTACATGGTGCTCGGCTTGCTCCCGTTGGATATTTGCGGTGAACAACTGGCTGCAAACACGGCTCAGTGGCGCACGCTGAGGTGCGGGCACTCAACTGTACTGCATAATTTGAGTCTCCCCGTGGAGACTGCGATTACATCTCACCGAAACACCTTTTTGGCCGAAACCACACCAGCCTGATTCCGTCGAGGGTTCAATGGGCTGATAACACGCCATGGCCATCTACACGAATGGCTGTAGGACCGATGGCGGTGTTGAACCGGGTATCTATTCAGAGGGACTGGGGATCAACCTGTAATTCCGTCTTCCCGATTTCTGCAATGTCCTGCACACGGAAGTTTGGGCAATTTTCGAAGCTTTGACCCGGCTAGGAAATGGTGTAGTGACCGCGAGAGAAATTACGATTTATACGGATAGACAGGCTGCAATTTGAGCTCTCGAATCCGTCCTGACTACATCGCAAACCATCGCACAAAGTGTCGGTCGATCCTCAAAGAGATTAGTGCTTTTTTCAGCATTACACTTTATTGGATACCGAGCCATAGTGACTGCGTCGCGGATGAACTGGCTCGAGAGGGTGTTAACGGAGAGCGTTTAAACTTCAGAATGCCAATCGCATCGTGTAAAATTATAATTAAAGCCATTGCAATTGACAGAGCGAATAGAAGATGGTTAAGTGGCGACACATTGCCAAACGACGAAGTTGATTTGGCCGAAACTTGACCCTAGCCGCTCTGCCGCTCTGTTATTACAGGACACTGTCCTATTGGTGAGCTCGCCTCGACGCTACGTATTCCTCATAACGACTATTCCAGGAGGTGTAAGGACGTGGACGAGGAGGAGAGCGTTCTGCATCTTCTCTGTCATTGTCCGGCCTTGGCTGCGAGGCGGAAGAAATTTTTTGGTTCTTGGTCCCCCCCCCCCCCCAAGATCTGGACGACCTTAAAAATACGAGTGTCATACACAGCTCTATCGCTTTATCACCAGCACAGGCTGGTTTGGTGCCTAGGTTTCATTAGGTTACTTTGGTGTTAACACAACGGACCAAATGATGGACTGTGCTGGATGAGAACCAGGAAGCCCACTTATTTGACCTAATCTCGTCTTAAAACTTGAAAAATCGAAATTTTGATAATTCAAGATTTTCACCTGTCGAGATTACGGATACAGTCGAGATATTTTCAGTTGATATTTCGAAATCGAGATTATAAGATCGCACCGAAATACGTGAAAGGCGCGAGTGAGGTGCGCCCGGAGAACAAGAGATACGACGACATGTTGATCAAAATAAACAAATAACAAAAAAAAACGACCAAGCAACCTAACTGCAACCAAAAAAAACGGTAAGTAAATAAATAAATAAAACAAAAAGACCATCAATTAAATATTTTTCCATATATTTAAAAAATTACATCAATAAAATTATCTCCGACAAGGAAAATATATATATATAATAATTGTTTTTATTTTTATTATTTTTTGTTGTTTTTTCTTCTTGTTTTCTTCGTATTTATACGTTTCATATAAAGATATATCCATAAAAAAAAGATTAATTCCAAGAAAACGAAGTGAAGGAAATGAAATGATGGTGGAAAAGAAAATGGAAAAATAAAAACAGAGATGAAAAATTACGAAAAAAAGAACACAAAACAAAATGCATTAAAAAAAAAACAAAAAGAAGTTGGAAAAATGTTTAAACTACACAGAAAAGGATGCACGCGCGCGCATATCTTATCAACGAATAAATAAAATGCAAAAGCAAGGTGAAAAAAAAAAGAACTTTTATCGTCGAGAGGTGGAGAACCGGTGCGGCGGTGGGTGGGGATCCCTTAAGGCGATATTCAGATTAGCTACATTTTCAGCTCCCGACGCAGCTACGCACAATAGCCAAGCATAGTCGATCGTATCGCATGCTGAGCGATGAGTGTGAATCCGTCGTCCATTTGTTGCTGTGTATCTCGACTGAAATTTCAAGCAGTCGTGCAGCGCGGTGTCGTGTGTGTGAATTTCGCCTAAAGCTTCGATTTTCCGCCGCGTCTTGCCGAATAGACTACTTTCAGCCTTGTTTCCAGGCTGCAGGACATCGCTGCGTCTTGCGAGATAGATTGCTAGATTGCCTCGAAAGCAACACGCAACGGAGTGCCGCAGCTCCGAAAACAGGAAAACAAAGATTTTGAGGTAGTCTGTTGCGTAGCACGCAGCGGAGTTCCGCAGCTTGAAAAACGAGAGGATTAAGGTCCGTTTTGCTACTAGACACCACTCGTGCGTCGATCACACTCACAAATAGTGCTCCGTGCTCTACATGGCTTGAACAATGTGCACAACGCGATCGTTGTGCCGAGTAAAACGCACCGTTAAGGTCCGTTTTGCTAATAGACACCACTCTGCGTCGATCACACTCACAAATAGCGCTCCGTGCTCTACATGACTTGAACAATGTGCACAACGCGATCGTTGTCCCGAGTAAAACGCACCGTTAAGGTCCGTTTTGCTAATAGACACCACTCTGCGTCGATCACACTCACAAATAGCGCTCCGTGCTCTACATGGCTTGAACAATGTGCACAACGCGATCGTTGTGCCGAGTAAAACGCACCGTTAAGGTCCGTTTTGCTATTAGATACCACTCTGCGTCGATCACACTCACAAATAGTGCTCCGTGCTCTACATGGCTTGAACAATGTGCACAACGCGATCGTTGTGCCGAGTAAAACGCACCGTTAAGGTCCGTTTTGCTAATAGACACCACTCTGCGTCGATCATACTCACAAATAGCGCTCCGTGCTCTACATGGCTTGAACAATGTGCACAACGCGATCGTTGTGCCGAGTAAAACGCACCGTTAAGGTCCGTTTTGCTATTAGATACCACTCTGCGTCGATCACACTCACAAATAGTGCTCCGTGCTCTACATGGCTTGAACAATGTGCACAACGCGATCGTTGTGCCGAGTAAAACGTACCGTTAAGGTCAGTTTTGCTACTAGACACCACTCGTGCGTCGATCACACTCACAAATAGCGCTCCGTGCTCTACATGGCTTGAACAATGTGCACAACGCGATCGTTGTGCCGAGTAAAACGCACCGTTAAGGTCCGTTTTGCTACTAGACACCACTCGTGCGTCGATCACACTCACAAATAGTGCTCCGTGCTCTACATGACTTGAACAATGTGCACAACGCGATCGTTGTGCCGAGTAAAACGCACCGTTAAGGTCCGTTTTGCTACTAGACACCACTCGTGCGTCGATCACACTCACAAATAGCGCTCCGTGCTCTACATGACTTGAACAATGTGCACAACGCGATCGTTGTGCCGAGCAAAACGCACCGTTATAGTGTAGAAGCGCAAGCTTTGATTGAAACGATAGTATTCGTATCCTGATTTTGAGATAAAAAGGATAATGAGAGTTCATAGTCAGAGCCAATAAAGTTTTGGAGTTGGGTTTTTTTACTGAGTTTAGTCAAAGTTTGGCCAAAATTAGACCTCCCTCCTTCCTCCTTTTACCCGTCATGTTTGGACGACGGGATGGGGGGATAGGAGGAAGAACTTCTGCGCAAGTGTTTTTGACGTTTTTGACTCATGCTTTGAGTTTGGCCAAAGCTAGACTCCCTCCTCCTTTTCCCCGCCCCCTTTTGAACGACCGGGGGTCGAGAAGAACAAGACGAAGAACTTCTGCGCAAGCGTTTTGACGTTTTTGACTCGTGATGCAAAATGTGCTGCAAGCAGTAGTCGCGCGCGCAATGGCACTAATTTTTAGAATGAGCAATTTTTGCGCTCATACTGCTCTTTGTTTTTAGGCCGACCGCACATTGCGCGTGTCGTAGGCAGGCGAGCCCGCGCAGCGCGTACATAGCATTGTTGTTGTGAAATGTGATTTTGACCAATTGTTACAACAACAATGCCATGTGCGAGTTGCGCAGGCTGCACCGCCTACGACACAATGTGCGGCAGGCCTTAGAATCAGCAATTTTTTTGCGCGCCCTTGCGTTCTTGATTTCTGGAATCGGCAATTTTGCGCTCATTCCAAGGTTTTGAAGGAAAACTTAACCCAAAAAACGCCTGTAGAGATCCACAAACTCTGTGCGCGTCTTCTCCGCTCTCACTAGTCTCTCTCGTGAATTCTTCCGATCCCTTCTACCGTCCTTCTTTTAAAGTTGGAATTTCAGGAACCTGTCAGCGTTGTTACCACCCCATTCCCTCCTTCAACGATTTTTTTTTGGTTTTTTTTTTCAATTGAAACGGAGGAACATCCCTGTTTCGCGAATATTAGGAGAATTCTCTCTATTGCATTTAGGGAGAATTTTTAAAATTCCTTAATTGCGGGATTTCCGTTTTAGGTAGTTCATTTCCACTTTAGGTGATAAGAAGAATCTAGAACCCATGCGGAGGGATTGGCAGGTGCTAGAGCAGAAATTTCTCGAGTTTTGTGAGAGTTCTCTCTAATCGAATAGAGAGAGAATTCTCATAATTTTTGCGAAACAGGAATGTTCCGAAACGGACATTTATGTTAAAACAGAAAGATTCTTTGTTTTTTGGCTTTCTCTCTCTCTTTGGAACATAATAGTTTTAGCCTTTTTAGGAGAATTCTCTCTATTAAATTAAGGAGAATTTTTTTAATTCCTTAATTTCCGGCATTTTCGCGTTAGGTAGTCTATTCCCGCTTTAGTTGGTAAGAACCTAGAACCCATTCGGGGGGATTCGTCGGTTCTAAAGCGGAAATTTCCTGAGTTTTGTGAAAATTCTCCCTAATTTAATAGAGAGGAGAGAATTCTCCTAAAAAAGCTAAAACCATTATGTTCCCTCTCTTTCTCTCTCTTTCTTTAGCTCCATCTATCTTCTTCTTTCTCCTCTCTCCCTCTCTCTTTCTATCCGTCTAAAATAATAATAATAAAGAACTAACTAAACTACAGAAACTCTTAATGTATACATTTTCTTTATATATATATAAATATATATATAAAAACAAATTAAATAAAATTATATGACAATAATAAAGCACATTCTAATATTATGTATACTTAGATATTCGTCTCTTGCGATTCAAGGGAAACAAAAAAAACCTCTCTCTCTCTCTCTCTCGTAACTATATATATAAAATTAAAAAGAAGTATGTATGCATACATGTTTAATAATTGTGGATTTGTGTGCGGATGATGATTTATGTGGTTGCGTCGTAAGAAAAAAGAAAAAAACGAGAAAATTAGATGTCAAAGAACCATTATGTGTGCGTCGCAATGTTTGATTTTGTGTGTGTGTGTGTGTGTGAGTGTGTTTTTAAGAGACGGGGGCGGATTACGAGGATGAACCATTAAGTACCCGTGTTTGAAGACAGAGGACGTTCCTGAGTGAAGTTAGTGTTATCATCTCCCAACCTTTGTCGTGAGTGGACGTGTTTTTCGGCGCTCTGTTCTCCATAGCAATTAGATTAGTGTCGCCGCGCATAAGCTACTGCTTTTCGTGATTTGTTAGTTTTTGACGATTTTGACGATTTTGTATCTATCAAGTCAACAGCGATTAAAGGTGATCGTGGCAAGTTTTAAAACAAGAAATTCACGTATCATCTGAAATGTTTTTCCGCTAAGGGTGGTTAAATAGTGTTCTCGACTGGTTGTATAACGGCTGTTGCGTTTTGCACTAAGTCTGTTATCTTAACTGTTTCACAGTGAATTTAAATGCTCTAAGTGAGCTGTGCCATTTTCCACCTAAGTAAACGAATAACCGTGTACCGCCCGTCGTTTTTTGAGTGATTTCAACCGTTGTTCTTGGCAAAGTTTTCCTTTGGATTTAGACGTGAGGTAACATCGTGAAACTTGTCGCTTTCACAAGAATCAACATACATAGTTTTTCGAGAGTTGCGTGTTTTTCGCCCTTTATAACAGTACCACTTTATAAGTGGACGAAATCAGAAATAATTTCGAGCAAAACAAAGATACCGAAATCGTTGATTTTGATAGTCAAGGTACGTGTTTCATAGGCGCGTACAGTTATAAATAAGGCACGGTTTTGCGGGCCGCTACACCCGTTATACGTTCTTAACCCGGACGCGTCAGAGCGGGCTGTCTCCTGTTCAGCGGAGTCTTTTTTATTGTGCCCCATAGTGTTTGCATCTGAGTGCAACGAATCTGTGCTTTCTGGGAGTTTTTTGGCTCAAGGTACTTGAGGAGCTGTATCCTCGTTTTCAATTACCCACCAGTGGTCCGGTCTAATCGTCATCAGTTCAGGCATCGGGTGCGTTTCTGTGTACGATTGCAGTTTTTAATCTGCAAGATGGGTACTTTTTTTTTGTTAACAATTAAATTTTATCTGAAATTGTATAGGTTTTTCCAGCGCGGACATGAGCTCGCGCAGCTTATCATCGAAGTGTGATAGCGACTCCGACACTCGAATCGTGGACAAAAATGGTTCGTCAGGACTTGGATCGATGTCACCTAAGTAGATCGGTCGATACAGCTCTACACTCTCTAGTTAGTCATATCGAAAAATCCTTGGACGATAAGGAGTATTCTATGGTTGTTTTCCTTGACATCGAGGGGGCCTTCAACAATGTTAAGCCTGAAGCCATCACTGATGCACTCTCTAGTCTGAACGTGAACGAATCCCTCTGCAAGCTCATTAACCTGGTTCTAACATCTAGGGTTATACATACTTGCATGGGTGCTTCGTCTGAGCGTAGACTTGTGAGCAGAGGTACCCCGCAAGGTGGGGTGCTCTCTCCCCTTCTCTGGAATTTAGTGGTCAATAGACTGTTATTGGACCTGGAAGGGCTGGGTTGCAAGGTGGTTGCTTATGCGGATGACATTGCTATTGCTGTATCAGGAAAATATTTCCGAGTGTACTTAGTGAGGTGTTGCAAAACGCTCTCTCACTATTAACAAATTGGGCCGATAACTGTGGGCTAAAGATAAATCCGTTTAAAACGGAGCTTGTTCTTTTTACAAGGAGGTATAATATACCTCCAGTTGTGCCTCCTATTCTACATGGTACGAGCCTTGTTTTTGTAGACAGGGCGAAATTTTTGGGACTTATTCTAGATAAGAAGTTATCATGGAAACCTAATATACAGGAGAGGGTGAATAAAGCCACAGTCGCGCTCTACTCCTGCAAAAGAGCCATAGGAAAAAATTGGGGCCTGCAACCAAAAGTGCTGCATTGGCTCTATGTGGCTGTTTTGCGACCTATACTAATGTTTGGTGTGGTGGTCTGGTGGACTGCTCTGAGTATAGAGGCTAACCGTTGCCTGTTAGGAAAGGTGCAAAGATTGGCCAGCATTGCTATTTGTGGAGCTCTTAGAACTACGCCTTCTGCTGCTCTTAGCATGCTGCTCAATCTGCTTCCACTTGACATTTTCGCCGAACAGATGGCCGGGTGCACGGCTATCCGGCTTCGCGATACTGGTCAATGGTTTACTTCAGATATTGGACATGCTGCCATTCTGAACAGTTTTGACATTCCGGCAATAACTGACTACACTACTCCTGTATGCGTGGTTGAGAAAAATTTTTTCAGCCTGATACCATCACGCAATCAATGGGAGGAGAATGCAATTCCGCTACCCAACGCAATTGAAATATATACAGACGGATCCAAAACGGAGGAGGGAGTAGGAGCTGGTGTGTTCTCTGCTGGACTTCACATCAGCCTTTCCTTTAGTCTCCCTATTTACTGTAGTGTGCTTCAGGCCGAAGCTTTGGCGATTACCGAAGCAATGGCTTGGCTGGGGTGTCACGCAGTATCAGTTAGAGACATAATAGTGTTTACTGACAGCCAAGCTGTAATTAAGTCTCTCGAACCGGGCTTGACTACGTCAAAGACCGTGTCGGAATGTCGCTCTTCACTTACGAGGATGAGTGACTTCTTTAATATTTTCTTATGCTGGATTCCGGGTCACAGTGGTTTCGCGGGTAACTGTAGGGCGGATGAGCTCGCTAGGCAGGGCGCAGCAGGTGAGGCTGCACTGGCTCGTCGGTCAATCTATATGCCTATGGCTGCTTGTAAACTAGCTCTGAAAACCGAAGCGGCTAACAGAACTAACTTAAGGTGGTTGAATGGCAACACATGCCTTTTAACAAAGCCACTGTGGCCTAGATTGGATCCTAGGCGATCCGCCAAATTGCTTTCGCTGAATAGGCAACACATCAGAACTGTGGTGGGAGTCATCACTGGGCATTGTATACTAGGAGAACATGCAAGGAGGCTCCGCCTCCCTTACAATGACTTCTGTAGAAGCTGCGATGATGAGGACGAGGAGGAATGCATTTTTCATTTCCTCTGTTCCTGTCCTGCTCTTGCTAGAAGAAGGAAGAAATTTCTTGGATCCCAGTTCTTTTTTGAACTGGATGACTTGGCAAATGTTGATGTTGGTAAACTCCATCGTTTCATTATCAGCACTGGCTGGTTCAACGAGTAGAATGGTATGGTGAGGATTCCCCTGAGGTATCACAACGGACCCTATAGCGGTTCATGTGTGCTAATACGGCAGCCTTTGTACCTAACCTAACCTAGTGTTATCATCGTGTACTGCCATCTATTAGACGACGCTAATACAAATTTCAGACTGATTGATAGGTTAGTTTCGATTTGGCAGCCATCCGAGTGAGACGTGTTTCGTGATTTTCGCTAAGATGGAAAAAGAGCAGTATCGTTCGGTAATTCGCTTTTTGTTTTTGGATGGGAAAAAAATGCGAGGAAATAAAAGCAAAGTTGGATGCTGTTTATGGGGACACGTCGCATCGCCATCTATGACCACCGTTAGGTATTGGTTCAACGAATTTAAACGTGGGCGAACATCCGTTTTTGATGAGGAGCGACCAGGACGCCCGGCAGACGTGGTTACCGAGGAAATCATTGAAAAAGTTCACGACATGATTCTCGCTGATCGACGAACGAAAGTGCGCAAAGTAGCAGAGGCCGTAGATGTGTCGACCGGAACGGCAATTAATATTTTACATGATAAGTTGGCGATGAAAAAAATGTCGGCTCGATGGGTGCCGCGATTGCTCACGCTGGAGAACAAGCGGATACGGCTGTTAACTTCGAAGCAGTGTTTGGGGCAATTTAAGCGAGATCCGAAGGACTTTTTGCGTCGAGTTGTCACCGTTGATGAAACCTGGATTCATCATTACACACCAGAAACTAAGCAACAATCAAAACAATGGATTTCTCCCGGTGAATCTGCACCCAAAAAGGCGAAGACGGTCCCATCGACAGGTAAAGTCATGTCGACGATTTTTTGGGATGCGCAGGGCGTCATCCTCATGGATTTTTTAGAAAAAGGAAGAACGATCACTGGACAATACTACAGTGAGTTATTGGACCGCTTCGACAAAAAATTAAAGGAGACACGGCCGCTTTTGGCGAAAAGAAAAGGTGTTGTTTCATCACGATAACGCACCAGCGCATTCATCTGGTGTTGTCGCCGCCAAACTGCATGAATTGCATTATGAATCGCTGCCGCACCCCCCGTATTCACCCGATCTGGCTCCCTGCGACTTTTTCTTGCTCCCTAACCTGAAGAAATGGCTCGCGGGAAAAAAATTTAGCTCAAACGAGGAAGTCATCGTATTTTGGAGAGTTCGACAAATCCTATTTTTTGGAGGGGTTAAAAAAATGGCCGGAACGTTGGGAGAAGTGTATCCTTCTAAAAGGGGACTACGTTGAGAGATAAAAAACATTTTTTTTTTTTTTTGAAAAAATTGTGTCTTCATTTCTAACACGGGTACTTATTGAAACGCCCTCGTATGCTGATGCAGGCGAGCATCCCTTCCATATCTATTGTACTTATTCAAAGGTCCCAGCATACCACGTAGCGAAGTTTCACTAAGAAGCGAATGATAGCGAACCTTTACTTAAAGTGAAGTAAATGCGAACTAACATGGTAATTGCCTTGACCCCTCCCGGGGCCCCCGCAGGGGACATCCAATGAATCGAAAGGCTTATGATGTTTTGGGTGTAGCGAACCCACAAACCTGATGCTACGCAAGGAGGTAGTCAGGGTGGTTTCGACTGCTTTTCCCCAATATAGGGCGCTAATCCCTATGCCAGCCTTTGGGGACAGACGACCCCACGTACTTTAGCTATGAAGTTATTGGTGGCCACGTGACGATCTCGCTAGTGGTTTCCGTCGTGTCACCGGTGTTCAATGATGGTCTCATATTAGATTTCGTCGTTATGGCGACACCTACGGGGAGTGGTGCCCCCGCATAACGAACTACGCAAAGGGGCTATGTAGACTGAAAGGTACTCGAACGATTCCTATTGGAGCAATCCTATAGGTGCAAATGATGCGGACCGGTAGCGCAGTGTGTTGAGGCATCAGTCTCACGTTTGACTACCGGCGTTTCGGGTTCGAATCCCGTCCACGACGACGTTCGTGGCCATGGATGTGCACAGGAGGTGCATGCTGGCAACTGCATTCTCCGAAACCAGTTTATGCCAACGAAACGTCAACTGGGCCACATGGAACAGTTGACACGCTATGCCCCACAAGGGGTTAGGGCGATTGAGTAATGATGCGGAAAGGTTAGTGGGGTTTGCCCAGGTGCTGATTCCCAGTCTTGATGAGGACACGGCTTTGGGGTCTTCCCCCCAAGCTCCGATTCTAATATAGGTGCGGATTTGGTGGAAAGGGAGAGAATACTGATTCCTATACTGCTTTGGGGGTCTGATAACCCCACAGACCCAGTCAATTGGCTTACTAGTACCGAAACATGGCGCCGGCCTGTGGCGGGAAAAGAAGCACACTATCGTTTCAACTCTTTTGGGGATAGTGGGCCCAGCTGAGCCCGGGGATGCGCTCCATTAATCAGCGAGATATTCCGTAAGGTAATCGAACGGTGAGATCATTCCGGCTTTTGAGAAGTCAGTAGCAAATAATGAACCACGGGGATGGGTGAGCCCACGGTGCCAAGATACCAAGAACTCGCCAGAAAAAATCCAGTAGAATGGTTTAAGTATTTAGACGAGTAATTTAGCCACTGACTAAACTACTCGACTAAAATGTTGCTGTTCAGACATTTACTTCACTAAATTACTCGCCACTCGACTGAACTATTTAGCCAAGTGCGAACAAGCCTTAAGCGAAGGTTTTTTTTTATCTACCGAGTTTACACAATCTCGGCCCTACTGGCCGGATTTTACCCGCACCGTGTGCAAGCACCAAATTGCTGGGCTCGGACGCATTTGGCTGATGTTCCGCCGACATCCTGACGTATAAAATCTTTAATGGAGGTTGCCGAGCACCTTCCGTACCATTGCACAAGTATGCAGAATAACATACTGCTGCATTGGCTGCGTTCTTAAAACGCCAGCGCTGAGTCCTAGAAGCGATTAGTGCTGTATGGTGATTTGTCGTAGAAACCCTTGCGCCGAGCTAAGCGCTGAGGCTAAGCGCTTTCACTTTTGGTCAGCATAACATTTTCTCGCTTTTCTGGCTCAGCGCAATATTTGACATTTGCGACAATTGTCAAACAAACTTCGATTCTAACCTCGTTTGGGTTGTGTATTGTTGATAATCGTGTTTTTAACGTAATTGTTAAGCCTTATTGTGAGAAAGTTGTTACCGTATCTTGTGTGTCACCTGGGACTCATCAAAGCAAGAAATTCCGAGTTTTCTGTCAAATGCCAAACTGAACATGACATTTGAGAAATGAGACAGCCGGCATGCCGTTTCTAACTGTGACGCGCTGGCTCAGCGATTTTTTTTTTTAGGAACGCAGCCATTATTATTATTCCCATTGGATATGCACAGTCCGGCGAGATCGGATCGCATTTATACATCGATCATGGGGTAGAAAATTCGCATTGGGAGCTGGGAGGTAAAATTACACATACTTGTCCCACCACCCACACCACGCTGCAGCCTCTCGCCAAGCACACCAAGCAAATGCCTAGTCGTATGGTTCGAACTGGTATAAGGTCTTCGACATTTGGTCCATAGTGGCCGAGTCGCGAATAGTGGGGTAGCACCGTTACATTAGGCGCAAATGACGTTTACTTTTTTTCTTATAATTGTTTCATGTCAAATGCAATACGTATTAGCTCGCGGTCCGGATAAAATCCTAAGGCGGGCCGCATTTGGCCCGCGGGTCGGAGCTTGTCGACCTCTGAGCTTGGCGGTCGATTTTTATCGATAACAGGAGCTTGGAGATCAGATCTTCAATTCCAGGACTCCCGATTTTTAGCCGCCTGAGCCTGAATTTGAGCCCCCCTACCCCCCAAAAACATGCAGCTGGCGTAATTTTGTTGTATGTATGCGTGAATTGTGCAGTGGAGGCGGGGGTAGGGGACCCATGTTCTCGCAAGGATCCCACAGGCTTGGCGAGATCGACCTACGGGTCGGATTCCCGACTTTTTGGGAGACCCCCTCCTGACGCTATTAAAAAATCCGATTGTATTGGCGCGATTTTTTGTGCATATACATAAATTGTGCAGTGGAGGCGGGGGGAGGAGACCCATAATCTCGTAAGGAGCCCACGGGCTTGATGAGATCGACCAACGGAACGGGATTTTTATCGGTTTTCCCGATTTTTAGGAGAGCGCCGCCTAAGACTGAATTTGAGCCACCCCACCCCTTGTATTGGCGCATTTTTTTACGGATGCGTCAATTGTACAGTGGAGGCGGGGGTATCGTAAAAATCAGTTAAAGACCCTTGAGGTGTGTCCGAGCCTCACAGCCACGAAGGAACAATATTCTATCAGATGTCCAATTTCAGGACTCTCGACTTTTTTCGGAGGGACCCGCCTGAGCCTGAATTTGAGCCCCCCATTCCACCCTCTCGCGCAAAGTAATTTCACGCCAGATTTATGATTGTTCTTGAGTCGAATAGTGCGCGAGTTTTAGACTGTTTCGACCCTTTTTTTTCGGCTTCTTGGGGAAGGGAGGTAACCCATGATCTCGTAAGGATCCCACAGCTTTCGCGATCGACCAACGGATCGGGACGGGATTTTTACCGGTCACAGAGCTAAGAGATCAGATCTTCAACCTCGGGACTGCCGATTTTTCAGGAGAGCGCCGCCTGAGCCTGAATTTGAGGCCTCCCCTCCTCAGATACACACAAAAATCCGATTTTTGTGCGTATGTGTGTGAATTGTGCAGCAGAAGGGGAGCGACGCACGATTTCGAAAAGGACGATTTCGCAAACGATCCCACAGGCTTGGCGATGGTCGATTTTTATCAATAACAGAGCTTAGAGATGAGATCTTCAATCTCAGGACTGTCGAGTTTTTTTTGGAGAGCCCCGTCTGAGCCTGAATTTGAGCCTCCATCCCTTGCGTTCGCGCATCGGTTTTTTTTTTGTGCTTATGAGTGAATTGTGCAGTGGAGGCGGGGCGGGGCGGAGGGGACTCATGATTTCCCACAGGCTTGGTGAACGACCTACGGGTCGACTTTTATCGATAACAGAGTTTGGAGATCAGATTTTCAGTCCCAGGACTCCCGATTTGTAGGAGCACCCCCTCCCCCTCGAAAATACAAATCGCAATTTTTTGTGCGTATGCCTAAATTGTGCAGTAGGAGGCGAGGAGATCCATGATTTCGAAAACAGATCCGATCTTCAATCTCAGAACTCAGCCGAGCCCCGCCTCCTTCTCTCGCGCAAGATTTATGATTGTTCTTGAGTAGAATAGTGCGCGAATTTCAGGCTGTTTTGATCCTGTTTATTTTGCTTCTTGTAGGGGGGGGAAGGGTGACCCATAATCTCGTAAGGATCGCACAGGCTTGGCGATCGAAAAATGGGTCGGCAGGGATTTTTATCCTCGCCCCTTGCGTTGGCGCATCATTTTTTTTGTGCGTATGCGTGAATTGTGCAGTGGAGGCGGGCGGAGGGGACCAATGATTACCCACAGGCTTGGTGAACGACCTACGGGTCGACTTATATCGATAACAGAGCTCAGAGATCAGATTTTCGATTCCAGGACTCCCGATTTTTAGGAGATTTGCGGAATTTTTTGTGCGTATGCGTAAATTGGGCAGTAGAGGAGGGGGGGACCCATGATTTCGGAAACAGATCAGATCTTAAATCTCAGGACTCTCGTCTCTTTTTTTTTGGAGAGCCCCGTCTGAGCCTTGTGTTGGCGCATTTGTTTTTTGTGCGTATGCGTGAATTGTGCAGTGGAGGCGGAGGAGACCCATGATTTCGAAAGCATCCCACAGGCTTTCCCGATTTTTAGGAGAGCGCCGCCTAAGCCTGAATTTGAGCCCCCCTCTTGTGTTGGCGCATCTTTTTTTTGTGCGTATGCGTGAATTATACAGTGGAGGAGGGGTAGAGGGGACCCATGATTTCGAAAACAGATCAGATCTTCAATTTCAAGACAGTTTTGACGAAATCAACCAACGGGTCGGGACGGGATTTTTATCGGTTTTCCTGATTGTTTGGAGAGCCCCGTCTTAGCCTGAATTCGAGCCCCCCTCCCCTCTCTCGCGCGAAGTACTTTCGCGATTAGATCTAATGATTCTTCTTGAGTCGAATAGTAGGCGAATTTTGACCTCTTTCGACCCTGTTTGTTTGCTTGGATTCTTGTGTCGTTTCGGGCGGAACTTAATTATGTAGAAATATATATTTAAATAAATATTGGATTAGAAATTATATATATATAATTAAGAGTGTTGTATATATGGCATTCGTTCATTTGTGTGTGTGTATATGTGTGTGGGCAATGTGTAGTGTTTGCAGGACGTTATCAATTTGAAATATTGTTTAAACGAATGGCAACGAATTGTCTCTTGTCGGTATCTTTTCCCTCCGCAGGCCCCCAAATTTGTCCGAATCGGATCGAGGCGGGGAGAGGTATTTAATCAATTTAAGGATCAATTAAATAAAGACTTCGTACCTTGTGTCGTTTACATCGGAAATATCATCTTCGTCGCCTTCGTCGTATTTTATTCAGTTTTCGTTTAATTCGTTTTTCACTCCCTCGTCGTTTTTTTTCTTAACCTTAACACTTAACACTCAATAAAAAAAAATTGATTCAAATAAACTAAAAAAAACTAAAACACTAAAACACAAAAAACATCCATGTGCGACGTTGAACTCTGATTTTCTTGATTTTTTTGTTTGTGTGCTCTGTTGATTGTTGCGCGTTGTGTACTGTACTGTACGTTCGTTTGTTTTGTTTTCTGGTTCTGTTTTCGTTTTCTTTGTAATTTGTTTGCATGTGAAATGGTTTAGAAATAGAATTGCTTTAAATTTACTGTTCCTGCGGTAGTCGTTTTTTGTTATCATTTACTTCCTAATCTTATATACTTCTTCTTCAACTTTCTTTCTCCCTCCATTTCTCCTTTACTTACTGTTTTTCATTTTTTTTTTGCATTTTTGTGTGCAATTTGTTAAGGTTCTTTTGCTTTTTGCCACTTTTTAATATTTCTTTTATTTTTTATATATATATATATATGTGTTCGAGTTTTTGTGTTTTATGGACACACTTATAGGGAGGAGGGGGTGGTGGTGAAAAAAAGAACAAAAAAAAATCTTATTGGACAATTTTTCTTATTTTTTTTGTTGCTTAGCTGTTGTGCTATTTGTTGCTGTTTATTGGTTGATGAATAAGGATGGAGCGGGGGATAATGATGTGAATGAATGATAAGGTTTGTAGTGGGCGTGTGTATGTATTTATGTGCGTTGTGTGTTGTTGTTGTTGTTGTTTTTGTTGTTCTGCTGCGATATATATTCTTCTGCTTCTGCTTCTTCTTCGACGACGACATCTCTTTCTCTAGACTTTTAATTCCACACGCGCAAGAATGAATCCCACGATCCTGTCGCTACAGCCATACCATTTTCTGTAACGCCTAAACAAGACACACGATTATCATGTCCGGCTAGGATACCTGCAAAGAGACACGACGAGAACGAGAAGAAAAAGAGATTTTAGTACAATTTTCGCAAAAAAACGGGCTAAATATCGAAGCCGAGGATAACCTACCAGCTCGTTCTGCCTTCATTGTATCCCATACGTTACAATTGAAATCGTCATAGCCGGCAAGCAGTAAACGACCACTTTTTGAGAATGCTACTGACGTTATACCGCAAATAATATTATCGTGTGAATACATGGCCAATTCTTGGTCAGCGCGAATATCAAACAGACGACACGTTGCATCGTCCGAGCCAGTAGCGAATGCATGACCGTTTGGAAAGAACTGTGTGTGTAAGATGAAAGATAAAGAATTTTAGAGGACGGTCCTTTTTCGGGTGTGAAATTTTCCAACTTACCGTGACAGCATTAATATCACTTTCGTGTCCTGGAAATGTTTGTTTACACTGACCGTCGCGTATATCCCATAATTTAGCGGATGCATCGCATGCCCCTGATACAAATACTCTACATTGTGGCGATAGTGACAGTGCCATTACATCGCCCGTATGTCCTATAAATGATGTGACCTGTTGTCCAGTTTCAATGTCCCATAGTCCGCATGTCATGTCACCCGAACTTGTGACAATCTGTAAATGGCGCACGGTTAAAATGGATAATGAATTGTCTCGGGAGACTCTCTCTCCCCTCTCTTTGGCTTACCTGAATGTCATCTAGGAATCGACAACATGACAAATAACCTGTGTGTCCGGGCAATTCGCGCGATACACGCACGTTACCCTCACGCGTTTTCAGACTATATATCGAACAAATATTATCGAGACCGCCGCATGCCACAAAACTACCGGATGGTGCATACGCACACGTCATAACCCATGACGAGCGTAAGGGTATTGCATGAACCTGGTGGGCAGAGAACAAATTATATAGGGTCAGGTCACACCGCGAGACCTAGGCTAGCTACTTACTTTATTTGTTGTATGTGAGTCCCAAACTATTAGTTTACCATCTTGTGAAGCGGATACTAAATTTCTTGAGTCACTACCCCAATGCATAGCATAGATCTTAGCTAAATGGCCGCGTAGTGTGCGACGTGTTCGCATTTGTATACGTCCGATTGGTTCGAGATTATTTGTGGCTTGTACCAAGCTTGTGTCGCATGCTGCTTTCCTGGCATCCTGAAAAATAAGATTGGAGATTGTGTTTGTGTCCATATACAATATGACGAGCATTTTTCGAATCCGCGTAGAGAAAAACATTGTAGAAAATTAAGAAGAGGCAAATCGCACTCTATCGCACGTTTTAATAAAAAAAATAGTCGCAAATCGTTGGGACGTTACGCTCTTCTGATAGGTACCTCTTCTGGAAGGTACCTCTTCAGGAAGGTACTTCTTCCGGAAGGTACCTCTTCCGGAAGGTTCCTCTTCAGGAAGGTACCTCTTCAGGAAGGTACCTCTTCTGGAAGGTGCCTCTTCAGGAAGGTACCTTTTCAGGAAGGTACCTCTTCTGGAAGGTGCCTCTTCAGGAAGGTACCTCTTCAGGAAGGTACCTCTTCTGGAAAGTGCCTCTTCAGGAAGGTACCACTTCAGGAAGGTACCTCTTCAGGAAGG
This sequence comes from Chloromyia formosa, assembly GCA_964017055.1. Taxonomy (NCBI): domain Eukaryota; kingdom Metazoa; phylum Arthropoda; class Insecta; order Diptera; family Stratiomyidae; genus Chloromyia; species Chloromyia formosa. The sequence goes on along the minus strand of OZ024819.1, from coordinate 6,970,267 downwards.
TACCTTTTCAGGAAGGTACCTCTTCTGGAAGGTGCCTCTTCAGGAAGGTACCTCTTCAGGAAGGTACCTCTTCTGGAAGGTGCCTCTTCAGGAAGGTACCTCTTCCGGAAGGTTCCTCTTCCGGAAGGTTCCTCTTCAGGAAGTTACCTCTTCAGGAAGGTACCTCTTCAGGAAGGTACCTCTTCTGGAAAGTACCTCTTCAGGAAGGTTCCTCTTCAGGAAGTTACCTCTTCAGGAAGGTGCCTTTTCAGGAAAGTACCTCTTCAGGAAGGTGCCTTTTCAGGAAAGTACCTCTTCAGGAAGGTACCTCTTCAGTAAGGTGCCTGTTCTGGAAGATACCTCTTCTGGAAGGTTCCTCTTCAGGAAGGTGCCTTTCAGAAAGATGCCTATTCAGTAAGATGCCTATTCAGTAAGATGCCTATTCAGGAAGGTGCCTATTCAGGAAGATACCTTTTCAGGAAGGTACCTCTTCTGGAAGGTTCCTCTTCTGGAAGGTGCCTCTTCAGGAAGATAGAGTCTGTTCCACGGTAAAGGAGGGTTTTTAATAGTAGAATTGAAAATATTCCAATTTTTTTTTTGTTCTTTGCAGGATCTTACCATCGGTCAGCTACGACGCAGTTCCTCATTTACATACATTTGTTCGAAACGTCGAAGTGAGCAGTCGTTTATCGAAATGAGTTCCACGTACGCGAAGCGCTTTGACGCTGTCTTTTTGTGCACGCATGCAAAAGGACCGAAATTATCATATTCCGCGGCAGCTAAAGTTATTATTTGGGGCGACCGGTAGCGCAGTGTGTTGAGGCATCAATCTCATGTTTGACCACCGGCGTTTCGGGTTCGAGTTCCGTCCACGACGACGTTCGTGGCCATGAATGTGCAGGAGGTGTATGCTGGCAACTGCATTCTCCGAAACCAGTTTACGCCAACGAAACGTCAACTGGGCCACATGCAACAGTTGACGCGATATGCCCCACAAGGGGGCAAAGAAGTTCGTGGAGAAGTGGAAGTGAAAAGGCACAAAGAGACAAAAAATGTCGATGATCTTCCTGAACGCGGGAGAACAAGAGCGACGTCCAGTAAACACGACAAAGTCATAGTGCAGATGTTCAGGAGTCATCCCAATCTGCGTCTGCGCGAAACCATGGTCAAACTCGCCAGGAAGGGAATTCAGGTCGGCCTCAACACGATACGGCGACGTTTACATGAGGCCAAGCTGCTATACCGTTCTACGAGCTCGAAACCTCTTCTCAGCGCAACCCACATGGAAAAACGCCTGAACTGGGCGGAGGGAAACAAAGATCGCGATTGGCCGAAAACAATTTTCCCGGATGAAGCAAGTTTTTGGGCGTGGGTTCCAGTGAAGCGTGCCTGGTTGGGAAGCAGTACCGATTTCGCTCAGCGCACTGTCAAACATCCGGTAAGAGTAAATGTTTGGGGGTGCTTCTCAGAGCGGGGATTTGGCTGCTAGTGGCTTTTCACGCAGAATTTGAATGCAGTGAAAATGCTTGAAATTTATAAACAAAGCCTTATGAAGTCAGCCGAGAAAATGTTTGGACCTGATGACAACGACCCGAAGCATCGAAGCCGCCTCTGCCGCGCCTGAAAGAAGGAAAATGGCATCAACACCTTGCACTGGCCCTTCCAATCTCCCGACGCAAACCCCATCGAAAATGTCTGGGCCGTTATGAAGAGCAAACTTGCGGGAAAGCCTGTTCACAATTTGAAGCAGCTTTCTCGGGAGATTGGAAAGATCTGGCGTTCTCTTTCAACAAGCTACGATAAAAACCTCGTTGAAAGCATGCCTCGAAGGTGCCAGGCCATTCTCAATGCTGAAGGTGACTACACTGCTTACTAATTAATTGCGCCGAAGCTTTTTACTTGTATTACACTGAAAAAAAACATTGGAATAAATATTTTCATAACTATCGAAATACTCGGGCCTCCTTTCTTGTGGAACCGACTAGTGATGGGCATAATGACTCTTTTCACTGTGCCAGCACATAAGCTCTGAATCTTTCCACTGAGTCGTTCCAAAAGAGTCATGCAAAGAATCTGAAACTTGGTTAATAACATATTCAATAAAAGTCGCAGATGGGCGACCCCAATTTTTTTTTTTTCTCTTTCTTGACCACAGATTCGGAGTTGGCGACCCCCCCCCAATGCCATTTAGTTCGAGCCAGCCCGATCGGACTACTATTTCCCATGAAAACGGGGTGGCCAGTCTGGGATGAGCGACCCCAGTTTTTTTTTCTCTTTTTTGATTCTATATTCGGAGTCAGTCAAATCATTCCACTGTTCTAAAAGCTCCATGCTCTGAATTTCCTCATTTGGCAGAAAATTTGAGTAATCGGAGTATGCGCTTCATTTGAATTTGAGTCTATACTGAATTACACAAATGATCAATGTTTGTGTTAGGTGTTATCACCACAGCCCAGTATGTCTCACAGCGCAGAGTGAGTGAAATAGTGCAGTTAGTGTTAGTGTGCAACAGACTGTACCTCTTCCGGTCCCCCTTCGGGAAGGTCCTTCCGGAAGGTCCCCCTTTTGGAAGGCCCCTGTTCTGGAAGGTACCGCTCTTCTGGAAAGTCCCGCACTTCTGTAAAGTCCCTATTGTGGAAGATCCCTCTTAAAAACTAAAAAATACAAAAGAAGCTCGCACGTTTAAAAAAAGTAGTCCCAAATCGTTGAGAGGTCCCTCTTCTAAAAGGTCCCGCTCTTCTGCAAGGTACCGTTCTTCTGGAAGGTCCCGCACTTCTGGAAGGTCCCTCTTTCGGAAGGTCCCTCTTTCGGAAGGTCCCTCTTCCGGAAGGTCCCTCTTTCGGAAGGTCCCTCTTTCGGAAGGACCCTCTTTCGGAAGGACCCTCTTTCGGAAGGACCCTCTTTTGGAAGGACCCTCTTTTGGAAGGTCCCGCTCTTCTGGAAGGTCCCTATTCTGGAAAGTCCCTCTTAAAAACCAAAAAATACAAAAAAAGCTCGCACGTTTCTATTTTATTGAAAGGTTCCCCTGCTCGAAGGTCCCTTTTCGAAAAACAACTAAAAAAATATAAAAAAAACAGAACGAACGTTTCGATAAAATAGTCTGCAAGGTCCCGCTCTTCTGAAACGTCCCACTCTTCTGGAAGGACCCGCTCTTCTGGAAGGTCCCTCTGCTGAAAGGTCCTTCTTAAAAAAAACTAAAAAATATTAAAAAAAAAGGTCGAACGTTTCAACAGACCCAAATTGTTGGAAGGTCCCTCTTCTAAAACGTACTGCTCTTCAGGAAGGTCCCGTTCTACCGCAAGGTCCCGCTCTTCCGCAAGGTCCCGCTCTTCCGCAAGCTCTCGCTCTTCCACAAGGTCCCGCTCTTCCGCAAGCTCTCGCTCTTCCGCAAGCTTTCGCTCTTCCGGAAGCCCCTCTTAAAAACTATAAAATATATAAAAAACAAAAGTACTTACGCGGATAGCATTTTTTAATGTTTCAGCTTCCTGCCGTAAACTGTCCAGTTCATTCATTTTTCAATCTGCAACAACAAAACGAGAGAGAGAGTGTGAGAGAGTGAGGAAAAAACATGAGCAAAGGTTGAAAATATCTAGTTCACAAAGTATTTTAAGGGCTCTACATTTCTTCCAGAGGAGGTCAGTGTAAAACACGAGATCAACCAGTTGGAAGCCAGCGCCACAATGTGCCCTGTTCGAGACACTCGAAAAAGAACAAAAAAAATGCAAAACTCAACAAGGAGAGAATGGGGCACACCAAAAAACTCTTCCCGTCCCAGGGACTTCAACGGGGGAAGCGTCGAAAATATTTTGGAGATGATCCTTCTGTGGTCTAAACGCACCTTCAGTGGCTCGCCGCGCGCTACGCGCGCACCTCGCCTTTCCCATACTTCTCCTTGGAGCGCTGCCTCTTCCTTCCAAGTACCTTCGTGGTTGTGAGACTCGGACACACCTCAAGGGTCTTTACAGATTTTTACGACCCTTTCCACTTCCCGTCCCAGGGACTTCAACGGGGGAAGCGTCGAAAATATTTTGGAGATGATCCTTCTGTGGTCTAAACGCACCTTCAGTGACTCGCAGCGCGCTACGCGCGCACCTCACCTTTCCCATACTTCTCCTTGGAGCGCTGCCTCTTCCTTCCAAGTACCTTCGTGGTTGTGAGACTCGGACACACTTCAAGGGTCTTTACTGATTTTTACGACCCTTTCCACTGGCTCACCGCGCGCTACGCGCGCACTTCGCCTTTCATGTGCTTCACCAGCGCTCCAAAGAGCACACAGCCACGAAAGGGCTTCGAAGGAAGAGGCAGCGATCTTTGGAGCACTGGCGGAGCACAGGAAGGGCGAGGAACCACTGGATGTGGGGTAAACCACAAAAAGATCATCTCCAAAATAATATCGACACTTTCCACTGGCTCACCGCGCGCTACGCGCGCACCTCGCCCTTCCTGTGCTTCTGCAGTGCTCCAAGGATCGCTGCATCTTCCTTCGAAGCCCCGTTCGTGGCTGTGTGCTGTTTAGAGCACAAAAGGATTCTCCAAAATAATATCGACACTTTCCACTGGCTCAGCGAGCGCACCTCGCCATTCCTGTGCTTCTGCAGGGGCGACCGGTAGCACAGTGTGGTCAGGCATCAGTCTCATGTGTGACAACCAGCGTTTCGGATTCGAATCCCGTCCACGACGAAGTTCGTGGCAATGGATATGCAGGAGCTGCATGCTGGCAACTGCATTCTCCGAAACCAGTTTATGCCAACGAAACGTCAACTGGGCCACATTGAATAGTTGACGCGCTATGCCCCACAAGGGGTTAGGGCAATTGAGTAAGGAGCGCTGCCGCTTCCTTCGAAGCCTACTTCGTAGCTGTGTGCTCCTTGGAACGGTGCAGACGTTCACGAAAGGTGAGATGCGCGCGTAGTGCACGGTGAGCCACTGAAGAGGGGTTAAACCACAAAAGGATCATCTCCAAAATAATTTCGACACTTCGACACACGCGCACCTCGCCCTTCCCGTGCTGCTGCAGTGGAAAGTGTCGATATTATTTGGATATCCTTTTGGGGTTTTAACCCCTCTTCAAGGAGCGCCACCTCTTCCTTCGAAGTCCCTTCGTGACTGTGAGGCTCGGGCACACCTTAAGGGTCTTTACTGACTTTTACGATACTTTCCACTGGCACACCGCGCGCTACGCGCGCACTTTGCCTTTTATGTGCTTCACCACAAAGAGCACACAGCCACGTAAGGACTTCGGAAGAAGAGGCAGTGCTCCTTGGAGCACTGGAGGAGCACAGAAAGGGCGAGGTGCGCGCGTAGCGCGCGGTGAGCCAATGGAAAGTGTCTATATAATTTTTTGGAGATGATCCTTTTTTGGTTTTTATCCCTCTTCAGTGGCTCACCGCGCGCTACGCGCGCACCTCGCCTTTTCCATACTTCTGCAGCGCTCCAAGGAGCGCTGCCTTTTCCTTCGAAGTCACTTCGAGGCTGTGAGGCTCGGACACACCTCAAGGGTCTTTACTAATTTTTGCGATCCTTTCCACTTGCTCACGGCGCACTAGGCGCGCATCTCGCCAATAAGGGAGGCACCCAAAAAAAGGCCTTTCGCAGGTTTGCAACGCTTCTTTTGGGCGCGCTCTACGACAACTGCACTTTTCCGCCCTCCACCCCCCTCTTTACGAAATTTAGGATCAATGCACCAAAAATCCATCACGCACGCGATCGGTGAGCCAGTGGAAAGAATCGTAAAAGTCAGTAAAGGCCCTTGAGGTGTGTCCGAACCTCACAGCCACGAAAGGACTTCGAAGGAAAAGGCAGCGCTCCTTGGAGCGCTGCAGAAGTATGGAAAAGGCGAGGTGCTCGCGTAGCGCGCGGTGAGCCACTGAAGAGGGATTAAAACCACAAAAGGATCATCTTCAAAATAATATCGACACTTTCCACTGTGCCCCAAGGAGCGCTGCCTCTTCCTTCGAAGCCCCCTTCGTGGCTGTGTGCTCTTTGGAGCGCTGCACAAGGACAGGGAAGGCGAGGTGCGCGCGTAGCGCGCGGTGAGCCACTGAAGAGGGATTAAAACTACAAAAGAATCATCTCCAAAATAATATCGACACTTTCCACTGGCTCACCGCGCGCTACGCGCGCACCTCGCCCTTCCTACGCTTCTGCGTGCTCCAAGGAGCACTGCCTCTCGCTCCGAAACCCCTTCGTGGCTGTGTGCTCTTTGGAGCGGTGCTGGAGTACAGGAAAGGCAAGGTGCGCGCGTAGTGCGCGGTGAACCAGTGAAAAGGGTCGTAAAAATCAGTAGATACCCTTGAGGGGTGTGCGAGCCTCACAGCCACGAAGGGACTTCGAAGGAAGAGACAGCGCTCCTTGGAGCGCTGCATAAATACAGGAAAGGCGAGGTGCGCGCGTAGCGCGCGGTGAGCCACTGGAGACGGGTTTAAACACAAAAGGATCATCTTCAAAATAATTTCGACACTTCCACTGGCTCCCTCCGTTCCTTCCGCCCTTCCCGTGCTTATGCAGCGCTCCAAGGAGCGCTACCTCTTCCTTCGAAGCCCCTTCGCGGCTGTGTGCTCTTTGGAACGCTGCCTTTTCCTTCGAAGCCCCTTTCGTGGCTGTTGTACGCTGTTTAGAGCGCTGCATAAGCACAGGAAAGGGCAAGATGCGCGCGTAGCGCGCTGTGAACCAGTGGAAAGTGTCGTAAAAATTAGTAAACACCTAAAGTCGACCGGTAGCGCAGTGTGTTGAGGCATCAGTGACATGTTTGACTACCGGCATTTCGGGTTCGAATCCCGTCCACGACGACGTTCGTGTCCATGGATGTGCAGGAGGTGCATGCTGGCAACTGCATTCTCCGAAACCAGATTATGCCAACGAAACGTCAACTGGGCCACATGGAACAGTTGACGCGCTGTGCCCCACAAGAGGTTACGGCAATTGAGTAAGCCTCACACTTACGGAGGGGCTTCGAAGGAAGAGGCAGTGCTCCTTGAAGAGGGGTTAAAACCACAAAAGGATCATCTCCAAAATAATTTCGACACTTCCACCAGCTCCCTCCGTTCCTTCCGCCCTTGTTGTGCTTATGCGGTGCTCCAAGGAGCGCAAACTCTTCCTTCGAAGCCCCTTTCGCGGCTGGACGCTGTTTGGAGCGCTGCTGAAGCATCGAAAGGGCGAGGTGCGCGCGTAGAAGATGATCCTGTCTGCTGATATCGGGAAGTTACGCCTGAGCATTGGTATTCGTCCTGCAGGAATACATCTGGCAGCCGCTTTGATCAGTTCTCGCCTGAAGGTCGATTCATTCGACACAAATTTGTCGTGTGCGTTACACATCTGTCAATCATCCCTTGGGCGGTACATACGGACAACAAAGAGACAGACAGAAAGAGGGAGGAATCCCTCCCTCGGACGGCGAGCGAAAGGAGGATGCTGTGTTGAGTGGGTGGGCGTGATGCGAGTAATCCACACAAAAAAAAAGAGTTCACACAATTTCACGCGCATGAGCATCGCTTCCGGGATCACAGACACACGTAGATGCGTCGCGCGACCAGAATTTTGCTTAATTTCCCTCGGGAGAGCCTGAAGAGAGAGAGAGACTGTGTGCTTGGTTCGTGTGAGAGCGGATACTACGAGCGCGCTCGCGCAATGAGAGAGCTAATAAAAAATGTCATCAGAGATATACACAAGCACAAGCCTCCCCCCGGTCGAGTTCCTCCCGCGGGCTGGCGGACTCATTTTTCAATTTTTTTCCTTCAATTTTCCCAGCGCACAGATTATCATTTTCAAACAGGCAGCGGCCCACCATGAACCATGCAAATCACACAGCAGCTCGTTAATCGCACAGCGCTCCATCATTTTCACAAGAATTTTGTGAGTAAACACGCATAGTCAGCGCGCGAGATATAACACGGGCCGGGAGTCAACGGGGGGGTATCGGGGGGCGGGCAACGGTAGTGAGTCGTTATCACACAGTCCGCGAAACGGAATGCCAAGAACGTTCAAGCGAAGAAAGTGGAAGAGAGAGAGACGACTGGACGACCCTGCCTCTGGCCGGCTGAGTGAGGTTCACATTTCGGCACTGGTCGTGGGACCTCTTCAACAGCCGGCAACTGTCGGTATCGGCGCCATGAACCTCGCTCTCGAGGCCATGGACCTTAATCCTGTGAGTCTCTGTTGCCCTTCCTTATAGATTCAGAGATTCCCGGCATAGGCCTCAACTTTGGCCCAGGATACTAACCATCCGTTTATGGCCTTCCACACCTCGCGAGGCCTCACTGAACCCGACTCGACGATCTTGCGTTCGCTCCTTTAGCCCGCACACTGGACGGGGGGGGGGACCGGTTGGCGGAAGCAAACAACTCTGTTGTCGGTTTGTGTCACACAGGACGAGGAGCGCCCGCAGCAATGGCGCTAGGACAGCTTTTCTCAAGACGAACAACTACAACGGATGGCGGCCATTTTGGAAAAAAAAACAAAACTAGGTTTCTCACCCGTCGTTTTTCCCGCAGAGTTCCCGCGCGCGTACAACAGGGCGCGTTCGGTGGTCGCTGCGCTTCTTTCTCGCGGCGGCGGTCGTCGTTCTGTCGTGATTGCAGCGGGGGTTTTGCGGACCTCACGGCGGCTGCACGACACGGACCAGGATCACCCCAAAAGGACACACACCGCTCCCGCAACGAAGCAAATCAAATCACACACACGGCACGGCACGGCACAGAACAAAACAGGAACACAGTGTGTCGGCTCGTTTGTCGGGTACACTCTACCGTGAGGTGTGAACCTAAAAAAAAGAAAACACCACACACGTCGAGACCCTCGCGAAATCCGCCAAATACACGACACCCTCACGTCGTCGTGGTCGTGCTCGTCGTTGCGATCTTCGGTGTCGTCGTGATAACGAGCCAACAAAACTACACTCCGCACACAACGCAAAGGGGGGCGGCTGGCTGCCACTCGGAATTTTCAGTTGTTGGACGACGACGGCGCCCCTCGACGTCATACACGCGTTCATCATCCCCTTCGGCTGTGTCGTCCTCCTCCTGCCAAGGAACACATCCGCGCCCCCCATGTCGGTCCTCTTTCGCTGGAGCGCCCCACACCACCCCATACACAGTCAATTTTACGTAATAATATCACACGCCTCATCCCATCATCCCCCGTGCGGATTGTGTGGCGCTTCTTCAACCTGAGCCATCCACCCACCGTCCCACCGCAACCCACTTTCCACCACGCCACCCCATTCTGTCGCGAATCGCGAGATGATTGTTGCCTCGCTCTCTGCTCGATGCGCCTACCCCCAAACACCCCCCGCGTTATGGGGGAGCCATCCGTGGACGGATGGATTCCATGCGAACCAGAAAAAAAAGAGGAAAGCTCCATTACCTTCCCCGCGCTCCCCACGTCACTGCCACCCCGCCACGACAAATAGCAAGCGGGAGCAACGATAAACTCGGACGTAGTCACAACGACAACGGGGGCGCGCGCGCGCGCTCCAAGGGAGTTTTGGGATGCAGCACGGCTGGCGGAGCACTTGTGTGCGTGACGGAGGTTGTGCGACTGGAAAAGAAGAAGACCAAAGTGCGGAAGCAATTTGGCATTTTTTTTTTCTTTTCGTTTTTCTTGGGGTGTACGCACGGCCAACAGATGCCCAACATCGCCTGTCGCGCTGTGTCGCACGTGACGAAATGAAATGAACGCACGTGTGTGTGTGCTCGAGCTCCCCTGCAAAGGTTTCATACAGTTTCCTGGACCCGGAAGGGTTCGTAGGTTCTTTTAAGCCCCCTCGGAAGGTCATATCCTGGTAGTGCTGCTTCCACCGGCTGATCGAAGGCAGCACCTGATGAGTACTGATCTGTCGGTGGTACGAACCAGAGGCCGAAGGTCCCATTACACCCGGACCCCGATGCAAGCGCGAGGGCATCGAAGCTGTCCGCCAAACCATTCCATCCCTATCGCCCCATTTTCTTGTTATTCCCCATTTTTGCCTCCCATGTTTGTGTGGTCTTCTCCAGGCCTATGCATCTTTCTTAATACGTAAAGGACAGGGGCAACGAGTGGCGAAAACTCCGCCCACGTCTCCCGAACTGAGCTATAGCAAACACAGGTCGCTACTTAGCTCGTTGAGGCGACTTTTTCTCCGACCTCCACGGTCATTATGCTACCTTAAGTCCCATCCCCACGGGCATCTTCGGATGCCCACCAAAACCGTCCGTTGCAAGGATTGATGGAGCATCAGGAATCAAACTACCATTTCTCGTGGGCCTATGCCTCACTGTGCGCCACCTCACGCAATTTTGCGATCCTTTTTAGGCTAACGATGAACTTAGAGGCATAGCAACGTGCGAGGTGTGCGCGAAAGCGCGCGATGGGCCGAGAGCGTCCAACTTCTGCACCCCTGGGACGCTATTTTTATTTAAGCATCCTCTTCATGGTCTACAGACGCTTCTGAGTCCTCCAATGGAAGTGCAGCACTCCAGGGAGCGGTTGCGTTACCCTGAAAAACTTTTCACGTGGTCCTATGCATCGCCCCGCGCTTTCACGCGCATCTCACTGGAGAAGGGTTAAACCAGAAAAGGATCATCTCCAAAATAATTTCGACACATCCACTGGCTCACCGTGCGCGCACCTCGCCCTTCCGGTGATTATGCAGCGCTCCAAAGAGCGGTGCCTCTTCCTTCGAAGCCCCTTCGTGGCTATGTGAACTTTGGAGTGGTGCTGAAGTTCAGAAAAGGCGACATGCGCGCATAGCACGTGGTCAGCCAGTGGAAAGGGTCGCAAAAGTCAGTAAAGACCCTTGGGGTGTGTCCGAGTCTCACAGCCACGAAGGGACTCCAAAGGAAGAGGCAGCGCCCCTTGGAATGCTGCAGAGGTAAGGGAAAGGCGAGGTGCGCGCGTAGCGCGCGGTGAGCCACTGGAGAGGGAGTTAAACCACAAAAGCATCATAGGACCACGAGAAAAGCTTTTTAGAAGAGAGATTCTCGATGCTCACCGCCCGCTACGCGCGCACCTCGCCCTTCCTATGCTTATGCAGCGCTCAAAGCAGCGCTGCCTCTTTTTTCGAAGCCGCTACGTGGCTGTGTGCTTTTTGGAGCGCTGCTGAAGTACAGTAAAAGCAAGATGCGCGCGTTGCACGCGATGAGCCAGTGGAAAGGGTCGTAAAAATCAGTAAAAAAAACCCTTGAGGTGTGTCCGAGCCTCAGAGCCACGAAGGGGCTCCAAAGGAACAGGCAGAAGCGTAGGAAGGGCGAGGTGCGCGCGGTGAGCCCGTGGAAGTGTCGAAATTATTTTGGATATTATCCTTTTGTGACTCAACCCCTCTCCAGTGGTTCACCGCGCGCTACGCGCGCACCTTGCCTTTCCTGTATTTCTGCAGCACTCCAAAGAAGTCCCATCGTGGCTGTGAGGCTCGGACAATTTTGCGATCCTTTTCAAGCTAGCGAAAGCGCGCAGTGAGCCGAGAGCGTTGAATTTCTGCACTCCTGGGACGCACTCCTGGGACGCTGTTTTGATTTAAGCATCCTCTTCATGGTCTACAGACGCTTCTGGGTCCTTCAATGGACGTCCAGCACTCCCGGAAGCGGTTGCGTTGCCCTGAAACGCTTTTAAGTCTTCAAATGGAACTGTAACACTCCAGAGCGTAGTTTTAAGGCTTTAAATGGAAGTGCAGCATTCCAGGGAGCGGTTGCATGGTCCTGAAAAGTATTTCAGATGTATAGAGAGAAATACCTGGCGCCTTGGGTCACCTTCCATCGGACAAAAGCCCTTTTCGTTGGTGCCTCCCCCCGTCCGCTTTCAATTTATTGACACAGTCGGCAGACAATCGAGCCGTCAGTGTCCCCATTTAAGGGATTTTAAAGAGGTCGATGATACTCGGTGGTTCTCCTCTTCCTCCTCCTCCTCTCTAGCGGCTTGCTAGGGAGAGTGTATCCTCATTTCCGCGCATATTTTTGCATCAGAGAAATGCAGTTGAGTCGACCATCCTTAAAGAATACAACCGCCCGATGTCCTCACACTTCTTGCCGCGACTCAAATTCGACTCATTTGCTGGGCTTTGACTTTGCAAATTGTTGCATTCGTGCTCTCTCTCTCTCTCGCTCTATCCTTTCTAATAGAAAGGAAGGTCCTTTGACCAAGATACGCAGGACGGACGAACAAAATGGACAGAGAGAGAGAGAGAGTGAGCGTTTGCGCGCTAGACACCCGAAAAAATCCGAAAGATTGGAGAGAAATGCGCGAATACTATCGCTCTCCCTTTGTTTCCCTCGCGCACCCATAACACTCTCCACGCGGAGAGACCTAAGCAAGGATCATCAAATATTCACAGGTGTACGACGTGTACGGCGATGAAGCAACAGAAAATGGACTTTTGATTGAACTCCACGCGAGATTAGGGACAAAATTAGGGACGAGGTTTTCAGGGGGCCAGGGAGTTGGGTGTGGGTGGAATGCGTTCGAATCGGTCGGTGGTTTGGCTTGGAATCGCATCTCGCGGTCTTTCGCTCTGATTAAATTTAGGAATTGTGTGCACTGACATTTGGGGAGATTCGCAGCGAGTCTTTCCTGTAATTCATTTTGGGGACTTTTTGGGCGCACCTCGCGCCCCAGTTCACACTTTTACCCAACGACTGAAGAGAAAATGCAAGGTGAGGCGCGGCGAGCCATTGGGTTTGAAACCAACAGCTGGTGATTTTAGGAGCTTCATTTGCAGATCCTGCAGGTGGCTCAAGTCAAGGACTCGCGCCAGGAATGCAAAGATTTAACAATTGCGGTTGATTCAAGAATTTCGGCGAGCCATTGGCTTTCAGTGACAACGGGCCATGACTCGCGAGCTCAACTGCGGAGCGGTCTTTTGCTCGGCTGCTGCCTATTCCTTCGAAGCCCTTTCGTGGCAGTGTGCTCTCTGGAGCGCTGCTGAAGTACAGAAAAGGCGAGGTGCGCGCGTAACGCGCGGTGAGCCAGTGGAAAGGGTCGAAGAAGTCAGTAATGACCCTTGAGGTGTGTCCGAGCGTCACAGCCACGGAGGAACTTCCAAGGAAGAGGCACAGGGAAGGCGAGATGCGCGCTTAGCCCGCGGTGAGCCACTTCTTCTCCAGTAGCTCACCGGACAACGAATAAGCACAGAAAGGGCGAGGTGCGCGCGGTGAGTGAGTGGAAGTGTCGATATTTTTTTCAAGATGAGCTTTTTGTGGTTTAATTCTTCTCCAGTCGCTCACCGCGCGCTACGCGCTTTGGAGCGCTGCCTCTTCCTTCGAAGCCCCTTCGTGGCTGTGTCTCTTTGGTGCGCTGCTGAAGAACAGAAAAGGCGAGGAGCGCGCGTAGCGCGCGGTGAGCCAATGGAAAAGGCCCTTAAAGTCAGTAATGACCCTTGAGGTGTGTCCGAGCCTCACAGCCACGAAGGGACTTCGAAGGAAGAGGCTCCAAGGAGCGTTGCAGGAGCACAGGGAAGGCATAGTGCGCGCGTAGTGCGCGCGTAGCGCGCGGTGAGATAGTGAAGTGCCGAAATTATTTTCAAAATAATATTTTTGTGGTTTAACTCCTCTCCAGTGGCTCACCGCGCACACCTCACCTTTTCCGTGCTTCTGCAGCGCTCCAAGGAGCGCTGCCTCTTCCTTCCAGTCCCTTCGTTGCTGTGTGCACTTTGGAGTGGTGTTGACGTACAGGAAAGGATCCAAGGAGCGCTGCCTGTTCCATCGAAGCCCCTTCGTGGCTGTGTGCTCTTTGGAGCTGCTGAAGTATAGAAAAAACGAGGTGCGCGCGTAGCGCGCGGTGAGCCAGTGGAGAGGGTCGTAAAAGTCAGTAAAGCCTCTTGAGGTGTGTCCGAGCCCCACAGCCACGAAGGAATTTCGAAGGAAGAGGCAGCGCTCCTTCGAGCGCTGCAGAAGCACAGGAAAGGCGAGGTGCGCGCGTAGCGCGCGGTGAGCCACTGGAGAGGGAGTTAAATCACAAAAACATCATCTTGAAAATAATTTTGACACTTTCACTGGCTCAGCGCGCGCTACGCGCGCACCTCGCCCTTCCAGTGCTTCTGCAGCGCTCCAAGGAGCGCTGCCTCTTCCTTTGAAGCCCCTTCATGGCTGTGTGCTCTTCAGAGCGCTGCCTCTTCCTTCGAAGCTCTTTTCATGGCTGTACACTGTTTGGAGTGCTGCATAAAGCGAGTTGCGCGCGTTGAGCCAATGGAAAGGGTCGTAAAAGTCAGTAAAGACCCTTGACCCAAGCCTCACAGCCACGAAGGGGTGTCGAAGGAAGTGGCAGCGCTCCTTGGAGCGCTGCAAAAGCACAGGAAAGGCGAGGTGCGTGCGTAGCGCGCGGTGAGTTAGTGGAAGTGTCGAAAATATTTTCAAGAGGATGTTTTTGTGGTTTGATCCCTCTCCAGTGGCTCACCGCGCGCTACGCGCGCACCTCGCCCTTCTTGTGCTTCTTGAGGTGTGCCGTAGCCTCACAGCCACGAAGGAACTTCGAAAGAAGAGGCAGCGCTCCTTGGAGCGCTGCAGAAGAACAGAAAAGGCGAAGTGCGCGCGTAGCGCGCGGTGAGCCACTGGAGAGGGATTTTGACACTTTCACTCACACTCACAGTACTCTTGTACTTCTATAGCGCCCCAAGGAGCGCCGCCTCTTCTTTTGAAGCCCCTTCGTGGCTGTGTGCTCTTTAGAGCGCTGCCTCTTCGTTTGAAGCCCCTTTGGTGGCTGTACACTGTATGGAGCGCTGCATAAGCACAGAAAAAGCGCGCGCGTTGAGCCAATGGAAAGGGTCGTAAAAGTCAGTAAAGACCCTTGAGGTGTGTCCGACTCTCACAGCCACGAAGGGGCGTCGAAGGAAGTGGCAGCGCTCCTTGGAGCGCTGCAAAAGCACAGGAAAGGCGAGGTGCGTGCGTAGCGCGCGGTGAGTTAGTGGAAGTGTCGAAATTATTTTGGAGATGATCCTTTTGTGGTTTTAACCTCTCCTCAGTGGCTCACCGCGCGCCACGCGCGCACCTCGCCTTTTCTATGCTTCTCTTCCTTCAAGTCCTTTCGCTCCTGTGTGCCCTTTGGAGTGGTGCCTGACGTACAGGAAAGGATCCAAGGAGCGCTGCCTGTTCAATCGAAGCCCCTTCATGGCTGTGTGCTCTTTGGAGCGCTGCTGAAGTACAGAAAAGGCGAGGTGCGCCAGTAGAGAGGATCGTTAGAAGTCAGTAAAGCCTCTTGAGGTGTGCCCGAGCCTCACAGCCACGAAGGAACTTCGAAGGAAGAGGCGGCGCTCCTTGGGGCGTTATAGAAGTACAAGAGTGGCGAGGTGGGCGCGTAGCGCCCGGTGAGCCAGTGAAAGTGTCAAAATCCCTCTCCAGTGGCTCACCGCGCGCACTTCGCCTTTTCTGTTCTTCTGCAGCGCTCCAAGGAGCGCTGCCTCTTCTTTCGAAGTTCCTTCGTGGCTGTGAGGCTACGGCACACCTCAAGACGCTTTACCGACTTTCACGACCTTCTCTACTGGCTCACCGCGCGCTAGGCGCGCACCTCGTTTTATCTGTACTTCAACAGCGCTCAGACGGTTCATCTGGAATCCCCTGGAGGGGAGCTATAAGGCACTTCCAGAATTTTGTCAAATAAAAATGGCGCTGACTCGAAAGGACAACGCGTAAGCACAGAAAAGGCGAGGTGCGCGCGTAGCGCGCGGTGAGCCACTGGAGAGGTGTTAAAAACCAAAAAATATCATCCTGAAAATAATTTCAACACCTCCACTCGCCCTTTCTGGCTTACTGCTTACTCGTTGTCCTTTCGAGTCGGCGCCATTTTTATTTGACAAAATTCTGGAAGTGCCTTATAGCTCCCCTCCAGGGGATTCCGGATGAAGCGTCTGACCAAGCGCCTTGGCTCGATCCTCAGTCGGACACGTCCTCTCTCATAGGATCACATGGGGGGAGGAGGGATCTTCCGCTGACCAGCTGCAATGAGTGTTCGCGACGTGTGATTCACCCACCACCGGACCCGACCGACCCAGTGACCCTTTTATTCCAGGAGTGATGGTGCGCCGCGTCGTGTGTCACTGGACTTGCTCGGTAACATGCGGAGAGGGGGGATTGAAGCAGGCATCCGATCAACACTAAAGGGAAAGATCACAGGACCACCCACCACTTTCCAGCTGTCAAATGGCAAAAAAAAATTCTTTCTTCCTCCCGGCCACCCACACTTAATCACTTAGAAGAGGTTCTCTATGCTTAGAAGACACACGTACCTGTTTGCGCCTATATTTCGCGAGCGTAAAATCGAAAAATCTCTCGTAGGGGGTTGGTAGGATGGCGGCTGCCCTATCTCGGTTCCAGGGGGTGCGAGAAAAAAAAATAATCCAAACTCACTGTCGGGAATGAGGTTCGGATCTTGGACTCACGATGACAGCTATGACGACCGACTCACGCACACACACACTTTGTGGAAAATTCACACACACGAACACAAATGCACTCGCTCCGAAGGCGAAAGATTTTCACTGGCCGCGGCCCCCTGCGAAAAAAAAGACAACACAAAACCCTTCGGCGGGTGGGACGTTGCGTGCACTTTCGCTATTGTTGCGGGGTGCCCCCTGAACGGACAAAACACTCACCGCTGACACGAAACCGATAAAACGATCCTGACACTGGTCACCGCCGCATAAACACACTCTCGCACGCTCGGGCTATCGTAGGGTCCTCGGCCGTCACCCCGCGCTTCAAAAACTATACGCACACACACACACCCACAGGGGGTGGGCGGGGGGATCACACGGAAATGTGATTTTTCACACGATGACGGGCCACGACCCGACGTCACTTCGCCACCCGAATAATCGCTTTCGTCGTCTTCGTCACCGCGCGCTGTCACACAGCGAACAAACAAAAAAAATCCAATTTCGCCGTGTTTTCTCGTATCCGCCTAGCAAACACACACACACACACACGATCCGCGGTGGGAAATGCGGAAAATCCGGAAAAATCGCTGCTTGCGGCTACCGATGACGATGGTGAAGATGGTCCGTGGCTTGCATTCGCCCGTTCGCTCACCAACAACGGCTCAACAAATTCGCGATCGTGGCTGGCCAAACATAAAACTCGCACACTCAACACACAAGCGAACGCGCGCGCGGTCAAATTTTCACGGGGGACGACACTTTCGGTTTGTATCTACAAAATTTCTGCTACGGCTGCTGCCGATTCCACAAAATCCATCAAAATTCACTGCACACACGAGCCGCGCCGCGAACAATATGAAATTAGCGCAAATGTGCGGCGAAATGTGACTCAAAAATGGAAAAAACCTTTTTCTTCGTTTTTTTTTTTGGCGACTTCCCGACAACGCCTCCACGACCAATACACACGATTGACGATGTGAACTGACGAATGAAGAGAGAGCGCGACCGACGAGTTGACGGCTGGAAAATTGTACGGATCGGGCCGGTTGGGGGTTTGTTATTGCATCGGCGCAATACGAAGCAATGACATTTTGTTGATTTATGGCACAGGGGAGGGCGGGGTTCTCTTATCGCAGTTTTACACGGTTAAGTGGATTGTGTGTGTGTGTGCTTGTGTGGATGCGTAAATGGGTGCGAGTATCGGACGCGATGCAAGATGGCGGCCGAAATGTGTCAGCGGGAAAAATTTGAAAACTTTTTGCGTAAAGACGATAATGCAACAATTCGATTAGAAAAGACGTTGAAAATGGCACAAAATTAACGCGAGATTTTTCGATATTTTATTCGTTACCGTAACAAGTGGTCGGGGGGAGGAAAAAGAGCGGAACTGGAAAACAATTTTCAAAAATTTCGCGTAGAGGTCGTGCGCGATACTAGAGAGCTTAAAGTACATTTTAAGTATCTTTCTATCTTTGTTCGGCCATTTTCGAGTGGAAATGACAAAGCCGCGGCTGCGAACAGTGCCGCGCGATAGCAATTCAGTGTGTTTATTTGGATTCGGAACGTGTTCGCGGTCGTGTGTGTTTATAGAACATTCAGAGTGCGGTCTTGTGAAATTCGCGCGGAGTGATTTCTTGTGTTATCACTTATCAATTGATAAAAATCGTTCTTTGTTCACTGTGCAAGGACCTGTTGGCTCCATTTTGCGAGCTGTGCTGTAAATTCTAAAGGACGAACGCACACAAGTTGTGTGGACGCGCTTTTGTTTTGTTCGTTTTTTTTTTTTTTGTTCTTGAGTCATGTCGACTGAAATTTGTGAGCTCAATTCGAACGATGTTGGCGATGCCTTTGGCACCAGGTGAGTACAAGGATGTGGCGGTGGCCTTTGTCACGCGTGTCGGGGAATTCCCCGCGCATATTTTTTAATACTAAAAAAGAGTTCTAATTCAAATTTTTCTTTTGTTTCTTTGTTTGTTTTTGTTTGGGGCCTTTTGCCGTCCCCATCAGCCGCTCGTCACATCGCTCAATGCCCGTGGCCCGGATGCCCGTGGATCGTTACGCCGCCGAGTATAATATGCGCCATCCGAATCGCGGCGTGGCGCTCATCTTCAATCACGAGTTCTTTCACATACCCTCGCTGAAGCAACGTGCCGGGACCAATGTCGATTGTGAGAATTTGCGAAATTCATTCAAGCGACTGCAATTTGATGTGACGGTGTGCAAGGACTTTACATTGACCGAGATTCAGCAAAAGATCATTGAAGGTAAGCGAAGGTGCCGTCTGAAATTTCTTTCTCTAATTTTTTTCCACCCTTTCTTTTGTAGTCTCGCGCATGGATCACTCGGACAACGATTGTTTGCTCATTACGATTTTGTCGCACGGCGAGCTGGGCTACATATATGCCAAAGATGTTCAGTACAAGTTGGACTCGTTGTGGCAACATTTCACCGCCAATCATTGCCCGTCGCTGGCCGGCAAACCGAAATTGTTCTTTATACAGGCGTGTCAGGGCGATCAGTTGGACGGTGGCGTGATGTTGACCCGGCAAGTAACGGAAACGGACGGTGAATCGTCCATGAGCTATAAAATACCAATACATGCTGACTTTTTGATTGCCTATTCAACGATACCGGGTGAGTAGTGGCTACCCATCACTATCCTTCCCTTGTTTTTATCTCCCCCGTGTAATAAACCATACCCTGCCGGTGGAGGCAGCACAACCCGACCTCACTTTTCTATTGATATTCAATTTTTCTTATCCCTCGACTCCGGCTCTCTCATTGTAGGTTTCTATTCGTGGCGCAACACAACCAAAGGCTCGTGGTTCATTCAGGCATTGATACAAGAGCTCGATCGTAACGGTAGCAAATACAATATACTGACACTGCTCACGTTCGTGTGTCAACGTGTTGCATTGGACTACGAATCCAACACGCCCGACTATCAAGTGATGCATCAACAAAAGCAAATACCATGCATCACGACCATGCTAACGCGTTTGCTAACATTCACGGAGAAACAATAGACGTGTGCGAAAAGTCGGGCATCAAAACAGTTTAGATTTAAGTAGGGAGCTCGATAATATCATAAAATATTGTTGCAATCGTCTCTCCTTCTACACATCTTTTTATTCTTCACTTTGTAGCGTTTATACAAAAGGAAAAATTCAAAAATACTCGAGTCGACGTAAATATAGATGAAAGCACAAAAAAAAAGAAAATACTCGAACTAAATGAAGGCAAAAACAGTCAGATTACAATATAAAGACCCGTTTTCTCAATGTCGGATTAAAATTTAAACTCCAGTTAAACAGACATTGAACGTGCCCATCTGTCGAATTTTACAGGGGGAAAAACAACAAATTTTATCTCGAGTTTAAATTTTAACTGGACATTGAGAAAACGGGCCAAAACCTCACAAAGAAAAAGAAAACAACGAAAACCCCCAACGAACCCTCCTCTACTTCGCACAATTGCAATTAATTTGTAAGCCAGAGAAAGTTACGTTCGTTGGCAGAACATTTAGTACGCCCAATCTGGTCCTTCCCAATTTTCTAAAAAAAAATTTTCTTCCTATACTCTTACCACATTTACGCCCGCTTTCTCAATGCCTCGTTAACGCTAACCGGGAGTTTAATTTGTCGAATCGATAAATTAAAACGGCTGATACGAATTCGTTAGGTAGCATTTTTAACGTTTGTACATTGAAATGAGTTAATAATTGATCAATTAACCCATTTGAATTTATAAACGTAAAAAACTCTTAGCTGGCTAATTCGTATTAGCCGTTTTAGTTTATCGATTCGATAAATTAAACTCCCGGTTAGCGTTAACCAGACATTGAGAAAACGGGCCTTAGACGTTCCGTCGATTATTCTGTTCTAACTTAACTAAATTAGAAGCAAAAATAGAAACCAACGATTGGAATTAAACCCGAAAAAAGCGATTTAAATTAAACATAAAAAATAATTCTTTGGTTGTGCCTATTTGTGACTTAAAAAAAACCTGTTCACGTCGCGTCACGCCTCTCTCATACTTATATATATATATATATTTTCGTTTATCGTATTATTTTACTACATCGAGGCTGGTGATAATTGCGCGCGCGGTCGCCGCCATTTTTATATTTTTGTTTTGTTTTTTTTGTTTTAATTTTTCGCCCCCTCCATTTCAATTTCAAATTAGGGGGATTCATGCTCATGTCGTAAATGTCGTATTTATCGTAAAAATTGTAAACTTCTGTCATTTTACTACGAAGATGACAGAAGTTTACGACGTTTACGACATATAGGACGGGCGGCGTGAGTCCCCCTAGTGTGTATTTATAGACAATTTTGTGGAAACAAGAAAACGAGAGATATGACAAGATTTACAGTTTTTAGAATGTAAGATATCAATCCGTGAGATGATGGTATGATTTGCGCGACAGGAGACATGTATGCCATTAGAGATGTAAGTGCTCTAGATGTTAAGGAGACTTGTATTTTTTTTATTTCTATTTTTTAATTAAATATAACGTAATCGAAACTGTGAAATTTTTGTGTTTTATTGTTATCCTATCGGTTGCTCAATTGCCCTAGCCCCTTGTGGGGCATAGCGCGTCAACTGTTCCATGTGGCGCCCAGTTGACGTTTCGTTGGCATAAACTGGTTTCGGAGAATGCAGTTGCCAGCGTGCACCTCCTGCACATCCATGACCACGAACATCGTCGTGGACGGGATTCGAACCCGAAACGCCGATAGTCAAACATGAGACTGATGCCTCAACACACTGCACTACCGGTCGCCCCGGTCCTATCGGTCGATCTACGATAAAATTGTTATCCTCTTTTTTGACGCTTAAACGGCAGCCAACACCAAAGGCAGAGCAACGCGAAGCCGCAGAGTGGTATGAAAGGGCAAGGAAGACGAAGAAACGGCAGCCGATTCTACGCACCGGAACGACCCATTTTTCGACGGCCAAAAGCTGCCAAACCCCCAGTATTTGAAGCATCGCTACCAGAACAACGCGTAGTCCGGATGGCGCAACAGTTAACACATTTGCCTTCTACGCACCGGGTCCCGGTTCGATTCCTAATGAATGCGGTAGTTTTCGATAAAAAAAGGGGATTTACGTGTCGGACTATGAGCCCGCTCAGCTGTTAAACGAGTACCCATTTATGGGTTGAGCGTGTTGCTGATCACACACCTCTGCACAAGACACACCGTCACCATGTGGAAAATGAGATGATGCTGCTAACTCATCTCGAGGCCATGGTTCAAATTGGACTGTTGCGACAGCTATTTAGGTATTACCCCAACAACGCACCAGTAACGTGGCCCCGGGTCTGCCAGACCCCATCAACGTCAGTAGGTATTGCTACTACAATACCGTGTCCTTTTTTTGAGGATCAAAGCGCGCCACGCGCACATTTTGCTCAGTAGAGCTCCAGAAAAGGAATACAATTAAATTAGAGACGACCCCAAAAAACGGTTAAACGGCAAAAGAGTTCACCGCGCACCTCGTCTTTCTGCGGTCTTTCAGCAACGCTCCGCCATTTTGAAAACTGAAAATTATATCAACGCTCTTCTATGGTTCACTGCGCGCTTTGCGCGCACCTCGCCTTTCCAGTATAAATGCAGCGCTCCTTTGGAGCGCTGCTTTATCCTTTCAGTCCACTGAGGCTGTATATTGCCACTATCAAGGATTCAGAGACTTCCTATAGGAAGGCGAAAGAGCTCATCCCGCACCTCGTCTTTATGGTCTTTCAGCAGCGCTGCTTTATCCTTTGAAATTGATCGCATCCACCAGTATCCGCCATTTTGAAAATTAATTTTTAAAATGTCGACCCTCTCCTATGGTTCACCGCGCGCTAGGCGCGCACCTCTCCCTTCCAGTATTAATGCCTGATCCTTTCAGTCCACCGAAGGGGTGTATTGCCACTATTAAGGATTCAGAGACTTCATCGCTGGTTAAAGTGGTTGTCGTGGGCGAAGTTGAAAATTATGTCGACCCTCTCACATGGCTCACCGCGCGCTACGCGCGCACCTCGCCTTTCCAGTACTAATGCAGCGCTCCTTTCGAGCGCGGCCTTATCCCTTCAGTTCACTGAGGGGGTGTATTGCCACTATCAAGGATTCAGAGACTCCATCACTAGTTAAAATGGTCGTCGTGTGCGACGACCTTAAGTCGACGCGATGATTTCCTACAGGAAGGCGAAAGAGCTCACCGCGCACCTCGTCTTTCAAGCTTTTCACTAGCGCTGCCTTGCCCTTGACAATTTTTCGGAAGGCGTAACGTTCCCGGGAGCTCTAAGATCTAAACCACGATCCAAACAAAGTTTTTGAACTTTTACTATAACTCGTCACGCGCCATTTTGTCGGCAACGGCCATTTTGTTTCGTCGACCAGTGAATGAAGCGCACCCTTCCCCCCTTTTCATTCAAGAGAAATGATCCCCTCCAGTTCCCCTCACTTTGTGCTGTCTTCCCAAGGCCTATGATTTTTGTTAATGGGTAAAGGTCAGGGGCAACGAGCGAGAAAAACATCACCCACGCCTCCCGAGCGAAGCTACGGCAAGCATAGGCCGCTGCTCGTTGAGGGGCCGTTTTCTTCGATTAATGGCTCCGGATGCCTACCAAACCGTCCATTACAAAAGAGACGCGCTCCCCGGGAGATCTACAGAAAAGGCTTAAATTTACAATAGAGACGGTCAACACAAAATTTGTTTAAACTTTTCCTGAAGCTCATCGCGTGATTTTCTCTAAATCGCCAACAGGCCATTTTGTCGGCAACGGCCATTTTGTCTCATCAACCAGTGATAGAAGCGGCGCGCTCCTTTCTACTAAAACTTCAAGCGTCAAGAGACGTGATCCCTTCCAGATCCCCACTCTAAGGCGACGCAGCGATGCACCAGTGTCGTTAACTTTTCATTCATCCGGTGAACACAGAGCGCGACCAAAGAGGATTGATAATTCTACAAGAGTTATCACTCCATATAACTTTCCCCTCTGCCAGGAGATTTGTATGTATTGACAAATTGTATAGACTTCACAAGAAAGCTGACTCCGCCTCCGGCCGTAGATTTGTATATGTTGATTCTCTTGTGTATCTATACTGTGTAGTTTACACCATGTTTATACAATTTGTCAATACATACAAATCTCCTGGCAGAGGCGAAACTTCTATGGAATGATAACTCTTGTGGAATCTATACTATTTGGCGCGACTCTCTCGTTTTCTCGCGTGATCAATCTAACCTCTAAAACCCCACATAGATAGAGCGCTCCATCGTCCAGATCGATTGTGATCGCCCGACTGATCGTACAGTGCTTGCCACTGTCAAAGACGATTTTTTTTCGACAGCTCCAAATAATTTTGATCGGCCGATCGATCGGGCGACGGATCGCTCCGTCTATGTGGGGTCTAAGTAGCCTGCACCAGCATTCGCCATTTTGAAAATTGAAGATGTTTACCCCTCTTCTATGGCTCACCGCGCGCTTCACGCTCTTCGGGCTTTTCTGGAATTTCGCACCGTTCCAAGGAACTGCTTGGAAAGCGGAACCCTCCCACCGACAGTAGAAATTTTTTTTTCCACTCTGAATCCTTGCTAGTGGCAATACACCCCCTCAATGGACTGAAAGGATAAAGCAGCGCTCCAAAGGAGGGCTGCATTAATACTGGAAGGGCGAGGGGTAAAACATTTTGATCGGCCTATATTTTGTGGCCAATCGATCCGGCGACGGATCACTCCGTCTATGTGGAGCCTAAGTAGCCGATTCACCAGTATTCGCCATTTTGAAAATTATATCATCCCTCTCCTATGGCCCACCGCACGCTATGCGCGCACCACGCTCTTCCAGTATTATTGCAGCGCTCCTTTGGAGCGCTGCCTTATCCTTTCAGTCCATTGAGGGGGTTTATTGCCACTAGCAAGGATTCACAGACTTCATTTGAATCAAGCGCAAAAAAAAAATGTTTCTGGACTGACGGTTAGAGGGTTCCGTTTTTCATGCAGTTCCTTGGAGCGCTGCGAAATACTAGAAAAACATGTACGGTGAGCCATAGGAGAGGGGTAACAATCGTTTTGTTTTTAATTTCAATTTTCCTGCAGCGTTCCAAAATGGCGGATACTGGTGCTAGACCCCAAATAGAACGAAAACGAACGATCCATCGCCTGATCGATCGGCCGAAATTATGATCGCCCGGCAGATCGCACAATATTATAGGCAATTTTTCTGACAGTTCCATATCATTTTGATCGGCCGATATTTTGTGGCGATCCATCGGCCGATCAATCGGTCGACGGATCGTTCCGTCTATGTGGGGTCTAAGTAGAGGATGAACCAGTATCCGCCATTTTGAAAATTAAAAGTTAAGTCACCCTTCCCCGATGGCTCACCGCGCGCTACGCGCGCACCTCGCCCTTCCAGTACTATTGCAGCGCTCCTTTGGAGATTGGAGTGCTGCCTTATCCTTTCAGTCCATTCAGGGGTTATATTGCCACTATTAAGGGCTCAAAGACTTCACCATAATGCCTTAGATTTAAATCGAGCGCAAAAAGTTTGTGGATTGACGATGGGAGGGTTCTGCTTTCCAAGCGGTTGCGGCCAAAGGCAGCGCTCCTTGGAACGCTGTGGAAATACTGGAACGGTGAAGGCGAGGAGTAAAAATTTTTTTATCCGCCATTTTGAAACACTGCAGGAAAGTTGAAATTTAAAAATTAAAAGCAATTGTTACCCCTCTGCTAAGGCTCACCGCGCACACCTTTCCAGTATTTCGGCAGCATTCCAAGGAGCGCTGTCTTCGGACGCAACTTCTTGGAAAGCGCAACCCTCCCACCGTCAGTTCAGAAACAACTCTTTTTGCGCTTGATTCAAATCTAATGCCTGCTACAGACAATGGCCCAACCCCGGCCATTCGGGGCCATCGCCACTGTGTGGACGGGCGGATGGCGTTCAGTGGCCAATGCCGCGTAACCGTCATTTCTGTCAACAGCGATGGGCACAAATGGCTTCGAGAGCCATTTTCCTCCACGCGATGGCCCATCACGTGCACAACTTTGGACAGCTGATTTAAGTTGACAGGCCACTACAGAATTACCGCAATGCGACTATCATCGACCGTCTGTCGTACGCGATCCGTTTGATTATAGCTACCGTGGCGCACAGAGTGACAGCTTTCACTATACGCAATTTCCTGATGGCCCATCGAAGACCATTGTGTGGACGGGCAATATTTGAAAATATTTGAACTGACATTTGGTGTGTGATGGCGGCCATCGAAGTCACCATCGCGATGGGCCATTGTCTGTAGCAGCCATAAGACCCTAACCAGATTGAACGCAGAATGCAGCAGCAGCGGCAGAAGCAACAACAACAACACGTAGATCTGTCGCGATGACACAGCGGCGATGACAGATCTACCTGGTGTTGTTGTTGCTTCTGCCGCTGCTGCTGCATTCTGCGTTCAATCTGGTTAGGGCCTAAGGCGTTAAGATGATGTCTGTGAACCCTTGATAGTTTGCATTATGCATGCAGCATGCAGCAGTATTAATGCAGCGCTCCTCCGGAGAGAGATCCCTAGGAAAAGTGGTTTAGAGCGCGTTGACATGATCAAACTACGATTTGACAAACTAGCATTTGATGAAAAGTTGAGCACCGTCCAACTTGGGTTTGACAGAAGCACAAGACATCAAACCAGTTTGACAAGGGGTTGACACGTTCAAGTAGGTGGTTTGTCAAACCGTAGTTTGATCGTGTCAACGCGCTCTTAACAATTTTACTTTTAATTTTGGACACGTAACCGTCAAATTCCTTTGGATCATTCGAAAATTCACAGAAAACCCATCTGTGAAAATTTGTTTGTCGTCAAAGGGTGGTACCAACCTTTTCGTGCGAAAATGTTGCACTTGTCTCTCCCACGAAAAAGTGACAGTAGCAACTTGAGCTCCCCGCTTTCTACCCAAAAGACCGGCTTGCTCAAATGTCTGTTCCTGTTCCTGTTCCACGCGAAATAAAATGCAAAGTAATTGTTTTCGCGTGAAAATTACCCGCAACGGTGTGGAGATTTTTGTCTGCGCGTGTATGGGATTTTCGTCCGGCGAACTGAGTATCGAGAAAAGCGTGAAAATGTTCATGTCAACCGCGCGGATTTTTGACAGTTTTTGCAAGAGATTTCGCACGAAAAACGGTGGTTAGCGGGCCTCCGTGAACTTGCAATGTAGCCACCTCCACCCAAAGGCAAGGCGTCATTGGCTGCAGTCCTACGAGCGAATTAGAATTTCCCCCTACGGTAAAATATGACATACATACATACTCGTATACCTACGGACAACTGTCAATTTTTGGATCTGAATGCTTTTCAGATCCGGAGGGGAATATTTTCAGAAGCAAAAATTTATAATAATATGGAGGAGAAGTTTGTTCCTGTTCCGCTCGTAGGATAGGACCGCGACCATTATACTCGTATGAGCCCTTTCACGCTACGCTACGCGATTCTTTTCGCTTCCACCAACAACGCGGCGCGGCCAATGCCCGACGTCGAGCTATGCAGGCCCACACAAGATGGTTGTGAAATAGGGAAAGTGTTTGTGAAGATCAATAGTCAATAGTCGGCCGCCCACTATTATTAATGCGGCATCCCTTCGCCTCAAACAAATATAAATAAATTAAAAAAGAAAGAAAATAGGAAAGAAAACCTGAACTCGTCCAGAGTGGTGTGTGATCTGGTTTCTGTTACCAAACTTATTCAACGGAAAAAAAGATGTAGAAAAAAAGATCAAATAAAAACCACTTCTTCGCAATCCACAGTTGGTTTGGTTTTTTTTCTGGTTGTTGTTTTTGTTGTTATCAACGCTATAATCAGCCACCACTCTAGCCACTAATTGTTTTGGGCTAGAGATCTCGAGTGGATAGAAAGATATTTTGAAAGTGAGAGTTGTTTTCGCGTCGAGATACGATAGAGCCGGTTATAACCGCGCTCGGGAAGGTATTTAGCGCCCATATACTGCCCGGCCATTACCATTTGGATTTATGGTGTATCTACGTACTCGTACCTACCTCTGAATCTATAGATTTATATGGAAATCAACAAAGAGTACGTACGTATACACATACCTACGATTAGGTACACTGTTAAAGATGTTTAGATAGTTATGACGATACTATCATAAAAGCCCGCACCATTGTACCTAAGGCTGGTCACTCACCGTCGCCATCGTATGTCATGTGAGTCTTGGACAAATGAACAAATGAGTCTGTGTAGCCTACCGACTCTTGTGTGATCATTTGTCCAACGGATGGATCTGATCTGAAACGATCCGGAACGTTTCCGGATCCGAGATATCATTCCTCCACCAAAAGCCTAATTTGAGAGCTCTAACGAACTTGCGGATGGTTTGAAAGCGACTGCCAGGCTTCTAGCCTTTCAGGAAAAGTTTGAGCATAATTTGCGGACACTCGACTAATTCAAAACTCGGTTTTGGAACCACTGAAATGTAGTGCATAGTTTTTCAGTCACTAGGACCATACTTGACTGGAAAATCTGAAAATTTTTTTTAGGGCATTGAAAGGCCTGAAAATTTGTAGCATAGTTTTCACGTCATTGATCTGATTTTCGATTTTCAGGAATAACTTGACAGCCTCTGGAAGCCCCTGAAAACTGGTGGGGCACTTTGAGAGCCACTGAAAGGCGCCCGGAAAAATTGTAGCGTCGTTTTTCAGTCACTGAACGAATTACAAATATTCGGGAAGACTTTGCCAGCCTCTGGACGCCCCTGGAAAATTGTGGGCACTTTGAGAGCCACTGAAAGGCGCCCGGAAAAATTGTAGCGTTGTTTTTCAGTCACTGAACAAATGGCAAATATTCGGGTAGGCTTTGGCAGCCTCTGGAAACATCCGAAAAATTGCAGTGGCACTTTGAGAGTTACTGAAAGGTACCCGGGAAAATTGTAGCGTCGTTTTTCAGTCGCTGAACAAATGGCAAAAATTCGGCAAGACTTTGGCAGCCTCTGGAAACCCCTGAAAAATTGTGGGGCACTTTTCTAGCCACTGAAAGGCACCCAGAAAAATTGTAGCGTCGTTTTTCAGTCACTGAACAAATTATAAATATTCGGGAAGACTTTGCCAGACTCTGGACGCCCCTGAAAAATTGTGGGCACTTTGAGAGCCACTGAAAGGCGTCCGGAAAAATTGTAGCGTCGTTTTTCAGTCACTGAACAAATTATAAATATTCGAAAAGACTTTGGCAGCCTCTGAAAAACCCTGAAAAAATGTGGAACACTTTGAGAGTCACTGAAAGCCGACCGGAAAAATTGTAGCGTCGTTTTCCAGTCACTGAACAAATGGAAAAAATTCGGGAAGACTTTGGCAGCCTCTGGAAACATCGGAAAAATTGCAGTGGCACTTTGAGAGCTACTGAAAGGTACCCGGGAGAATTGTAGCGTTGTTTTCCAGTCACTGAACAAATTACAAATATTCGGGAAGACTTCGCCAGCCTCTGGACGCCCCTGAAAAATTGTGGGCACTTTGAGAGCCACTAAAAGGCGCCCGGAAAAATTGTAGCGTTGTTTTCTAGTCACTGATCAAATGAAAAAAAAATTGGGAAGACTTTGACAGCCTCTGTGAGCCCCTGAAAAATTGTGGGGCACTTTGAGAGCCATTGGAAGGAGCCCGCAAAAATTGTAGCGTCGTTTTTCAGTCACTGAACAAATGACAAAAACTCGGGAAGGCTTTGACAGCCTCTGGAAGCTCCTGAAAAATCGTGGGGCATTTTGAGAGCCACTGAAAGGTGCCTGGAAAAATTGTGCCGTTGTTCTTCAGTCACTGAACAAATTACAAATATTCGGGAAGACTTTGCCAGCCTCTGGAGGCCCCTGAAAAATTGTGGGCACTTTGAGAGCCACTGAAAGGCGCCCGGAAAAATTGTAGCGTTGTTTTCTTGTCACTGATCAAATGAAAAAAATTTGGGAAAACTTTGACAGCCTCTGTGAGCCCCTGAAAAATTGTGGGGCACTTTGAGAGCCATTGGAAGGAGCCCGCAAAAATTGTAGCGTCGTTTTTCAGTCACTGAACAAATGGCAAATATTCGGGAAGACTTTGGCAGCCTCTGGAAATATCCGAAAAATTGCAGCGGCACTTTGAGAGTTACTGAAAAGTACCCGGGAAAATTGTAGCGTCGTTTTTCAGTCGCTGAACAAGTGACAAAAATTCAGGAAGACTTTGGCAGCCAGTGACAAATTGTGGAACACTTTGAGAGTCACTGAAAGCCGGCCGGAAAAATTGTAGCGTCGTTTTCCAGTCACTGAACAAATGACAAATATTCGGGAAGGCTTTGACAGCCTCTGGAAACTCCTGAAAAATTCTGGGGTACTTTATGAGTCATTGAAAAGGGCCCGGAAAAATTGTAGCGTCATTCTTCAGTCACTTTGGTAGCCTCTGCAAAACCCCTGAAAAATTGTGGGGCACTTTCCCAGTCACTGAAAGGCGCCCGGAAAAATTGTAGCGTCGTTTTTCAGTCACTGGACAAATGACGAAAATTCGGGAAGACTTTGACAGCCTCTGGAAGCCCCTGAAAAATGGTGAGGCACTTTTCCAGCCATAGACGCCCTTAAAATATTTGAGACACTTTTCCAGCCACTAAAAGGTGCCCGGACAAATTTAGCCTCGTTTTTCAGCCACTGAACGAATGACAATGATTCGGAAAAACTTTGAAAGCCTCTGGAAACCCATGAAAAAATCTGGGGCACTTTGAGAGCCACTGAAAGGCGGCCGGAAAAATTGTAGCGTCGTTTTTCAGTCACTGAACAAATGAAAAATATTCGGAAAGACTTTGCCAGCCTCTGGAAAACCCTGAAAAACTGTGGGGCACTTTTTCAGCCCTTAAAACATTTGGGACGCTTTGAGAGTCACTGAAAGGCACACAGTTTTATGGCAAAAGACCTTTGGCAAAGGACTCACTTGAATGCAAACGCCTACTAGGCTAGTCAGCAAATGGTATTCCTACAACAAATTGTTGTCAAGTTTTGATTTTTGTTTTTGGGTTTTTTGAAAATATTTTGAAAACAACTGACCCTAGCAAACAACTTTCTTTCTAGACAAAATGAAAGATCTGCAACGGCTTAAGAAAAAAGATTAGTGCAACATTTTCTGTATCTTGAATAGTTTTCGAGATATTCTTAATTGAAAAAGACTATTTTTCTTGCTTCTACGGATATTCTTTATCTTTTATGTCCACAAAGAGAAAACTTCATGGTTTTCCGATGTATTTTTACGAATATAGAAAAAACTACATATCCTACGAGGAAAATGATTAGGGATGAATTTATTGATAGCTTAAGCATCTTTCATTTGTGATAAGTGAGATGCATATGGCAAAAATAGTTATCTAGATATTGGACAAAAACGTTTAAAAAAAAATTCGACTGCGGAAAAAAAAAACCTTTTTCTGTTTTTGAAAATATTTTTAAATTTAGCGAAAAACTTTCTGAGACAAAATGAAAGATCTTAAACAGCTAAATAAAAAAGATAAGCAGAATTTTTGTCGTATCTCCAATAGTTCTCGAGATATTCGCACTTGAAAAAGGCTAAAAAGAGAAAATCTCCGCGTTATTTGATGCATTTTTCAACTGAGAATATCTCAAAAACTGTTAAAGATACGGAAAAAGTAGCGTTAATCTTTTTGGTGGAGCTGCTTATGATCTTTCGTTTTGTCACACAACATTTTTTGCTGGGATTGACGGTTTTCAAAATATTTTTGAAAAACCCAAAACCAAACCAAAAATCAAACCTTTTTTTTTGGGGTAGAACTCAAATCCCCCCCCCCCCCCCCCATTTGGTGCCAAACCTCAGATGCGTAATCAGCACCTAGAAAAAGCACAAATAAGTAAAAAATCAGAACTACACCACAACTTGCTTTAGGTCTGCGCTCATATGTATAAGCACGTGATGACTCGGCTATATTTTACCCCAATTAATTGGCACACGGTTTTTACCCTCCAAAGGGTCCGCGGCAGCCCTGAATATGTTGTATAGGTGGGTGCGGGGCTTGTAAAAGTCCGATTTTGTGTCTCTCTACCCCCTGTGCTCATCCCGCTATCCTTGAAAAAAAAATGGCAGTTTTATCTCCTGTGCTGGCCCCGATATCCTTATGAAAAATTGAAAACTGGCACTTTTAATCAGTTTTTCGCATATAACTCCGTTTCAGTCCATTTTAATGCAAAATATGTCCATTTTTGTAGAGCACAAAATTTCCTATAAATTGCAATCCGCAAGTTTTTTTCTACAACCAATAGCAACGGAGCCAATAGCAATCTCATTTGAAAAACACTCCGTCGATTGCTTGTGCGCGTTTGTTCCCACCAAGTGCGGAAAAATCGTCGTTTTTTGTCGTGTATTTCATTGAATAACGGGTTAAATGGTAGACCTACGAGGAAAATGATAAGGATCAATTTTTTTTAAAACTAAATAAGCTTTAATATCAGATAAATCTGATGCCCGTAGATATAATAGTTAATTTTAAAAAGAGAAAAAACATTTTTTTTTTCTTAAATGTACTTCACGAAACAGATAAGAGTAATGTAAACCTCGCTTAACTCCTGAGGCATGAGTCCTACTGAAAAATCAATCGGAACTTTTTGAAAGAACATTAGATTTCCTAGAATTTTATATATAAAGCTGTGGGCATCCGAAAAAGCCCGTGGGAGACGGAGCCTAAGGTAGCATAATGACCGTACAATCTGGCGTAGAAAAAGGCCCCTCAACCGAGCTCAGTTCGGGAGAAGTGGGCGGGGTTTTCGCAGTTCGTTGATCCTGTTCTTTACGTATTAATAAAAATGCATAGGCCCGCGGGGGAAGACAACACAAATAGGCGAGTTAAAAATGGGGAACGACTAAAAAATGAGGGCGATGAGGATGAAATGGTTGGCGGAGGCTGCACATGCCCTCCGGCTCGCATCGGGATCCGGGTGTAATGGGATCCTCGAGCCTTTGGTTTCGTATCAGCGACAGATCACTACTCACCAGGTGCTGCCTTCTATCTGGCCGTGGAAGCAGAACTACCAAACTAGTATGGTTCATTACACATTTCCCAAAAAAAAAAGATAATCCGCGCTCAGCAGTGGCCTTGTTTATGCCGCGGAACTATCTTCGAGGATTAACTAATTCGAGCTAACTCACGACGACATAAATATGTCGCACTAGCTAGTTTTGGTACCAATTTTAGCTCCACTTGCTATGCAGAACTGGACTGAAAAATTGGGACTAGGTGGTGTTGCTGTCTTCGCTAATGGTGTTGTTGTTGAAAATTATATTTTATTTGTTATAGAAATACCTCATCCTTTCCTGAAACTCTGCATTCGTTTCATCCTTTGATTGTCTTGACATTTTCTTAACCAATGTCACCGCAGTCACAAACCAACAGCTGACATCTTTCATGTTTAGTACCTCTTCGTATGGTCGGTATAAACACACCACGAACAAGTACTAGCACTAAAACAATTTAGTTAAATCGCCTTTTAGTTCCACGGCATAAACGTGGCCAGTGAGTGGGTAGCCTTAGGACAGTAAATATACCTTCACCGCGCGGTTACTGCCACTATATGAAACTCGTTTCCTCCAGCGCTTTTACGTGCGGCTGTACGCGGCAAGTGAACGTCCCACCGTCAAGACAAGACAAATTAAATAAATAAATAAAAAATTTATCTTTTATCGTATCTTTTCCGATTTTTATTTTGTCCCATAGAGCTCAGCTGAGCTGGGTATTGGTGATCGGTTCGCCCCGCGCACTAATTTCCACACATTTCCTGGGTCTGTGGGTTACCTCATCGCAACAAAGGCAGAAGAAAGAAGAAATGAAAAATGAAGAAATGAATAAAATAAAAACGGAAAACCTAAAACTGCGCTTTGTTGATATTATCGCGCGCTATTATCGCATTCGGATTAATCAGATTTGTGTATATATAATTTCAAAGCCGCATCGGATTTCAGATCGCAGATGGTGCAATACAATAGTTGAGCTTGAGCCGCAGCTGACCGAAAGATAGAAAGATATTTCAGTTATTGCTGATTTGCGGAAATATTTGACACACACATTAAGCGCTTTGCGTAATTTATGGATGTCACATAGTTTCAGATGTTTAAATTTTTTTCTTTCTTCTTTTGCGGCAATGTAGGACAAAATGTGTGTCGCATCGCGCGCGGTTATGTCATGAGTCGATTACGCGAGCGCGAGAGACCATGAAAATGAAAGCTGAGATTTGCTGTTCTTCCGTGTGAACTGTGAAGTCTGAGGCGATTGATTGGTCATGAGGACGATGCCTGTGAAAAATCATATGTAAGGACGAGAAAGGCCCAGCACTCCTTGGAGCGAACTATATAAAGATCGTTCCTAATTTGGCTTTAACCCCTTCTCCTATGGCTCACCGCGCGCTACGCGCGCACCTCGCCTTTCAAGTACATATTTCAGCAGCGCTGCCTTGTCCTTGATGACCCATTGGCAAGTATGGCCCTCCCTTCATGAGCTCGGAGACTTTCTCTGCAATCTGCTCAAGATTTATGCTCAGAAGACGCGTCTCTGAACTGTTAAAGGTGCCTTACATCCCCTCAAGTGTGCAGAAAGGTTAAGGCACGCACCTCGCCTTTAAATACTTCAGCAGCTGTCCTCGGAGCGCTGCCTTGTCCTTGATGACCCACTAGCAAGTATGGCCGTCATTTCATGCGCTTAGAGACTTCCTCTGCTATCTGATCAAGATTTAGGCACAAAAGACGAGTCTCTGAACCGTTAAAGACGCCTGACATTCTCTCAAGTGTGCAGAAAGGACAAGGACCCTCTTCCTACGGCTCACCGCGCGCTACGCGCGCAACTCGCCTTTCAAGTATTTCAGCAGCGGTCCACGGAGCTGCCTAAATTTAAGAAAGGTGAGGTGCGCGCGTAGCGCGCGGTGAGCCAAAGGCCAAGGTGATTGCTTGTCCTTGAACCCTAACGAGTGCCTTACATTCCCCAGAGTGTCATAAATGCGAAGGCAGCGCTCCTTGGACGGAACTATATAAAAATCGTGTCTAAATGACTTTAACCCCTCCTCCTATGGCTCACCGCGCGCTACGCGCGCACCTCGCCCTTTAAGTATTTCAGCAGCGCTGCTTGGAGCGCTGCCTTGTCCTTGATAACCCACTGGCAAGGATGGCCCTCCCTTCATGAGCTCAGAGACTTTCTCTGCAATCTGCTCAAGATTTATGCTCAGAAGACGCGTCTCTGAACCGTTAAAGGCGCCTTACATCCCCTCAAGTGTGCAGAATGGACAAGGACCCCTCTTCCTACGGCTCACCGCGCGCATCTCGCCTTTCAAGTATTTCAGCAGCGCTGCTTGGAGCGCTGCCTTGTCCTTGATGACCCATTGGCGAGTATGGCCCTAATTTCAGAAACTCAGAGACTTTCTCTGCTATATGATCAGGATCTAGGCACAGAAGACGCGTCTCTGAACCGTCAAAGGTGCCTTACATGCCCTCAAGTGTGCAGAATGGACAAGGACCCCTCTTCCTATGGCTCACCGCGCGCTACGCGCGCACCTCGCGTATTTCAGCGGCAGTCCACGGAGCTGCCTAAATTTAAAAAAAAAGTGGGGTGCGCGCATAGCGCGCGGTGAGCCAAGGGCAAAGTGATTTACTTGTCTTTGAACCCTAACGAGTGCCTTACATTCCCCAGAGTGTCATAAATGCGAAGGCAGCGCTCCTTGGACGGAACTATATAAAAATCGTTTCTAATATAACTTTAAACCCTCCTCCTATGGCTCATAGAGCGCTGCTTTGTCCTTGATGATCCATTGGTAAGTATGAGCCCAGAGACTTTCTCCGCTAGTTGATCAGGATCTAGGCACAGAAGACGCGTCTCTGAACCGTCAAAGCGCTCCATAGAGCGCTGCTTTGTCCTTGATGATCCATTGGTAAGTATGGCCCTCCTTTCATGAGCCCAGAGACTTTCTCCGCTATTTGATCAGGATCTAGGCACAGAAGACGCGTCTCTGAACCGTCAAAGGTGCCTTACATGCCCTCAAGTGTGCAGAAAGGACAAGGACCCCTCTTCCTATGGCTCACCGCGCGCTACGCGCGCACCTCGCCTTTCAAGTATTTCAGCAGCAGTCCACGGAGCTGCCTAAATTTAACAAAGGCGAGGTGCGCGCATAGCGCGCGGTGAGCCAGAGGCCAAGGTGTTTGCTTAGCTTTGAACCCTAAAGAGTGCCTTACATTCCCCAGAGTGTCATAAATGCGAAGGCAGCGCTCCTTGGACCGAACTATATAAAGATCGTGTCTAAATGACTTTAACTCCTCCTCCTATGGCTCACCGCGCGCTACGCGCGCACCTCGCCCTTTAAGTATTTCAGCAGCGCTGCTTGGAGCGCTGCCTTGTCCTTGATAACCCACTGGCAAGGATGGCCCTCCCTTCATGAGCTCAGAGACTTTCTCTGCAATCTGCTCAAGATTTATGCTCAGAAGACGCGTCTCTGAACCGTTAAAGGCGCCTTACATCCCCTCAAGTGTGCAGAATGGACAAGGACCCCTCTTCCTACGGCTCACCGCGCGCATCTCGCCTTTCAAGTATTTCAGCGGAGCTGCCTAAATTTAACAAAGGCGAGGTGCGCGCTCCTTGGAGCGAACTATATAAAGATCGTCTCTAATATAACTGTAATCGCCTCATTCTCTCTCAAATGTTTCAGCAGCGGTTCAACTAGCGGTGCTTTGTCCTTGATGAACCGCGTTAAGGGTGCCTTATTTCCCCCTAAATATCATAAAGACGAAGGCAGCCCCCCTTAGGGAGCATTCTGTCACCCTTTTCGGGGATGGAACAGATATGATGCTCCTGTGGCAATCTTCAGGGATCATCTCGTCCTACCCCAGATTCGCAGAAGTACCTGATGAATTGTAGTTCAGCTGGAATGACGTCTGCGCCTGTGGCGCTTTATTTGGTTTGAGTACGACTTCAGGGCGAAATCAACTTCTGATCTGAACTGATCGATCGTATCGTCAACGATTGGGGCTTGTTGTATGGGGATGTGGGATTAAGGAAATAGGACGCCCATCGTCGTTTGTTGACGTTATTGCGGTGTCGCTGATTACCTTTCCATCCTTGTCCTTACAGATGCTAGTCCTGGGGTGATAGTTGTTGGATGTATGGATCAGATTTCCCATTTACCGGGAGCAAAAAATCATATGGAGAACTTTTTTCTGTCTGTCCTTTCGGTCTGTTTGTCCTTTCTGTCTGTCTGTCCTTTCGGTCTGACTGCCCTTTCTGTCTGTCCTTTCTGTCTGTCCTTTCTGTTTGTCCTTTCTGTCCGTTCTGTCTGTCTGTCCTTTCTGTCTGTCCTTTCTGTCTATCTGTATGTTCTGCCCGTCTGTCCTTTCTGTTTGTCTGTCCTTTTTGTCGGTCCTTTCTGTCTGTCCTTTCTGTTTGTCCTTTCTGTCTGTCCTTTATGTCTGTCCGTTCTGTCTGTCTGTCCTTTCTGTTTGTCTGTCCTTTTTGTCGGTCCTTTCTGTTTGTCCTTTTCGTTTTTCAGTATTTTTGTCTGTCCTTTCTGCTTGTCCTTTCTGTCTGTTTGTCCGTTCTGTCTGTCTGTCCTTTCGGTCTGTCTGTCCTTTCTGTCTATCTGTATGTTCTGCCCGTCTGTCCTTTCTGTTTGTCAGTCCTTTTTGTCGGTCCTTTCTGCCTGTCCTTTCTGTTTGTCCTTTCTGTCTGCCTGTCGTTTCTGTTTGTCCTTTCTGTCTCTCTCTCCTTTCAGTTTGTCCTTTCTGTCTGTCCTTCCTGGCTGTCTGGGCTAACCTCTGCGGTGTCGGAGTTAACCCGGTTAAGACGGAGCTTGTGCTCTTCACTAGAAGACGCGCGTTTGCTCCAATTGAACCTCCGACACTGCAGGGGATTAAACTGGTTTTCACCGACAAAGATAAGCTCTTCGGTCTCATTTTTGACAGGAAACTCAGGTGGAAGCCCAACATTGAAGAATGGGCCAAGAAAGCTACTGTTGCCCTCTACTCGTGCAAAAAGGCCATAGGTAAGAACTGGGGCCGGCAACCTAAAGCTGTATATTGGATATGCACAGCTGTCGTACGTCCTATACAACTGCACGGAATAAGTGTGTGGTGGACGGCACTCCAAGTAGCGGCCTTTTGTAACCTACTGAGTAAGGTACAAAGGCTAGCGGCGCTGGCTACAACGGGCGCTTTTAGAACAACTCCGTCAGCCGGACTGGACATGGTGCTCGGCTTGCTACCTCTGCGGCTAACACGGCCTTACGCCTTCGCGAAACTGGTCAGTGGCGCACGTTAAGTTGTCGACACTCGGCTATACTGGGCAACTTATATCTCCCTGCCGAGAGTGATTATACTTGTGCAAAATACGTTTTTGACCGGAACCACACCAGCTTGATTCCGTCGAGGGATCTATAGGGTGTTAACACGCTCATGACCACCGAGTCCATGGTCATCTACACGGATGGCTCTAGGACCGACGGCGGAGTTGGGGCTGGTAATCTATTCGCAAGGACTGGGAATTAACTTGTCATTCCATCTTATTCTGTAGTGTCCTGCAGGCGGAGGTTTCGGCAATCCTGGAAGCTCTGACCTGGCTGGGAAGTCATGTTGTGACCACGAGGGACACGGACAGTCAGTCTATCACTTGAATCCGTCCTGACTACATCAAAAACCATCGCGAACTGTCGTTTCGCCCGCAGGGAGATTGGTGTTTTTTTTTTCAACTTTACGCTCTGCTGGATACCGAGCCTTTGGGGCTTCGCAGGCAACCGCGTGGCGGATGAGCTGGCTCGGGAGGGGACAACCGGAGTTATTGACGCGGACCGTGTAAACATTCAAATGCCAGCCTCATCGTGCAAACTTGTCATCAAGGCCAGCGCGGTTGACAGGGCGAACATGAGATGGTTAAACGGCGATACGTGCCAAACGGCGAAGTCGATTTGGCCGAAACTTGACCCTAGTCGCTCCACCACACTGCTTTCACTGAACGGGAAACACATTGGCGGAGTTGTGGGCGTTATTACGGGGCACTGTGCTATAGGAGAGCTTGCCTGCGGAGCCTTCGTATTCCTCACAATGACTTTTGCAAGAGCTGTGATGACATGGAGGAGGAGAGCGTTCTCCATCTTCTTTGTCACTGTCCGGCCCTGGCTGAGAAGCGGAGGAAATTTCTGGGTTCTAGTTTTTTTCCGGGAACTGGAGGACCTAAAGGATACGAGTGTCAGACAGCTCAATCGCTATATTGCCAGTACAGGCTGGTTTGTTGCCTAGGTTTAATTAGGTGACTTTGGCGGTATCACAACGGACCCAGATGTGGGCTAAGTGTGCTGTGCAGTAGCATGGCGGCCCCTTTACCTAATCTAACCTTCTGGCGGTCTGTCCTTTTTGTTTGTCCTTTTTGTCTGTCCTTTCTGTCTGTTGTTTCTGTTTGTCTGTCCTTTCGGTCTGTCCTTTTTGTTTGTCCTTTCTGTCTGTTATTCCTGTGTCTCTGTCCTTTCTGTCTGTCTGCTCTTTCTGTCTTTCCTTTCTGTCTGTTTGTCCTTTCTGTCTGTCTGTCCTTTCTGTCTGTCTGCTCTTTCTGTCTGTCCATTGTTTCTGCCTATCCTTTCTGTTTGTCTTTCTGTCTGTCCTTTGTTTGTCCTTTTTGTCTGTCCTTTCTGTCTGGCGTTTCTGTTTGTCCTTTCAGTTTGTCTGCTCTTTCTGTCTGTCCTTTCTGTCTGTCTGTCCTTTCGGTCTGTCCTTTCTGTCTGCCCTTTCTGTCTGTCCTTTCTGTTATCCCTTTTTGTCTGTCGTTTCTGTCTGTCGTGTCTGTTTGTCCTTTCTGTTTGTCTGTCCTTTCTGTCTGTCTGCTCTTTCTGTCTTTCCTTTCTGTCTGTTTGTCCTTCCTGTCTGTCTGTCTGTCCTTTCTGTCTGCCTATCCTTTCTGTCCGTCCTTTGTTTGTCCTTTTTGTCTGCCCTTTCTGTCTGTCGTGTCGGTCTGTCCTTTCTGTTTGTCTGCTCTTTCTGTCCGTCTGTCCTTTCTGTCTGTCAGTCCTTTTTGTCTGTCAGTATAATTCTTCTAGGAGGAAGCCTTCATTCTATTCGTCTTGGTATTTAAATCCAAACTAACGGCTCTCGAGCGCCCCCGTCTTAAGAATCGTCACGGGTCCATTGTTCGATGCGCGCGGACCTATGTAGGTCGACGACGACCAATTCCAAGTGCCGGCTGTGCCTTTCTTCCGCGCAACATGATCGCACACAAAACTGAAATGACCAATCTAAATTACGAGATTGAAACTTAATCACACGCGGTCCATCGTAGGTCCATAGAAATATGTTGACCTTCTTCTGGGCACAAAAAAACCTGCCGTAGTAGCAACGGCCCACAGGAAGCATATAATGAATCTGCGGTTGCGCTGGGTATTCTTGATCTTTGGCCCCACCGCCGGCCGCCGCATCTCACGTTTTCTGTTACGGTTTGTTTTTTTCTCGAGGGACCAACCAGCCCACAAAAGATCCGATTTTTTCTTTTATTCTTGGGTCTTTGGTTCTGCACTTTTTTTCCCGGGCAATTCTATTCTACATCTGTACAGCCCGTGCATTAATTTAGGTTCAAGTTTTTTTGTGTCGACCTGAACCTTGGCGTGTATCATTCATAGAACCTCGCGTCAAAGAAAATCGCGATCATGTCTTAAATTGCAAAAGATGAATAGATACAAGTTGGGCTCAGACGGCGGCAGTTTTTTAACGGTCGCTGCGATGACGCTCCTTTCACCCATAGAAACCCCCGGGAGAATGGCCAATGGACTAGAGGTCTGCGATCCGCGATCTGAGCGTGATTGTGCGGTTTTCAGATGAAAAACGGATTCGATAATACAATTGATCATTTGGGACAATGAAATTGATGGATTTTGGATGTGTGACCGCACGGGATCGTTACGCAAGATACTTCCCAAACTTTGTCTCAAACTCTGACTGTGGGATGCGGCGACGGTTGGATTATCCGGCCAACGTCCCTAAATGCTTCCATGAGCCGACGAGAGGCCATATCGCGCCGAATCAGAGTCTTGTCCCCCACCGGAAGCGGCGCGACGTTTCGGAGAGTTCGGCCACCCAAAAGAAAGTCTCACCATTGGATCTTCTCCTCGGCTCGCGCTTAGCTTAGCTAATCGCATTTAGTATCGCGTTTCAGTTTTTTCTTCTTTTTTTCCACTATTTTGATTTCAAACGGAGACAGCACGATCTACGCGTGGCCAGGGATGACCCTTGCCGCCGCCGACCCCCCCGGCGGCGAAGAAGCGAAGAGCTTCAAGTATCTACGCTCGAAGCAGCAATACGGCTAGATATGAAAAGATATATATATCTTGAAGCTATCAAACGGTGGGTTCCGGTGGTGGCGCTACCAAAGAGTCGGCCGGGCAGGGCGCGGAGGGGGGCCTTCATGGGCTCTGCATACACAACAGACTGGCTGTGGTCCAAGATCCAAAGCTGGCACACCACAAGCCAACTATTGACCGCAGCGCAGCGGCGAGTGAAATCTTTTAAGCAAGCGTCACGAATTTGTGTACGTTACGTTACGTTCGGTTCGATGCTTGTACGTGCGCCTCCACTGTGTGTGGATAAACATAGTGTGGTTGGCCGCGCTTCTTCTTCTTCAGTCTGCAAGCTAAGTCCAAGACGAGCTCAACTCGCGCAATGTTTCGAGCCCGCATCGAGCTTATGCATAGACAGAGATCGCGCGTGTGTGTATCGTTCTAGATCCGTGAGCGTGATCCTTTCAAGTCGGGATCCCTTGTTCAAGGAATCACTCCCCCTTTCCCCTCCGTATCACTCGGCTGTGTTGTTGCTTTTGTTTACAAATCGCACGCTTCGTGAGGAAGGTCAAGATTCGTGTGTGTGTGTTTGATGCGACTGTATAGCGCCTCGAGAGGGCCTTCCAAGTTCCGCGCGCGCGGGTTGTGACGTTCAAGGACACGCGCACTAGTCCCTTTGCCCCTGCTGCGATTTGTTCTAGTGCCGCCACTGTGGTGATCCTGAATATTCTAAACGGCGTGTGTGTGTTTGGTGTTGAATAAGAGCGCAGGTGTCCCGAGTTCCTCAAGGACTTGATTGTTGCTGAAATGCGCTAGTGGCCGACTGTATAGAGTGAGTGTGGTTTTTTTACCGTTTTTAACCAAAACGGTTCAGCAGCTCCACTGGATTAGGAGACCCCTACCATCAAATACAAGGTTCACCCTAGGTTTCATAGTATCATCGGGAAAAGGTAAGACTTTAAGGGAGAAAATCAGGTGTTTAGGTTCTCTTTCTCTTGGTCCTTTGCCATCCTGGAAATGTAATCGGCTGAACCGCTAACCGTGAAAAAGCTGTTAAGGTTCAGAGACAAATAAATCTCTTTGCCTTTGGCTCACCGCGCGCTCCAAGGAGCGCTGCCTTGACCTTTCTACACACTTGAGGGGATGTCAGGCACCTTTAACGGTTCAGAGACGCGTCTTCTTCTTCGTGAATTCGTTTTCTCTTCGCTCACCGCGCAGTTTGCGTGCACCTCACCTTTTAAGGATTTCATCAGAGGCCCAAGGAGCGCTGCCTTCATCTTTATAATATTTAAGGGGATGTAAGACATCCGTAAAGGTTCAAAGATGCGACTTCTGTACCTAGATTCTGATCAGAAAGCAGAGAAAGTCTCTGAGCTCATGAAGCGAGGGCCATAGTTGCCAATGGGTCTTTAAGGACAAAGCAGCGCTCCTTGGAGCGCTGCTGAAATACTGGAAAGGCGAGGTGCGCGCGTAGCGCGCGGTGAGCCATAGGAATGTCGATTAAAGTCATTTTAGAAACGATCTTTATATAGTTCGCTCCAAGGAGCGCCGCCTTGGCATTTATGACACTCTGGGGAATGTAAGGCACTCGTTACGGTTCAAAGACAAGCAAATCCTTTCACCTTCCCTTTACCTTCAAACACTGGTGCTGAATTGCAAACCCCCGAGAAAAGGTCACAGGATAAAGAGCGCATTCCGGAAAAAATGTACAGTGCTGGCCGTCGAGTCGCCCGGACTGTACAGTCCATTTGTACAGTCCAAAAAAATCGCCCTTCAGCAAATATTATATACAGTCCAATTGGAGAAAATCCCGAACAGACCTCTGTTTGAGAGGAGGAGACCTAATTGAAGAGGGAGACACCAGCCTCCTCTCTGTTCAACATGTATTTTCCAACGATCACGCGGCCAGGTCTCCAAAGAAGAGATCCCGGATCACCAGGATCTGCCCTTCTCCGGACGACCTGAAACCTCAAGACCTCAACGATTTCCCTATTGCCTGAAAACCACATATATGGACCTTGAACTTGTCCCTCGCTCCGAGCCGACATTTGCATAAGCACGCGTCGCTTATTGGGCCTAAACGATTCGACAAAGTTGAGAAAAGTTGCGCATAAGCAAGTGCTGCGATGATGTGAGAATTTCCAAGTGCATGCGGGCGCTAATTATTCAAAGATATGAACGTCCCGCGGGTACTATGATTGTACCATTGTTTCGGATGGGATTTTGGTGTAATTACCGCAGTTGCAGCAGTTCACACGACCTTGACTCTACGCGCTCAGTGTGAGTGCAGTTTAGACGTTTTTTCCATGTTTAATGCAGGTCTAGGCACTGAACCCTCAAGGGTCTTTAAGGGCAAGGGTCCTTAATTGTGCTGGATATGTAATTGTAGCTTTTTTCATGTGGCTCACCACGCGCTTCGCGCGCACCTCGCCCTCTACGTGTTTCAGCAGCGCTCCGGGGAGCGATGCCTCGTCCTTGATCGTCCTTCGGAAGGAGTGAGGCGCAGTCAACCAATTAAGAGGTTTTTTTTCGCTTAATGCAGGTCTAGAGGAAGGAGAAGTCGCTGACCCCAAGAGGGAATACCTTACATCCCCTCAAGGGTCTTTAAGGGAAGGGTCCTTAATTGTGTTAGATATATACCTATAATTGTAGCTTTTTTCATGTGCCTCACCGCGCGCTTCGCGCGCACCTCGCCCTCTACGTGTTTCAACAGCGCTCCAAGGAGCGCAACCTCGTCCTTGATTGTCCTTCAGGAGGAGTGAGGCTGAGTCAACCTTTTAAGAGGTTTTTTTTCCTGGTTTCAAATAAGTTTCTATGCGAGCTTCGTGTTGGATATGTAATTGTAGCTTTTTTCGTTTCGCTCACCGCGCGCTTCGCGCGCACCTCGCCCTCTACGTGTTTCAGCAGTGCTCCAAGGAGCGCTGCCTCGTCCTTGATCGTCCTTCGGGAGGAGTGACGCTCAGTCAACCAGTTAAAAGGTTTCTTTTTCTGCTTAATGCAGGTTTAGGTGCTGGACAAAATTCGCTAAACCCTCCAGGGAATACCTTACATCCCCACAAGGGTCTTTAAGGGCAAGGGTCGTTAATTTTGGAAAAGGGTCAAGCTTTTTCCCTGTCGCTGTCACATATTTCAGTCATTGTCCTGGGCCGCCCCTTCAAACCTATCCTGCCTCCCATTTACAACACAATTAAGGACCCGCTTGCCCTTAAAGACCCTTGACGGGATGTTAGATATTCGCTGTAGGGTTCAGCGAATTTTGTCCAGCACCTACACCTGCATTAAGCAAAAAAAAACATCTCTTGACTGGTTGACTGTGCCTCATACCTCCTGAAGGACGAGGTGCGCGCAAAGCGCGCGGTGAGCGACACAAAAAAAGCTACAATTACATATCCAACATAATTAAGACCCTTAAGGGTACGTAAGGTATTTACTCTAGGGTTCAGCGACTTCTCCTACACATAGAACTACATTAAGCTGGATGAAAAAACCTCTTAACAGGTTGACTGAGCCTCATTCCTCCCGAAGGACGATCAAGGACGAGGCAGCGCTCCCTGGAGCGCTGCTGAAATACGTAGAAAGTGACGTGCGCGCGAAGCGCGCGGTGAGCCGCAAGGAAAAAGCTACAATTACATATACAACACAATTTGGGACCTGCTTGCCCTTAAAGACCCTTGAGGGGATGTAAGGTATTCCCTCTAGCGTTCAGCGAATTGTCCAGCACCAAGACCTGCATTAGGCCGGAAAAAATCTTCTTAACTGGTTACCTGAGCCTCACTCCCCCCGATGGACGATCAAGGACGAGGCAGCGCTCCTTGGAACGCTTCTGAAACACGTGGAGGGCGAGGTGCGCGCAAAGTGCGGTGAGCCACACGAAAAAAGCTACAGCGACAAATCGATATTAAGGTCGCCCTTGAGGGTACGTAAGGTATTCCCTTTTAGGGCTCAGCGACTTCTCTTGCGCCTAGACCTACATTAAGTAAGCAAAAAAAACCTCTTAACTGGTTAACTGAGCCTCACTCCCCCTGATGGACGTTCAAGGACGAGGCAGCGCTGCTGAAATATGTAGAGGG
This sequence comes from Chloromyia formosa, assembly GCA_964017055.1. Classification (NCBI taxonomy): domain Eukaryota; kingdom Metazoa; phylum Arthropoda; class Insecta; order Diptera; family Stratiomyidae; genus Chloromyia; species Chloromyia formosa. The sequence goes on along the minus strand of OZ024819.1, from coordinate 6,925,600 downwards.
CGAGGTGCGCACGGTGAGCCTCACGAAAAAAGCTACTCCAACACGAAGCTCGCGTCCAAACTTATTTGAAACCAGAAAAAAAACCTCTTGACTGGTTGACTGAGCCCCCGATGGATGATCAAGGATGAGGCAGCGTTCCTTGGAGCGCTGCTGAAATATGTAGAAGGCGAGGTGCGCGCGCGCGAAGGGCGCGGTGAGCAACACGAAAAAAGCTGAAATTAAACCCTCCAGGGTTCAGCGAATTTCGTCCAGCACCTAGACCTGCATTAAGCCGAAAAAAAACGTCCTAACTGGTTTACTGAGCCTCACTCCTCCAGATGGATGAGGCAGCACTCCTTGAAGTGGTGCTGAGTTACGTAGAGGGCGAGGTGCGCGCGAAGCGCGCGGTGAGCGACACGAAAAAAGCTAAAATTAAATATCAAACGCAAAGCTCGCGTCCAAACTTTTTTGAAACCATGGCCAGTTAACGCTATATCTGGCATTTCTTTAAGTTCAAGAACACGAGCAGCGCGCGCACTTCTAAATCGACAAATCAAGAGTCTGTCTATAGTCGCGCAACACCAGCTCAAATCCGATGATCGTTCAATTAGTTGTACGAGTTCACCTTGACGACAATCATTTATTGCCAAATATGGGAAATTTCCTAAGGTCCGTTTTGCTTGGAACAAACACGCGATTAGTGATCAACCCATAGAACACGGAGCGGAGCATTATTTGTATATGTGTTTCGGTTTTAATCGTCGCTGCGCGATCGACGCAGAGTGATGCCTAGCAAAACGCACCTTTAAGGTGATTATTGCTCCGAGTCCGAATGGCGCAACGGTCAGCACGTTCGCCTTCTACGCACTGGGCCCCGGTTCGATTCCTACTGAATGCGGTGGTTTTCGATAAAAAAGGGGATTTACGTGCTGGACTATGAGCCCGCTCAACTGTTAAATGAGTACCCATTTATGGGGTTAATACCTCGGTTGAGCGTGTGTTGCTGATCACACACCTCTGCACAAGACATACCGTCACGATCTATTTTAAAAAAATGAGGTGATGCTAACTCATCTCGAAGCCGTGGTTCAAATTGGACTGTTGCGCCAGTTATTTATTTTTTATTGCTACGACACGAGAGTGCGAGCAGAAGCGACTGTAACTTGCCGAGCGGCGATCATCACGCGTAGCACTAATCGTCATGTGTGTATTTTATGGGGACATCTCCAAGCCACTCTCTCTCTCTCTCTCTCCCAGTTGCCCTAACCCCTTGTGAGGCATAGCGCGTCAACTGTTCCATGTGGCCCAGTTGACGTTTCGTTGGCATAAACTGGTTTCGGAGAATGCAGTTGCCAGCATGCACCTCCTGCACATCCATGGACACGAACATCATCGTGGACGGGATTCGAACCCGAAACGCCGGCAGTCGAACATGAGACTGATGCCTCAACACACCGGTCGCCCCAACAAGCGGCTGCGGCTATAGAACTCTGTGATCGTCTGCTCGCTCAGCCGCTTCTAGCAAAACAAACCCTTAGGCGAGATTCAAGTCCAAGTCGATCGGCTCATGGGGGAAAAAAAGTCGCCTGCAACTAATGAGCTGATCACAAGACAATAGAGATTTTATGTTAAACAGATATTTGAGCGGCCCGGCCGCGACAATGGCAATGTAGACGCGAGTGAAGGCCGTGGCGACCGTGAATGGAGATACCGCAAGCTGAAGCTAATAGTTAGTACAGAGAGAGAGAGAGGTGGGGAGAGCGTGTTTTGTAAATGAGCAGCAGACCGTGAGCTTGTCTGTCTTGTCCTTAGAGACCCTTGAGGAGGTGTAAGTAGGCTCTCTTAGCGTTCGCTCTTTGGAGGGCTGCTGAAATAAGCGCACGGCGCGAAATACCTAATCTAATTTATGCCCTTTTTAATCTGCCCCGATTCATTCAAAAGATACGGATACTTGATCTAAAAAGAAGGTGTCGTTAGGAGGCCTCGCTTCTTTTCGCATGACAAAAGACCCCCCCCCCCCCCTTGCAGCTAAGGTTCTGGCACTGCTGCTGCTGTTCTGTTGTTTTTGACTCAGGCCCGAATCTGATATCTTTTGTCCGGACCACGGATGACCGTAACGACGGACAAAAGACACAAAACCTTCTCAACAAAGCCCATAGAGTGGCAATGAAAAGATACAAAGATATATATCTAGGTAGAATTACGATGGTCGCACCGTTCTACCGCCGACTGCGCCGAGTTAGTGTGTGCGATTTCAATTGACCCAGTACCATGGCTCTTGTACTTTTATTTTGTTGTTCTTATTTTTTTCTGGTTCTTCTGGCATCGTCTTAAGCCGGCCATATACGTCCAGGTTTGCCTTGAGGTACATGTACCTTAAGGCTTACCTGGTCAGGTACAACTGTACAGGTCTGGACGCGTGTGCCGGTCTGGACGCCTGAGCAGGTCTGGATGCCTGTGCAGGTCTGGATGCCTGTGCAGGTCTGGATGCCTGTGCAGGTCTGGATGCCTGTGCAGGTCTGGATGCCTGTGCAGGTCTGGATGCCTGTGCAGGTCTGGATGCCTGTGCAGGTCTGGACGCCTGTGCAGGCCTGGACGCCTGTGCAGGCCTGGACGCCTGTGCAGGCCTGGACGCCTGTGCAGGCCTGGACGCCTGTGCAGGCCTGGGCGCCTGTGCAGGTCTGGATGCCTGAGCAGGGGTGGACGCCTGTGCAGGCCTGGACGCCTGTGCAGGTCTGGATGCCTGAGCAGGGACGCCTGTGCAGGCCTGGACGCCTGTGCAGGCCTGGACGGCTGTGCAGGTCTGGACGTACAGGTATACCACAAGGTATTCCCGGACAAGAATACCTCAAGGTATACCTGAACGTATATGGCCGGCCTTAGTCTGTTCTCAGAGTCCATGCCGATGGCCCATGCATGATGCAGCGGATTCCTCTACACACTCTCTTCTTCTGGGCTTCTATTACTAGAACTTATGAAAAAAATACACACAGAGACAAATAGACAAAAGAAGAAAGAACCAAACCAAATGCGCGGCAGCCGTAACGAAAGATTGCGTATATAAAGGTCCATGCTCGGTGCTAACGGAATGCTAAGGTACAAAATGTATTGACCTCAAATTATAGGTTGGCTCGCAGGCACTGCGGCACAATTTTATTTTTCCTATTCTATGTACGAGTATTCTAGTTGGGTCGCGCAATTTTCAATACTTTTGTTACGCCAAGTCAAAAGTGGACACAGAAAAGACTAAGATTAAGGTTAAATAGGTTCTGGAGACCGCATAGGCGAGTGTTGTGTGATGTGGATTTGGACGGCCCGGAAATGTGGTGGGGTCTTGTCTAATCCTTCGATTCTTTCTCAGGGCTTGGAAGATTTCAATTGGCTCGGACTGACCCTGCCCCAGGAGGGCCTCTCAGGTTAAATCAATAAGCCTCAGTCGGATGCATTTTGTCCATACCTAAATGGGGCGATTATCAGACCTAGCAAAGGTCCTAATCAGGTCTAATACGTAGCCGAAATGCCTAGTCCGAGATGAGAGATCCCCGGGGTTCAGGTTCGGTGTGTCCATAAGACCCCGCTCCATGTACGATTCTAGTGAATGTTCTTTTTGATGATTCGCTTCGGTACCATATCATTCGCGCGTATCTGACCATGACAAAAGCTGTTTTGTGCGAGGTACTCTTTGAATGCACCAGTAACAGCGTCGATATGTGCCTACTCGCGTACCTTAAAGATATTGCGCGATCGCGCGAGAAGACATCATGACGCATAGAGTGCAAGATCTGTGTACAGGAATGAATGAAGAGGCACACGGTTGCGGAACAAAGGAGCCTCTTTGCGGTCTATGGGCACATGACCGCACCACAATGAATGGACACATAACGCTCGAGCTCGAAACAAAAGGTACACTCTGAGATGATGCTGCAATGGCAATATTGCAAGAGGAGCCTAGAGTGGAGCGGGCGAGGTTGCAATTTTGCAAATCAATTCATCAACCCGTGGGGATGGAGCCTTGGGAACAATGATGACCGTGACGGTCGGGCCTCCTTGGAGCGCCTTTCCCCTATTTCGGCAGCGTTCCAAGGAGCGCTACATCATCCGTAAAGACCCTTGAGCTGTGTCCATATCCCACAGCCACGAAGGGGCTTCCTTGGAGCGCTGCAAAAGTACAGGAAAGGCGAGGTGCGCGCGTAGCGCGCGGTGAACGACTGGAGAAGGATTAAAACTACAATAAGGACCATCACAAAAATAATTCTGGCCTTTTTCTACTCGCTCACCGCGCGCTACGCGCGCACCTCGCCTTTTCCTGTCCTTCTGCAGCGCTTAAAGGAGCGCTGCGTCTTCTTTTGAAGCCCCATCGCGGCTGTGAAGCTTGGAGACACGGTTTACGGTTGAAGCAGCGCTCCTTGGAGCGCTGCAGAAAGATGGAAAGGGCGAAGTGCGCGCGTAGCGCGCGGTGAGTCAGTAGAAAAAGGCCAGAATCATTTTGGTTATGATCGTTTTTGTAGTTTCAACCCTTCTCCAGTGGCTCCCCGCACGCTACGCGTGCACCTCGCCTTTTTCTGTCCTTCTGCAAAGCCCCAAGGAGCGCTGCGTCATCCGTAAGGACCCTTAAGATGTGTCCAAGCCTCACAGACCCAAAGGGGCTTCAGAGGAAGACGCAGCGCTCCTTACAGCGGTGCAGAAGAATTGAAAGGATGAGGTGTGCGCGTAGCGCGCGGTAAGTCGGTGGAAAGGGTTGGAATTATTTTAGAGATGATCATTTTGGTTGTTTGAACCCTTTACCACTGCACCTCGCTTTCCTGTGCTTCTGCAGCGCTCCAGGAAGCACGCAGCTACGAAGGGGATTCAAAGGAAAAGGCAGAAGTGTAACTGGAGAAGGGTTAAAACTTCAAAAAGGATCATAACCAAAATGATTCTGGCCTTTTTCCACTGGCTCACCGCGCGCTATACGCGCACCTCGCTTTTTTCTGTGCTTCTGCAGCGCTCCAACGAGCGCTGCGTCTCCTTTGAACCCCCTTCGTGACCGTGAGGCTTGGACACACCTCAAGGGTCTTTACGGATGTTTTTGTAGTTTTAACCCTTCTCCAGTGGCTCACCGCGCGCACCTCACCTTTCCTGTTCTTCTGTAGCGCTCCCTGGAGTGCAGCCCCTTCGCGGCTGTGAGGTTTCGACACAACTCAACAATCTTTACGGATGATGCAGCGCTCTTTGAAGCGGTGCAGAAGTACAGTAAAAGGTGAGGTGCGCGCGTAGCGCGCGATGAGCCAGTAGAGAAAGGCCGGAATCATTTTGGTGATGACCCTTTTTGTAGTTTTAACAATCCTCAGTGGCTCATCGCGCTTCTGTGCTTCTGCAGCGCTCCAGGGAGCACGCAGCTACAAATGAGCCTTAAAGTAAGGGGCAGCGGAAGTACAGGAAAGGCGAGTTGCACGTGTAGCGCGCGGTAAGCCACTGGAGAAAGGTTACAACTAAAGAAAAGATCATCACCAAAATGATTCTGGCCTTCTTCATCTGGAGAAGAAAGCGGAGCGATGGATAATTGCTTAAAATATCTTAAAGTAGCCATAACCACAGGTCATTTTGCCATAAAAACCTTTATAATACGCAGGACATTATGCCATAAAATGTCCCAAAAGGTCGATATTAAGGTCGCCACACATGATCGCGCACAACCACGGCCGAACTTCCGTCGAACAATCAATTTCATAGAACGGTGAAAATGAGGAGAATTTTTTTGTCCACAGGTTCTATGAAATTGATGGTTTGACGTGTGGCGGACCTTTACAAGCGGATGTGCCATAAAAGGCTCCATAAAGTTGGCGATAGACGCCATTTTGCCATAAAAAATAATTTACAGTCGCCATTGCAGCCCATTTGGCCGCTAAATAATCCTCAAATGATCGGAAATATTTTGCCATAAAAAGGAGCACGCAGCAACTAATGAGCTGTAGAGTAAGGGGACGCGCTGCAGAAGTACAGGAAAGCGGTGAGCCACTGGAGAAGGATTAAGGATCATCACCAAAATGATTCTGGCCTTTTCTACTGGCTCACCGCGCGCTGCAGAAGCACAGGAAATATTGTATTTTGTCATAAAACGCCTTAGAGCCTAGAGACAATACAAGGCATTTGCTATAAAAACCCCTTTGACCCCTCTGACGATCTAAACTTGGTTGGTATCGCGCTGAACGTTTTTACTAACGAACTTAAGCCTAAACTAAATCTCCCCGTTTTGTAATAATTTTCTCTTTTTATTTTGTTTTCGCAGGGGCCTTTTCAGCAGCACGCAGCGCTGGATCGAGGATCGAACCTATGAGTCCCATCGAAAAATCGGACTCGCCAGCAGCCATCATCACTCTCGACTATCATCCGCGACAGCGTCAACTTCATCACCATCAGCACTACATTCAAGCGTACGTTGACGAATCGCGCCATCATCATCAGCAGCAGCATCTTCATCTCACCACCACCCCTACCACCCCCACCACCACTGCCCTCACAAACTCGCATAAGAAGCCATCGAATCACATCAATCAAAAAAATGATAAGCAATTTGTGATAAGTAGCGCCGACTATCATCAGCATCATTTGCACTATCATCAGCACGATGATGTTGATGATCCGATGACCGATGACGATGCGGATGATGATGATGAAGACGACGACGACGATGATGATGATGATGATGAAGACGACGCCGATGATGATGGCATCAAGACCGATGATCACAACGACATAATAGCAGCACCATTACGACGACACGCGACCGCTCATAATGAGATGCTATTGAATAACAGCAAACGAAATAATCAAGCGAGTGATGATAACAACAACAACAACAACAGCAGCAGCACTGGACGATCGGAAACTGACGCAAGCCATCACACCAATCTCAAGAACACCAACAAAGAGAAGGAAGCATTTTTGAATGAGCACGGTCTGTACGAGAGCATCGTCGATGATTTGCCAAAATGCCAATCATGCAATCATCGCCAGCTTTTTGGCATTCAGCTTGAGGTATGCATTTATCCGCCGAGAAAGAGAGAGAGAGAGGGGGTAAAGAGGCGTAGGGCAGAAGGGGTGTCTCCGTAAAAAAATTATAGTGTACCCGTTTAGATATCAAATAACACACAGACTATGCGGCCACTCGGTTATTATCTCTTCTGTGAGAAACTCCCTCTCTCTCTCTGTCTCCCTCTCTCTTTCTCAAAAAAAGAATGCATTATGCAGAAAAACCATTTGACAACAAACAACAAAAACGTGACAATTCTCTCAGTCAAATTCGAGAGTGGTGAGAACGTACGCGCACCACCATCGGCAAAGACCTCAACTCCCACGGCAGCCGATTCTACGCACCGCAGAGCGACCCGTTCACTCATCAGCAACGACCAAACGGGCTGCCAAGTCGCTTCAACGCCAACAGGGGTTGTTACAACAACAACAACAGCCTCAACTCAACTACATTTGAGTTTTAGACAAAACCAGGCTCCGTCAAAATTAGACGGCTTGTCAAAATTTTATTCATCCATACGATTAGAGACTTCGTTAAAGTTGATCACGTGTCGCTGCCTCTTTCGGAATTCTGCACCAACCGCCAAAAAATTTGACTCTTCCAGAATTAGGCTCCAGCAATATTAGACGCTGTCCAAAATTTTTTTTAGGCAGCGTCAACCTTTTGGTTGACTCTTTCGGAATTAGACTCCGTCGAAAATTAGACGACGCCGCTGCTGCCAAAAAATTTGAATCATCCAGAATTAGGTTGCAGTAACATTAGACGCTGTTCAGAAATTGTTTTAGGCAGCGTCAACCTTTTGGTTGACTCTTTCAGAATCAGGCTTCGTCAAAAATTGAACGACGCCGCTGCTGCTGAAAAAATTGAATCTTCCAGAACTAGGCTCCAGCAACATTAGACGCTGTCCGAAAATTTTCTTTTAAGCAGCATCAACCTTTTGGTTGACTCTTTCTGAACTAGGCTCCGTCGAAAATTAGACGACGCCGCTGCTGCCAAAAAAATTGAATCCTCCAGAATTAGGCTCGAGCAACATTAGACGCTACCCAATAACTTTTTTTTAGGCAGCATCAACCTCTTAGTTGACTCTTTCAGAATTAGGTTCGTTCAAAAATTAGACGACGCCGCTGCTGCCGAAAAAATTTGAATTTTCGAGAATTAGGCTCCAGCTACATTAGACGCTGAACAATTTTTTTTTTTGTTTTGGTCAGCGTCGACCACCTGGTTGACTCTTTCAGAATTAGACTCCGTCAAAAATTGGACGACGCCACTGCTGTGAAAAAAATTGAATCTTCCAGAACTAGGCTCCAGTAACATTAGACGCTGTCCAAAAAAATGTTCTTTTGGGCAGCGTCAACCTTTTGGATTTGGTCAAAATAAGGCTTCATCAAAAATTAGACGCCGCGCCGTACTTTTGCCGAGCTATTGCGATTTTTTGTAATGCGTGAGTCGGCCGGGGGTGATTTATCTTAGAGATTTTCAACGATTTTCTCAAATCGAAATTTATAATTTCAGTGTAAAGTATTTGGCTACGACTTACCGTTATACCCGAACCAAATTGAACGCAGAATCCAGCAGCAGCGGCGGCGAACTGTCAAATTAGAAAGCATGCATTTCCCTGACTCGACCTAGATTGAACGCAGCGGCAGCGACAGCGGCGAAAGCAGATCTGCATGTTGGCGTTGTTGTTGTTGCTGCCGCTACTGCTGCTTTCTGCTTTCAATCTGGTTCCGCCATCAAATGCAGTACCGCCCAAAAATTGGACTCTTCCCGAATTAAACTTCGCCAACATTGGACGCGCTACCAAAGAATTTGAGTCATCTACAGAGTGGGGTTTTCACAGTCGTGTTAAATTAAACACTTCTTAGGGGGGGGGGGGGGGGGGATGGCAAATTTGCCAAAAAAGGCAAATTCTTCCAGCATTATAGGTTCGAACCAAATCAGGTACCAAAATTAGATGCCACCCAAAAATTGGATCCTTAGAAAATTTGGCCCCAAAAGAGGACGATTTGACGTTAATCAAAATTTTTTTACATCTTCAGAATCGGACTGCGCCAAAATTAGACATTAGGGGGATTCATGCTCCCTGTCGTATATGTCGTAAACGTCGTAAACTTCTGTCATCTCCATAGTAAAATGACAGAAGTTTACAACTTTACGACAAATACGACGTTTACGACACTGAGCGTGAATCCCCCTATTGTCAATTTTTTGTTTGTTTAAATGTCAAAATTCGCTTCCGTTCGTATTGAATTTTTATAATTAATTATTACGAATGTCTGGACGCTTTAGTTGGGGAGCTGGCGGCCTATTCGGCTACGATGTAAGTACCTATATATTTGACAGAAATTCCCGTCGAACAGTCAACGGCCATAAAATGTTTCTCACTCGCTATGCTCGAAAATTTCTGCCAAGAATACCAAACACTTTAAATGAATTTATCTCGAAAACTATTTCAGATACGAAAAAAGTTGTTATGAGCTTTTTCATGGATTTCTTTGTGATCTTTAATTTTGCTTTAGAACTTTTTGGGATACGGTTAACCGTTTTCGAAATATTGTCAAGAAAAAAAGCAACAAAAAATTTATTTTGTATTTTTTTTGTTTTCTGAGTTTTAGCGAACGGTTATCTCGAAAACTATTTCAGATACGAAAAAAATTGTCAAAACATTTTTTATGGATCTTATTGTGATCTTGCATTTGTTCTCAGAAACTTTTTCGTTATGATTAACCGTTTCCGAAATATTTTCAAAAAACCAGAACAAGGTTTTTTGTTTCATGTTTTTCAGTGATTATCTCGAAAACTACGCGAGACATGAAAAAGATTGAAAACTCAGTTTTAAGCATTTCCTGGTGATCTTTCATTTAGCTTTAGCATGTTTTACGCTGCGGTTGACCGTTTTCAAAATATTTGAGAAACATTACAAAGGTCCTTTCTATTTTTGTGTGGTTTTTCCGAGATCCTACCGAAAGTGCACTTTGTACGAGCACTTTCGCGTAGAATCTTCTCTGTGAACCCAATACACACTTTGAAAAGGGCCGGGGAAAACATTGCTAAATAGGCCCTCGATTGGAAACCACAGGGAACCGTTGCAATTCGCCGCGTTGGACGACCTAGAAACCACCTGGAGAAGATCAGTTGAGGTCGAGGGTAACTCAACATAGGCAAGTCGTGGAGTCAGTTGACGGCGATGGCGGCGAACAGGACGAGGTGAAAAGTCGGCGTGGTTAAATGCCCTATGCCCCAAAAGGGGTTAGCAAATGATCAAATGACGTAATTTTAGCGTTTTTATTTTGCAAGTTTTAACCCTCTACGGCCGCCTAATCCACCCCGGAGGTTTGCTAGACTTGTCATTTTCGTATTCCTGTGTTACAAAAACGTGGTACTTATAAACGCAACCAAACAGCCACCAGCTCCCCAACTACTTGCGATTGTGGCCTCTGAAGGTGGACATTCACGGACTGTCCAAAGTCAAATTTTCCCTGATCGAAGCCGTCGGCCCCGGGAAATTTTGGCTTTGACCAGGGAAAATGTGGCTTTTGGACGTCCGTGAATGTCCAGCATAAGGCTTAAATTACACTTGCGTTTTTTTACGACGCGAAAGCAACGCGTCACAAAAATGGGGGCGCTGCAGCAGCGGTAGCAGCGACGAAATTGTGTGCTACATTACACTTTTTCGACGCGCAAAGTTAACGCGCATCTTTTTGCTGCTTTGTTCTTGCGTCGGAAAAACGCAAGTGTAATGTCATACGCAGCGCGTCTTTTACGAAATTTTTCCGACGCGTCACATTGTACAACTGGCCGGATGACAAATGTGCAAATGCTGGCAAAGTGTACTTAGCTGGCGAAAAGATGCGCGTCCAATCTTTCCGACAAAAGGCCGCAAGTGTTGTGCGTGGCAATGGCTTCAATGTGTTGGCGAGCTGGCGGCGCTTTAAATAGCAGCGCGTCGGCTGCAAAGTTGTAGAACATGGCGCGTCGAAAAAATTTCTTATCGCGTCGTAAAAGACGCGCTGCTTATGATATTACAATTGCGGGTTTTTCCGACGCGTCAACTTTGCGTCGAAAAGATGCAAAGTCTTCACCTGACGACGCACTTTGCGTCAAAAGCGTCTCCTGGTAATGAAATTCCTACGAGTTGCCGCATAGCAGCATATGAAATAAGACAAACTCGTGCAGAGTCCTCGCGAGACTTCCCCCTGTTACTGTTACGCACGCTGTCCTCCTCCCCCTCCAAGCTTAGGTCCCCAAGTAGTCCTCTGCGCCCTGTACTGGATCTGCTGATTTCCGTCGAAGATCGGAACACCTTAACCTTGCCATTCCTAATACCGAAGTGGAGTCTGTAGTCGGCAGCTTCCAAGCTTCAGGCTCTCCTCATTTATAAGAAGTAGGAGGATGTGGTACTGTTGGAATTGGGCTCCTCTGCCTTGAGATCTCCCAGTTGTGTATTGGGATGGCCGCGGATTCTGCAAGCGCAGACAATGCATTCACTTTGCGTTGTCGACAATCACCTTAGGCAACCAGATACGAGTCCTCGGTCTCTCCGGAATCTCTCCCGCTGGAATGAGCCTGATTCTCAAGCCCTCCACACTGTCACAAAGCCTGTTGACACATTTGCTGCGAAATTCCAGAGAAGACCTGTTCTCGCATCTGATCACCCGGAAACCCCGAATGACACTGTCACTGTCAAAACGCAGTTCTGATTTCTTCTCATCTGGGTGGTCTAGCATCATCTCAAACAGCATAGATTCCACTCTGCACCAGGTCCCAACTGCGAGCTTGCCGTCCGTGGTAAGACATGGTTGTTATTGTTGTTGTTCTACTTTGCTTGGCGATATGGTCGATTTCGTTTAGGCGCAGAATGAAAAGCGCCCTCTAGTACCAGCCCTTCATTATGGCGCTGTCGGACTTGGGCCTTTTCCTACGACGAATGACTGACGAACCTTTACAAGGCTATTGTCAGACCAATATTAGAGTACGGTGCCAGTAGTCTGGTGGAAAAGAGCATTTACTGGTGCTGGTAAGACGTCCAGAGACTTGCATGCCTAATGGTGACTTTTGTCCATCTAGCGCTCTTGATGTACTGCTCGACCTACATCCGATTCACGTTCATATAGCCCACGGTTCACGCGGGCGTAATATGGAACAAAGGGCACGGGCAGAAAACATATGTCAATCTTCCCCTCTCGCACCGTTAAATGGCTCGCACGGATGGCTCGAAAACCTATCAAGGAACCGGTGCAGGCGTTGTGGGCCTCAATCATCAGGTTTTCATACCCACTGTCTTTCAGGAGGAAGTGCATGCCATCGAGGCATGTGCTGAGTTATGCCCGAAGACCGGCTAACACAGCAAAAATTTGGCAATATTCAGGGACAGCCGAAGGCTGCGATGATATCGCTTCAGTGTCACCGCACTGGGCTATAGCACATTAGGCCATCCGGCCTCAGTGCTCTGTACCCCGCGGGGTTCAACGTCCAATTCACAATCTAATCTAATCTAGCATGAAGAAAACATATCCAAAAAAATTTGAGCCTGGGAAAAAATGGATTAAATGATTTTTGGCTTTGACGCGCGCGTAACATATTAAGCTGTTTTTACACGCTAAACCGTTTAGCCGTTAGACCTTCTACTAGACCACCCATTAGACCTATTAGACTGCGCATTAGACCTTCCATTAGACCACGCATTAGACCATCTATTAGACTACTTATCAGAGCAACTTAGGCTGTCATTATAAAAATCAAATAGCTGCTCAGACACGTGGTCTAATGCGTGGTCTAATCGACGGTCTAATGCGCGGCCTAATTGACAGTCTAATGCGTGGTCTAACGCGGGTAGTTGGTGTAAAAACACCATTAGACCTAATCTCTTATCTCTCTGGGAAAAACTTGGTTCGAATTTTTTTTCCAAAGAGAGAGGAGGCAGAAGTAGGTGGGCTCGGAGATGAAAGGGTATTGTGTGTGGCGCTGACTTATCGGACTGATCAAACGGACGCTACAGTCAATCAAATGATTTTAGATTTTCGGTTTTTTAATTTCTCTCCCCTCTCTCTATTTTTTCTCACTCTCTTTGTCACATCTCTCGTTTCGTACACAACACGCGCAGGTAACGAGCTTACTTCTGGAAGCTGAACGACGAAAATTGGCCGTTTTGCAGCGCGAATTGCAAGTTGCCCTGGAAGAAAGCGGCTCATTGAAAAAGGCCAAGGAACAATTCAAGCAACAGCTGATTTTGGCCATATCGTAAGTGTATACAGAACTTTAGATTTATTTAAATAGATAATGCCATTTTCAAGACAAATTTTCGTTTTTTCTCCCAACACAAATTCATGATTCATCAAATTAAAATAACGCTTTAACGAATCAAAATAAACGCTCTTAACGCCCTTGCAATTAAATTCTAATTGTAGAAACGTTAATTGGATTTGTCTAAGCGCCAGTTTCGCTTCATTTCACTCTTTAACGGATGAAATTAGCGCTCTTAAAACTTAAATTAACGCTCTTAGCTCTTAGAACTTAAATTTCATTGAGAAGTGTCAAATTAACGCACTTAACGCTCTTACAATTAAAATTTAATTGCAAGAGCGTTAATTTGATTTGTTAAAGCCGTAATTTCATTTTATTTCACTTTTTAACAAATCAAATTAACGATCTTAACAACGAAAATAACGCTCTTAGGTCTTACAATGAAAATTGAATTGTAGCAGCGCCAAATTAACGCTCTTAACGCTCTTGCAATTAAATTTTAATTGTGGGAGCGTTAATTTGATTTGTTTAAGCGTGAATTTCATTTCAATTCATCATCAACGTGGCGCGACAACCCGACGTCGGGCCTTGGCCGCCTGGAAATTCATTTCAATTCACTCTTTAACAAATTAAATTAACGCTCGTAGCGCTTACAATGAAAATTGAATTGTAGCAGCGCCAAATTAACGCACTTACAATTGAAATTTAATTGCAAGGGCGTTAATTTGATTTGTCAAAGCGCTCATTTCACTTCATTTCACTCTATAACGAATCAAATTAACGCTCTTAGCTCCAACAATTAAAATTTAATTGTAGCAGCGTCGAATGAACGCTCTTGCAATTAAATTTTAATTGTAGGAGCGTTAATTTGATTAGTTAGAGCGCTAATTTCACTTCATTTCACTGTTTAACGAATCAAACTAACTCTTTGGCTCTTATAATTAAAATTTAATTGTAGCAGCGTCAAATTAACGCGTTTAGCGCTCTTACAATTAAAATTTAATTGTAAGAGCGTCAATTTGATTTGTTGAAGCGTTGATTTAATTTCAATTCGCTCTTTAACAAATCAAATTAACGCTCGTAGCTCTTACAATTTAAATTTAATTGTAGCAGCGTCAAATTAACGCGCTGAATGCTCTTACAATTAAAATTTAATTGCAAGAGCATTAATTTGATTTGTTTAAGCGTTAATTTCATTTCAATTCATCATCAACGTGACGCGACAGCCTGACGTCGGGCCTTGGCCGCCTGAAAATTCATTTCAATTCACTCTTTAACAAATTAAATTAACGCTCGTAGCGCCTACAATGAAGATTGAATTGTAGCAGCGCCAAATTAACGCTCTTACAATTGAAATTTAATTGCAAGAGCGTTAATTTGATTTGTCAAAGCGCTCATTTCACTTCATTTCACTCTATAACGCTTCAAATTAACGCTCTTAGCTCTTACAATTAAAATTTAATTGTAGCAGCGTCGAATTAACGCTCTTACAATTAGATTTTAATTGTAGGAGCGTTAATTTGATTTGTTAGAGCGCTAATTTCACTTCATTTCACTGTTTAACGAATCAAACTAACCCTTTGGCTCTTATAATTAAATTTTAATTGTAGGAGCGTTAATTTGATTTGTTGAAGCGTTAATTTGATTTGATGAATTGCGTTGTGTTGTGAATTTGTGTTGAAAAAAAAAAAACGAAAATTCGTCTTGAAAATGGATAAAAATTACCCCGAGGAGGGGAAGGGGGCCGGCTCAACTACTATCAAGACGATTTGCCCATCCATTTGGTGTGTCAATCTATCGAACATAATCTCGTTACATGATTAACATATTACGATTTGCCCATTTTCGGTTTTTCGTTTCTTTTTTGATATTTTGCATAATAAAAGAAAATTCCGTAAGCTAAAAGTAGCAACAGCGACAGTGGCCCATTAATTTTATCGTAGAGCGCGCTGTTGGGATCGAGCCCCTTATTTTTTTTTTCGTTTTCTTTTCTTTTCGTTTCTTTTCTTTTTTTTTAATTAATTTTCCGGGTCTCCGGGCTTCCGATTAAAATATTCATACACACACAAATTTCATAAATTCCGAAACATAAAAAACGAAAATTAACATAATCAGTATCGCGCGGCTTACGGAGATTTATATGAGTCAATTTATGCGGATTTTGTGTTGTGTGTGATCGATTGCTCCACTGATTATGGGGATCGAAACCTTTAACCTACAAAAAACGTTGAGAATTCATTTTGATTTATTATGATTATTTTTTGTTACACACCCATTTTCAGACGTATCCAGTTGCAGTACGATCTACTCGAAAATGAGTACAGACAACATGCGATCGGTAGAATTCGTAGTTCAAACACTCGTGGACTGGGAAAGGTGAGTACACCTCATTTGTTTCTTTTTTCCTTTTATTTAATTGATTTTTGAAAAAAAAAAAAGCGCCATTGTGAATCCCCCCATTGTGAATTCTCCCATTGTGAACCACATTCTGGAAAATCGGCTCCAGGGGTTTTACGACCATATTTGTCACGGGGGGGGGGGGGGGGCGAGGAGGGGCTTTAACAGACGGTCCTCAAAAGGGGGGGGATTTACGCGGTATAGCTCACTGCCAGGTGGTGAAACACTTCCTTTAATCAGTTCAGAGATATTTTGGCTGCTTGATCGAGGATTACAAATTTATGAGGTTCGTCTCTTGAGTTATATTTTTAAGCCTACTATAATGGCTCACCGCGCGCTTCGCGCGCACCTCGCAATCTAAATATTTAACTTGCGCCGCCTTATCCTTGATAGTCAGCTCAGAGGGGGAGTTAACGCACTCCCCCAGATCAGTTCAGAGGCATATTTTGCGCTGATTGTTGAAGTCATGTGACGAGGTGTACGCGATGAGCCCAAGGAAAAGGACCCACAAGGGTTGCTAAGGGCGAGCCGGAACGCAAGTCCACTGCGATGAGTTCGAGAGAAAGGACCCACGACAAGGATTATCAAGGACAGGATATACTCAAGTTGAGTACGGTCACAAGTAAATCAAGAGATGAGTCTCCTTTTAGCTCGATACACTTGACGCAGCGATGCTCCAACTTCTTTAACCCGTCTGAAAAATAAGTTTTCTCGAGGTCTGCAAAGTAGGCCTTCGTGGCGGCGATGACCTCCTCATTCGACTCAAATTTCTGCCCGCCGAGTGACTTTTTCAAGTTTGGAAACAAAAAGAAGTCGCACGGAGCCAAATCTGGAGGATACGGCTGATGGGGCAGCATTTCGTGGCCCAATTCGACCAATTTGGCCGTGGCGACGGCGGAGGTGTGAGCCACGGTGCGTTGTCATGATGGAAGAGCACTTTTTTCTTCGCCAAATGGGGCCGTTTTTTCTGCAATTCGGCGTCAAATCGGCCCAATAATTCGGCGTAGTAGAGCCCTGTGACCGTTTTGCCCTTCTCCAGGTAGTCGATGAAGATCACACGTTTTGAGTCCCAGAAAACGGTGACCATCACCTTTCCCGCCGATAGGACAGCCTTCGCCTTCTTCGGAGCACGTTCGCTGGGTGAACTTCACTGTTTCGACTGTTCCTTGGTCTCTGGTGTGTACTAGCGGATCTATGTTTCGTCGACGGTCACGAAACGACGCAGAAACTCCTTCGGATTGCGCTTAAACAGCGTCAAACACTGATCTGAAGTGATCTCACGGTTGCGCTTGTTGTCCAGAGTGAGCAAACGCGGCACGCATCGCGCCGATAGCTTTCTCATGCCCAAAATTTGGTGCAGGATATGACCCATGCGGTCTTTTGAGATGCCTACTGTCTCAGCCATCTCGCGCACCTTCGATCGGCGGTCTGCCAATACGAGATCGTGGATTTTTGTCACGTTATCCTCTGTGGTAGCCGTTTTTGGGGCACCTGGGCGTAGCTCATCAAAAACCGACATGCGACCACGTTGAAACTCGTTAAACCAATTCTTGACGGTCGCCATCGAAGGAGAAGAGTCACCAGCATCCAAGCCCTCTTTGATTTCGCTGTGCGATTTCCCTCCAAAAAAAAAAAACAAAAATTCGAATCAATGACTGATATTGCTGCTTTTTCCAATTTTCTAAAATCCACGGACACGCCCGCGAAAGTGGCGCCATCAGGCGGTGAGGCTAAGTACTTATCGGACCGCCCTCTTAAGGAACACTTTTTCCATGGCTTATTGCGCGCTTGGCGCGCAACTTGCCTCCTAAATACTTGGCTTTCATCGCTTCTGATGTAAGGAGCGTCACTGATGCCATTATTGGGCGCGAAGCTCGCGGTGAGCCGAAGAAAAAGTGTTCCTTGTATACTTGTAACAATTTTCCTCTGGCTCACCGCGCGCACCTCGCATTCCAAATACTTTGGCAGCGCTCCAAGGAGCGCTGGCCTGTCCTTAACCGCTCAACAATGGCACCAGTGATGCTCCCTACATCAGAAGCGATGAAAGCCGAAGTATTTAGGAGGCGAGGTGCGCGCGAAGCGCGCGGTGAGCCATAGACAAAGTCTTCCTTGGGAAGTTGTAAGAATTTTCCTCTGGCTCACCGCGCGCTTCGCGCGCACCTCGCCTTCCAGTTACTTTGGCAGCGCTCCAAGGAGCGCTGCCCTATCCTTAATCGCTCAATAATGGCACCAGTGGCGCTCCTACATCAGAAGCGATGAAAGCCGAAGTATCCAGGAGGCGAGGTGCACGCGAAGCGCGCAGAGAGCCATAGAAAAAGTGTTCCTTGTGTAGTTGTGACAATTTTCCTCCGGGGAGCCCTGGCCTGTCCTTAATCGCTCAATAATGGCACCAGTAACGCTCCCTCGCGCGTATAATTCTTTTGCAAACTTAGGTCACTGGTCACCTGACTTATCGGGACAGCGGGGTAGTCACCGGAATCAACATGCCGATTCTGTAGGAATGGACATGCCTTTCGATCGGTAATAGTACAAGTATCCCAACCTCAAATGAGGTCTAGTGTTAACCTCAACCATCAAGCAATAACGCCACTCAATCCGCCCGAATTGCCAAATTCCACTGCCGCCATCTGAAGGCTTCCTTGGCGAACGCATTCAGTTTCCTTCTACCCAGACACTCAACGACATCCGGTAACCCATTACTAAGATGCGCCCCGAAAGCGTACAGATCCCTAATGTCCGAGTACGCCGGACACAGATATAGCACATGCACACAGTCCTCTGGCGAACCCCCTGTAATGAACCATATTATGGTCTAGTAGTGCTGCTCCCACCAGCAGATCGAAGCAGCACCTGATGAGTAGTGATCTGTTGGTGGTACGAAACCAGAGGCCGAGGGTCCCATTACACCCGGACTCAGGTGCGACCGTGTGGGCGTCTGATCCGTCCGTCAACCATTCCATCCTTATCGACTATTTTTTGTTATACCCCATTTTTACCTCCCCTGTTGGTGTTGTCTTCCCCAGGCCTATGAATTTTTGTTAATACGTAAAGGACAGGGGCAACGAGCGGCGAAAACCCCGCCCACATCTCCCGAACTGAGCTACAGCAAGCATAGGCCGTTGCTTAGCTCGTTGAGGGGCCTTTTTCTTCGTCAGATGGCACGGCCCGACCTTCACGGTAATATGCTACCTTAGGCTCCGTCCCCACGGGCATCTTCGGATGCCCACCAAACCGTCCGTTACACCCCACACGAAGGACAAGCGTCACTGACGAAGAGTCTTCGTCTCAACAGGAATTCGTTCAGAGAACCGTGTTCAGTGATAAGGAAACACGGACTTCGATTGGAGTCTAAGTCTAGGTTTCCTTGTACCATCCGTATGTCACGGACGCACTCGAACGTTACTCCACCGTATGCGGACGCGTCCCATCTAGATCTCTCTCGCAGACATACCATTCACACCCCCGAAGGACAACAGAGCAGAGCAGTCCGGCAGCGGTATCTCTCTCCCAATATGGAAGCACTTCCCCAGACAGAGAAACTCCAAATCAATGGGAGGCACACCACTGTCATCTTTACTAACAGACCGGACTGTCAAAGGAATGACGTTGTTGTTGTTTTTGTGGTAGCGATGCTTCAAATACTGCAGTTCTTCTTGCATCGAGGGTATTGGGCAGCTCTTGGCCGTCGAAAAACGGGTCGTTCCGGTACGAAGAACCGGCTGCCGCAGGAACGAAAGAAATGACGTCATGACAAGCAGTGAACCATATGTAAACAAAGTAAAGAACGCATGCAGCCGACTTTATAAAATTTCGCTATTTTCGTGCGTAAAGGTGAGTTTAGTGTCGCGATTTCAAGTGCAATTGAAAGCAGTGCTTGTCAGTGACATGTGAAAGTGAAACAAAAACGCAAGGTGCCGTGAACTACCGACCAAAACGAACTGCTCGAAAGTGCGCGAGGCAAAAGTGCGGTTATAAAAAAGCGAAACGGGAAATTTCGCATTTGTCATTAATTTGCCAGCAATTTGGCTAATGTGAATGGTGCAGCACTACCCTGCGACTAATCCTCGGAAGTCCGGAAGTGCCCCAAAAAGTGACTGTAAAGTGGCTGTCAAATGACAACATTTCAGATTATTTCCGGCCTTTTCATCGGAATTCATAGGTTAAGTTTACGTTTTTTTGTTGTGCTAATATTTACGTAGAGTGAAGCGCCCGGAAATGCGGATCTTGTACAACGATGCGGATGCACCGGACGTAAGTTTCACCGCAGGGCATCTAGTCCTGTCAGCTGTAGTGATTCTTTCGTCTGGCTCGTCAACATCGTGCTCAAGACCTGCATTTTCGGGAGCATCAATTCACTAAAATATTAACACAAAAAAAAACTTCTTGTTGCCCTATGAATTCCGATGAAAAGGCTGAAAATTATCTGAAATGTTGTCATTTGACAACCACTTGACAGTCACTTTTTGGCGCACTTGCGGGAGTTTCCGCTGAATTCACCGGCCCGAGGATTAGTTCCGGGGTAGTGATGCACCTTTCACATTAGCCAAATTGCCGGTAAATTAATGAAAAATGCGAAATATCCCGTTTCGCACTTTCCTAACCACACTTTTGCCTCGCGCACTTTCGAGCAGTTCATTTTGGTGGCGTCCGCCTGAGAATGCTGTCATGAAGGCACTATCAACGATTGTTCCATTTGCTGGACTCAGACGGAAACACACGTGGATCGATCAGATGAAGAAGGAACAACAACGCGTTAATCGCAGCGATGATACGATCCAAGACCGAGCTGCCTGCAGAAGGAAGCTGAGATTATACCACGCCAGAATGGGCGAAGTGTCAACACCACAGGCAGAGCAACGCGAAGCCGCAGAGTGGTATGAAAGGGCAAGACAGAGGAAGAGTCATAGCGAGTGAAGATCGCTTTTATTGCGAATCGATGAAGAGCTTCCCCCCCCCCCCCCCCCCCCCCCCCACCTCTAATATTTGGATTAAGGCGCGTTGACATAATCAAACTACGGTTTGACAACCGACTTGAACATATCAACCCCTTGTCAAACTGGTTGTTTGGTTTGGTCATGTCAACGCGCCTTTAAGGGGACCAAAAGTGCCATGCCTCCCCCCCCCCTCCCTCGGCGCCTATGAGCAGAGGAGTATTTGACGCGCTGCTGTGTCCAAATGTCACAATCCTTTCAATTAAATGACAAGCTCCTCGCGCCTCACTTCGATTGACGAAACCCGATTTCCTTTTTTTTGTAACCCCTTGTCGAGGTGGAAGTAGGACTGGATGAAATAATTATCCTTAATGACAATGGCGCAATTTTCTCGTTAGACAGACGCCACCCCATACAGAACTTGAATGTCCTGGCCCTGCTGGCATTATCATACATGTCACCTGTGGCTCGGCTCGCAAAGGATATATGCCGTGAACTTGTCCTGCCGGAATTTCACTCATATCGGGCGGCGTCCTTTTTGTTATATTCCGATTCCGAATACGTTTCACCTCGCCTGATATATGATACGAGGGAGCGCATAAAAGTGCGCTCAGGAGCGCGAGAAAAGGACGTGCGCGGGATAGAATTGCAGGGTTGGGGGTGGGGCAGCCAAGGTCGCGTCTTGCGCATAATGTGAGTGTAGGAGATTCACACCCTTTGTCAAGCTTTTATGGTATCTTCGTCCTTCCTTTGGCTGATATTGCCACACATAAATGCCCGTGTGGATGCAGGAGTGAGTCGGGCAGGTAGAGGAGCCGGGGAGAAGCGATTTCCAGAGAGAGAGAGATCGAGGGAAGAGGGTCGTCTTCCTCCACCCATTGTTATGGCGCTCGACTATAAACGGTCTAGTCTGGTGGGGTGCTATGGTATCGACAACAAAAGGATGCGTGTGAATTCCCCCCGCCTGCGGAAAAGGACGCGCGAGAAAATGACCGAAAAAATGCAATAAACCCACTTCTCCGTCTGCGCGCCCTCCCCCTGGCGCTTCTTGTAAAATAATATTCAAATTACATGCCCAAACGAATCGCGTGTGTGTGGAGAAGTCGTGTCCTGGACGTCAGGAGAAATGTGTGTCTGGGATCCGCGCCATGTCCTGTCCAGTAGCAGTAGATGCGTATAGCGTAGGATCGTAGACTTTTTCGTGCGCGAAGCTTTCGGTTGTTTCTGTTTTTCTGTCGTTGTTTTTTTTTCCACGACTCGTCACTCGCTCCCCCCCTTGTACATACAGGGCACGGTGGTGTAAAGGTGCGCAAAGGAATGTAAACAACTCGCACAGGACATTTTCGGTCACGTCACGGACAGTGTGAAAGGGATTCGAAATAATAATAATAATAAAAAGGATAAAGGCGACGTCTCCTTTTTCGGATTTTGTAGATTTTGTGTCTGTTTAGCGTGTAGCGTTGTCCTACGATCCCGCGGTGCCCGGTTTGATTGCCACAGAGGCTAGTGCAATGTGTCTACTGTCGCGCCCCCTCCCCTCTTCCTCCGTGTGTATGATGTTGTGATAAATATTTGACTCCTTCTATCCCGACGTTTTAATTCGCGCGGTGTGCTTGTGAGAGAGTTGGATTGTCGAATATGTTGCAAAAACAGCAACAGCAGCCGCCGCCCCAGCAGCAGCAGCCGCAGCGTCCCAAGCCAGCTGTTCCGGCCAAACCCACCAATATACCCCCTCATCCGCCCTACCATACACGCACCAATAGTCGATCGAATGCAACTGGTCGTCCGTCAATGATGGTGGGTCAAACAACATCGGCGGCCGCTTCGGCACCCACTCCGGCAGCGACCAAACCGTCGAATCATGTGCTGCCTTCATCGCCCAACATTAGCTTCACCAACGATTGTTGTGGCATGCTTTTGGTCGGCACTGGTTGCACCAGCGCCACTAGTTCCTCCAAACACCATCATGACCCCGAGGCCGACGCCGCGAAGCAGATTCATCATCCCGGCACGGCAGCGTCCAATATGAATAACAACAACAATAACAACAACAACAACACCATTCACCAACATCAGGATAGCAGTAACGGTCTACCGTCGCAGACGTTGGAATGCGACGCAGCTGGTGGTGTGGCAATCAATGTCGGGGGCGGTCCGATCGGACTATCCGGCGGCTCGCCGCCACCACTGCAATCGGCCACGTCCTCACTATCGGCGAGCTGCAACAAAATCGTGCAGAGTCTGAACTGTACATGTCACAGTGGCGTCGATAAGACACATTCGAAGCAGCGTTGTCCGGACACGGCGTCAACCGTTTCGTCCTGTTCGGGAGGCTTTCGCGATTCCGATTTTCTAGCGAAGCAGGCTGCCTATGCGAGCGCCAGCGAGAATGATTCATCGAAAAAACAGCCCCCCGCCGCCGCCTCCGCCACTGTCACTGGCATGAATCCGAGTATATCATCGCAAAAACTCCAATTTATGCAGACCAGCAAGCAGTTGGATCAAATGCTCGCTCAGCGACTGCAACAACCATCGGTTTCGACGCCGGTTGTCGGTTTGTCGACCGGGGCCGCCAGTGGATCGATTGCGATAAAACTCGCTGCCGACTCAACAGCAGCCGCACAGGCAGGAGGGGCAGCAGCCGGAGGAGGAGCAGTTGCGGCCGCTGCCAAGAAGCGTATGTCCAACAGTTATGGCAGCTCAACGGATACATCGATTTTCTACCATCCAGCACACTCGCTGCAATACAGCAGTGTCGATCTAACCCTGACACCAACATCAACATCTGTCGCAAGCGCCGCATCAGCGGCATCCGCGCATTCGGCCAGCGCGACGTCGACCGATGCCGATAGACATCCGGCCTTAAATTTGCATTTCAGCAAATTGCAGGAGGAGATGAAGCAACAATGCAAACTCATTCAGGACAAACATTTGATTGAACGGCGACCGCCGCAACAGTACTATCGATCGATTTCAACGGACGATCTAACGGTAGGCGAGGGGATCTGTTGAACTTTTTTTTTGTTCTTGTTTTCACCTCCGGGAGGGTGTCCAGCGCTCACGAAAGAAAGGAAAAACACTTGAAATTTGATGTCCCCCAAATTTTGCTGGAGCTTACCATGCCCCGCGCCCCCTTCGAAGAAGAGAGACTGGCTGCGTTCCTGCGAACGAATCAAGCATTTGACATTTCTCAAACTCTCCTCCATATGCCATTGTACAGACAACTGTCAATTTTCGGATCTGAAATGTTCCCCTCCGGATCAGAATACTTTTCATATCCTAAAATTGACAGTTATCTGATTGACAGTATTCTGATCCGGAGGGGAACATTTCAGATCCTAAAATTGACAGTTGTCTGTACAAATTTTAACGGACGGGAAAGCATATGGAGGAGAATTTGAGAAACGTCAAATCCTGATTCGTTCGTAGGAACGCAGCAAATTATGCGGTACAGCTGCCTCACTTCAAAACAGGCTCGAGTCCCTCTCTCACAATTTGTGGATCAGCAGATGTCTATTTTACTGAGCCTACAGTCTCAACTTTCAGACCACGATTCAGGATTCAGTTGTGCGAGGCAAGCGGAACAGAATTTGACATTTTTCGAATTCTCCGCCATATGCTTTCCCCTCCGGCAAAAATTTGTACGGACAACTGTCAATTTTCAGATCTGAAAATGTCCCAAAGTATTCTGATCTGGAGGGGAACATTTTCAGATCCAAAAATTGACAGTTATCTGTACACATTTTACCGGAGGGGAAAGCATATGGAGGAGAATTCGAGAAATGTCAAATACAAATCTCACACATAATCTCTCTGTCTCTCCATTGCCCTAACCCCTTGTGCGGCATAGCGCGTCAACTGTTCCATGTGGCCCCAGTTGACGTTTCGTTGGCATAAACTGGTTTCGGAGAATACAGTTGCCGGCATGCACTTCCTGCACATCTATGGCCACGAACCTCGTCGTGGACGGGATTCGAACCCGAAACGCCGGTAGTCAAACATGAGAATGATGCCTGAACACACTGCGCTACCGGTCGCACCGTATTCTGATCCGGAGGGGAACATTTTCAGATCCAAAACTGTCTGGCTGGAATTGACAATTGTCTGTACACGTTTTACCGGAGGGGAAAGCATATGGAGGAGAATTTGAATCCGCTCGCAGGAGCCCACACATAGTCTAGGCCAGGCAAAATTTTCTCAATCTCTCTGGAGCCTAAATTCCATGTTGGTTTGAAAATGTGCAGAACAGCACTGTACAGGGCAATGCTCGGCGAGTTTTGAAAAGTTTTGTGCAGAGCAGCACTGTAGCGAACGCGAGTGAACCTTTTTGCTTATTTTTTCCCCTTTTGAGTTTTTCCCCCGAACAACTGCTGAACACTTATTGCATTTTTGTTTTTCTATCCATTTTCAGAGTAATCGAAGTCAGCCGGCGATGGGAGTGAAGCAGACACCAAAGTCGAGGGTGAGTTTCATAGAATTGAATTTTTTTGTTTTGATCCTTTTAATGACCAAAGTTTGGATGAAAATGCAATCAGAATTGGACTCTCTGAGCAGCACGCACAGAAGGCTCTCCCAGTTTAGTCTTTTTAGCAGGGGCCGCCGGGGGGCTCTCCAAAATCCTCCGAGTCCTCAAGCCGGTTTTTCTACGATTGTTTCGTCAACGCGTCTAGCGTCTTTGCAAACCTTTCTCTTTGCCAAATTAGCAAACGATAACTAGACATGCCGCCACACACTCGACGATTATGACGACGGACGTGACCGCGCTTAGGTAACCCACGTACGTACTCGTTGGTCGTTGCGTACTATCATCAATTACACATCCCAAGCATAGCGCAGTCATCAAAATGATGTTTTATGACTTTACTACTATGGCCTCTGTCGAGCGTTCGAGCCGGTTCGTTGAGTGCCCATCAAGTACGGGGCACCCAGGCCAGTCGCCCCATCGCATAGTTCGGTTCACTTTCACTTCTTTCTCTTCTCGGATTGCGCAGTACAACGCGCGTATGCAAACCTTTACGTACCGCGCTCAGGTAATCCGTAAACATGCACACGTAATCTGAGCTGAGCCCCGCAACCCATAGACGCGATAAAAACCTATTGCATAGACACTTACCGAATTTATGGAATGCGATGGCATGTCGATAGGGCAATGGCTCTGCGGAGAGGGAGAGAGAGAGGGGCCTTTGGAGCCCGGGGAAATTGAGGAAGAAAATCCGCGCGATAGTCAGGCTCTTTCTCTCTCTCTCTCTCTAGAGTCATGTGACGTGAGAGGCCTTTACAGCCTGGGCCTAAATTTTGAAAATATAAATCCCACGCTCAGATCTCATGCTGAGCCTAAATTTTTAGGATCATTTTTCATCTTGCTCACCGCGCGCACCTCGCCTTCTAGATGCTTTGGCAGTGCTCCAAGGAGCACGGCCCTGCCTATGATCGCCCAATAATGGCATCAGTGACGCTCCCTACATCAGAAGCAGGGCAGCGCTCCTCGGAGCGGTGCAAAAGTATTCAGAAGGCAAGGTACGCGCGTAAATTCCTCCCTCCTAGGTTCTGGATTTTTTTCTGTGGATGACATTAATCAGGTAGAAAAGGACGCCTCTGAAATGATGAAGGCTGCGTCACAACAGCGCAAGGAACTTCAAGGACGAGACAGCATTTGTTTGAGATCACGGTCACGGTATTCAGAAGGCGAAGTGCGTGCGAAGCACGCGGTGAGCCATAGAAAGAGTGTTCCTTGCGTAGTTGTCACATTTTTTCCGCACCTCGCCTTCTAAATCTTTCGCAGCGCTCCAAGCTGCCCTGACCTCGATCTCAAAGAAGTACTGTCTCGTCCTTGTAGGAGGCGAGGTGCGTGCCAAGCGCGCGGTGTGTCTTAGAAAGAATGTTCCTTCCTATGGCTCACCGCGCGCTACGCGCGCACCTCGCCTTCCTAATACTTTACCAGCGCTCCAAGCTGTTCTGTCCTTATTCGCCCCATAATGGCACCAGTGACGCTCCTTACATCTGAAGCGATGAAAGCCGAAGAATTTACGAGGCAAGGTGCGCGCGGAATGAGTGTTCCTTGCGTAGTTGTAACATTTTTCCTCTGGCTCACCTGAGGGGGAGATGGCTGAGCAGGAGGTGGTCAGCGCAGCCGCATATGGTCCAATTGCGGGGAAATGGGTTTAAAATCGCAAAGACGAATGGGGTGTAAATTTTTTTTTGGTTGACGACCCCACATTGGGCGTCATTGTGAGACCAAGGACTGATGCGGCGAGAAGGCGAAAAAGAACACATCGAGTTGTGGGCGATCCAGGGTGGAGGTTAATTTTTTTCGCGTCGTGGACCCCACATTGGTCGCCATCGTTATACCCCACATACATGGAGCGATCCGTCGCCCGATTGATCGGCCGATGGATCGCCACAAAATATCAGCTGAGCAAAATTATATGGAACTGTCAAAAAAAGTCCAGATCCATCGGCCGATCGATCGCTGCGTGTAATGGTGGGTCTTAGATCAAGGACTGATGCGGGGAGAAGGCGGAGAAAAAAACGTGTCGGCGGCGAAGGTCAATTTTTTTCGCCGCGGATCGCCCAGATCAAAGACTGAATGCGGCAAAAAGGCAAAGAAAAACATTTCGGTGACGGGAATGCCGATTTTTTCGTTGTGGACCCCACATTGGGCGCCACTTTAATATCTAGAACTGAACGTGGCAAAAAGGCGAAAACAAACGTTTCGGCGACGAGAATTCATGGTTAATTTTTTCGCCGTGAACCCTGCATTGGGCACCATTCAAAAATCTCAAACTAAATACAGAGAAAAGGCGAAAAAACAACGCTTCGGTGATGGGAACCCAAGGTGGAGGTCAAATTTTTCGCAGAAGACCTCACAATTGGGCGTCATTTTAACATTTAGCACTGAAAACGGCATAAAGGCGAAACATACGTTTCGGGGCGGCGGCAATCCAAGGTGGAGGTCAATTTCTTCGCAGTGAACTCCACTATTGGGCGCCAATTTAAAATCAAAGACTGGATACGGAGGGAAGGCGAAAAATCAACGTTTCGGCGACGGGAATCCAAGGATGGAGGTCGATTTTTTCGCCGTGGACCCCGCAATTCGGCGCCAATTTAAGATCTAAGTCTGAATGCGGCAAAAAAGGCGAAAAATACGTGTCGGGGCGGAGGGAATCCGAGGAGGAGGTCATTTTCTTCGCCATGGACCCCACATTGGGCGCCATTTTAAGATCCAGGACTGAATGCGGCAAAAATGCGGAAAAAACGTTTCGGCGACGGGAATCCGAGGTGGAGCTCAACTTTTTCGCCGCAGTCCCCACAATTGAGTGCCATTCAAAAATCTAATCTAATCCAAATCTAAAAGGGGCAAAAACAACGCTTCAGCGACGGGAGTCCAAAGTGGAGGTCAAGTTTTTCCCCGTGGGGTCCACGGCGAAAAACAATAAATAACAATTGGGCGCCATTTTAAAATTTAAATCTAGGCTAAATGCAGAAAAAAGGCAAAAAATCAACGTTCCGACGACGGGAATCCAAGGTGAAGAAGAATTTTTTCGCCGTGGAACCCACATTGGGTGCCAATTTAAAATCAAAGACTGGATACGGAAGAAAGGTGAAAGATCAACGTTTCGGCGACGGGAATCTAAGGAGGAGGTCTTTTTCTTCGCCGTGCACCCCACATTGGGCGTCATTTTAAGATCTAGGACTGAACGCGGCAAAAGGGCGAAAAAAGACGTTTCGGCGACAAGAATGCAAGGTCAATTTTTTCGCCGTGGACCCACAATTGGGCGCCAATTTAAAATCAAAGACTGAATGCGGCAAAAAGGCGAAAAAATAACGCTTCGGCGATGAGGATCCAAGGTGAAGGTCAATTTTTTTCACCGTAGACCCCACATTGGGCGCCATTTAAAAATCTAAAACTGAATGCGAAGAAAAGGCGAAAAATCAACGTTTCGGCGACGGGAATTCAAGGTGGAGAAGAAGTTTTTCTCCGTGGACCCCGCAATTGAGCGCCATTTTACGACCTAGGACTGAATTTGGCAAAAAGATAAAAAATACGTTTCGGGGCGGCGGGAGTCCAAGGTGGAGGTCAATTTTTTTCGTCGATGATCCCACATTGGGCGTCAATTTAAAACCAAAGATTGGATTGGGAGCAAAGGCGAAAAATCAACGTTTCGGCGACGAGAGCCCAAGGTAGAGGTCAATTTTTTCGCCGTGGACCCCACATTGGTCGCCATTTAAGAATCCCAAACTAAATGCAGAGAAAAGGCGAAAAATCAACGTTTCGGCGACGGGAGTCCAAGGTGGAGGTCATTTAATTTTTCGCCGTAGACCCCACAATTGGGCGCTATTTTAAGATCTAGGATTGAATGCGGCAAAAAGCCAAAAAAAAAAAAACGTTTCGGCGACGAGAATCCAAGGTCAACTTTTTTCGCCGTGCACCCCACATAGGGCGCCATTTAAAAACCTAAAAGTAAATGCGGCAAAAATCCAAAAAGAAACAACGGTTCGGCGACGGGAATCCAAGGTGGAGGTTAATTTTTCACCGTGGACCCCACATTGGGCGCCATTTGAAGATCAAAGCCTGAATGCGGCAAAAAGTCGAAAAAAACGTTTCGGCGACGGGAATGTCAAGTTTTTCGTTATGGACCCCACATTGGGCGCCAATTTACAATCAAAGACTGAATGCGGCAAAAAGGCGAAAAAAAAACGTTTCGGCGACGAGAACCCAAGGTGGAGGTAAATTCTTTCGCCGTGGACCCCACATTGGGCGCTAATTTAAGATCTAAGACCGAATGCGACAAAAAGGTGAAAAATACTTGTTGGAGCGGTGGAACTCCAAGGTGGAGGTCATTTTTTTTGTCGTGAACCCCACATTGGGCGCCAATTTAAAATCAAAGACTGGATACGGAGGAAAGGCGAAAAAGCAACGTTTCAGCGACGGTAATCCAAGCTGGAGGTAAATTTTTTTCGTCGGTGACCCCACATTGGGCGCCATTTTAAAATTAAAGACTAAATGCGGCTGAAAAGAAACATATCGACGGCGGAGAAGAATTTTTTCGCCGTGAACCCCACAATTGGGCGCCATTGGAAGGTCGAGGACTTGTCTTGCGGAGCAAATTCCGAGTATGCTACAAATTGACCGACAAGAATAGACCGAATCGATCACACACACACTGTAATTCATAATAAAGACTTTCCCAAAGTACTTAAAAAACAATTTCAAAAATTTGCAATGTCAAGAAGTTTTGAATTTTCGTTTGTTTTTTTTTTTTCCAATACATTTTGAAGTCACCCTTAAATGGCATAATTTTCCCACGAGGCGCTTCGTTCGTATGTGACTTGTATAGAACATGATTTGAGTGTGTTTGGATGTGTGTTTGCCTGTGCTATGTGCACAGATGCGCGAAAGAGAACGCGCGCAAGTACATTTTTATGTTGTGCCGTCGGCATTCATTAGACATCACTTTCCAGGTGTGTTTTTGTACCGCTCTATCAACAAAATGTATCTTTGTATCTGTTTTTATTTTTTAATTACAATGACAGTTTAATGGCTGTCTCTCTCTCTCCGGGAGAGGGAATCTCGCTGTCTCTCTGACGAGACGACGATGCGAACGAGCCGCTTGTGGCAGGGCTGAGACTATGATCTCTGATGGGGTGTTTTGTTGCTGTTTATGTTTACTACGGGGACTCCGTCGTATAACTGTGCGCGCGTTCAATTCACCCAGATCCGTAGATCAGGGGTTCATTGTCCCGCGGTACGTTAATAAATTAAAAATTAGCTGTGAGTACTATTAGAACTGCGACACCGTCCCAAGATTGTCAGTAAAAGACGGTTACGGATCGAAGGTGTATGCTAGATCGTGGATTTGCCCCGGGGTCAAAGCTACCCTCGCGGGCTGTTGTTTATGGAAAATCATGATCCAGATCGAAGCGAAACGAACACAGCTAAATAATTGACTATACGCGGAGAGACACCATCATGTTTGTTGTACATTAAAATGCTCAATTATGTGCCTTGGGGCTTGTTGGTTGCATGTGATGTATCTGTGACTCTGAAACGCGCGCGTGTTTCTATGGGCACGGAGGAGAGGAGCTCGCTTGGCGTACAGTGTAGCTGGGTGTACAGTAAGAAAATAAAAAATATATGAAGCAGAAGCAGTCGTTGTTGAGAGAGAGTTGCCCGCTGCGCTGAAAGAAAAAGCGGGTTTTCTTCTCGGTATCGGCAATCTGTATCTATAGTACGCTACGCGTATTAACTACGTGTTTTGCGTCGTCACGAGTCGTGTCGCGCGAGCGATATATATTTATATTTGTGCGTCCAAGAACGTGTCCTCGCGGGATCCTGATTTGCCCGAGAGTGCGCGCGCGCGCGTTTGTGTTTGGTTTGTTCCCTTTCAAAAAGTGTGTGTGTGTATCTCACGCGTCGTCCCGCATTTACTACACTACACGCCCAAACAGAACAGAACAGCAACCGCAGCAGTGCAAGTTCAATTCACAGATAGTCCCAGATCCAGTTTGCCTGAATACTTAGTACTGGAATTGAAGCGCGACGAGACGAGAGACAGAGAGGGAGAGAGATAGAGAGAGCCAGCGAGGTCGTGCCGACCCAGCAGACCCACCGTGCGTGACATGTGTGACTAAAGGGTCACACAGTGGCGCGGTGCATTTCACCCACACAAAACGCAAGGACCCTACTCGCTCTCTCTCTTTTAGATACTCAGCGCAGCGCACTATCGAACAATACACACCGAATAGTGTCCTTGTCGCGCGCCCGTTAACTATACACTCCTTGCAATTCGTATCTTGTATCTTCGGGCACGTATCCTTGCACCCGGCGCGACACGCATCCATTGCCGGCGAGGAGGAAGTCCTGAGCTTCGGCATACTCGTCGCGCGCGTTCATTTCGCATATATCCTGTGCGTGTATAGGTTCCTGCTCCGTCACGAGATGTCACCGTCACCGTGCGCACACTCGGTCCATTCCGGTGGCCTAGTACGAGTCCTTCGTGGGCAGGAGGTCGCCACTCTCCTCGTTCGCTTGCCAACGATGATAATATCACCCTGTCAAAGTATCCTTCGCGGCTAATATTTACACCGGCCGCCGGTGTGATACCGGCTTTATGATACTCTCGCGTGTAAAACATGTCGGCGCGTCCATGTCCTCCTCCTGATCCGATCATGTACAAGTGGTCGTCGTCGTCTCGCATCGATTCTCCAAAACAGGCTGCCCACTCAAAATGACCTCCATAAACTCGTTGGAGTGGCGGTCCTTGGGATCCTCTATGTCTAGTGGTTCATCGACGCTGTGACTCCTAGTGTGTGTGTGCGTTGTGTTTTTTTTAATTCGTACCGAAGGACACTCGCCGCATCCCTTTAGCGCGCGGATGTCGGTCCACAAGTGTGTGAAACGGGCGAAAACAAAAACGAAAAAAATTTGAAATTCAAAAGGACAAAACGAATTGTGTGCCAAGGACTCGACGCGTGATCCTGTAGAATTGTGCATGTGTCCGCCGTGCGGGTCACAGCCATTTTTAGGGGTGCTCCCACATGTGCTGTGCTGTGCGTATTATTGTGTGTGATACCCTCCTCGCCACCCCCCTTAAAGCAGTGTGTCGATAGTAACGAACGGGTGCAACAGAGAGTCCCCTGTCCCCTCAACACCAGGACGCCATCATATCTTCGACGAAGGAGCAACATCAGCAGCCTACAACCGTAACTCATAGTACAGGTTTTGCATCTTCCCGATTTTTAATTTTTATGTTTTCTCGTAAAATCTTAACGTGGTCCACCTTAAATCTATTTTGCCAAGCGTGTGTGCCCACGGGGGCCATGCCGCCATCTATGGTGGATGAAAAGAAACCACGCAAAGTACCGGTATTGGAAAAAGATTTGTTGCAATGTGGGACAGCGCGCGCTAGTAAATACTTTGTATCTTTGTATCTTGTTTGGTTGTCGTCAACGTCTTGAATGTTGCTGCCGATGTTGTGTTTGTCCATAGGCCGGCCATCGCGCGGCTTTGTGTTTGCACAAGCAGCACACACACGCACACACTTCCTTCCTCCCGCCGACACATCGAGTTTCAACTTCTACTTGAGATACATATTTGGGTCAAAGAACCCCGCAGGCTATAAAACGTGCAGTTGTGTTGCACACACAACGCTCAATCGCTTGTAGCAATACAAACCTTAAGGATATACATATCTCACACACAGCCTGACGCTGCGCTATGACCTCAATTGCCGCGAGACCGCAGTGACGTGTACCCTAATGCCTTAAGGATATTGGCGATCTCGTAATTGGCAAGAGGGAGGGAACGAGAGAGAGAGCTGAAGGCTGATTCAACTCTTTTACGGCTAGAAATTAAGTCCCTAAAAAAACAGATGTTTTCAAGTCTGGATACCACTACTCTCCCCTTTATTGCTTCTCAAAGTGAAAATAGAACTGTTCAAACCTCTCTCGAGGACTTCTCAAGATGTGCGGAATTTTTTCAGTCGTTCTCAAAGTGTCCCACGGGTGCACTATCTGAAAATTCTAAGAAATTATGTCCAGTCCTTATACGAATTCTCTCGCTGGATGTTTTCGCGAAAAAAAAATGTTTGTAACTTTCCAGGACTTCTCAAAGTGTCTGCGATTTTTTTCTCCAATGTCCAGTCATTCTCATAGTGTCCTGGGAATAAGGAAGGAAGGGGCTGTTATATAATTTTTAACATTTTCGTTTGGCTCACCGCGCGCACCTCGCCCCACCTTCATTTATGCAGCGCTCCGAGGAGCGCTGCCTTGTCCTTGAAGACTTTTCAGGGGATGTAAGGCTTCCCCTAGGATTCACGCACATCGACAAACACCTAAATTTCGATCCAGCCAGCCAAGATTCCTCTAAACTGAAGTAGGGGGCGCATTACACATCCCCTGAAGAGTCTTCAAGGATAAGGCAGCGCTCCTTGGAGCGCTGCAGTAATACTTGTAGGGCGAGGTGCGCGCGAAGCGCGCGGTGAGCCCCAAGGAAGAGGCTGTAATATAATTTTAAACATTTTTCGTTCGCTCACCGCGCGCTTCGCGCGCACCTCACCCTACCTTAATTTATGCAGCGCTCCAAGGAGCGCTGCCTTGTCCTTGAAGACTCTTCAGGGTATGTAAGGCTTCCTCTAAAATTCAGACACACCAACAACAACTAAATTTCGATCTAGCCAGCCAAGATGCCTCTGAACTGAAGTAGGGGGCGCATTTCACGTCCCGGCGGGCGATCAAAGACAAGGCAGCGCTGCTTGGAGTACTGCAGTAATACCTGTAGGGCGAGGTTCGCGCGAAGCGCGCGGTGAGCCCCAAGGAAGGGGCTGTAATATAATTTTAAACATTTTCCGTTGGCTCACCGCGCGCTTCGCGCGCACCTCGCCCACCTTCATTTATGCAGCGCTCCAAGGAAGAGGCTGTGATATAATTTTAAACATTTTCCATTGGCTCACCGCGCGCTTCGCGCGCACCTCGCCCTACCTTCATTTATGCAGCGCTCCAAGGAGCGCTGCCTTGTCCTTGAAGACTCTTCAGGGGATGTAGGGCTTCCTCTAGGATTCAGACACACCAACAACACCTAAATTTCGATTTAGCCAGCCAAGATGCCTCTGAACTGAAGTAGGGAGCGCATTACACGCCCTAGCGGGCAATCAAAGACAAGGCAGCGCTCCTTGGAGCGCTTAAAGATTTTGAAGATGTCAAAGATGAGAGAGTCACTCCACGGGTCCCTTTCCTCAAATATTTAGTTTGTACCTGTGCCTCTCCCCACAGTTCGGACAAACGAAAAAAGAAACCCGCGCTCGCTCAAAGGGGAAACAGAACTGTTCAAAGCTCTCCAGGACTTCTCAAAATGTCTGGAATTTTCTTCAGTCGTTCTCAAAGTGTCCTGCGAGTGATTCGGAGACTTTATCTGAAAATTTTAAGAAATTGTGTCTCTAGTCCTTGATACGATTTCTCTCGCTAGCTTTTATGCGACACTGTGTGGTCGTTTTGGCGGAAATTTGGTTTTTTTTTATTTTCCAGGACTTCTCAAAGTGTCTGCGAGATTTTTCACAGAAGAGAGAGTTAGAAGGAAATGAAAAAGAGCGAGAAAATTGAAGTAATTCGGCGCAAGTGTGGAAGTAGGAGAGGGGATGGGAGTTTGACATCTCATGTGTCGGCTAAATGGACCGGGCGGGTGCACGGCGGTTGAGAGACAAAATAGAATGTTATTATTCACAAAGGAGAAATATGAGGGGAGAATTTGAGTTTGACATCTGATGTGCTTCTCTTTTATATGGACTGAGCGGGTGTTGGGGGGAAGAGTGCGTGTGTCTCTCTGTTCACTTTTTACGAGTGGAATTACAATACTTCAAATAGTTTAGTGTTGAGTATATGCGGATTGCTCCTCCATAGGGTGTCCAGTTATTCTCAAAGTATCCTGGGAGTACAAAGTATTTGAGAAGAGAAACTTTTTCTCGGCTAGAAATCGAGCTGACCCCCGTCCCCTCCTGTGCGGCACGCCTCGATCCATTACCAAGACTTCGCAAAGTGTCTGCTATTTTTTGTAATTAATCCAGTCATTCTAAAAGTGTCCTGGGAGTAATTTGAAATTTCCCAAAGTGAGAAGAGAGAGTTACCTCTCCGGCGCGGCAAGTCGCGATCCATTTTCAGGCAAAATTGCGTGCAAAAGGACAGGCGGTGAGGGCGTCAAACCGAGGATTAGATATTCTGAAGATGTGTACGGTCCCCCCCCCACCCACCCTCAAATTTTTACTTTGTGCCTGCACTCTCCGCACAATCCGAACAAATCAAAAAAGCAGTCCGCGCGCTCGACCGAACAACAACAGACCAATTAACCTATCAAGCGGCGAAATTAACGAGCACGAGTCTCGCGCTTTTTGGTGGTTGATTAACCCCACCGGGCGCAATGTCAAGATGGCATTGACCTATCACTTAAAAGTTGACGAATCTGGACTTAATGTGGGCCAAGTGCCAATTAGCGCGCACTGACCATACCACACTGAAATTTTTTTTGGACTCGACAGGCTGGCTCGGGGGAGTTGAGAGATTGAAGTGAACGTTGATCCTTTCTTTTTCGAAATCCTGCAAGGAGACTGCGTTGTTTTTTTTCTGTTCAGATGGCGCGGTGATCATCCTTTCCATATGAGGATTGGCCCCACGTTGGGCACGGGGGCTTAATTTGCATAGACAATTCAAAGCGTTGTCTTTTTCAATGTCCTGGGGGAAAAGGGACTGAGGGAAAAAAGAGCCCAGGAGGGGACTGCGTTTTTTTTTATCTAGATGGCGCAGTGATCATCCTTTCCATGAGGACAGCCCCACGTTGGGTACGGGGGCTTAATTTGCAGACACTTCAAAGTGTTGTCTTTTTCAATGTGATATAATTTTAAACATTGTCGCTTGCCTCACCGCGCGCCTCGCGCGCACCTCGCCCTTCCTTCGTTTACATAACGCTCCAAGGAGCGCTGCCTTGTCCTTGAAGACTCTTCGGAGATTGAAGGCTTCCCCTAGGATTCAAACACATCAACAACACCTAAATTTCGATCGAGCCAGCCAAGGTTTCTCTAAACTGAAGTAGGGACCTCATTACACGTCCCAGCGGGCGATCAAAGACAGGGCAGCGCTCCTTGGAGCGCTGCAATACTACTTGCAGGGCGAGGTGCGTGCGAAGCGCGCGGTGAGCCCCAAGAAAGAGCCTATGATATAATTTTAAACATTTTCTCGGGGCCTAAAAAATAATCTGATCTACGACTATCCCTACGTGGTCCCATTGTTTTGTCTTTCAACCAATTTACATGCTAACGTATGTACTTTGTGTAACCCAACACCACCTTCAATTAGGGCATGTCTTCTTCCGTCTTTCATACGATTTCCTCGTTCGCGCTGAAACGCGTGTAGGCGCTAATCGGTCGTAGGGTAGGGTGGCCATTTAGCGCCTGCTGCTTGGCTGGGGCGAAAGAAAATCGGCACAAACCGGCACAACATGCGGTCAGTGTCCTTTGCCGGTGAATGCTATCGTAGCTTGAGTAACCCACGATGCTTTCGGTATGACACAACTCCCTGTGAACAGCCGGGATCGAACCTACAACCCTCTTCTGCTGACACAATATCCCCACAGATGGAAAACGTCTGATGACAATTGTGTGGTTCTGCGTAAATGATGCGGGACGTGACATCAGTTGCGGGAATCTGGTTCGACCCAATTCACATTTGGCTAATGGAAATCACGGCCCCCTCCCCCCCCCCTCCACACGGCGGGGGGATATAGCCCGGAACGGTCCAGCTGTGAAAGTATTATAGCCTATTATAGCACAAACATCTGTTTTTCTGAAGCGCCTGAAGCCAGACGAGGCACATGTTGTGTCTATCGATCGTTGCTTTTTATGCGCTAGACTAGAGCGTGTTAGAGCTGGTTCTATGACGAGAAATCCCTCGCGGACAGGGGAGAAGGGGGGGTTGTGTAACCCATCAAAGACAAAAAATCCACAAAATTAAATTTCCTGGATCGTCAAACTAGCGTATGTGTCATGTGTGCCTGTTTTCTCGCCGCGATTTGCACGCATGAATGGATGCCAATAATATGATGGGATTTTTGAGGTGAGGCGCCAGCCGAAGAAAGGGGGTGGGGTAGGGTACAGCAAAGTCATATGGTTAACGAGAAGACAAGACAATGGAGTACTTGGCTGAAAAATTGAATCGATTTCGTGTTATATTCTGATCGCAGTTGAGTGGCATGGGTGAGGTGAGTTGACCTCCATTATGGGACCAATTTAGGCCCCATTTTGGTCACACTCGATTGGATCGAATTGTAATCAAGAAAATATGATATCCATGCTAGGAAATTGATTTTTCTCTGAACTGTATCGTAAAGGGGAAGGTCCTTTAGATTCTGAACCATTCCGACCACTCGGCCCCATCCAAACTGTGAGTTCAACGCCATGGGGTTGGACATTGAGTTTCGAAAATCTGCAATTCAACCAACCTAAGAATTTCCGATACAGACAAAACAATAAATTCCCCTGCAAATCACCCCCCACTCCGCCGACAATTCGTCAGCAATTCACTCATTTCTTCACGACACCGCAGACTGCAGAGTGTGCTGTAAATCTTTTACCATTGTACTTTTATTTTTTATTTGCTCGTACCGTATTTCCAGAGAATTTATCGCACCATATAGTCAGGTGGTTGAGGGTTTTGTCGTGAGCCTCCCGATGACACGGCTTTATCCAAAATTGCATGGGGTGGTCGAGCGCGTGAGACGAGTGAGCTGAGCCTTGGTTGAATCTCACGAAAAACACTCTTCAGATCACTATGAGCCCCGAAATGTGGCCATTGGACAAGGCTGGCACACTGGCCGTGCCTTATGCCCCGGCCGAGTAAGAACAAGGATCGCGCGCAAATCTCAGAACGCTGCAGCTTAAATCAAAATTGTATGGAAATTAAGCATGAGCCGAAATGCTCTACGAAACCCCGTCACTGATATCTCATGGCTCCGACGTTTTTCCTTTCTTCTTCTTTTTTTCTCCACTTGATATCTTTCTGTTTAAATTGTAAGCATTCAAGATAACAGACGTCTGACGTCTGAGGAGTGATCTAAATTAGTCTTAGGTGACTTTTCAATATTTGCACTCTGATAACAAATGAAAGAGAATCAACAAACACTGGCACCGCATGACAAGGCCAAATGGCGTACGCAACACGGTGAAAGCTGGTTCCACCCTTACAATTGGGGTTAGGGGGGGGGGGGGGGGGGTTGCAGGTGAATTAGATCCATTGAAATTCAAACCTTTGCCATCGGCTCACCGCGCGCTACGCGCGCACCTCGCCCTTATGATATTTTAGCAGCGCTGCCTTGTCCTTGACCAGCTCCTTTGAAGATTTAACGCTCTCTTAATCAATTCAGAGGCTTCGTTGACTGTTTGATCGAAGTCTCGGCGCAGAAGATGTCGCTGAACCCTAGCGGGAGCCTTAGGTTCCCTCATGACCTCAACAAGGAAAATGCAGTGCTCCTTGGAGCGCTGCGAAAACACGCGAAAAGCGAGGTGCGCGCGGTGAGCCGTAGAAAAAAGCTTACAACAGCCGACAAGAATAAAAACCAAATATGGATCTTTTCCATTGAAATTCAAACCTTTGTCATGGGCTCAATTTGGATTTGTCGCTCGTAGCCGCGCGTTGCTTCGGGGAATGAGAGCCGATTGATTTTGTGTACAACGAAAGAGAAAGTTAAGCAAACTGAGGCGCAAAGACGTCTGCAATGAAAGATTTCTGTTGCGCGTAGCCGCTTAAAGGACTCAAAATGGCATCAGTCCTGGCTAAAGGATTCAAAATGCCTTCAATTGTCAAGAATGTCCTTTTCTGCATCACTTATGGATTCAAAATAGCTTCAGTCCTGACCAAAGGACTCAAAATACCTTCAATTGTCAAGAATGTCCTTTTCTGCATCACTAATGGACTCAAAATAGCTTCAGTCCTGACCAAAGGACTCAAAATACCTTCAATTGTCAAGAATGTCCTTTCTTTGCACCACTAAAGGATTCAAAATGACATCAGTCCTGACTAAAGGACTCAAAATGCCTTCAATTGCCAAAAATTTCCTTTTTTTGCATCACTAATGGACTCAAAATAGCTTCAGTCCTGGCCAAAGGTTTCAAAATACCTTCAGTTGTCAAGAATGTCCTTTCTTTGCATCACTAAAGGACTCAAAATGGCATCAGTCCTGACCAAAGGACTTAAAATGCCTTCATTTGCCGAAAATGTCCTTTTTTGCATCACTAATGGACTCAAAATAGCTTCAGTCCTGACCAAAGGACTCAAAATGCCTTCAATTGCCAAGAACGTCCTTTCTTTACACCACTAAAGGATTCAAAATGACAGCAGTCCTGACCAAAGGACTCAAAATGCCTTCAATTACCAAAAAATGTCCCTTTTTGCATCACTAAAAAATTCAAAATGACATCAGTCCTGACCAAAGGACTCAAAATACCTTCAACTGACAAGAATGTCCTTTTTTGCATCACTTATGGACTCAAAATGGCATAATTCCCGACCAAAGGACTCAAAATACCTTGAACTGTCAAGAATGTCCTTTCTTGCATCACTAAAGGATTCAAACTGACATCAGTCCTGACCAAAGGACTTAACATGCCTTCAATTGCAAAAAACGCTTTTTTTCATCACCAAGGGACTCAAAATGGCATCAGTCCTGGCCAAAGGTTTCAAAATGCCTTCAATTGTCAAGAATTTCCTTTCTTTGCATCACTAAAGGACTCAAAATGGCATTAGTCCTGACCAAAGGACTTAAAACGCCTTCAATTGCCAAAAATGCTTTTTTTCATCACCCAACGGACTTAAAATAGCTTCAGTCCTGACCAAAGGACTCAAAATGCCTTCAACTGCCGAAAATGCCCTTTTCTGCATCACTAAAGGATTCAAAGTGGCTTCAGTCCTGACCAAAGGACTCCAAATACCTTCAATTGTAAAGAATGTCCTTTTTTGCATCACTTATGGACTCAAACTAGCTTTATTCCTGGCCAAAGGTTTCAAAATGCCTCCAATTGTCAAGAATGTCCTTTCTTTGCATCACTTAAGGACTCAAAATAGCATCAGTCCTGACCAAAGGACTTAACATGCCTTCAATTGCCAAAAATGCTTTTTCTTCATCACCCAACGGACTCAAAATAGCATCAGTCCTGACCAAAGACCCCATATGGAATCAATTACCACAAAACCTGTCTCACACTGCAACAAATCTCTGGCCTCCTATTTCGGTACGATATTTCGCTTCTTCGATGGTCAGCCCTAATCGTGGAGCGGTTTATCCATGTTCTCTGTTTCATTTCTTGTTTTTCTCTTTTGTTCTTCCAGATAATTCGAATCTCAGTATTAAAACTTGCCAAAGTTCCGCCCTTTCCTGCACACATATAGTGTACATTTTCTAAAAGCAGGGGTGTGTTCAAATGAGGCTCAATTCCAATAAATTGAATTTCGTGCGCGCACTTTACACAAGTCGCGAGGATCTTCCAATGTGCTCTAGTTTGTAGTATAGTCCGTTTTTATTTATCCGCGGGAAAAAAACGAAAACCAAAACGCATTCCACAACGTTAAGAACGTGAAACAGGCTTTGGACAACCCTGGAATCGAAGCCGGAGCCGCGTAAAGGCAGCTTTTAGTATATAAGTATTTAAAAAACTCAACAAAAACAATTAAACTCATAAAATGGACGACGAAATCCTGAAAACCGTCGAATCGATGCTCGGCACCGACATCAAAGTGGTCGATTGCGAGAAAACATCGTCCGTACGCGAGGAGGAGGTGCTTCTAATCAACGGCATACCCGTTCAAATCGAGGGTGAAGATGGCATAGCCATCAAATCGGCTCTGATGACGGGTCAGGTGCCGCCGTGCGATTTGCTCAATCAGCTGCTGTATCGGGCCGGCATCTTGCGACAGCCCGTCCATTTGGAAACGTCGCTATCGGTCAAATCGTCGGTAATACGCAAAGAGGAGGTGACCGTCGCCCGGCACGGCAAAATCCTGAACGAACGACGCAGCGAAACGCAAGAGAACAACATATATACGAGTTCGTGCAAAGAAGTTTGGGAGCCGGTCAATAAGCTGGGCGCACTGAAAACAATCATTCCGATACCGGTCGACCGATGTCTGCTGGAGGATGATGGCAATGCGGGCAATGCCTTCCTGTTGGCTGCACCGCCGCAAGGGTCGCGAATCGACAATCCGCATCATCATCGATCGGCTGCTATGGAATCTCAAAAACGAAAGGACTCAATACCGCCGCCATCGACAACAGCCTCCTCCTCGTCGTCATCGTCCGCGTCCTTTTACCGGCCGACACAGCCGATTTGTCGTGATACCACCGGTGGTGCCGGTAGCAAAAGTTTCTCGTATACGGATTGTCGTCGATCGCCGACCGCCGGCGGCGGAGAATCGGTCGTCGACACATCGAACCCAACAATGGCCGGCCGTATCGGTCGACCATCGGTTGGTGGTGGTGCCAAAACAGACAGTGCCAAAAAGTTGCTCAATTGCATGAGCTTCGATTCAGGTCACGACGATTTCTTTAATAGTTTGTCGCAATCGAACTTTCTGTCGGCCGTGACCGGTACGTGTGGCAGTTGTAGCGGATTTGATGATGAGACACATGCCAGCGGCACGCCCACACTTCATTCCAATTCGATATCGTCGTGCTACGATTTTATCAGCAGCTCGGACGAGGCCGATCATCAGCCGGTATCATCGGTCGGATCGACGGCGGGGCCGGACCTGTCGCCAAAAATGGTAATTGATCTATCCCTACCCGCTCTCCCGAGAGTCCTGTGCGCACTCTGATTGCATTTTCATCCATCCTCCATCTCTGATTTGATTTGTACCCCCGATTTTGCCGCGCTGCTGCTACTATTGATTTTGTCTTTCTCTGTATTCACAGCCCACGATATTCGGTACAGTGGCATCGGATCAATGTCCCAAGGACAGTGTAAATCGCAAGGTAAGGCTCACCGGTTAGCCCAATCGAATATTGTTTGAAGCGGTTGTTTCTCTTTTACGCAGGGCTTCCCGCAGACGACGAGCTGCATCAAATCATCGTCATCGATCGACAAGACTCAACAGCCATCGGCAGCTTTAACATCGACCGGCGGTCAGCCGGTGCAGTTGCAGCATGCCCTCTCAACGCATTCGCCGCAAAGTAATGTGCTGCGATCGCAGCAGCTTCACGATCAGCCTCCTCATCACTACTTGCATCATCACCATCATCATCATCGCCATCTACATCATCAGCCTCATCATCATCTCCACCACAATCATCAGCAACAACAACATTCCCACCAGCAGCAGCAGCCGCATCAGCACGCGCCGCACAAGCCGCTCGACAACGAGGAGAACGCGCTGGTCTATCGGGACGGTAACCTGATATCAGGACCTCTGGACACCCTCATCCAGCACATGGTACCCACCAGCGACTACTATCCGGATCGGTCCTATCTGTTTGCATTCCTGCTAAGTGCCAGACTGTTCATCAGGCCGCACGAGCTGCTCGCGAAAATTTGCCAGCTCTGCGCCGAGCAGCAAGACCTCAACTGCACCGCCGACTGCCGATGCGCGTGCAGCACCATGCTGGATCAGACAAGCAACAGCGGTGGAGGCGCATCGATCGGTATCGATCAGGTTGATCAGGCGCCCCGAAAGCCACTCAATAATCAGCTGTTGGCCGCCGCCGCTGCCGATCAGCAGAAATATCGATGCTGTGAAGCGGGCGCCGGCGCCGGTGACACCACAACGAAACCATGCCCCGCCTACTGTGATGATCAACAGCAGTCCGAATGCTGTCGAAAATTGCGTCAATTCGCCCAGCATTTTGTTCGGCTCCTGGCCGAATGGATCGATACATTCCCCTATGATTTTCGCGACGAGCGACTCATGCAGCATGTTCGCGCGATGACGCGCAAATGTATCGGCATCGATAGTTCGCTGCGCAAAGAGGTGCAAACGATGCTGCAGGAGCTCTTGCAACGGCTCACCGTTCTCGAGCGA
This sequence comes from Chloromyia formosa, assembly GCA_964017055.1. NCBI lineage: Eukaryota > Metazoa > Arthropoda > Insecta > Diptera > Stratiomyidae > Chloromyia > Chloromyia formosa. The sequence continues at coordinate 6,882,493 of OZ024819.1, read as the reverse complement.
TACGAGGAGTTTCTGTTGTCGCTGTCGCAATGCTGTGCGGGCGGACCGAACAATGCACAACAACAACAATCGACAACCGGCGCCGATTCTGATGCATCGGCCAGCTCGATTAAGAATAATGCCAATGCAGCGGCCGCTATGAACCTAACGAAACCCGCCTCGTCCGTACTCACGATTCAGAATAATTTGCATAGCGTGGGCGGTGAGATGCATTCGTCGTCGACGACCGGCGCCGGTCAACCGCTCATCACATCGTCGTCGGCCTCGTCGCTTCTGGGCGCGGCGACCGGCGGCGGTGCCGGTACGAATGCCTATGCCGTGGATATTAGCCAATTGTGTCCTAGTCCATTTTTGCTCGCCCATCAGCTCACGCACATTGAGCTGGAGCGACTCTCGTACATCGGTCCCGAGGAGTTCGTTCAGGCGTTCGCCAAAGAGAATCCGCATCTCGAGCAATCGTTCAGCGACATGAAGAAGACACGCAATTTAGAATCGTATGTGCAGTGGTTCAATCGACTGAGCTATCTGGTCGCGACGGAAATAGTTAAGGTAAGTGTGTGTTTTGTGCTGTCCAGATCCCCTAAATGTGACATCCTCTGACCCCCCTTCCCGCCCTTCTCGTGTAGCATCCGAAAAAGAAGCAACGCGTACGCATCGTTGAATACTGGATCGAGACGGCACGCGAATGTTTCAACATCGGCAACTTCAACAGTCTGATGGCGATTATAGCGGGCTTGAATATGTCGCCGATATCGAGGCTTAAGAAAACGGTAAGTTGCGGTGCTGCTCCCTCCGGGTGTTTTTACTATTTTAACAATTTTTCCCCACCCCCGCTCAATTGCAGTGGTCCAAAGTGCAGTCCGCCAAATTTCTGGTCCTCGAACATCAAATGGATCCGAGCAGTAATTTTAACAGCTATCGATCAACCCTCAAAGCAGCCATGTGGCGTTCCGAGGGCGCGACCGACGAACGGGAACGTATTGTCATACCGTTTTTCAGTTTACTCGTCAAGGATCTGTATTTCTTGAATGAAGGATGCTCGAACAAGTGAGTATCAACCGTACATGATGTAGCGCCTGGCGCCGACTAATCTAACGCTTCGCTGCCACCCTCTCCCGTTCCAGACTCGTCAACGGTCACATCAATTTCGAGAAATTCTGGCAGCTGGCCAAACAAGTCACCGAATTTATCGCCTGGAAGCAGGTTAGCTGTCCGTTCGAGAAGCTGCCCAAAGTCATCATGTTCCTGCAAAGTAGTAGCATTCTCAACGAAAATCGGCTGGCAATCGCCTCATTTGAATGTGAACCGCCCGAAAATAATCACGAAAAAGAGCGCTACAAGAGTCTCAAGTACGAGCAGCAACAACAACAGCAGCAGCAGCACCACAACTTGCATCAAGGGCAACATCATCAGCAGCACCAGCATCAATAGCAGTATTAAAAAAATTATTATTTTGGGGTTATGTTTAGAAAAAAAAATGGCGTCGCGTCAGTTGGGCGAGGCGACGACCTGGGACAGCAGAGAGAGCTGAGCGGATTGTTACTCGAAACTTTCCAAAAAATAAGAGACAGAAATGGAGAGAGAGAGAGAGAATGTCGACCGACTCTAAAAAAAAATATGAATCTATTATAAATAGTGCCACAAGATATTAATATTCAATTTCATAAAATCGAAAGCACGCAACACGAACAATGTGTGTGTGTGTGTTGTGTGTGTCGTAAAGAAAAACACATGCACACAAATTAACTGCAATATGCTTTCTCTAAATACACCCACACACAAACACGCTGTGTCAAAACAAAAAGAACCAAAAAATCGTACGAGTAATATTATCGAGTTATAGACAAGTTTCTTTTTCTTTTGTACTTAATATAAATATTATAACCTCAATATATAAAGATATTCGATAAATCTCGCTCGTTACAACACACATACAAACACACGAATTGGAGAAACCACAGAGCCATATACAATACTACTCAATTGCCCTAACCCCTAATGGGGTATAGCGCGTCAACTGTTCCATGTAGCCCAGTTGACGTTTCGTTGGCATAAATTGGTTTCAGAGAATGCAGTTGCCAGCATGCACCTCCTGCACATCCATGGCCACGAACGTCGTGGACGGGATTCGAACCCGAAACGCCGGTAGTCAAACATGAGACTGATGCCTCAACACACTGCGCTACCGGTCGCCCCCAATATACAATAGAAGGAGATGAAATCGCCATTTACTGTACACTAAATTCTGGACGTAATTCCACCACATACGAACTAGTAAAAAGTAAACAGAGAGACACACGCCCTCCACTGCGCAACACCCGCGCAGTCTATATAAAAGCACAGGAAGCACATGAGATGTCATCCCCTCTCCTACTTCTCCTATTGGAACAATAACATTCCATTTAGTCTCTCTGCCGCGGAACACCCGCCCAGTCCATATAAACACAAAAGAGATGTCAAATTTCCATCCCCCTTCCTACTTCCTCACTTGCGCCGAATTACTTCATTTCTCTCGCTCCTTTTCATTTCCTCTGATTCTCACTTCTTAGAGTACAACGTACACAGACGCAATTTGAGAGAGACAATGGCTGCGTTCCTGCCAACGAATCAGGTTTTGACATTTCTCGAAATCTCCTCCATATGCCTTCCCCTCCGGATCAGAATACTTCTCAGATCTGGAGATCCGTACAAATTTTACCGGAGGGGAAAGCATATGGAGGAGAATTCGAGAAATGTCAAAACCTGATTCGTTCGCAGGAACGCAGCCATTGTCTGAGGGAACGTAGATCGTATATTGCCGTAAATTTCCCCTAGGAAAGGATCTTCATAATTGAAACCATTTTCCAAAGTAATTCAAACTCTTCGCGTATGGCTCACCGCGCACTACGCGCGCACCTCGCCCTTTGAATATTATAGCAGCGCTCCAAGGAGCGCTGCCTTGTCCTTGAGACACACTAAGAAGATGGCTGACCCCCTCTAATATGCAGAGACTTCATGAACGCCCAGATTACGATCAAGCACCAATGAATGCCTGCGAACTGGCAGAGGGGTGCTTTGTACCCTTCAACTGGCCATACCCTGTCAAGGCAGGGTCCTACAACCCCCTGAAGGGATTTCAAGGACAAAGCAGCGCTCCTTAAAGCGCTGATATAATATTATTAAGGCGAGGTGCGCGCGTAGCGCGCGGCGAGCCCTAGGACACGGAGTAGATCTTTGTCAGAAACGATCTTTATAGTTGAAACCGTTTTTCAAAATAATTCAAACTCTTCGCGTATGGCTCACCTCGCCCTTTGAATATTATAGCAGCGCTCCAAGGAGCGCTGCCTTGTCCTTGAAACACACTAAGAGGATGGCGAGCCCCTCTCTTATATGCAGAGACTTCATAAGCGCCCAGATTACGATCAACCACCAATGAATGTCTGCGAACTGGGAGAGGGGGGCTTTTAACCCCCTTCAATTGGCATACACCGTCAAGGTAGGTCCTATACGACCGCTTGAAGGGATTTCAAGGACAAAGCAGCGCTCTTTAAAGCGCTGATATAATATTATTAAGGCGAGGTGCGCGCGTAGCGCGCGGTGAGCCCTAGGACACGGAGTAGATCTATGTCAGAAACGATTTTTATAGTTGAAACTATTTTCCAAAATAATTCAAACTCTTCGCGTATGGCTCACCGCGCGCTACGCGCGCACCTCGCTCTTTGCATATTATAGCAGCGCTCCAAGGAGCGCTGCCTTGTCCTTGAAACCCCCTAGGAGGATGGCTGACCCCCCTCTAATATGCAGAGACTTCATAAGCGCCCAGATTACGATCAAGCACCAATGAATGCCTGCGAACTGGCAGAGGGGTGCTTTGTACCCTTCAACTGGCCATACCCTGTCAAGGCAGGGTCCTACAACCCCCTGAAGGGATTTCAAGGACAAAGCAGCGCTCCTTAAAGCGCTGATATAATATTAATATAGGACACGGAGTAGATCTATGTCAGAATCGATTTTTATAGTTGAAACTGTTTTCCAAAATAATTCAAACTCTTCGCGTATGGCTCACCGCGCGCTACGCGCGCACCTCGCTCTTTGCATATTATAGCAGCGCTCCAAGGAGCGCTGCCTTGTCTTTGAAACCCCCTAGGAGGATGGCTGACCCCCCTCTAATATGCAGAGACTTCATAAGCGCCCAGATTACGATCAAGCACCAATGAATGCCTGCGAACTGGCAGAGGGGTGCTTTGTACCCTTCAACTGGCCATACCCTGTCAAGGCAGGGTCCTACAACCCCCTGAAGGGATTTCAAGGACAAAGCAGCGCTCCTTAAAGCGCTGATATAATATTAATATAGGACACGGAGTAGATTTTTCCAAAATAATTCAAACTCTTCGCGTATGGCTCACCGCGCGCTACGCGCGCACCTCGCTCTTTGCATATTATAGCAGCGCTCCAAGGAGCGCTGCCTTGTCCTTGAGACACACTAAGAAGATGGCTGACCCCCTCTAATATGCAGAGACTTCATGAACGCCCAGATTACGATCAAGCACCAATGAATGCCTGCGAACTGGCAGAGGGGTGCTTTGTACCCTTCAACTGGCCATACCCTGTCAAGGCAGGGTCCTACAACCCCCTGAAGGGATTTCAAGGACAAAGCAGCGCTCTTTAAAGCGCTGATATAATATTATTAAGGCGAGGTGCGCGCGTAGCGCGCGGTGAGCCCTAGGACACGGAGTAGATCTATGTCAGAAACGATCTTTATAGTTGAAACTGTTTTCCAAAGTAATTCAAACTCTTCGCGTATGGCTCACCGCGCGCTACGCGCTCACCTCGCTCTTTGCATAGTATAGCAGCGCTTCAAGGAGCGAGGTGCGCGCGTAGCGCGCGGTGAGCCCTAGGACACGGAGTAGATCTATGTCAGAAACGATCTTTATAGTTGAAACCGTTTTTCAAAATAATTCAAACTCTTCGCGTATGGCTCACCGCGCGCTACGCGCTCACCTCGCTCTTTGCATAGTATAGCAGCGCTTCAAGGAGCGAGGTGCGCGCGTAGCGCGCGGTGAGCCCTAGGACACGGAGTAGATCTATGTCAGAAACGATCTTTATAGTTGAAACCGTTTTTCAAAATAATTCAAACTCTTCGCGTATGGCTCACCGCGCGCTTCGCGCTCACCTCGCCCTTTGAATATTATAGCAGCGCTCCAAGGAGCGCTGCCTTGTCCTTGAAACACGCTAAGAGGATGGCTGACCCCCTCTAATATGCAGAGACTTCATGAACGCCCAGATTACGATCAAGCACCAATGAATGCCTGCGAACTGGCAGAGGGGTGCTTTGTACCCTTCAACTGGCCATACCCTGTCAAGGCAGGGTCCTACAACCCCCTGAAGGGATTTCAAGGACAAAGCAGCGCTCTTTAAAGCGCTGATATAATATTATTTGTTGAAACTGTTTTCCAAAATAATTCAAACTCTTCGCGTATGGCTCACCGCGCGCTTCGCGCGCACTTCGCCTTACAAATACTAGAGCAGGGCTCCAAGGAGCGCTGCTTTGCCCTTAAAGTCCCTTCAAGCGGTTGTATAGGACCTGCCTTGACGGTGTTTGCCAATTGAAGGGGGTGCAAGGCCTGTTCGCAGGCATTCATTGGTGCTTGATCGAAATCTGGGCGTTGATGAAGTCTCTGCATATAAGAGGGGGGGTCCGCCATCCTCTTAGGGGGTTTCAAGGACAAGGTAGCGCTCCTTGGAGCGCTGCTATAATATCCGAAGAGCGAGGTGCGCGCGGAGCGCGCGGTGAGCCATAGGAGAAGAGTTTGAATTATTTTGGAAAACGGTTTCAACCATGAAGATCGTTTCTGACATAGATCTAATTCGTTTTTTACAGTTGCAGCGCTGCTTTGTCCTTGACATCCCTTCAAGAGCTTGTATAGGACGTGCCCCCTGTATGGGTTTGACAGGGAAATTTTAGATTCGCTCGGGGAAAATTTGAATTTTTTTTACACAAGTGTGTGTCGGGCTTAAGGCCACACATTCAGGGATGTCCGAAGGCCAAATTTTCCATAGTCGAAGCCAAAATTTCCCTGTCAAATACCGTCTATCAGGAGGTGAATGTTTGATGAACTGTTCACGCGTCTCGTGTAGAGAGCCACGTTAATGTGCTGTGTGCAAGTCTACACACTGTCACTTTTCCGTACGAGAGCGATAAGTTCAACATTTTCCGCACGAAGAGGTTAGTACCAGCCTTAAGTTGGCGAGTCTTGGATTGGGGGAGATCTGTGAATATCTCTTTGAGAATGTAGATGAGTGTGGTGTATATGTTTGCGTGTCTCATGTATGCTATAACGATGCATCGATCCACCCCGCGGAACACACACACGCGTCCAATACATGTGCGGTTATAAAAAGAAATTGCAAATAATAAAAAAAAAGAAAAGATTTCAAAGCAAAAAAAAACTACAAACATTAAAATTTAAAATTATATACAAAAACTTTTTAAATATACAAAAATAGATTCATAGTGAAATGAAGAAAAAAACAAACACTACATGAAGACAAATCCGATGTAAGATATTTAAAACAAACAAGAAAAAATAATAAAAATAAATAAATTAAAACGAAAAAGAAAAGCAGACAAACATCTTTAGGCATTAGAGGTTTTCGCGGCGAGATAAGCTAACGAAAAAACAAAACAGATACGCAAATAGAAATACTTCCGAAAAGCCCATAAAAAGAACCCACAAAAAATCCAAAATAGGTTTAATTTATATATATAAATATATATGGAAAAAACACATACACATATATATAAAGCTAGTTTTATACGTTTTCCCCCCATTTTTTTTCGTTGTTAGATTTATACGTGTATATTATTATCTATAATATATATATAATATAATAATATATTATTGATTTCACTTTTTTATGGCTATATATACCTTTTTTACAATTTAACTTATAAAACAAGAGAAAAAAAAACAAAAAAATAAAAAAAAACAATTAGATATATATATACCATTATAATATATATATATATAAATCTAAAACATACACGATGCATTTATATACTATATATATTTAAAAAAAACATCCGGTGAACAAAAAACAGAAAAACACAACAAACAAAACAAAATTCCAAAAAGCACGAACTCGAATACGAGAATAACAATAAATAGAAATCTGCAGAATAAACATTTAAAAACAAAACAGTTGAAAAAACATCACTCATGGACACACACGCACGTGAGCATGACCAAAATATCCGAAAAAAAAAAGAGCAACAGAAAAACCGCCCGCGCTCACTCACACGCCTATCACTCTGCGCCGATGAGGCAACATAACTCATGCCAACAAGGCGAATTTAAAACATCCCTTAAAAAAAAAGTTAGGTCTATTCCTATTTCACTGGGCGACGCATCGTGGTTTGCGCCTTGGCTAATTGTGGGTTTATCGCGGTGGGATAGAGAGCGAGCGCAGCCGGCATTCTAAGGCGACATACTGAGGGTTGCCGCCCCTTAAGCTGCGGAGCTCACTTAGCGTGCGGAGCCCACGCAAAGAGAGAACGAAATCATCTTAATTTAAAACCCACTATTAGTCAAAGACATAACTCACCATGCATTGTCCGGTGAACTAGGAATATTCCTTAAAAATTGGGAGTACATATTGTGACATACGTGGGGGGGACACAAGGAATCCTGGATTTAACAATAAAAACGCGAAGCTCTTATATTCAATCGCTTTATTCACCAACTATCGCCTTCGGTTCTGACACAACCTCTCCTCGTCAATACGCTTGCCCCACTCGACTCTCGCAACACGTCTCTCGCTTTTCGCCTGTTCGCTCGACTCCCCGACCGTTCGTACATGTCACATTATCCCCTCCTTAGCTCTGTTCGTCCCGAACAGATAACTCGTTTACATCGTGAGTACGTTCATTACCATGGTATCGGGCCAGACGATTTTCATTTTTACCCGTGGTTTTCCATCTTCTTGTATGCGGTATACCACGTCGCTTAGGCGGTCCAGGACTCTGTAGGGACCTTCCCACTTGAGTTGGAGTTTAGGGAACAACCCCTTGCGACGACGGGGGTTATATAACCACACCAGATCGTTCAACTGAAATCCCGATGAATTTGCTCTCCTATCGTACCGCGTTTTCATTCGATCTTTATTAAACTGTATCCGACTGCGTACCGTCTCGTGTATTGAGTCCCACCGTTTTCGTAGATCCGCTGCTGCCTGCTGGTATTCTTTTTCACTCAGTTCAGCTGATCGGAGAAGACGTTGGACAAGCTGTTTCTTTCGTCCATTTATAGTTGGTAACTGCCTATGACACCCGGTGACTTCATCCCACGATGCTACGGAGGATATAAGGTGGCCACTATCGATCTCAGCTCCTTTGTTCAACTTGATAGCAGTATCAGCCACGTTCAATATTCGCACAGGAACACGTCGGTTGTCCTCAATTTTAACCGAACTCCTGCCTAGCATAATATTTGATGGGCGTGCTGCTTCCGCCTGTTCGATGAGGCAACATCGATGTCCACTGGTATCCCCATCGATCTTGGCCCAGATAACATTCTCCGAAGCTAGTGGCATGCTCGCGTCTTCGTCGATCACTATCTTCATTTTAACGTCATCGCTAGCAGAAGTCGTCATCAACAATTCGACGTTCCTCCATTTCAGTCCAGATGGAATCCATGACGGCTCAAGAAATCCATGCCTAAGATGCATTCATCGGTAATTTCAGCAACTAGAAATTCATGTTGGAAAGCCTGTTCACCTAGTCGTATTTTGCGGCCAATTTCCCCAAGCACTCGGGTTGTTCCGCCTGTAGCCGTTCGCAGGACGTACTTGCCGACGTTGGTAAGTCTCCAATTCTCCGCCCTATCCGTTCTGACAATAGACCTGGTCGCTCCGGTGTCGATGGTAAATAAGCAACTTCGGTTTTCAATTTGACCTCGTAAGCACAATTCGTTTCCTCCCCGATGTAATCGGGATATGTCGATGATAGTACTGGGGGCGTTCGATTTACAAGCCCACTTCCACCCCGCGAAGTTAGGCTTCACTCGTTTCCCGTCTCAGTAGTGGAGGAAGAGCTATCCTTGTGCTGACTTTCTTGCCGTTTCCTTGCAGCGCATCCTTGGCAATATTGAGCACGCGGTGGTTGGCGGCAGTCATGTCTCAAATGCCCCTTCTTACCGCACTTCCAGCATGTTATGCCTCCCTCTGGGCGTGATTCTCTTCTGGCTCGTTGGCATATGCACTCGTCCATGACTTCTCGCACTTTGGTTTCAACACGCGAAGCATATTTGGCCGATTCGAAAGTCAGCCCATACGCCAAAGCATCTTTAAGCGTTCTTTTGTCAGCTAATAGCAGTGACTGATGAAGATCGTGATCCCTCAATGCCCGGATGAAAGTTTCCAGCGCCGTCCCATCTCGATGTTCCGGATCTGATGTTGGATACGACAAGAGCGCTAATCTTTCGATGTCTTGCGCCAGTTGTTGGAGAGATTCGCCTGCTTTCTGGGACCTATTCCGCAGTTGTGATCGATATATGGGTCTCATATGCTCCTCACCATACCGCATGTCTAGAGCATTTACCAGTTGGTTGTAGCTTAATTGGTTTTCAGTTGAGACCCTTTGAAGAATTTCAGGCGCAGCTCCCCTCAGGCTTAGTATAAGTGCCGTCGCACGTTCTTGATCGGTCCATTGATTATTTAAGGCGGCCGCTTCAAACTGCATCTTATAAATGCCCCAGGGTGATTCACCGTCAAATATTGGAGCCTTAAAGCTTCGGGATCCAATAGGTATAACTGCAGCCGAAGCTCCGGCGACCACTTCCGTTACCTCCGATTCATTCAACGGGTGGTTGATTTGTGCTGACATAGCTATCATTTTGGCATTCATTTCCTGTCGCAAATCCTCCAATTTGCCACTCATTCGGACTTCCATTTGCTCGAGTCGGCTCTCAATTTGAGTGTGAAGAGTAACCGAAAACGTCTCCATGTCTTGCCGTTGCTGGTCCATTTTTGATAAAACTTCTTGCAAGACCGCCATTATGGAACCAGCATCCTCGCTGCTGGGTTTGTCGTCCACCACAAACTGAAAGGTGGCTGCATCATGCCCATCCTTTTCAATTGCTTCAACAAGACGGGCCATTAGTGCTATCCGGTTGCCATTTGTTGGGAGACTCCTCCTCTCCAACTCCTCCTTTATCTGGACGACCTTCAGATCCTCAATAGTAGGCATAGTGTAACAAGTTCACTTCTCCGGACACTGTCCAATTCTAGCTGTCCAATTCACTCCACCGCGCACCGTACTTCTCCGACGACAAGTTCGTTTCTCCGCGTACCGCGCCACTCTATCTGTCCGATTCGTTTCACCGCGCGCCGTACTGCTCCCACGACCAATTCGTTTCTTCGCGCACCGCACTACTCTGCCTGACAATTTCACCACTTTCGTCGCTCGATTTTCTTCGCGATTCCACCAGGATCCCACTTCTGACACCAGTGTGACATACGTGGGGGGACACAAGGAATCCTGGATTTAACAATAAAAACGCGAAGCTCTTATATTTAATCGCTTTATTCACCAACTATCGCCTTCGGTTCTGACACAACCTCTCCTCGTCAATACGCTTGCCCCACTCGACTCTCGCAACACGTCTCTCGCTTTTCGCCTGTTCGCTCGACTCCCCGACCGCACGTCGCTCGCCTGCCCCGATCGTTCGTACATGTCACAATATATATAGTATATAAAATTTCCAGTGACAAAATCCTCACCGCAAATTAAGCAAAAAAAAAAATCTCCAAATTCAAAATCTCTCCCAATTAGAAAATCCGTCAAATCTCTAAAAATCTCTAAAATCCCCAAAACCCCGCAAATATAAAATTCAGAAGAAAATTGAGGTCGTCTATATTTATATGTCTGGGGAGAAAGTACGAGTACTGCGCGCTCCTGTGTGTGTGTGTGTGTGTCAACTGCCAAGTGATTTAAAGTAATAAATTCTAATAATAATAAAAACAAAAAATAAAGAAAACACAAAACCAAAAACGAAAAAGAAAAAATTGTGTAACAAAACAAACGAAACAACAAATCGACTGGCACAAGAAAATAGGCAAACACATAGTGAACAAAATAAATATAAAACAGACAAAACGAAATGAAATGAAATGAAAAAAAAAACTGAAAAATTTGAAACCGAAAAAAAAATATATTTGAAATTTTGCTGAAAAAAAAAACAACGGCGTTTTTGTACGTAGGTTGCCTTTTATATTTCGGGATTGGACAACCCTAGTGTTGCAATCTGGCAACTGACAGCTCTATCGTAAAGTTTGACATTTTTGAGGTTATACGTACTCAGAACGTTTTGACATACGAGCGCTGTTTGTGTTTTTTACAGTAACTTAACAGATTAATCTCGGCCAAATAATGGAATTCAATCGTGAACATTTTCGTGCGATTATTTTTTACAACTTTCAACGTGGATTAACTCAGCAACAGTGCATGGATGAACTGAATTCAATTTTTGGCGATGAAGCTCCATCGAGGACCAGTGTTTATCGATGGTATGGTGAATTCAATCGAGGTCGTAGTTCACTCCAAGACGAATTTCGTGAAGGTCGTCCAAAAGGTGAAGGTCGTCCGGAAACCATTGATGCTGTGCGCGAACTGATATTGCAAGATCGTCATGTGACCTATCATGAGATTGAGACAACCTTAGGCATTAGTGGGACCAGCATACATTCAATATTGCATGAACATTTGACTGTCAAAAAAATTTGTTCGCGTTGGATCCCACACAATTTCTCAATCGCTCAAAAAAAGGCTCGTGTCGATTGGTCGAAAGAAATGCTCAAAAAATACGATCGCGGTGCTTCGAAACACGTCTATGACATCGTGACAGGTGATGAATCGTGGATTTACGCGTATGAGCCCAAAAGTAAACAGCAGTCGACTGTATGGGCGTTTCAAGATGAGCCAAACCCAACAAAAGTTGTTCGCGCACGAAGCACTTCCAAGCAAATGGTCGCCTGCTTTTTCGGAAAAACTGGACATGTCGCAACCGTACCACTAGAACAACGCAGAACAGTCAATTCTGAGTGGTACACAACCATTTGTTTGCCAGTTGTCTTCCAAGAAATCAGGAAAACCAACCGCCGAAGACGAATCACTCTTCACCACGACAATGCGAGCTCTCACACATCAGCTCAAACAACTGCATTTTTGAGCACTCAAAACATAGATTTGATGGGTCATCCGCCGTATAGTCCTGACTTGCTCAATTGCCCTAACCCCTTGTGGGGCATAGCGCGTCAACTGTTCCATGTGGCCCAGTTGACGTTTCGTTGGCATAAATTGGTTTCAGAGAATGCAGTAAAATGACCGAATGACTTCTTTTTATTCCCGTACGTAAAAAACAAACTGAGAGGTCAACGTTTTTCAACACCTGAAGAAGCGGTTGCTGCGTTCAGAATGCATGTTTTGGAGACACCTCAATCAGAGTGAGTGCATTCACCACGCTCGTTTTATCCGGATCGCTACGGAGCGCTCCGTAGCGCTACAACCCCTCCCGGTCGTGATTGCAACCGCTCCTTCCATCCGCTCCGGAGCGGTTACTTCCCCTTGGTAGCAGAAATTTTTTACGCTCTCTGGGCATGTAGCGCTACATTTGACAATTCGCAGCTGGTATGTGTGTTGTGACGTTTGTGTACATCAAAAGCGCAAATAGAATCCCCGTCTATGTAAATTCACTGTCTTCTCGTCTTCGATTTGATATTTCCTTGTTTCGTGATGTGCCAAAGAAATGTTTTGCGATGGAAAATTGGCAATTGTCAAATATTTGCGTTGTCACCTGTTTGTCAGACATTTCATATGTAGCGGTTCAATCACGAAAGAAATGTTGACAGTTAGCGTCTCCTCAAATGTGTCGTGGAGGGGATGTAGCGTTCTGTAGCGAAAATTTTTCACATGAATGCAGGCAGTGGCAAAAGTACTTTGACAATTGGTTCAAACGCATGCAAAAGTGTATAGATCTTCATGGGGAATATTTTGAAAAACAATAAAGCGATTTTCAATGATTAATATTTGTTTTTGTTCTCTAATCCCGAAATATAAAAGGCAACCCTCGTATGTGTAATTTGCTTTTCATTTGGATACTGGGTGGCCCACGAGTCACCAAGGGGTTTTTTTTTATTTATTTATGATTTGTCTTTATTTTTACTGTGTGTTATAGAAAATACAAATCGCGCTCGGTGGCTGTGGTCGTTCGGTCACCGCTCTACGATACTATAATCTAGAGCTCGGAGTTCAAATCTCGGCGCCTGCGGGTACTAATAGAACTCTCACAGTGCTCTGAGCTTGTAAGTATAAAGACGGCGCGGATAGGAGCAGCGTCGTCAAGAGGGGGCTGCGGAAGGGGCATAACGCCCCGTGCCCGTGATTTTAAAGGGACCCGAAAATTTCAAACATGAAAAGAAAAAAGTTGGTCAGCTTTGTAAAAAAAAAAGAGATCGAATCAAACATTGTTCAAGAATGGAGCAAGAATAATTCTTCTAATTGAGCGCATGCAAATTTCAATTTCTTTCTTTCCGTGTTTAATTTTCGACTTGTCCCGGTGCAGGTTCGGTCGCAACTCGGTCTGCGGTCGACTTGGTCGGATTACAAAGATAGTAACACCAGTGATCTGGGTCGACGCAGAATTGAGGGCCAGGTCTCGGAGTGGCGTTGAGTCGACTGAAAGACTATGAAAAAAAAAAAACATTTTGCACGTGGCAGAACTTGAACCCGCCACCGCTTGAATTAGGGATCCACTCTCTATTCATACAGCTACCAGAACCTTCATTGAGTGTTTCGATGCAAAATGTAAAAATGTCATCAGCTACTTAGCTGATTATATCGTGATGAATTTATCAATTACTGATGAGTGACGGTACGGTATGGCTAGCAGGGTATCTTCTACAGCATATTGATTTGATTGGATGGAAACTGACTTATTTATTTGGGTCCAAACTTGCACTTTTTCAAATGGCCCTACCTCGAAAACTGCGGCAGCTAGAGAGTTGATTTTGGTCTTAAAATGCAGCTTGTACCATGCCCTAAAAACCAAAAATACGATTCCGGAACAGAAACCGCAAGAAAACTTGAAAATTTCAAGGCAAAGTCACCCCTCGACTGGGAAATATAAAACCTTGAATATCTCGGAAACGGAGGCAGCTAGAGGGTCCAAACTTGCACTTTTTCAAATGGCCCTACCTCGAAAACTGCGGCAGCTAGAGAGTTGATTTTGGTCTTAAAATGCAGCTTGTACCATGCCCTAAAAACCAAAAATACCATACCGGAACAAAAACCGCGAAAAAACTTGAAAATTTCAAGGCAAAGTCACCCCTCGACTGGGAAATATAAAACCTTGAATATCTCGGAAACGGAGGCAGCTAGAGGGTCCAAACTTGCACTTTTTCAAATGGCCCTACCTCGAAAACTGCGGCAGCTAGAGAGTTGATTTTGGTCTTAAAATGCAGCTTGTACCATGCCCTAAAAACCAAAAATACCAAACCGGAACAAAAACCCCGAAGAAACTTGAAAATTTCAAGGCAAAGTCACCCCTCGACTGGGAAATATAAAACCTTGAATATCTCGGAAACGGAGGCAGCTAGAGGGTCCAAACTTGCACTTTTTCAAATGGCCCTACCTCGAAAACTGCGGCAGCTAGAGAGTTGATTTTGGTCTTAAAATGCAGCTTGTACCATGCCCTAAAAACCAAAAATACCATACCGGAACAAAAACCGGGAAAAAACTTGAAAATTTCAAGGCAAAGTCACCCCTCGACTGGGAAATATAAAACCTTGAATATCTCGGAAACGGAGGCAGCTAGAGGGTCCAAACTTGCACTTTTTCAAATGGCTCTACCTCGAAAACTGCGGCAGCTAGAGAGTTGATTTTTGTCTTAAAATGCAGCTTGTACCATGCCCTAAAAACCAAAAATACGATTCCGGAACAGAAACCGCAAGAAAACTTGAAAATTTCAAGGCAAAGTCACCCCTCGACTGGGAAATATAAAACCTTGAATATCTCGGAAACGGAGGCAGCTAGAGGGTCCAAACTTGCACTTTTTCAAATGGCCCTACCTCGAAAACTGCGGCAGCTAGAGAGTTGATTTTGGTCTTAAAATGCAGCTTGTACCATGCCCTAAAAACCAAAAATACCATACCGGAACAAAAACCGCGAAAAAACTTGAAAATTTCAAGGCAAAGTCACCCCTCGACTGGGAAATATAAAACCTTGAATATCTCGGAAACGGAGGCAGCTAGAGGGTCCAAACTTGCACTTTTTCAAATGGCCCTACCTCGAAAACTGCGGCAGCTAGAGAGTTGATTTTGGTCTTAAAATGCAGCTTGTACCATGCCCTAAAAACCAAAAATACCATACCGGAACAAAAACCGCGAAAAAACTTGAAAATTTCAAGGCAAAGTCACCCCTCGACTGGGAAATATAAAACCTTGAATATCTCGGAAACGGAGGCAGCTAGAGGGTCCAAACTTGCACTTTTTCAAATGGCCCTACCTCGAAAACTGCGGCAGCTAGAGAGTTGATTTTGGTCTTAAAATGCAGCTTGTACCATGCCCTAAAAACCAAAAATACCAAACCGGAACAAAAACCCCGAAGAAACTTGAAAATTTCAAGGCAAAGTCACCCCTCGACTGGGAAATATAAAACCTTGAATATCTCGGAAACGGAGGCAGCTAGAGGGTCCAAACTTGCACTTTTTCAAATGGCCCTACCTCGAAAACTGCGGCAGCTAGAGAGTTGATTTTGGTCTTAAAATGCAGCTTGTACCATGCCCTAAAAACCAAAAATACCATACCGGAACAAAAACCGGGAAAAAACTTGAAAATTTCAAGGCAAAGTCACCCCTCGACTGGGAAATATAAAACCTTGAATATCTCGGAAACGGAGGCAGCTAGAGGGTCCAAACTTGCACTTTTTCAAATGGCCCTACCTCGAAAACTGCGGCAGCTAGAGAGTTGATTTTGGTCTTAAAATGCAGCTTGTACCATGCCCTAAAAACCAAAAATACCATACCGGAACAAAAACCGCGAAAAAACTTGAAAATTTCAAGGCAAAGTCACCCCTCGACTGGGAAATATAAAACCTTGAATATCTCGGAAACGGAGGCAGCTAGAGGGTCCAAACTTGCACTTTTTCAAATGGCCCTACCTCGAAAACTGCGGCAGCTAGAGAGTTGATTTTGGTCTTAAAATGCAGCTTGTACCATGCCCTAAAAACCAAAAATACCATACCGGAACAAAAACCGCGAAAAAACTTGAAAATTTCAAGGCAAAGTCACCCCTCGACTGGGAAATATAAAACCTTGAATATCTCGGAAACGGAGGCAGCTAGAGGGTCCAAACTTGCACTTTTTCAAATGGCCCTACCTCGAAAACTGC
This sequence comes from Chloromyia formosa, assembly GCA_964017055.1. Classification (NCBI taxonomy): domain Eukaryota; kingdom Metazoa; phylum Arthropoda; class Insecta; order Diptera; family Stratiomyidae; genus Chloromyia; species Chloromyia formosa. The sequence goes on along the minus strand of OZ024819.1, from coordinate 6,866,071 downwards.
GGCAGCAAGAGAGTTGATTTTGGTCTTAAAATGCAGCTTGTACCATGCCCTAAAAACCAAAAATACCATACCGGAACAAAACCGGGAAAAAACTTGAAAATTTCAAGGCAAAGTCATCCCTCGACTGGGAAATATAAAACCTTGAATATCTCGGAAACGGAGGCAGCTAGAGGGTCCAAACTTGCACTTTTTCAAATGGCCCTACCTCGAAAACTGCGGCAGCTAGAGAGTTGATTTTGGTCTTAAAATGCAGCTTGTACCATGCCCTAAAAACCAAAAATACCATACCGGAACAAAAACCGCGAAAAAACTTGAAAATTTCAAGGCAAAGTCACCCCTCGACTGGGAAATATAAAACCTTGAATATCTCGGAAACGGAGGCAGCTAGAGGGTCCAAACTTGCACTTTTTCAAATGGCCCTACCTCGAAAACTGCGGCAGCTAGAGAGTTGATTTTGGTCTTAAAATGCAGCTTGTACCATGCCCTAAAAACCAAAAATACCAAACCGGAACAAAAACCGCGAAAAAACTTGAAAATTTCAAGGCAAAGTCACCCCTCGACTGGGAAATATAAAACCTTGAATATCTCGGAAACGGAGGCAGCTAGAGGGTCCAAACTTGCACTTTTTCAAATGGCCCTACCTCGAAAACTGCGGCAGCTAGAGAGTTGATTTTGGTCTTAAAATGCAGCTTGTACCATGCCCTAAAAACCAAAAATACCATACCGGAACAAAAACCGGGAAAAAACTTGAAAATTTCAAGGCAAAGTCACCCCTCGACTGGGAAATATAAAACCTTGAATATCTCGGAAACGGAGGCAGCTAGAGGGTCCAAACTTGCACTTTTTCAAATGGCCCTACCTCGAAAACTGCGGCAGCTAGAGAGTTGATTTTGGTCTTAAAATGCAGCTTGTACCATGCCCTAAAAACCAAAAATACCATACCGGAACAAAAACCGCGAAAAAACTTGAAAATTTCAAGGCAAAGTCACCCCTCGACTGGGAAATATAAAACCTTGAATATCTCGGAAACGGAGGCAGCTAGAGGGTCCAAACTTGCACTTTTTCAAATGGCCCTACCTCGAAAACTGCGGCAGCTAGAGAGTTGATTTTGGTCTTAAAATGCAGCTTGTACCATGCCCTAAAAACCAAAAATACCATACCGGAACAAAAACCGGGAAAAAACTTGAAAATTTCAAGGCAAAGTCACCCCTCGACTGGGAAATATAAAACCTTGAATATCTCGGAAACGGAGGCAGCTAGAGGGTCCAAACTTGCACTTTTTCAAATGGCCCTACCTCGAAAACTGCGGCAGCTAGAGAGTTGATTTTGGTCTTAAAATGCAGCTTGTACCATGCCCTAAAAACCAAAAATACCATACCGGAACAAAAACCGGGAAAAAACTTGAAAATTTCAAGGCAAAGTCACCCCTCGACTGGGAAATATAAAACCTTGAATATCTCGGAAACGGAGGCAGCTAGAGGGTCCAAACTTGCACTTTTTCAAATGGCCCTACCTCGAAAACTGCGGCAGCTAGAGAGTTGATTTTGGTCTTAAAATGCAGCTTGTACCATGCCCTAAAAACCCAAAATACCATACCGGAACAAAAACCGCGAAAAAACTTGAAAATTTCAAGGCAAAGTCACCCCTCGACTGGGAAATATAAAACCTTGAATATCTCGGAAACGGAGGCAGCTAGAGGGTCCAAACTTGCACTTTTTCAAATGGCCCTACCTCGAAAACTGCGGCAGCTAGAGAGTTGATTTTGGTCTTAAAATGCAGCTTGTACCATGCCCTAAAAACCCAAAATACCATACCGGAACAAAAACCGCGAAAAAACTTGAAAATTTCAAGGCAAAGTCACCCCTCGACTGGGAAATATAAAACCTTGAATATCTCGGAAACGGAGGCAGCTAGAGGGTCCAAACTTGCACTTTTTCAAATGGCCCTACCTCGAAAACTGCGGCAGCTAGAGAGTTGATTTTGGTCTTAAAATGCAGCTTGTACCATGCCCTAAAAACCAAAAATACCATACCGGAACAAAAACCGGGAAAAAACTTGAAAATTTCAAGGCAAAGTCACCCCTCGACTGGGAAATATAAAACCTTGAATATCTCGGAAACGGAGGCAGCTAGAGGGTCCAAACTTGCACTTTTTCAAATGGCCCTACCTCGAAAACTGCGGCAGCTAGAGAGTTGATTTTGGTCTTAAAATGCAGCTTGTACCATGCCCTAAAAACCCAAAATACCATACCGGAACAAAAACCGCGAAAAAACTTGAAAATTTCAAGGCAAAGTCACCCCTCGACTGGGAAATATAAAACCTTGAATATCTCGGAAACGGAGGCAGCTAGAGGGTCCAAACTTGCACTTTTTCAAATGGCCCTACCTCGAAAACTGCGGCAGCTAGAGAGTTGATTTTGGTCTTAAAATGCAGCTTGTACCATGCCCTAAAAACCCAAAATACCATACCGGAACAAAAACCGCGAAAAAACTTGAAAATTTCAAGGCAAAGTCACCCCTCGACTGGGAAATATAAAACCTTGAATATCTCGGAAACGGAGGCAGCTAGAGGGTCCAAACTTGCACTTTTTCAAATGGCCCTACCTCGAAAACTGCGGCAGCTAGAGAGTTGATTTTGGTCTTAAAATGCAGCTTGTACCATGCCCTAAAAACCCAAAATACCATACCGGAACAAAAACCGCGAAAAAACTTGAAAATTTCAAGGCAAAGTCACCCCTCGACTGGGAAATATAAAACCTTGAATATCTCGGAAACGGAGGCAGCTAGAGGGTCCAAACTTGCACTTTTTCAAATGGCCCTACCTCGAAAACTGCGGCAGCTAGAGAGTTGATTTTGGTCTTAAAATGCAGCTTGTACCATGCCCTAAAAACCAAAAATACCATACCGGAACAAAAACCGCGAAAAAACTTGAAAATTTCAAGGCAAAGTCACCCCTCGACTGGGAAATATAAAACCTTGAATATCTCGGAAACGGAGGCAGCTAGAGGGTCCAAACTTGCACTTTTTCAAATGGCCCTACCTCGAAAACTGCGGCAGCTAGAGAGTTGATTTTGGTCTTAAAATGCAGCTTGTACCATGCCCTAAAAACCAAAAATACCAAACCGGAACAAAAACCCCGAAGAAACTTGAAAATTTCAAGGCAAAGTCACCCCTCGACTGGGAAATATAAAACCTTGAATATCTCGGAAACGGAGGCAGCTAGAGGGTCCAAACTTGCACTTTTTCAAATGGCCCTACCTCGAAAACTGCGGCAGCTAGAGAGTTGATTTTGGTCTTAAAATGCAGCTTGTACCATGCCCTAAAAACCAAAAATACGATTCCGGAACAGAAACCGCAAGAAAACTTGAAAATTTCAAGGCAAAGTCACCCCTCGACTGGGAAATATAAAACCTTGAATATCTCGGAAACGGAGGCAGCTAGAGGGTCCAAACTTGCACTTTTTCAAATGGCCCTACCTCGAAAACTGCGGCAGCTAGAGAGTTGATTTTGGTCTTAAAATGCAGCTTGTACCATGCCCTAAAAACCAAAAATACCATACCGGAACAAAAACCGCGAAAAAACTTGAAAATTTCAAGGCAAAGTCACCCCTCGACTGGGAAATATAAAACCTTGAATATCTCGGAAACGGAGGCAGCTAGAGGGTCCAAACTTGCACTTTTTCAAATGGCCCTACCTCGAAAACTGCGGCAGCTAGAGAGTTGATTTTGGTCTTAAAATGCAGCTTGTACCATGCCCTAAAAACCAAAAATACCAAACCGGAACAAAAACCCCGAAGAAACTTGAAAATTTCAAGGCAAAGTCACCCCTCGACTGGGAAATATAAAACCTTGAATATCTCGGAAACGGAGGCAGCTAGAGGGTCCAAACTTGCACTTTTTCAAATGGCCCTACCTCGAAAACTGCGGCAGCTAGAGAGTTGATTTTGGTCTTAAAATGCAGCTTGTACCATGCCCTAAAAACCCAAAATACCATACCGGAACAAAAACCGCGAAAAAACTTGAAAATTTCAAGGCAAAGTCACCCCTCGACTGGGAAATATAAAACCTTGAATATCTCGGAAACGGAGGCAGCTAGAGGGTCCAAACTTGCACTTTTTCAAATGGCCCTACCTCGAAAACTGCGGCAGCTAGAGAGTTGATTTTGGTCTTAAAATGCAGCTTGTACCATGCCCTAAAAACCCAAAATACCATACCGGAACAAAAACCGCGAAAAAACTTGAAAATTTCAAGGCAAAGTCACCCCTCGACTGGGAAATATAAAACCTTGAATATCTCGGAAACGGAGGCAGCTAGAGGGTCCAAACTTGCACTTTTTCAAATGGCCCTACCTCGGAAACTGCCGCAGCTAGAGAGTTGATTTTGGTCTTAAAATGCAGCTTGTACCATGCCCTAAAAACCAAAAATACGATTCCGGAACAGAAACCGCAAGAAAACTTGAAAATTTCAAGGCAAAGTCACCCCTCGACTGGGAAATATAAAACCTTGAATATCTCGGAAATGGAGGCAGCTAGAGGGTCCAAACTTGCACTTTTTCAAATGGCCCTACCTCGAAAACTGCGGCAGCTAGAGATTGTGTGAAACAAGATGGACTGAACGACTTGATGCTGTTATCTGCTTTAAAGAAATGTTCGTTCCTATTTATTCGACTTTGGAGAAAATTCACGAATGCGGGAACAGTGAAACTTCCAAAAATGCCTTCAGCTACTTTCAAACTATGAAAAGTGGAGAATTTATTGTGTCGATGGTTGTGATTCACGAAGTTTTTTCATTGACGCATCCATTATCTTCTTACCTGCAAGGTAAGAGTATCGATCTCTCTGCAGCTGTCTCAACGGCCAATGATCTAGTTGCTTTGCTAAAAGAGTTAAGGGAAAACGCTCAATCAAAGTTCACAAAAATGTTCACTGATGCAGAAGCAATAGCTGATGCTATAGGAGAAAAAATAAAAGTGCGCAGGATCGTGCAACGGCAGAAACATCGAGAAAACTACGAAAGCAGTTCGGCAGAAGAATATTATCGCAAATCGATATTCATACCTTTCATTGATCACTTCATATCTGCATTGACTAACAAATTCGTCAAGCACAAAAGCACGTTGTCACTGATTGAAAATATCATCCCTGATAAGTTGTTTAGAGTGGATGTCAAAAATGGCAATCATCATCATCATCGTGGCGCGACAGCCCGACGTCGGGCCTTGGCCGCCTGGATCATTGTCCTCCAATTATCTCGGTCACGTGACCGCGTCCTCCAATTTTGGGAGCCCAGCAGCTGCGCGGCGTCCGCACCTACTGAGCTCTCCCAACGAGATCTCGGTCGTCCTCGCAGTCTCGCTCCGTCGACTCGTTCTGCATTCATTACTCTCTTAGGCATGCGATCATCGTCCATTCTTTGTACATGCCCTGCCCATTGAAGTCGTTGTAGTTTGACGATTTTCGAGACTTGCAGCTCATCGTACATTTCATACAACTCATGGTTGTACCGGATGCGCCATCCATCTCGATCGCAAACAGCCCCGAAAATTCGCCGTAGAACCTTACGTTCGAAAGTGTCTAGCATGTTTTCGGAGGCTTGAGTTAGGGTCCATGCTTCGCAACCATAGCATAGCACTGGTCGTATAATGGTTTTGTACACGCGGAGCTTCGTGTTTCTGTGCACATGTTTCGATTTCATTATGGGGAGAACCGAGAAAAAAGTCTTATTAGCTAACTGTATCCGTCGCTTGATTTCGTCAGTTTCGTTGGCGTCCCTTGACAGGTTGCAACCCAGGTAGATGAAGTTGTTCACGAACTCGATGTTGAGGTCCCCCACGTTGATGCTCGGTTGTGCAGGTGTCCTTGTCACCGATTGCATCATTATTTTAGTTTTACCCTCGTTAATACGTAATCCAACTTCCTTTGCAGCGGTATCGAGCGTATGCAGAAGTTCTTATGCGTCAGCCAATCTTCGGGACATGATGTTGATGTCGTCGGCGTACGCTGCTAATTGTGTCGACTTGATGAGTAGCGTCTTGCTGTTGTCCAAATTCATGGCCCGAATAACGTATTCCAGTGCTAGGTTGAAGAGCGTCGGTGCCAGTCCGTCGCCCTGTTTCAAACCAGTGCGTGTTTCAAATAGATCAGTAAGTCTGTTCTGGATCCTGACTTGTGAGACGGAGTTGGTCATAGTCATCTTTATCAGTCGCAATAATTTTGCCGGTATACCAAATTGCAGCATGATGTTGTACAGTACTCCACGATCGATACTGTTGTATGCCTGCTTGAAGTCGACAAAGATTTGGTATACGTTTACGTTGTATTCCCAGCACCTCTGGAGTATCAGTTTGACTGAGAAGAGCTGATCGGTTGTGGAGCGACCAGGTCTGAAACCGCTTTGATATTCGCCAATGACTCGTTCTGCGTACGGTTTTATTCTATTTTCCAGAATTTTCGTCAAAATTTTATAGGACGTACAAACTAGTGAAATGCCCCTGTAATTCTCACACCGCAGTTTATCTCCCTTTTTATGAATTGGACAGATGATGCTTCTGCGCCAATCGTCTGGGATCTCCTCGTTCTCCCATACTCGCATGAGTAATTGATGTATGGCATCAACTAGACTCGTTCCACCGAATCTTAGCAGTTCAGCTGGAATCTCGTCAGCGCCCGGTGCTTTATTTCGTTTTAGTGACCGCAACGCGAGATCAACTTCCTCTACTGTCGGGGGTTGAATGGGTGGGCCTGGATCAACAATATCGTCGAGAGCTTCCTGTGTGGGGATGTTAGATGGTAGGTTCAGTAGCTTTTCAAAATAAGAGGCCCATTGTTTGTTAATGCCATCGGTGTCGCTGATGATGTTTCCTTCCTTGTCCTTACAAAGGCTAGTCCTGGGTTGGTAGCCGTTCTTAATTGTATTTACTAATTTGTACGCTTGTGTTCCTATTAGCTAAGTTTTCGTTTATGTTCAGCAACTGCTCGTCAAAGTATTTACGTTTCTTACGTCTAATTATTCTATTCGATATTCGCCGTAGCTCGTCATATTTTTCTCTTCTGGCTCTGGTTCCTCGTTGAATCCATTGTCTGTAGGCCTCGTTTTTCGCGTCAAGTGAATTTTTGCATTCTTCGTCGAACCAGTCATTTCGCGCTCGCCGGGCTTTATATCCCACGACCTTCTCTGCGACATCCTTGATGGTACCCTTGAGTTCTTCCCAGAACCCATGGACGCCTGTGTTGCTGATGTTGTGTAGCATAGGTGATAGTTTTTCCTCAAGGGCAGTAGTATACGCCACCGCTGTAGCATCACTCAAGAGCTTATCAACCGCAAAGATTTTGGGAGGGCTGATTCTTAACTGGTGCACTGAGGAAATTCTACATCTGTAGGTCGTCTTCACCAAGTGATGATCTGAGTCGCAGTTTGCTCCTCGATAGGAGCGGACATCCATGACACTAGACGCCCATCTCCTGCAAATGAGGACGTGGTCAATTTGGTTGACGGTATGTGCGTCTGGAGACTTCCAGGTCTGCTTGTGAATGCGTCGATGCGGGAAACACGTAGAGCTTACGACTAGATTCCTGCTGCAGGCGAAGTCGATAAGTCGCTGGCCGTTATCGTTACATTCTTCATGGAGGCTAAGGCCTCCAGAGGTCCCCCGATGCCAACTTTCATTCCCGACTTTCGCGTTAAAGTCTCCCAGCAGCAATTTGACGTCGTTTGTTGGAAGTGAGTCGAAGAGAGTTTCAAGGCGGACGTAGAACTCGTCTTTTACTGCGTCTTCTTTAACTTCAGTGGGGGCATGCACATTGATGAGCCAGAGATTGAAGAATCGAGTCTTGATGCGAATCGCACACAGCCGTTCATTTATGGGTTTGAAGTCAGTAATATGCGGTTTGAGGTGGTTGTTCACTATAAATGCTACTCCAAACTCCTTGCGGCCCGATGGTTTGCCACTTGTAAAAATTGTGTGCGATTTCTTGTCATTAATCTCGCTGCCAAGCCAATTTGTTTCCTGGACTGCAGTAATGCTCAGTTTGTACTTTTCGACCTGTTCAAGGAGGGCCTTCTCGGCCCCCGGTTTGTTCAGGGAGCGTACATTCCAGGATCCGAAAGAATAATCCTTTATTCGTTTGCGTGGTCGTCGTTGTTGATCCGTCCAATCCGAGGCTTTTGTTCCAGGTTTCTTGACATGGAGTGGTTTTTACAAGGACGAGTTGTCAGCAGGTCGCTTAACCCCATTCGGGGGATGGCCTCGGAGATAGCTGCTTCAGATGGTTTAATAAACGTGCTGGAGCCCACACAACTATGTAGCAGGTCCAACTACGCAAGTCATTCCATCCTACTAGACCTGAGACGCTTAGGTGTTCGTCAGCCATTCAGGCTACAGCTATCTGCCTTTTCCAAACTGTCTTATCGCTAAGACATTGGCCGTCAGCGAATTGATACACTGCCGTTACCAGGGGGCGCCCACGCGAAGGACTATGGAAAAGGTTTTTGCCCCCCACATATACATATATAATAAAAGAAAAAATATGGAAAATTGAATAACACTTTTTTCTACGGTCACACTGTTGTCTTCAGTTTCTTAGCGATTCAATTGGGGGGGGGGGGTGGTTGTCCCCAAAACCCCCCCTGTTACTACGCCACTGAAAGAGAGGGTCGAGAATATAACCGGGATTTTGGTAATCCTTCAAACATCTGTTGAAAAAAATGAAACCAAATTTTTACCTATGTCATTTCTTGTTTTTTTTTTTATTTGTATATATATATATACCTATATATATGTATTTACTTCTTACGTACATTAAAATTAAGTTGTTTTTGTTTATTTTCGTTTTTTTTTTTATTTCTTTCTTTGTTTTTGTTCTTTTTTTTTTAAGGTTATACACGGTTCTTTTTTTCTTCTTTCTACTTCTTCATCTCTTTCTCTCGTCTGTTTATTTTTGAATTATGAACTTCGAAACTCATCTCAATTCATTTTTCAAAGAGCGGAGATGAGTGTCTTTTTGTCCTTTTCGAAATTCATGATTCAATTGCCATTTTTTTTTTTGCTTTTCTTTTTTGTTTTTCTTTGTTGCGACCTAATAGCTAATATCCATATTTTATTTTAAGTGTTTTTCCTCCTTCTTTTTATTTTCTTGTTCTTTTTATTTATCTGTTTTTGGCCCGTTTTCTCAATATCCTGGTTAAACTGCCTGTTAGCTAACAGGGCGCCTGTTTATCAAAAGGCTAAAAACCTACACCATAAACAACACTCAAAATACGACAAAATATTGGGGATTTTCTCGCCAGTGGCGTAAATAGCTTTTAGCCGAGGGAGGGGATATGTTATCCGCACAACAATTTTCAATTACTGCTCGGGGCTGAATTGGAAGCCTTCAGTGAAAATGAACTCTCTACACAAAGATCAGGCACACCTGTCTTGTCCCGTAATTTTTCAATATATCTTCGAAGCACTCATCGAAAAAACAAATAGAATGCCATCATCAAAATCGTCAGGAAGTTTGTGATGATATTCTTGAAGACTGAAGGCTGAAAAACGACAGTGCGGTTGAAGAGGGTGTCATTATCTGGGGGTGCTATATTTTTAAAATTAAATGTTACCTTAAGGTAAGGTCGTACAAAGCAATGTTTGTGGTTATTGTGCTTTGTCTCGTGACTAATCGTACCACGTTAGAGCAAATTTACAGCAGAAAATAAAAATAATCGAAAAATCACGAAAAAAAATCAGCGCCCAATGTGGGGTCGGGCTGATCTTACCTGGTTTATTGACTAGATCAAATCTCACCGAACTCATGTTGGATGTCAGTGAACTATATACTGTCAATGGACTATAAAATCACATCGACCCCACATTGGGCGCAGAAAAATTTCAACCTTTTTTTTTAACCATTTTTTGATTATTTTAATTTTCTTCTGTAAATGTTCACTGACGTAGGATCCAAAGGTTTTTTTTTCATGTTAAAAGGTTTCGGTTTTTGTGCCTTGTGACTAACGATACAACGCGCCTATTCGATTGGCCATTTCGATTTTGGCCGCCAAATATTTTCAGGCTTTTTCGACTATTTTTAGGCTATTTTTATTTTCTACTGTAAAAAATCACTGGCTTAGGATCGAAGCCTTGTGGAGGAGGAGGGGGAGGGTTATGATAAATCTAAAAAGATTTCGCTTTTACCGCGCCCAGTCAATTGCACTTTTCATTGACACACGTCCCCCACATTTGGTACTGTACATTTTTACTGACGTAGGATAAAAAAAATCTGAAGTAGCCATGCACCAGTTATCTGCATCGGTTAGGTTAGGTTAAAAAGGGCTGCTTAAAGATAACGCAAAAAGCACACATAGACCACCACTGGATCCGTTGTGATACCCCTAAGACTCAGCAACCTGAGACCAACTCACTCGTCAAACCAGCCAGAGCACACAATGAATCGATGAAGCCGACCCACACTAACCTCTTTCAGGTCATCCAGATCGGTGAAAAAGTAGGAGCCAAGAAGGTCCTTCCTAAAATTTGCAAGGGCGGGACAGGTACATAGAAGGTGAGACATAGTTTCCTCCTCCTCTTCGTCCGCACAGCTCCTGCAGAAGTCATTGTGGGGAAGACGAAGTCTTCTAGCATGCTCCCCAATTAGGCAGTTAAAACTCCTATGACAGTTCTCAGCTGATTTCTGTTTAACATTAGCAGCCCAGAGGATCGCTTGGGATCCAGTTTGGGCCACATCTGTCTAGCCACATGACAGGTATTACCATTGCTCCATCTGGTGCTAGCCCTATCATATGCCGCATCTTTAATAGCCAGTTTACAAGCAGCTAGAGGCATGCTAGTACTACGCAACAACCCGCTGGTCTCATCAGTCGAGCCCGCCCGAGCTAGTTCGTCGGCCCTACAGTTGCCAGGATAGCCACTATGGCCAGGCACCCAGCACACGGAAATGTTGAAAAGTCTACCCATCTCTAAGAGGGAATTGCGACAATTCAGTACTGTCTTCGACTTGACCAAAGCAGAGCTAAGCGATTTGATCGCCGGTTGGCTATCCGTGTAGATCACAACGTTCCCAGCAGATGTGACGTTTTGCGCCAAACAGGCTAGAGCTTCAGATATTGCTGTAATTTCCGCCTGAAAAACGCTACAAAAGTCCGGGAGACGGAACGATAAATTAAAACCCATCCATTCCGAGTATACGCCAGCCCCCACTCCATCGTCAGTCTTAGAGCCATCAGTAGAAATGCTAATAGCATCTGATTCCTGAATAGCGTCAGCTGACCAGTCAGTCCTGGAGGGGATCAAGCTAGTAAAACCCCTTTCGAACAAGTATTTCGGGGAGGTATAGTCCGTCACTTCGGGAATATCAAAGTTCCTCAATACAGACGAGTGACCAATGGTTGACGCGGCCCAATAACCGGTTTCGCGAAGGCGAACAGCCGTGCTCGCCGCCATCTGCTCTGCAAAAATGTCCAAGGGAAGCAAATTCAACATTACGCCCAAGGCAGCGGTCGGTGTAGTCCTCAGAGCCCCCGTGATGGCAATACATGCCAATCTTTGGACCTTCTCCAGTAGGGTTCTGTAAGCTAAAATCCTAAGTGCCGTCCACCAGACGACAACCCCATGCAGTAGAATAGGACGCAAAACCGATAAGTAGAGCCAGTATACAACCTTCGGTTGTAAGCCCCACTTCTTCCCTATAGCCCTCTTGCACGAGTATAGTGCAACAGTTGCCTTTTTAACACGCTCCTGAATGTTCAGCTTCCAGGAAAGTTTCCTATCCAGGATGAGACCAAGGAATTTGGCTTTATCAGTGAGCACAAGCCTTGCGCCCTCCATCAATGGTAGCTCGAATGAAGGTAGGCTGTTTCTCCTAGTAAAGAGGACAAGTTCCGTTTTAAGCGGATTTACTTTGACACCAACCTTGCTAGCCCAGTTCGCCAAGATGGAGAGGGCGTTCTGCATTATACCACTAAGCACACAGGGAAATTTACCCGAGATGGCAATAGCAATGTCGTCCGCATAAGCAATAACTTTGCATCCCATCCCTTCCCGTTCCAAAAGCAGTCCGTTGACCGCCAAGTTCCAGAGAAGGGGAGAAAGAACACCACCCTGAGGAGTACCTCTGTTCACGTGTCTACGTGCAGATGATGTGCCCAGACTAGTGGAGATAATTCGTGATGTAAGCATCATGTATATTAGCCTGCAGAGCGAGTCATCCCCCCCGAAGGTTTGAGAGGGCATCTGTGATGGCCTCAGGTTTCACGTTGTTAAAGGCACCCTCAATATCAAGGAAGGCCACAAGCGTGTACTCTTTGCAGGCAAGAGACTTTTCGATGAGACCCACCAGAGAATGCAGGGCAGTATCTACGGATCTACCCTTCCAGTAAGCGTGCTGGGAGGTAGATAGAAGATCCGCTGGAATAGTGCTCCGCAAGTGTTATCTGCATGAATGGCTGCAAAAAAAAAAAAAACAAAGCCATAAAGGAAAATATCATGAAATAAAGTAGCTTTCATGTGTCGGACTTATGACGATAGATAGATAAATTCAGGCTACTAACCCTGCTGGTGGGCACAGCGACCATGGTAATGTATTGTTGCGTAGCCCTTATTTATTATTGTAGCAAAAAAACCTTCCACCACTCGTACGAAGGCCAGTATGTCTCTTGCAAGGCTAACCCTGATAACGGAAGGGCCCATGGCGATCCGCCCGAGAAACGCATACCCAGCTCGCGCAATCGCGGGACATTCGAACAAAATGTGACATATGACCTCAACGTCATCCAAACTCTCGTCAGTTAAACCCAACATGTTTAGATGATATCTCACCCAATGGTGACCCGAGTGATAACCCACTAGTAGCCTCAGGTCGGCTGCGGGATATATCTCCATACATGAAGGGTCTCATAAACTCCTTAAGGTACGTTCTATGAAATTGATGGTCCGATGGAAGTTGGGTCGTGGTTCTGCGCGATCATGTGTGACGACCTTTAGATTGGCGCAGCTCTGGAAGATTTTCCCAAAAGAGGTGTCGTATCCTTTCGGACCAAATCTTGATAATAGTCCCGGCTGGAGCTAAGCCTAGACCACAATAGGGTTCCGGTCCGAGAAAATTTGATGATGAGCTCTGCCTGGAAAGTTCATCCGCTATTACATTTCCCCTCAATGTAACAGTGACCTGGCACCCAATACAGAATGATTTGGTCGTCGGTCGCCCGACACTGGAGGTGTTCACGACACTCCTTCACTAATCTAGAAGAGATATTATGCGAAGAGAGAACCTTAATGGCTGCCTGTCTATCTCAGCTTATAGCAATGAGTGCGCCCTGCGGTCTCTTCTCTAAGATTACCCTGGCGCAGACCTCAATGACATGGATCTCGGTTTGAAAAACGCTGGGCCAGGTACACAGGAGCGACTGAAATCCTGGTGTAGGATCCAAAAATGCCAGCACCTACTCGCTGTTCAGCCTTAGACATATTGGTGTACCACATGATACAGCTAGGGTCTGGGTGGGGGCTGCCATTTTACCCATTCCGTTCCCTGATTAATTACTTTACTTCTAGCTAACTTTTTGAATTTAAGTTTTAAATGAGTTTGAGATTTAAGTTTATAATCAAATCATACATAAAATATTAGCGATAGTACCTATAAGAACTCATGAGGGGGGATTGATCCCCTTAATCACCCCCCTATCTACGCCACTGTTTCTCGCTCCTTATTTTTGAGCTGCATTATCGTTTTTATCTTGTCTATCTCAGTGGGCTAGGCAAGTGGGTGTGGGGGTCAATCCGTCCAAAACAGACCTTGTTCTCTTCACCAGAAGGAACACTCTACCTTCATTGATACCACCATTGCTGGAGGGGACCAGACTGGCCCTTAGCGAAAAAGCCAGATTTCTGGGACTTATATTTGATAGAAAGCTCTCCTGGAAGGCAAATATCGAGGAGCGAGTTGTTAAGGCAACAGTTGCTCTGTACTCTTGCAGGCAGGCTATTGGCTTGAAATGGGGCATGCGACCAAAGGTGGTATTTTGGTTGTACGTATCAGTCGTACGCCCTATTTTAATGTATGGGGTAGTAGTTTGGTGGATTGCACTCAACAAGGCGTCCTACAGGACTCTATTGAACAAAGTTCAAAGATTATCCTGTATTGCTATCACTGGTGCTCTCAAGACCACACTAACTGCTGCTCTTAGTGTAATGCTTAATTTGCTTCCCTTGAACATCTTGGCCGAACAGTTGGCTGCAATCACGGCCATTCGTCTTCGGGAAACGGGACAGTGGAAAATGACTACTATTGGCCACTCGACAATAGTGGACAATCTTGATATTCCAGAAGAAACAGATTACACCTCTCCAGTGTACTCCTTCGACAAAGGCTATATCAGCCTAATACCCTCTCGACAAGAGTGGGGCGTAAACGGTACTCCAGAGTCGGAAGCTATAAGCTTTTTTACGGATGGCTCGAAAACAGAAGAAGGTGTAGGCGCTGGTATCTTTTCAGAGGGACTGGATTTTGGCTTGTCACTCCGTCTTCCAGCATTCTGTAGTGTCATCCAGGCGGAGATCACTGCAATCACCGAAGTTTTGGCTTGGTTGGGCTGCAATGTCGTATCTGCTAGGACTATTACGATCTATACCGATAGTCAGGCGGCGATAAACTCCCTGGACGCTGCACTTTCTACTTCGAAAACCGTGGTGATGTGCCGCTCTGCTCTCAAGGAACTCAGCGACTTTTTCAACATCACTTTGTGCTGGATACCAGGGCATAGTGGTTTCAGCGGTAACTGCCGGGCAGACGAGCTGGCTCGGGTGGGTACCACCAGTGTGGACATAGAGTGTTTTCGCCCCGTCAAAATACCGATGGCAGCTTGTAAGAAGGTGATCAAGACAAACGCACTAAACCGTGCTAATATCGAATGGCTAAATGGAACTACATGCAATGTTACAAGACAAATTTGGCCGGCCTTTAATCCTAGCCGCTCTTTAGGGCTGCAGATGCTAGAGAGAAGGCATCTAGGGAAGGTTGTGGGGATCATTACAGGACATTGCTTGATAGGTGAGCATGCCAGGCGTCTTCGGCTTCCGTATAATGATCACTGCAGAAGCTGTGGAGACGAGGAGGAGGAGGAGACAATAGCTCACTTCCTGTGCTATTGGCCTGCTCTGGCCGGTAGAAGAAAGGACACTCTAGGTTCCCTTTACTTTCTTGACCTGGATGACTTGAAGGACGTAAGTGCTGGTCATCTACATCGCTTTATTGATAGATCCGGGTGGTTTGACGACTAGGCTCTTATGGCGTTGAGGTATCACAACGGACCCATTGGTGGTCTTGTTGGAATATATGTAATCAACAATTCTAGTACAACATTGAGTCAAGCATTTGCACAGTACGTTGTACTACTCAACTAACTTCACTCTTGAATAAAGTTTCACTTCCTGTGTAGTCATCATCTGAAGAACCCGCGTTTCATTCTGCTCAACAGGTTATGGGCCCAGTCGGTCCTGTGCTAAAATCGAAAAACTAATCGCGAATCAGTTAGCGTTGATATTTCTAAAGCTGCTGTGTTTTTAAAAATTCAATACGCTTCGCGAAATCGTATTATTTTTCGGCGACGGAATTTGTTTCCCGGAATTTTTCAGTCGGAGAGTTGGTGCAAAGATGTCACACAATTTGCTCTCGTCTATCGAAAAATTACAAGGTCGCGAAAACTACAACACGTGGGCATTTTCGATGAAGGTTTTCTTGGAGCACGAAGGACTGCTTAAGTGCCTAGATGGATCTGAAACGGACGAATCAAAGTGCTCTAGAGCTAGGACGTCACTGATCCTTTCGATCGATAAAACGAATTACGTTCATATCCAAGAGGCTAGGACTGCAAAAGCTATTTGGGATACCCTGAAGACAACTTTTGATGATTCTGGACTTACGAGGAAAGTCGCCCTTCTGCGTACTTTGATAAACACAAAGCTGGAAGATTGTCAATCGATGGAGGACTTCGTAAATCAAATTATCACAACTGCGTACAAGCTGAACAGTATTGGAATGGATATCACCGAGGAATGGGTAGGAGCATTTCTACTGGCAGGTTTGTCCGACGAGTATAGGCCCATGATAATGGGCATCGAAAATGCTGGACTAGACATCACCGGTGACTCGATCAAAACAAAACTTCTCCAGGAAGTTCGTCCAAAAAATTCTGAAAATGCATTTATTGGAAAAGGTTCGTCGAAGTATAAGCCAAAACGTAGTGAAAATAATCAGCAAATACGGTGTTATGGTTGCAAACAGAAGGGACATAAATTGAACAAGTGTCCTAACAAATCTAAAAAAGATGTCGAAAATTCATCGAAGTCTGCACCAGCCTTTAGCTCTACATTCTTGTCTGGAAAACTCAAAAGCAGTGATTGGTACATTGATTCCGGTGCTACTTGCCATATGACAGTGCGCGACGATTGGTTTGCTGAGAAAGTTTCAACGAATATACGCGAAGTCACAGTCGCCAATAATACGAAAATGGCGGTTTCTTCGACTGGACATATCGATCTGCACATCAACTCCGAAAACAATGAATCTAAAATTGTGCGGATTAAAAATGTTCTGTGCGTACCTAACCTCACTACTAATTTGCTGTCAGTGAGTGAAATGGTAAACAAAGGGAATTCTGTTCAATTCACTTCAGGCGGGTGTAACATCTACGACAGTAAAAAAATATTGTGTGCGACGGCGAAACTAGTTGACGGGCTTTACAAACTAGATTACGTGCATTGCCAAAGTATGCTATCTGTAGCCAAAACCAATAGCATGGAAATATGGCATCAACGTCTGGCGCATATAAATTCTCGGGACTTGTTGAAAATGAGGGACGGTGCAGTAGATGGAGTTGAATTTGCAAACGAAGCGTTCAAAGATGAAGTGTGTGTCACCTGTGTGAAAGCGAAACAGTGCAGAAAATCGTTTTCTAATACTGGCACCAGGGCGAAATCTTTGTTAGACGTAGTACACGCAGATCTTTGTGGGCCTATGGAATCAATGTCGATCGGAGGCTCAAGATACGCCTTATTGTTTACTGATGATTTCAGCCGCAAAACATTCATTTACTTTTTGGCCTCAAAAGAAGAAGTGTTCAATTCATTTGTAAAGTTTGCGAATATGGCACAAAATCAAATCGGCAAGAAAATAAAAATTATGCGATCTGATAACGGAAGTGAGTTTTGCAACCATAAGTTTACAAAGTATTTTGACGCACATGGGATTGCACATCAAACGTCGAATCCGTACACTCCCGAGCAAAATGGGTTAGCTGAGCGAACCAATCGTACGATTGTGGAAAAGGCGAAATGTTTGCTTTTCCAAGCGAATCTGGAGAAAAGTTATTGGGCTGAGGCGATGAACGCAGCTGTTCATATAAAAAACAGGTCAATTACAGATGTTCTGATAATAACGACTCCGACTATGTACCAGACGAAAACGTTCAACCGTTTGATGAAATTAGAAGATCGTCAAGAATTGCAAATTTGCCCGCTGTTTCGTATCCCACTTCGCACTTTACCGTGTCCACGCCTGAAACAACCGTATTCTCTTGCGAAGGCCTTGACCCCGATACAGTTAAAGATGCTTTATCTGGACCTAACAGGAATGAGTGGAAAAGTGCCATGGAAAGTGAGTATAACTCATTGATTGCGAATGGTACTTGGGACCTTGTCGAAAAGCCACATGATTGGAAGTCAATTAAATGCAAATGGCTGTTTAAAGTTAAACACGACGATGGCAGTGAGAACACCCGCTTTAAGGCAAGATTAGTCGCGAAGGGCTGCAGTCAAAAGCCTGGCATTGATTACGAAGAAACTTTTTCACCGGTCGTCCGATACGCATCGCTACGGTATCTCATCGCATTAGCAACAAAGTTTGATTTGGAAATCGAGCAAATGGATGCTGTCACCGCGTTTCTTCATGGGGATGTTGCTGAAGAAATTTTTATGGATCAACCGGAAAATTTCGACGACGGATCTGGACGGGTATGTTTGCTTAAAAAGGCTATATACGGACTCAAACAAGCGAGCAGGCAGTGGAATATGAAGCTAAATAACGTCTTGTTGTTACGATCGGGCTTCAAGAAATCGAAATTAGATCCCTGCATATACTCGAAACTGAATGGTAAAGACATGTTGTTCCTGGCAGTGTACGTGGACGACATTTTAATATTTTTCAATAGACATGATTGGAAAGAAAACCTAAAAAGGGATTTATGTCAAAATTTTCAAATGAAATGTTTGGGAAAAGCGAAAAGCTGCATTGGGCTTCGTATAATTCGAGACACAGAAAAGGGTACAATAACGCTCGACCAAAGCAAATATATCAGTAAAATTTTGTCGAGATTCAATATGAGTGAGTGCAATTCTGTGAAGACCCCTATTGATATGAACCAAAAATTGGCAAAAAATATGTCGCCGACGACACCAGAGGAAGTCGAGCAAATGAAAGACGTTCCTTATCAGGAGGCTGTAGGATGTCTTCTCTATTTATCTCAAGGCACAAGACCAGATATAGCGTTCGCTGTTAACAGTGCTAGTAAATTCAATAAGAATCCGGGCCAAACACACTGGAATGCGGTCAAGCGGATTTTTCGGTATTTGAAAGGAACTCTAAATTATAAATTGTCTTTCTCAAAGGCTGGAAACTCTAACATACTTGGATTTTCAGATGCCGACTGGGCATCCAACTCTGATGATCGTCGATCCTGCACGGGCTACATCTTTAAGCTGCAAAATGGCGCTATTTCCTGGGCGAGTAAAAGGCAACCAACGGTAGCTCTCTCAAGTACCGAAGCCGAATATATGGCAATTTCAGCGACATGTCAGGAGGCTTCATGGATCAAACAATTTGAAGAGGACTTATGGTCATCAAAGATGGAGGCTATTTCCATATATTGCGACAATAGAAGTGCCCTCAATTTAAGTGATTCTGAAGGTTACCATGTCAGGACCAAGCATATCGACATCAAACATCACTTCATTCGGGAGATGATCAACAATCGCAATGTTAAGCTGCTACCTATTTCAACTGACGAAATGGTTGCTGATAACCTTACAAAAGCCGTATCAGCCGATAAACACACCTTTTGTTCTACTGGAATGGGACTTCTGAATTAAAATATAGCCAACAATTTTAAAAGATTAAATTTTGAAATAATTTTTGTTGCATCCGCATAATTCTGGCAACCCTGCCACCTAGACGTGCTCTGCTACGAGGCAGTCTCGCTGTACCCACCGACTCGAGCGGTCATCAATTTAACTTTTTCTCTTACTACTGTAATAATTCTGAATAATATAGACATACCTACCAACGGACCGATTGCGTTTCACTTGATAGACACAACAGTTAATTGGCGACGAGGATTTTTTTTTTTCGCAATGGACGCCGGTGCTTTGGCTGCGTTGCTAGAGCAACAACAAAAATTCATGGCAACACAGACGGAATTATTCAGTAAGGTGTTATCAAAATTAGCAGACAATAATGAAAGTGCAGTGTTAAATAAACCATCGCGGGACGAAAAAACGATGGACATACTTACAAAGTGTATGACAGACTTTCACTACGATCCGGAGAATAACGGCATATTCGCCGACTGGTATGCTCGGTACGCGGATTTGTTCGAGGTCGACGCAGCGGAACTCGATGACGCGGCAAAAGCACGGCTTTTAATTAGGAAACTCGATACAGTAGCACATGCTCGGTTCGTAAATTATATTCTGCCGAAAACGCCGCGTGAGATCAATTTCAAAGAAACTTGTGAAATTCTGCGCAAGATATTTGACCGTCAAATGTCTTTGTTCAATGTGAGATACAATTGTCTGAAAATTGCTAAAAGTGCGGCCGAAGATTTTGTCGCGTACGCCGGGGTGGTTAACAAAAAATGCGAACAATTCAAATTGGCTGATCTTACATCAGACCAATTCAAATCGTTAATTTTCGTGTGTGGACTGACAGCAAATAGTGATACGGATATCAGGACAAAATTACTGTCCCTTATCGACACCGATAAAGCGATAACGCTGGATAAGTTGGCTTCGGAGGCCGGCCGACTCACAAGTCTAAAATTAGACAGCCGCATGGTGGAAACGCAGTCGCCGTCCGTAGTCAAGGTCGTGGGGAAGTCGATTCAGAAACACACGAATCCGAAATCGCGCGAACGCGAACAACCGAATAAAAAGAAACCGAAGTCAGCTTGTTGGTTTTGTGGAGCACTCCATTACGCTCGTTTTTGTACTTATAAGACCCATACATGCACAAAATGTCGGAAAACCGGACACAAGGAAGGGTTTTGTGACGCCGCCACTCGGAAAGACAAATACCACGGAGACGGAAAAAAAACCAATAGATTGTTTTCGGTATCAAAAATAAATTACGAAGCGCATCGCAAGTACGTCACGGTCGAAATTAATGGCAGGCCGGTTCAACTACAGTTCGACACCGCATCGGACATTTCAATAATGTCAAAAGAAACGTGGGAATTGATCGGTAAACCAAATACAGTTAATACCGATCATATAGCCAGAAACGCGTCGGGAGATCTGTTACAGTTAACTTCGCAATTTGATTGCACCATCGCATTTAATTCAAAAACGATTAACGGCACGGGCTATGTTTCCGGCGTCAGCGATCTCAACGTGATGGGAATCGATTGGATTGAGGGGTTAGGTCTCTGGGATGTGCCAGTTAGCACATTTTGTCAGCCAAGAATTACAGCAGTAACTGCCGAACAATTTGCAGCCGAACTTCAACAGCAGTTTGCGGATGTGTTTGAACCTACACTGGGAGTATGTTTAAAAACGAAGGCAGTACTTCATTTGAAGCCCTCAGCAAAACCAGTTTTCCGTCCTAAAAGACCGGTCCCATACACCGCGCTTCCAGCCGTCGAAAAAGAATTGCAACGTCTCGAGGAATTGGAAGTAATCAGCCGCGTGGATTTTTCATCGTGGGCAGCTCCCATTGTCGCTACAAAGAAGGCAACCGGAGATGTCCGTATCTGTGCGGATTTTTCAACAGGGTTAAACCAGATGATAGAATCACACCAATACCCATTACCACTTCCCGAAGACATATTCACAACTTTGAGTGGAGGACAATATTTCAGCAAAGTAGATTTAGCGGACGCGTATCTACAAATAATGATGGACGACAGTTCCAAACCTCTACTTACAATAAATACACACAAGGGCCTATATCAATACAATAGGTTATGTTTCGGAGTGAAGAGTGCCCCCGGAATATTCCAGCAAATCGTCGACACCATGCTGGCAGGGTTATCTGGAGTTGTCAGCTACCTAGACGACATCATCGTCGTGGGAAAAACCGAGGCTGAACATCGCCTAAATATCATTAAATTGTTCCAACGAATCCGTGAGTGGGGATTTCATGTCAATCCCGCAAAATGCCGCTTCCTACTCAGCAGCATCAAATATCTTGGATTTATCATCACTAGGGAAGGACGACGACCCGATCCTGACAAAGTGGCGGCAATTGTGGAAATGCCACCACCAACAAATCTACAGATGCTTCGCTCATTCATCGGAATGATAAGTTACTATGGACAATTCGTTAAGCAAATGCGCGAAGTCAGGGCTCCATTCGACAAACTTCTTGTTAAAAATGTTCCTTGGCAATGGTCAAAACAATGCCAGGATTCCTTTCATAAGGTAAAGACAATTTTACAATCAGATCTGTTACTAACCCATTTTGATCCACGACATGAGATAAAAGTAGCGGCGGACGCATCCAGCTACGGGATTGGCGCCGTAATATTGCACCGCTATCCCGACAAAACAGAAAAGCCAATAGCACATGCATCACGATCTTTAACTGCAGCGGAAAAAAACTACAGCCAGATCGAGAAGGAAGCCCTAGCAATCATATTTGCGGTAACAAAATTTCATCGGATGCTCCATGGGCGGAAATTCACCTTATCAACCGACCACAAACCACTACTAGCAGTTTTTGGTGGGAAAAAAGGAATTCCCGTTCACACTGCAAACCGACTTCAACGCTGGGCATTAACCCTGCTAGCTTATGATTTCGACATTGAATATATCCCCACCGATAAATTTGGCCATGCTGATAGTCTCTCCCGACTGATGGAACACAATAGACCAAATAATGAAGATTATGTAATAGCATCTATTTCAGCAATGGAGACCGACATTCAATACACCCTTTCGGAAGCAGTTCGCGCGCTACCTGTCACGTGCGAGATGGTCATCAAGGCTACTTCTGAGGATCAGGTTTTAAAACGAGTATCAAAGTACATGAAATCATCCTGGCCAGATAACATTACTGAGGAGCAGCTCAAACTTTTCTACAATCGCAGAGAATCACTATCCGAAATAAATGGTTGCTTATTAATGTCTGAGCGGGTAATAATTCCTTCTATCTTGCAGACCAAAATCTTACGTCAGCTACATACCGGACATCCTGGCATCGTCCGCATGAAGGCGTTGGCTCGAAGCTATGTTTATTGGCCAAACATAGATGCACATATCGAGAGCTTGGTCAAACAATGCAGTCGCTGTGCTTCAGCTGCAAAAGCACCGCCTAAAACGACACTTGCTTCGTGGCCCATTGCTACTAAGGCATGGAACCGTATCCACGTCGACTACGCTGGCCCATTTCAAGACCATCATTTTTTAGTCGTCGTGGATTCTTTCACCAAATGGCCAGAAATCGTGATACAACAGTCAACAACTGCATCGGCCACCATCAAAACTCTTAAGGAGTTATTTGCGCGGTTTGGCGCCCCGGAAATACTGGTATCCGATAACGGGACTCAATTCACTGCAAGCATTTTCCAATCGTTTTGTGAAGTGAACGGCGTACAACATATACGCTCCCCACCGTATCACCCACAAAGCAACGGCCAAGCGGAGCGTTTCGTCGATACGTTTAAGCGCGCACTTCTTAAATCAAGGGGAGAAGAGATGACGTCCGATGCCTTACAAACATTTTTACGATGTTACCGAACGACCCCAAACGCAGCATTACCAAATCATGCAACGCCAGCTGAACTGATGTTCGGTAGAAAAATCCGAATTCCATTGGATTTGCTACGTCCATCAACAGACACATCATCCTTAAGGAACAAAAAGATGGAGCAGGATTTTAACAATCGTCATGGTGCGAAAAAACGAGAATATAAACCACAGGACCCGGTTTATGTTATGGCCTACACTACCGGAAAGCGTTCATGGACTCCGGGAACTATTATTAAACGTTGCGGGTCTGTACTTTACAATGTCCTAATTGGGGGACAGGTTCAAGGCCGTCATGCGAATCAAATACGACCACGTCTCGCTAACGACAACCATCGCCAGGATGTGGCGCCCACCAACATTCCTTTCGAAATGCTGGTCGAAAGCTTCGATGTTATGGTTCCGCCGATCCAAGAAATCAGTTCGGAAAATACACCATCCAGCGTAACATTATCCACCGACGTTCCGGAAAGAAGATACCCTTCTAGAGAGCGCCAGCCACCGCCAAGGCTCCGAATGACGGAGGGTTCTCGCCAAAGATACCGGATCTCAAGTAGTAGTTCGGTACGAACTACTACCCTTTTCAAGGAGGGAGGTGTTGCATCCGCATAATTCTGGCAACCCTGCCACCTAGACGTGCTCTGCTACGAGGCAGTCTCGCTGTACCCACCGACTCGAGCGGTCATCAATTTTACTTTTTCTCTTACTACTGTAATAATTCTGAATAATATAGACATACCTACCAACGGACCGATTGCGTTTCACTTGATAGACACAACAATTTTTGAATTAACTAGAACTAGAAGTCCATGATCAGAATAATGTTTGTAATTTCTATTTTTGAAGAATTACTTTATTGAATTATTGATTTTGATGAATTTTTGATTAAGTGCGGATGTTGGAATATATGTAATCAACAATTCTAGTACAACATTGAGTCAAGCATTTGCACAGTACGTTGTACTACTCAACTAACTTCACTCTTGAATAAAGTTTCACTTCCTGTGTAGTCATCATCTGAAGAACCCGCGTTTCATTCTGCTCAACAGGTCTATGTGTGCTGTGTTCTACACAGCAGCCTTTTTAACCTAACCTAACCTATCGTTTTTATTTTTTTTATCCAGGCGACCAAGGCCCGACGTCGGGCTGTCGCGCAACGATGATGATGATTATCGTATTTTGGGTGTTGTCTATGGTTTAGGTTTAGGCTTTTGATAAATAAGTCCCTGTTAGCTAACAGGCAGTTTAACCAGGACATTGAGAAAACGGGCCTTTGTCTTCCATTTCTTCCATTCTTCCATCATTTCGGGTTTGTTGTTTTCTTTTTTTTATATATTTTATTTTTCATTTCATTCATAATAATATCTTATCAATTAGAAGTCATCCTATATCTTACAAGTTTAAAAATTTAAAAATAAAATACAAAAAAGAGACTAAAATAGACTAATACAAATACAATATAATAATAATAGTAGTGTGTGTAATGAAAAATACAATATATTTATAATTAATTATATTTACTTATCTCCCTAATTATGCATGTATATTTATATATATAAAAAAAAAGAACTTTTGTTTTTTTTTTCTTTGTTATTTATCATCTAATGCACCGGACTTGAATTCTATAAATATTTATATATCGTAGAAGAGAATCATTTTTTCATTTTTTAGTTTTTATTTTACCTTTTTTTTGTCTGCTTTTTTTTCTTTTTGCTTTTATATATTTTGAGTAAATTCTGTTCAAAACAAAAAAAAAAGTTTAAAAAAGTACCAAAAACAAAAAACCCACTGAGTGTCATGTCTTCATTTAGTCTTATGTGGAATTGAGAGATTTATTAAGGTGGACACACACACAAGTGTGTCCAAAATCCAATCCACTTTCCCCGGTCGCGAATCCAAAATTTCCCTCTGCCAAAACCCGCATACATCGATCGGGGGAAATTTTGGCTTCGCGACCGGGGAAAATGGATTGGATTTTGGACGCAAATGTATGTCCACCTTAAAAGCGCGTTGACATGATCAAACTACGGTTTGCCGAAAAAGCATTTGATGAAAAGTTGAGCACCGTCCAACAACTGCGGTTTGACAGGAGCAGAAGACTTCAAACCAGTTTGACACTTTCAAGTAGGTTGTCAAAACGTGGTTTGTCAAACCGTAGTTTGATCACGTCAACGCGCTTTTAGAGCGAAAAACAAAAACAACGAGAAGCAGAAAAATAGAAAAAAAAAGACGAGAAAAGGCAGTTAGCGATGAAGTGAAAATTAATTTAAAAGGAAAAAAGAAATGCAAATAAACCGAAAACCATTTCTAAACGAGAAGAAGGAAAGTAATAAAATATTACAGAGGGGAATTACGAGAAATTAGCTCTCCATTCTGCATCTCTCAACTCCCTCACACTATCCCTGTTCTAATTTAGTTATGTTTTTTAAGGACAGAGTACACAGAGAGATACCCAAAGGATGCGAATTGTTTCATTACTTCCAGGCTTTAAATATATTTCGATGGTGTGTGTGTGTGTTTTTTTTTATTAAACAAAAACAAAGTGTGCAAAAAAAATACAATGCAAAAATATGAAATATAAAAACATTATGCATTCGAGAGGAAAGAAAACCAAGAGAGAATCTTAAGCCACAGATAGACGGAGCGATCCATCACCCGATCGATCGCCCCCATCAATAAATCGCCACAAAATGTCAGCTGATCAAAATTAAACTGTCCAAAAAAATCGTCAACAATAGGCGCATACACAGGCCGATTTATCGGCCGATAATGGCTGCATTCCTGCGAGCGGATCAGGGTTAGTAAATTTAGTACAGACAACTGTCACTTTTTGGATTTGACAACTTCACCCCTGGATCTGAATATTTTTCCGATCAATTTCTAGAATCAGCAATTTTGACAGTTCTCAGATGTCACCGGTGCCCCTGTCACCAAAGCAACATAGCCAGTCATCCGTTAGCCAGCGTCCAGGACGTGTTGCGAAGTATTTTATTATTAATTTGCTGCGCCTATAGCCTACAAACCTATTTGAGCAAAGTAGTTAACAATTCCCTGAGAAATTTGTTAGTGAATTGCCTTATAGTGGAGTGATTATGCTGCGAATTAGTGCACGCTTTGGCGAGGATGATGCCAAACGTGGGAGGACCACGACCGAGTAGGAGACTCTTATTATCTATGCAGTGATCCATATCTGGTAACCCTATCGTTGACAGATTGTAAGAGCTGAGAGGTTAGGTTATGTTAAGTCCGGAATGAAATAAAGAGTCTTTGTATGAAGTTAAAAGTAGTGTTTACTTCATTTGGCGACGAGGATTTGTGATATAATACATTAGCGATCACTACAACACCTCCCTGCGTCCGACCCCACAAAGAGGATTCGCTTTATCTCATCGTCTCACGATTTCCGGAAAGTTTTTTTTTTTCTCGCATTATGGCCGAGCAAGCAGTTCTGGATCTTCTCACCGCTATGCAGAAGCAGATGGCAGACGACAGGATGATGTTTTTAGAGGCATTGGCCAACGTCAGTAACCGGACCAACAACAGAGAGCAACCACGCCCGGAGGTCACCCCCAGCTCTCAGTCATCTGACTTTAGTGATGTGGCGGGCCAAATCACTTGTTTTGTGCATGCCCCGGAAGATGGTCAAACAGTGGAAACGTTTTTGCCTCCGAAAAAGGTATGCACCTGGCAGAAGGTGATAAAGCAGCACTCATCCGGAGTAAATTGGTCGATGACATGTACCGTCAGCTGTCGGGCGCGATTCGACCACGGAAGCTCGAACATCTCACCCTGGATGAAATTCAAGCTCCTGAAGGAGCACTTCGGAAGGAAAGAATCGATATTCATGCAAAGGACGAAAACGTGGCGCATTAAGAGGAAGGATGACGAGGACTTCGATGCTTTGGCTTCACGTGTAAATCGAGCAGTCGACGACTTCGACCTGAAGTCGTTCTCCTGTGAGGACTTTAAGAACTTGGTGTTCGTCAACGCATTGCGTGCGCCAGCAGACGCAAATCTGACAAAACGATTGATGGAGAAGGCGCAGCAGCACCACGTCGAACGGATGATCAGTGCGGACCCCGAAAATCACCCGCCACTCACCTTGTCCACTCTCCTTGCGATGGCCAAACAACAGGAAATGGTCGAGAGGGACATGAAGTTCAGTGCGACCACTGGGGCATCCCCGTCGTCTGGGCATGCGGCAATTATGGCTACAGCAGTCACACGCCTCCAAAGTGTCATTTCTGCGGCGGTGTACATTGGCACCGGGACTGTCCGCATAAGGACAAAGCCTGCCCGGACTGCAAGCAAAATGGTCATAAAAAGGGATACTGTGACTCAGCCAGGAAGTTTGTGGGCAGGAGCGGAAGAAAACCAACTGTGGGAGAGACGGTGTCGAAGGCAGGGAACGCGAGGAAATTTGTTAAGCTGCTAGTCAATGGGACTTCCCTGACTCTGAAGCACGATTCCGGGTCTGACTGGACAATGATTTCAAAACGGAATTGGATAAAGATTGGATCGCCAAAGCTATTGCCGCCCTCTGCAACGGCCGTAAGCGCGACGTTTGGCACGATCCCCATATCCGGTTACTTCTCCGCGACAATCGAGCTGCGGGGGGAAAATTTGGTGTTGTTGATGTCTACGTGTCCGAGCAAGGACTGGACCTCTTCGGCAACATGGCAATGGAAGCCCTAGATTTGTGGGACACGCCTCTGTCTGTCGATATGCCACTCCGCCTCAGCTACCCACGACAACTTGGCGACACGGGCCAAGCAGGAATTTCCCCGTCTATTTTCTGGAGAAATAGGAAGTTGCAGTGTGACCAAGGCGAAGATAGCTCTGCAGAGCGGAGCGAAGCCACCCTTCATTCGAGCACGCCCTGTCCCATTCGGAGCTCGTGCAGATGTGGAGGACGAGCTCAATCGACTGCAACGTCTCGGCATTATCACTCGGATTAAGTATGCCGAATCTGCTGCCCCAATCGTCGTAGTGAAGAAGAAAGACGGATCGGTGCGCGTTACCGCAGATTATTCGACGGGACTAAACCAGCTCTCGGGGATGGACATGTTCACTGTACTAGACGTCTCCAACGCGTTTTTACAGATCGAACTTGACAATGATGGTAAACAAGTGATGGCTATTAGCACTCACCTCGGCATCTTCCAGGTGAACCGACTCCAACCTGGTATCTCGACTGCCCCTGCGATCTTCCAGGAGATCATGGATACTATCCTCGCGGGACTTGGGGCTATGGCGTACTTGGACGATGTAATTGTCCCTGGGAAAGGGAAGGCCGACCACGACGCGAGGCTGATGCGAGTTCTGAAAGCGCTGGAGGATGCCGGTTTTACCTTACGGCTGGACAAGTGCGCATTCGGACAGCCGGTAATTAAGTACTTAGGGAAGATCGTAGATTCCCAGGGTATCCGCCCCGATTCCGACCGTCTGCTGACCCTGCGGGAACTGCCTGCGCCAACAGACGTCAGCCAATTGAGATCCTTCCTGGGCGCTGTCAATTGGTATGGCACGTTCTTGCCCAACTTGGCAGATCTACGCGGGCCCCTAGACGAACTTACCAGGAAGAACATTAAGTTCCAGTGGACAACCGCTCGTGAGCCTTTATCCGCTTGAAACGAGCACTCCACTCATCGCTTGCTCTGTGCCATTACGATCCAAAGAAACCGCTGGTCGTCGCAGCTGACGCATCCAGCTACGGATGCGGTGCAGTCCTCATGCACCGCGAGCAGGATGGTTCGCTCCGCCCGGTCATGTATGCCGCATCGTCGTTCAGTGACGCGGAGAGAAACTACGCCCAGGTGGAACGGGAAGCGCTGGCCCTGGTGTTCGCCGTTAAAAAGTTTCACAGGTACATCTACGGCCGACAATTCGAACTGCAAACCGACTACAAGCCACTGGTCACCATCTTCGGGAGCAAGTCGGGTATTCCCGTTCACACCGCAAATCGCCTCCGACGCTACGCTCTCACGTTACTGGGCTACGATTTCCGTATACACTACGTGGACAATGCCAACTTTGCCTACGCCGACTTCGTGTCCAGGCTTATTAACACGCACGCAAGGCCTGGAGCAGAGGACGTGGTCATCGCAGAGATCCGTCAAGAAGAAGGGGCAATGAACCTTGATGAGGACTTCGACGGAATGTGTGTGATTTCGGCCCTATCAGAGAGCCCCATCACGCCCGAGGAGCTCGACCATGCTTCACAGGACTACCAGCACATGTGTAAAGTCATCCATTACATGCGCACAGCCTGGCCGAGCAGCAAGAAACAGGTACGGGACCCGGAGGTCGCGCAATATTTCCAGCACAAAGACACTCTTCATGTCATTGGAAATCGCTTGTTCTTCGGCGACAGGCCGGTCATCCCACCAGAACTCCGTCTTAAGGTTTTAAAGGAGCTGCACGACGGTCACCCGGGCGCCTCGCGTATGCTGGCCCTTGCCCGGTCCCTTTGCTTCTGGCCGGGAATGAACGCACACATCGTGTCTTTTGTCCAGAGCTGCTCGAATTGTGCTATGAACGCTAAGGCACCGCCGAAGGTGATCCTACACCCGTGGCCACGCCCTCAGGGTGCAACGCAGCGCCTTCACGTTGATTTTGCTGGGCCTATCGGCAACGACATGTTTCTTGTAGCCGTCGATGCGTTTAGCAACTGGCCTGAAATCAAAAGGATGCGGAGTACGACGGCCGAGAAAACGGTGGAGGCTCTCGAAGATATCTTCACGACCTGGGGCCCTTGCAGGACGATCGTGTCGGACAATGGCCCCCCATTCTCTTCAGGGACGTTCAGAGCATTCTGCAAAAAGTGGGCAATTGATCATATTACATCGGCTCCCTATTGTCCACAATCGAATGGTCGAGCGGAAAAGTTTGTGGACAACCTGAAGAGGGGATTGCTGAAACTAGGAAAGGACGGCAACGTAGACGAAAATCTAAGGACGCTCCTCTACAATTATCGCCGTACTCCATCCTACGCATTGAATGGAATGTCACCTTTCGAACTGATGACATCGAGGAAAATGCCCGGCCGCCTGGATTTGCTCGCTAAACCATCCACGCGGGCACAAGATACCTGGAAGGCAGCAGAGACGATGGCCCGCGACTTCATCCGGAGACATGGGGCTCGAATCCGCACTTTCGATTTGAACGAGCCTGTCTACTTCCAGCAAACCCACGGCAACTCCTGGTCGTGGCAACCGGCCACGGTGAAGGAGCGGCTAGGAGAAGCACTCTACAAAATCGTTGCTGGTGAACGAGAGATCCGAGTTCACGCGAACCAAATGCAACACCGGAACACCAGTTGTCATTATGAACTGGACAACAGCTGGTCTCCTCCGACAGCGGCTGGCGAGGAGTTCGGCGAGGCCGGCGCGGAGAATGAAGACACCAGTGAAGAATCGACAAGCCACTACAGCGACGCGGAGCCTGAGGAGGAACAGGAGAACAACGATGCGGAGGAGCCGACGGAGCAAGAGATCAGCGATGCAGCAGAGCCAACATTCGACGGGCGGCCATCTAGATCGACTGCGGGACGGCCACCCAGATACTTGGCCGAGCACTACGCGTTATAATCATTTTGACCCACCATGTCTTGGTCTTAGATGGGAGGAATGCAGTGATCCATATCTGGTAACCCTATCGTTGACAGATTGTAAGAGCTGAGAGGTTAGGTTATGTTAACTCCGGAACGAAATAAAGAGTCATTGTATGAAGTTAAAAGTAGTGTTTACTTCAGTAATAGTCGAAGAATCAACTCCGTTTATCGAAGAAACGCATTGAGAGTGTGCTGTGCATACCGAACAACATCAGATGAGGCTGCCTACGTTGTATCAGGTATGATCCCCGTAGATATTCTAGCAGACGAAATGGACCGATTGCACAAAGGCCGATGTTTGGAGCCACCGGACGTATCTAATGCGCGCAAAAAACGAGAAAGGTGCGAGTCTCTGAGAAAATGGCAACAGCGGTGGGATGAAACTCCGAAGGCAAGCTGGACACACATACTTATTCCGCAAATCGAATTGTGGAGAGGTGAACCATTATCTAACCCAGTTTCTTACTGGTCATGGCGGATATAGGTGTAGGTACTTCACAGATTCAAGCTGGATGATTCGCCCGACTGTCCGAGGTGCCCAGGAATAGCGGAAGACCCGGAACATGTATTCTTTCACTGTCCAAGATTTAGAGGTAAGCGTGAAGCACTGGAGGTCGAACTTGGCAGTGGCCTTAATCCACATAATATAGTGGAACATATGATAAGATCTGAATCCAATTGGGAGACCGTAACTCACACAATATGCGACATACACTGAGGAAAGAGAAGCAACTACGAAAACGGACGCAAAGGATTAACGGCTAACTAGCCAAAACCAGCCCTACGACGTAATACTGAGAGGTAGTTCCGTAGGGAGAATGGCGGAGAAAGAGGGTTAAAGGTTTTACTGGGTAAGTAGTCGCATACTGACGATGAAAGTCCCATGTCGCTGCCGCACAATTGACATCAGTAGCCGGCAGTGTCTCCTGAACAATGAGATTTCCCCCCTCTATAATAAAAAAAAGTGCACGTTAACAACGCGTTTACAACTGGATTTTGGTAGATGGCCCCCGTGGTTCAGAATCGTCTAGAATGGCAGGAGTGGGCGATCAAAAACATTTCAAAAACAATTTACAAACCCTGGCAGTACAATCCCTTTTGTGGATTAGCCAACCGACTGTGTTTGGAGCCTCACTCGTGGACTTCTGATTTTATCAGCGGTAACATCGAGAACAAAGCCCGCATAGTCACAGGAGAAGAGAAAAAAAAACAGCATAGCGGCATACTCAAATTCGGAGCATGCAGCGTGGATTCCAGTGTTCCGTGAATTTTACGTGCACTTTTTGGAACAACTTGACAGATTTTTTTTTGACAAGACGGCGGCGGTATGCCGTCTGTGGGAATATTTCTTAGATCCAAAAATTGACAGTTGTCTGTACTAAATTTACCGGAGGGGAAGGCAAATAGAGGAGAAAACAGAAAAGTCAGATCCATATCAGAAGGCTTCCAGGACCGCGACCATTGATATCGGGCGACAGATCGGCTGATCGATCACCGCGTCTTATACATACACCTCCCGGATCACTATAGGGCAGGCTGGCTCGAAATTTGGCTTAGGCCCATTTTCTCAATGTCTGGTTAAACTGCCAGTTAGCTGTCCGGGACACTAAATTTAACCTTAGCGCAAGCAACGCTCAAAATATGAAAATGCAGTCCACAGTGCAGCTAATGCAGCAGAAAGTCAGCTGATTTTCTTGGCGGAATTCTGCCACTTGTTTATTCTGTTCTATGTCACTATGTGCCACTTCTCAGCATTATTTTGCGGCTGAGTTGGTTTCAGATCCGTTTCCTTTGAATGAATATCCAGAACTCTGTTCCTTGTGACCAGTTTAATTGTCTCATTTGAATGTGCAAACGTAAACAGTTCTGTCAGGCTGTCAAAATCCCAGCAGCACGTATCAGCTGTTTGGAATTGTTGTCTGATAAATTCTTAACCGGAAAATGAGGGCCGGTCAGCGTTTATCTACAGGATAAGATTTAACTAGACATTGAGAAAACAGCCCTATGTCTCGGAAAGAACTAACCCAACCCCACACGCCTTTCGCATATTGCAGTAACGCTCCAAGAAGCACGACGCCTTATCCCCTTGCTTGCTTTCTGGTAACTGCGTGGCTGACGAGCTAGCCCGTGCAGGGACAAAGGATATTATAGAGGATTCTCGCGTAATCAAAATGCCTATTGCTTCATGCAGAAGCATATTAAAATATGTTGCCGTAGATAGGGCTAATTCGAGATGGAGTACCATAGGCACCTGCCATATAACCAAAATGATATGGCCTAGTGTTGATCCTAGGCGATCGTCCAAGCTTCGGTCAATGGATAGAAGGCTCATCGGTGTGTTGGTTGGGGTGATCACTGAACACTGTCTGATCGGCGAGCACGCTCGAAGGCTTCGGCTTCCTTATAATGACTTTTGTAGGAGTTGCGATGACGAAGATGAAGAGGAAAGTACTTCCCATCTTCTGTGTGCCTGTCCTGCCTTGGCTGTAAGGAGAAAGGCGATTCTGGGGTCGTTCCTTTTTGGGGACTTGGATGATCTAAAAGACATAGATGTCTACAGACTTCTTCGTTTCATTGTCAGCTCCGGCTGGTTCAATGTTTGATTAATGTTTATGATAGTTGGTTAATACCTTGGGTATCACAACGGACCCATATGTGGTCTAAGTGTGCTGTGTGCCTCACGGCAGCCCTTCTAACCTAACCTATCCCCTTGAAAATTCTTGAGAAAATTTCAGTCAGCTAAAAATGGTTAGAATTGGCCTCTCTGATTCTAGTTTCGTTGACATTGAAGGAGAGTGCTTCACGTTCATTGGCCAATGAGAAGAAACAAAATGGCCGACGCTGGTGCTTCCCGATGACTTACGAGTTGGGAGCTGCGGAAGAGCACGCGTCTCTTGACAGAGAACGGAAAGATGCACTACGTGTTCATTGGACGACGAAT
Organism: Chloromyia formosa; assembly: GCA_964017055.1. NCBI lineage: Eukaryota > Metazoa > Arthropoda > Insecta > Diptera > Stratiomyidae > Chloromyia > Chloromyia formosa. Next base: position 6,832,515 of record OZ024819.1, on the reverse strand, counting down.
GCCGACAAAAGGGCTCGTTGTTGACTTGGACAGGATGTGGTCAACGCCGAAAAAATGTCGATTAGAGGGAGCTTCCATCTGCAAGGGACATAGAGAATCTATGGAGGAGCAATTCGCATAAGTACCGGGCTGTACACCTAATAGAGAAGTATCGTACGATACATTGGCGATACAGTTGACGACCTCTGGATGTCATTTCTAACTCCATGCACCAGGCGACAGGATCATTCAATAGGACATCAATAGGTGAGTGGGGGACCGCCGACTTATGCGCGGATATAAAGCCTCGAAAATCGTGTGAAAACACGCCGTTTGTAAGCAAAAATGACCACACAGATGAACTCCGGGTACCGTTACATTGGCTCAAGTTTATCGTAAACAGTTAAGGTTAGATCGACGTGTAATATCCACGTTTCCCAATTACAAGGCGTCACCCGCGACAATTGTTGGCTTCAGAACGAAGAAAACTGTGTGCGACGCACTTTTTTGATGCGCGATGTAGCTCATTGCCAGGCGGTGAAATACATACTTCCTTTAATCAGTTCAGAGGCATTTTGGTGGCTTGACCGAGGATTATAAATTTATGAGGTTCGTCTCTTATTTTTAAGCCTACTCCAAAGGCTCACCGCGCGCACCTCGCATTCTAAATATTTAAGCGACGCTGCCTTGTCCTTGATAGTCAGCTCAGAGGGGGTTAAACGCACTCCCCACATCAGTTCAGAGGCATATTTTGCGCTGCTTGTTGGAAGTCATGTGGCGAGGTGTACGCGGTGAGCCCATGAAAAAGGACCCACGAAGGTTGCTAAGGGCAAGGCAGCGCTCCTTGGAGCGCTGATAACATATGCGGAAGACGAGTCAAGTGCGATGAGTTAGAGAGAAAGGACCCACCACAAGGACCACCAGGGACAGGATATACTCTCGCTGAGTACGGTTACAAAAAAATCAAGAGACGAGGTGCGCGCTTAGCGCTCAGTGAACCAGAGAAAAGTTGCTACAACAACACAAGGAACACTTCTCCTATCGCTCACCGCGCGCTCCGCGCGCACCTCGCCTTCAAATCCTTCGACTTTCGTCGTTTCTGATATAGGGAGCGTCACTGGTGCCATTATTGAGCGATTAAGGACAGGGCAGCGCTCCTTGGAGCTGCCTGATGAAGTCATGTGGCGAGGTGTACGCGCTGAGCCCCAGGAAAAGGACCCACGAAGGTTGCTAAAGGCAAGGCAGCGCTCCTTGGAGCGCTAATAAAATATGCGGAAGACGAGTCGAGTGCGATGAGTTAGAGAGAAAGGACACACCACAAGGACCACCAGGGACAGGATATACTCTCGCTGAGTACGGTTACAAAAAAAATCAAGAGACGAGGTGCGCGCTTAGCGCTCAGTGAACCAGAGAAAGATTGCTACAACTACATAAGAAACTTCTTGAAGCGCTGCCAAAGTATGTGGAAGGCGAGGTGAGCGCAAAGCGCGCGATGAGCCAGAGGAAAATTGCTGCAACTACAAAAGGAACGCTTTTTCTATGGCTCACCGCGCGCTTCGCGCGCACCTCGCCTCCTAATCCTTCGACTTTCATCGTTTTTGATGTAGGGAGCGCCACTGGTGCAATTATTGGGCGATGAAGGACAGGGAAGCGCTCCTTGGAGCATGGCATCGCGGTGAGCCAGAAGAAAATTCTTACTTCACAAAGAACACTTTTTCTATAGCTCAGAGCGCGCGTTGCGCGCACCTCACCTCCTAACTCCTACGGCTTTCATGGCATCTGACGTAGGGAGTGTCACTGGTGCCATAATTGGGTGATTAAGGACAGGGAAGCGCTCCTTGGAGAGGAAAACTGTTACAACTACACAAGGAACACTTTTTCTACGGCTCACCGCTCGCATCGCCTCCTAAATAATTCGCCTTTCATCGCTTCTGATGTAGGGAGCGTCACTGGTACCATTATCGGGCGGTCAAGGACAGGGCAGCGCTCCTTGAAGCGCTGCCGAAGTATCCGGAAGGCGAGGTGCGCGCGTAGCGCGCGGTGAGCCAGAGGAAAAATGTTACAACCTAAAGAACACTTTTCTATGCCTCACCGCGCGCTTCGCGCGCACCTCGCCTCGTGCACACTTCGGCTTTCACCGATTCTTGTCTAGGGAGCGCTACTTGTCCGTTATTTGGCGATTAAGGACAGGGCAGCGTTCCTTGGAGAGGAAAACTGTTACAACTACACAAGGAACACTTTTTCTATGCCTCACCGCGAGTTTCGCGCGCACCTCGCCTCCTAAATAATTCGCTTTTCATCGCTTCTGATGTAGGGAGCGCACCACTGGTGCCATTATTGGGTGATGTAGGACACGGCAGCGCTCCTTGGAGCGCTGCCATAGTACTTTGAAGGCGAGGTGCGCGCGTAGCGCGCGGTGAGCCAGAGCAGAATTGTTACAACTGCACAAGGAACACTTTTTCTCCTTGGAGCGCTGCCAAAGCACTCGGAACGCGCGATGAGCCAGAGGAAAATTGTTACAACTTCACAAGGAAAACTTTTTTGATGGATCACCGCGCGCTTCGCGCGCACCTCGCCTCCTACACACTTCACCTTTCATCGCTTCTGATGTAGGGAGCGTCACTGGTGCCATTATTGGGCGATTAAGGACTGGGGAGCGCTTCTTGGAGCATGGCATCGCGGTGACCCTAAGAAAAATTGTCACAACTACACAAGGAACACTTTTTCCATGCCTCACCGCGCACCTCGCCTCCTAAATGCTTCCCCTTTTATCGCTTCTGATGTAGGGAGCGTCACTGGTGCCATTATTAGGCGATTAACGACAGGGCAGCGCTCCAATCGTAGCGCATGGCGAGTCAGAGGAAAAATGTTACAGCACAAGGAACCCTTTTTTTATGGCTCACCGCGAGTTTCGCGCGGGTCTCGCCTCCTAAATACTCCGCTTTTCATCGCTTCTGATGAAGGGAGCGTCACTGGTGCCATTAGTGGACGGTGAAGGACAGGGCAGTGCTCCTTGGAGCGCTGCCATAGTATTCGCAAGGCGAGGTGCGCGCGTAGCGCGCGGTGAGCCAAAGAAAAAATGTTACAAAACAAGGAACACTTTTTCCATGGCTCACCGCGCGCTTTCATCGCTTCTGATCTAGGGAGCGCCACTGGTGCCATTATTGGGCGATTAAAGACAAGGCAGCGCTGCCAAAGTACTCGAAAGGCAAAGTGCGCGCGCAGCGCGCGATGAGCCAGTGGAAAATTGTTACAACTACCCAAGGAACCCTCCTTCTATGGCTCACCGCGCGCACCTCGCTTACTAATCCTTCGACTTTCATCGCTTCAGATATAGGGAGCGTGCCTGAAGCGCTGCCAAAGTATTGGCAAAGCGAGGTGCGCGCGGTGAGCCAGAGGAAAAACGTTACCACACGAGGAACACTTTTTCAATGTCTCACCGCGCGATTGGCGCTTCTTAATCACTCAAAGGAACGCTGTCTTGTGCTTGTGTGCCTCATACAGAGACACAGTGACTCTTCCTCGCTCCGTGGAACGCTGCCATAGCATTTAGAAGGCGAGGTGCGCGCATAGCGCGCGGTGAGCCAAAGGAAAATCGTTACAACTACACAAGGAACATTTCTTCTATGAAGAAAATTGATCCTCAAGCGAATGGCTCAAGAAACACTTCACATAAATCTGAAGAAAAATTGTCCAGACTGTGACCGTCTTCGTGTTCCCGAGTGTATGTGGCCCCGGCTCAATCAAAACTTATGTACGGGGAGCGCAGAAAATGACGCAGACAGGAACAGAGTAATCAGCGTCCGCCCAGATAGCTATCAGCGCCCTTGTGCATCGCTCCATTGCTCCCAATGGGTGCGTTTTCAAAATGAAATAGTGTTGACACTGTTTTGCATTGAAAATGCACCAAATGTATTGCTTCCTAGCCGATTGAACGTGACGCGGCCATGTGCACCGGGCTTTAATTCCACACGATGGGCCATTTTGTCGGCATCGATTATTTTGTTCACTTACCAATCAACGAAACAGATCGTTCCAGTCGCCTTGCAAAAAGAAGCGAGTTCATCGTCCAATCAACGCACTTCGCATCTCTCCATTCTCCATGCAGAGACAAAAGCTCTTATACACAGATTCCCCTCCCCTCTAAATCCACAATTCACTCGCACTGGTCGCTGTCCTGAAAGCGCTCGATCCGGATCAAATGTATCTGACTTAATCAATTTCCCGGCCACATACTCTCCGTTCCGGTAAAACATGTGCCCGGTCAATCGTGTCAATTTTTGAACCTGCGGAAAATGTGTTCAGATCCAATAATTGACAGATAACGGGACATTTTGATTACCGGAAGACCGGAAGGGAGGGTATATGGCGGAGGAATTAATACTGATCCAGATCAAGAGCGGCTGGACGATCGCGACCAATGTATCGGGGACAGTGAACATAACGGGACAAGGACAGACATAGCATGATTGCATGCAAAAGTTGAAGGCGATTTCCCCGAATTGCCTGTGCGTGGGTGTGTTTGGTTCCAGCGTTCCAGGCTTTGTAGCAATGGAGATGACTTTTGGTGGCGTGAGTGCACACGTCTATGAGAATTAAAAAGTGCACGCACGCTGTGTTCACTGCCCGATGAATCAAAAATGGTGCATCAACATGGAGGGTGGGGATTTAAGAAGGTTTTGGCAGTTTCAGAATGTTTTGGTTGTGGGCAATTGAATTAGTATCATGGATGGTGGGGCAAATGACAGTCCAGAGAGAGATAGAGGAAAGTCAGCAAACAGTGATTGAAAGGGTGAGACGATGGAAAGAGAGAGAGAATGGGGTAGAAAAAGTGGAAATCTTTGAAGAGAGTGGAAATAAAGAGAGAACTGTCAATTTCACCGGTTCATAGTAATCAGAGAGCAAAGAATAGGGGGAGAATGGCTAATTTTTGACAGGACTACGAAAGATACGCTGACGGGGAAATAAGTGTGGGCGTGCTATAGCGTTCCAGATCGACCTAAATGTGGCGCATATACTAAATATTTGCTAATATGTCAGTGTGTGTGTGTGTATTTTCTCCTTAAATTACACTAATACGATAAATTGTGTGGACATGAAAAAAAAAAAATCTTAATATCAAAGGGCGGCTCGTATATTTATTTATAATTAAAAAAAAAACACAAAACTAAAAGAAATCATAAGAAAAATAATAATATAAAATAGCGTAGTGTAGTAGTAGTATAAAATATCACAATATGAAATATAATATAATAATGAAACGATTGAATCAGTGACATAAAAATGATAAAATGGTCAAAATGCGAATTAATAAAAACGAAAATTTAAAATTTAAGTAGAGAGAGTTAGAAACTCGATAAATGTTGTGTCATGTGTCTTAAAATAAGCGCCAGAGGGCGGCGCCTAGACTAACTAACTATCGTGTAATTTTAGGGCCAGGCCGGGTGCTTAAATGTAAATAATGGGAAGATGAGGGAGGACGAGAGAGGGGGCGGAAGGCGAGCGTTTTGACAATAAACAAGCAATGGAATAGCAGAGAAAAAATGTGATAATGACAATGTGACGGGGGGAGGGGAGGAATGCATGAATGAATGAATGAGAATCAGAACATAAAAGTTAAAAACTTAATTTGTGTGTAATGTTTAAAATAGTCGTTTGTTCGTTTGTCTTTTGAACAGAATTGTATGACTTTTGAGTGTGTACTTATTACATACGTGTGCAAGGACCGCATGCGATCACGAACACATTTGTCGAGTCGTCGTCGCCGTTGTCGTGGATTCGTCACATTGCGCGCAAATGGATTTTTCCGTTCCTTCTCTTATATTATAATTTATTCGAGACATTCGACGTTCTTGAGTCTCTCCTTTTACTACTTTTTTTGTCGTATTTTCTTTAAACCCTTGGAATAAATGGATATAATCGTGTCTGTGTGTGTGGGAGAAAAGGGGGCGGCGGTTGTGGGCAGGGGGAGGATTATATATCAGTTCGGCGCGCACGCATCAGTACAATAATAATAATAATAATTATAATAGGCATTTAAATTCAGTCACAATCAGCTGCTTCATTGCAATGATATCGATAATATGGCTGTTGTTGTCATGTGTTAGAGTATCTGCAAAAAATGAGATGTAAAGACGGATTGTGAGTCCGCACACAATGATATATATTTGCGTTCCCAGGGCCGCCTCGGGCGGTATGAAAGAAACGGGGAGAAGGAGGAGTGCATGATGATAAGCGAGGTATTAGGGCGAGACTGATCAGACCAGAGCGGTTAATGCATTTTTAGGGGGTGAAATGAGGGACGGATTCTTCAGGATAGTCGAATTCTCTGCACCTACCTTTGAAATGTTGATGTCAGCAGGCTGATGTTTCGTCACCTTCTAATGTGCAGGCCACATTCTCTAGCTTATGACCTAAATGCATTTTTTTGCAATTCGTATCTAGTTCAAGTGTATGCCTTATCTGAAAAGATGCCCAGAAAAAAGACCCACGGTTAGTCATGCCGAAAAAAAAAACAATTCCCCGTGACGTCCTGCTGCCTACCTGATCCCTGTATTTTGTAACGTATATATAGAGCTCTTTGAGTGCGGCAATTGTATCAAATTCATCGGTTTGTTGAACCGATAATTGTTGCATCGCTGTGCCCATCTCTTGATCACTAATTTGCGGCAATTGGGCCACTTCACGATAGAATTGCTTGACCATCTCTCTATATTGTGGAATGTCCTGTAATTACACATGCATGTAAATTAGTGACGCCCAACCTACAACGTTCCGGGTGCAACATACTTTAGCAAACAGCAACTTATTCGACGGCGAATCCTTGCCGAGTCGATGCTCCGTCGTCGAGCAGGCATCCATAAATGTCTGAGCAATAACACTGAGACATGCATCGACCGTTGTCGTCTTATTTATATCAAATATAAAATCGGGATTTTTTATGAAATTCACCCAAAAGCGCAACGGCAAACTGTTCGACTTCCACGCATGCACAATTTCGGGATCCGTTATGTTGTGACGACGTGCCGCCTCGTCGAGCAAGTCGAAAAGCCACTTGACGGCCGGCGGCAATTCCTCATTCACCGTCAGTATGGTGGCGAAAAAGTCATCGACAAATTTCTGTATAGTGCCCTTGGTGGCGAGCAAACGGGTGAGGAATATTTCGGGAATGGCTTTGTGTGTACGTTCGGCGGCCGCTTGGGCTTGGGCGGCGGCTGCCGCTGCTGCGGCCGACGTTATATGCGACGAGACAACGGAATTTTTCATATTGAGATGATGATCGGTCATGAGAACGGCCGGTTTGACTAAATGATAGACGCGCGGTTGTTGTAGACCCGACTCCAGATCGCCGTTCATGATTATGTGCGATTGGGAGTTGTTGATGTAGTAGACTGGAAAGAAAAAGACGAATTAAAATTCTTAAACGTAAGCCGGGGGGCGTACGAGGTGGCGGAGGAGAACTTACAATTTGCAAACGGCTGTTGTTTGCTGTAATTATAACTATCGTTTTGTCGTGCAATCAACGACATGACCGCCGACTCCTTGACGCCATAGTGGGCGAGCGTGTTCAAGCGACGCCATCCATTGACCGTTTTTGTCGTCAAATCCTCGTCCTGTAGCGTCAAATGACCGCCCCGGCCGTGACGCCATTCCAAATCCACCTCGTGCACGGACGGACGCATCGAGAATGGCGTGTTCTTGAAAAGTGCATCCAAAATTTTCGATTTCACCTGAGAGATCGTATCACAGTCCAGCACCTTGCATTGTATCTTTTCGTCCAGATCGTCCTGCACGATGTGCAACGTCACAATCGAATGTTCGATTTGTTCGCGCAACAGACGCTCCTCGGACAGCGAGTAGCGTGCATCGTGCGTCACGGCATCGACCAGACCCTTTTCAATCTGATGCTTGATCGCCTTGAACAGCAAAAACAGACTCGAGCCGGCGTACTCTTTCAAATAGTCATACATACAAATGGCCATATAGTTGGTGAGCATTTTCTCCACGACACTTTCCGTGCGTCGCAACATCAATTGCGGATATTTCGTCATCACGGATTTATCGATAAGACGCAGCAGGAGACATTTAAGGATCTCGGTCGCGTACTCCATTTTATTCATAAGCACAATGGTCAGGAGCGAGGCCACGTTCACCCTGTGTGTGTGTGTGTGTGGAAGGAAGAATATTATGAGAAAAAATTGGTATGGGGGGAGCAGGAGGACGTACTTATCGCGTATGTTGAAGGACTTTTGTGCTTCGAGCGTCTCGATAAAGGCCAGGACGAAGTACTTATTGCTTATGAGTTGCTCAAATTGCATCATTGCCGTGTCGTAGTTAGTTCGGGCGGCATTCTGTTTGAGCTGAAACGAAACATGAGAAGGAATTGTACAGAAAACTGTCTCGCCAACACCCCCCCGGTGCGCCTTACCTTGGGCGAGTTCAATACCGGATGATCGGATACGCCCGGAAAGAACACTTTCATAATATAATTGACATGATCGAGGGTCGGAATGCCGGAGCTCTCCAGATCGGCCGTCAAATCGGTCATATCCGTCTGGAGTTCGGCAAACGCCTGTTTGCACTCGAGTCGTACGTTACTCTCGAGCGTGTCCATTTGTATCTGTATGCGTTTGTACTCACGCTCCGCTTGCGTGCTTTTACGTCGATAAATCACCAAAATCACGACCAACAACACTACAATAATCGCAATACCGATCGCAATGCCCACAACGGCATGCGAGAACGTATACGGTTTGAGTAGCTCGTATTTCAGGTAGCCAATGGGAAAGCTTAATTGACGACCCACCCGCACCACGACCAACGGCAAATCCGTATTGGTTTGCACATTATTCTCATCCGTCGCGGCCGGTTGAGTTTCGGGCGGCGTGCACACGAGCTGCGTGAGCGCCAAACTAGTCACGTTACAATGTTGCGTGCCAATCGTCACCGTCACGTCCGTTTCATCCGATGCAATGTTCAAATTTTCGCCCTCAATGACGAGCGTGTCGCCCTTGTAGAGTTTCATACCGCCCGGAAACGGCGAATAGATCGGATCGTCCACATACACAATCGTACTTCGAATACTGTGAAAATACTTGCTCAAATCGCGAACCGACTGAACGCTATCCATGACAAAGCCCACCTGCAAACTGAGCTGAGTTTCACGCGATTTCAGACCGGTGACGTCGCCACCGGCGCCGGTCGGTATTGAGTAGCCGACCGTTGTCAATAGGCCACCCGTTGACGAGTCCTGTACAACAATATTGCCACGTTTACGCCGTTTCAGGTTCTCGTACAAGTTGGGTCGCTCGATGCTTGCCTTGTAGGCGGCAAATTGTGCATTCACGGCCGGTGCCGGACATTCCATTTGATTGGAATTGATCACATCGCATGAGCTCTTGTTCACGCGTCGTCCGTCGTAGAAGACTTCAATCTCGGGCTTTTGGATCGAGTTCAAATGCGTGCCGTGCACGGTCAACATTCGTCCGCCACTCGCGAAGCTCTTCAGCGGCTTTATTTGCATAATGCGCGGATCGACGGTGTAATTGAATATGCTACAGGCGCGCAATTCCTCTATGCTGCGCTGATAGTTGCTACAAATGCTGTACGTGCGTCGTGCCGCGTCCACGTACAACGTGAGCGTAGTTATCGGTTGCGGTTCGTTAGCCGCCGACGTGATACACGTGAGTTGTTTGCTAGACGCTTGCGTTACATTTATCACGCACTCGTGCTTGTCCAAATAGGCGCGAATATCCGAGCCGATATTCAAATACTGACCCATCAACGAGACTTGAGTGCCGCCACTCTTGGGTCCCATTTTCGGTTGCAAGCCCTCCAGCTTGATGCTCTTGAATTGAAACTGAACACTAGACTCGGTATAGCCGGCATCGTTGGACACTTTAATGGGAGCCGTGAGTTCGTGCGCGACCGCACCGGTACGACATTCAATCTTCACGGAAATCTCATAGTTGACCAGCTCGCACGGCACATTGCCGATGCTGATTTTGCCGCGCACGTCCTCCTCGCGAATGCCCAAATTGCTACCCTCGATTGTGACGAGAGTGCCACCCTCGATGGGGCCACTCAGCGGCTTGATCATATCGATACGCGGCCGCGGACACTCATTCGGCTTCTCCACCGCGCACGTTTCATTATACACACACGAATTGCCACACCACGAACACTGATATTTCGGATGACGTGTCACGCACAAGCTACAGTCGGCGTGTTCACGATGCGAGCCGAGAACATCGCATTTGTACAGTATGACAGATGCCGTGTCAATATAGTGCAGACGATTCCAAATCACTTCGACTTTGGCTATGTATTCGTTGGTGTTTGCCTCGTACGAGTACTAGAAAGGGAAAGAAAGTCAGTTCAGAGAGATCATTGCGCCTAACAATACATACCGGCGTCTTTTCGCACACGACAAATTTGTTGTTCTCCACCCGGGCGGGCAATAGCATTTGCGCCCCCTCAACGTGAACGGTGCACAAGAAACCGGTGTGTGCACTTTTCGGTTTCGGTAAATTCTCAATTTCCAGGCGAATCTCCTTCGCTACCTTGACCGGCAACAGAATCGGGCTCAAATTCTCCGTAATATGCGGACACGACTGCAATTTAAGTTCAAATTTAATCAAGAATTTCGCGGCACGCGAATAAATGAATATACGTACACTCTCCTTGCTGACGACATTCTCCAAATTGCGACATTGTTCCAGCTTGTGCACGCACTTGTTGTCAAACACGCACCAATTACAGTCCCACTGACTCTTGACGCACTTGCGGCACGTATTGTGTCGCGAACAGTCGAAAAAGGCAAACGACCGCGACACAAAGTCCTTGTTCGTTTCGGAGCTACGCACGGATAGCGGCACGAGCACGTGATCCTTGTTGGATTCAATTTGCGGACGTTGCTCGAATGGTGGCGTCATACACGACAGACCACTCTCCTGCACGTCCGCGTCGATCGGTGTCGAATTGCCAAACACGCAACGATACTTGGCATTCATTGGCAGTTCGGGTAAGGTTCGTATCACCAGCTGTACGCTGGTAATTTCCGTAATTGGTATCTTGTCCGGCGCCACGGATTCAAAGTCAATGCACTGTTGACCGCTGCCCAGCGATAGCCATCGCGCTGCACTCGTGTCCTTCTGACAGGCATTGCGTATGGTGCAGCGTTTCTCCAGCGAGCACCAGCCGCAAAAGGGATCGCGCGATTCCAAACAGCTCGAGCAGTTTGTGTAGATGCCGCAATGTTCCACGCGCAATTTCGTAATCTGCAAGGAAAGGGATACTTTAAAGGGGCCGTGGTGGGAGGAGGGGAGCATTTAACTGACCTTAGATCGCGACAGAACATACAAGTAGTTGTGCTTGGTCAGCATCATTGTGTCGGGAAGGATTCGATTGCCCGGATCCACTTGAACTTCTTCGTATTCGCCAGGCGTGCGGCCGGAAATCATCACCTTTTTAACGTTTCCACTCTCCGTCCCCAGAAAGGCGAGCGAATGCGGTCCCGTGATTGTTGCCGTCACCGACGTAATGGATTCGTTGGGAAAATGGAATAGAGCGTGCGCGACAATGGGCGCGACGCCGCTTATTTTCAATCCGACCGGACAAAAGTTGAAGATGTTGCCAATGGACTGTGGAGAGAGACGAAGAATTTATGAGACAAGCGAATGGAATTTTCCCTGCTCGAGACTTACTCCAACCAGCGGACACTTTCCGTCATTGATCGTGCCCGAAATGTAGCCCAAATTGCGATCCTTAATCGTCCCATTGAAGCACATGTGGATGTTCTCCGCAAACACCTCGTCAATCTCCTTCAAGCTGTACACGCACATGGCGGACTTGGCCTCGGGCTGATTGGTGATCTCCCGGCTCGGCGAGAAGGCCGCCACCAGCACATAGTCGTCCTTCTTAATGTCCAGCTGTTGGCCCAACTTGACGCCCGCCTGCGTGATCTTGGCGTCCCGCAAAATGTTGTAGTCCACGTTCGAGTGGGTGGCCAGACACTGGATCGTGATCTCCGTGTAGCTGTCATAGTTCGAGTCGCTGATACAGATCCGTGCCAGCCGCGTGACGTAGCCCGCCTCCTCGGCCAGGTGCGACTTCTTCTGCACAATCATAAAGTACGCGTACTCGCTGGAATTGAAGCCGTACACGTAGTCGACCAGGAACTGATCGCGATATTTCACGTCGATGTTAATGATCGACTGCTGAATGGAGAACTCGGCAAAGCTTAGATCGTCGAGCTTGCGACTGGAGATGGCGGGCACGTCGTGTCGATAGTCGCCCACCGTGGTGAATGTTGTGCCCACGTACAGGACGTCGGACGTGTGCCAGGCGTTGTATTTGGACGGACCGATGAAGCCGTACGTCGAGTGCATCTCGTCGTTGGCGGCCAGGGCGATTCCAATGAACCGCGGACTGCTCGGGAAGCTGGTGAGGTTGTACATTTCGCACGCGCCCTGATGAATGCTGCCGCACGCAATCAACGTGTCGCCCAGCTGATTGACAATCAGAATTTTGTTGTGATTGTTGGTCTGGGCGGTTTCCACGTCCTCCGGACACCCGGCCGCATGACACTGCGGACTGTCGTGCTTCGGGCCGGTCACCGCTTGGGCCATCACCGCCAGATTCTCGTTCAGCTGAATGATGCGATTCGTCGCGCCGGCATAGAGAACCGATCGGCGCGTGTCGTACGCCAAATGGGTGAAATAGGTGCTCGACGAGAGATTCGTCGTGGCCGTCGTCGCGGCTATTGACGAGCTGCTGGCGGTCGTGGCCGCGGTGGTGTTAAAAGAGCCGGCGCCAGCGCCAGCAGCACGAACCGACTGCAGCGTAGCCGACACCGAGCCGGGCAATGTGTACTGCGCGAGGATATCCGGCGAGCCGAAGGACTGCTGTTGTATCGAATTGGAAAGGGGCGCACCGGCCAGCACCAAAACAACTATGAGGACCAGGGGTCGACCAGCGCCGCCGCTGGACAATCGGACGGACTCCATTTTGTTTTCGTTTCGGTTGTCACTCGCGATAGCGGAACTTCCGCGCGGGACACTCGCGAACGATGGCCACCGGCGGCCGCGCGGACAATGTTCACGGAGCGACGAACGAGCGCGCGCGCCAACTCCTCTGAAACCAAACAAACAAAAAAAAAAACACAAAAAATCCCGCGGGTGGGGAAAACTGGCGCGGGGGGAAACGAGCCGACGCAAATCTCACCCCCGACGATTGTTCTGTTCGTTTCGGGTGTCGTGACAATGCCGTGAGTGGTGCTGTTGCTGCCGCGACGATCCCGAGCACTTCATAATTTCGTCCTTTTGGCCCGCCGCCGGCTGCCGGTGGCAGCAAAATGGCCGAGAAACTGCACACTCGGACGCACGTACGAACAATGCTCCCGGATAATGAAATGTTCAATGGCGGCGGCGAAACGTCAACACGACGAATGTCACGGGAACTGGGGGCGCCGCCATGGCCACACTCTGTTGACACTCGCTCGCACTGCTGTCCTCCTCGGCGGCGGCGGATTTCAATCAATCGCCGCACACGGCACACATACACGCATGCACTGCGTGCGTGAGTGGGGAATTCCGGCGGACGCCCATTCACGACAGCGGGGGCTCCGCGCGCACGCAATCACGAACACTCATCAATTTTTCACACGCGCGGCCATTCCACATGCATTCGATCGTCCGCGGCCGATTAGCACTAACAACAAAAGGCCAAACGAGTGGGGGGTTCGTCAAAAGTGGCCGCTGGGGCTCCCGAGACAATTGTCGCGCGTACACTTCACGCACACACACACATAGCGAACGACCCGACCCGACCGCCACGACCCGACAAGTGCAACTTCTTTTCTGCACCAAATTCCACGTCGATTTTTCGCTGGAATTCGACTTTTCGGTCACAAATAATACGTTCACGGGTCACGCCGCCATCCGATCGTACGAATTTCTATGCACGAATGATTCACGGAACGATATAATTACACAAAATTCGATCGGATTTGACTGGGCTTAGTGACGACGACTATTAGAACAACAAACTGACGCCATCTTTGACGTTTGCACAGTGGCGGCGGCGACAAGGCGAAACCATGGAACAGCGACATTAAATCGCGCTGCGGTCAGTAGGCAAAACTAATCTCATAATCTTCGATTTTCCTTCTTTTTCGTTTGAAATTGCTGAAAAATGCTTTGTAAAAATAAATTAATGAATTTTCTGTCCATTTGTTAAAATATCGGAGCTTTACGTGCAATAATAAGTAAAGAAATCTGAAAAAACCTCAAACTCCGCACGGCGAATATTTGAATGACCACGGCGAATTGAATCGCACACGGCCACGACATTTGACACACAAAACCACAGCTGTCAAACGACGGTCGCGATGACAACATTCAAACACACGTCTTGCCCGAGTGATAGCACGCCAGGTAATCGGTCCTTGTTTTACGTCTTTTACGTGCCTTTATTAACCATTTTCGCTACGATTTTAGCTCGAACGGATTGTTTAGCGTGCCGACCGCATTTCTAAGTGAAATCAATCGCCCGGTAGATTGACCATCAACAGCAGCAGCGCGGCGCAAAATTGTCATCAGCAGAGCGCCCCCCGCCGTTCGTTGTCAATAAACAAATTTTGGCAATTTCGAGAGCGGCGCGCCTGGCATTGGGGCTCCGTTTGAGCGGGTTTTGTGTACGGTCCCGGGTAATTTGGATAGTTGAATCGCGCGGGAATTTCGTCAAGTGACGGACGGACATTTGCGCCGCCCGCGAAGGCTCGGGGTAGAACAACAAAACATTTGGCGCCCCACCGCGGTGGTGTTTTGTTTCGCGCGCGCGAAATTTCCCTCCTTGCTACGAGCCCGGGGCACGCGATATGTGAGTGACGTGGTCCTTGCGCCGTCGATTAATTTCCGTTTTGAGTTTCGTTTTCAGTTCAGCGCGCGGGGCTGTGCGACACAGGCGTTCGGAGGAGAAGGAGGATTGATTGGGCCAGTCAGGTGCCGCGGACAAAAGAGTGAGACACACACAATGGCCAACAAGAGGCCAACGTCCACGTCGCGATTGCGACAGGACTATTTGCGATTGAAACGTGATCCGGTGCCGTACATTACGGCCGAGCCGCTGCCGTCCAACATGCTCGAGTGGCACTATGTGGTGAAGGGGCCCGAGGATTCGCCCTATCACGGCGGCTACTATCACGGCACGCTGCTATTTCCGCGCGAATATCCCTTCAAGCCACCCTCCATTTTCATGCTCACGCCTAACGGACGATTCAAGACCAACACGCGACTATGTCTTAGCATATCAGGTGAGGATGACGTGTGGCTGGGACACTCGGGGGGGACGTACTACGATTCTCTCTTGTCTCGTTTCAGACTTTCATCCGGACACTTGGAATCCGGCGTGGTCGGTGCCGACGATTCTGACGGGACTGCTCAGTTTTATGGTAAGTGTGCCGAGATCCCTCCTCCTCTTGATAAAAGAAAGTGTCTCTCTCACCTTTTGCAGCTGGAAAACACACCGACGCTCGGCTCCATTCAAACGACCCTCTACGAGAAACAGCTATTGGCCAAAAAATCGCTCGCGTTCAATTTACAAAATGCCCAATTTCGTGAGCTCTTTCCGGAAATTTGTGAAGAGATCAGCACCCGACAGAAGCTCCATTTGCGCAATGCACAGGACGCAGCCGCGGCAGCCGCCGATCCAATGGCGAATGGCGGCCCGAGAACAGGCGCAGGCGGTCCCAGCGACGATCCAAATGCTGCCGCAATGGCACATAATACGGCGAACGATAGCAATTGGTATTCGTTCTGCTCCACGTTGGCTGTTGTTATTGGTTTTGCAATATTCGCACTTGTTGTTAATTACGTTATTAAGAGTTTAAATACGGATTGAAAGAGGGGATGATGAACAGATGATAGAATGACGGCCGGAGCCGGTTATTTTTTTTTTCTTTCTTTTGTGTTTTATTTCAATTGATCTGTTCTTTGTTCTCTCATTTCTTCACTTTTTTAAAAATCCGTTTCTTCGTTATTTTATTCGTTTCTTCGTTATTTTATTCGTTTCTTCATTTTTTATTCGTTTCGTGTCCGCGGTGCACGGAAAATATACTGAATTGTTGACAAGAGGAAAGGGGGCGGGGGCGCGTTCGATAACAGCAGAAAAACATGTGAAATTCAATGTAAATATGAAACAAAAAATATTTCGATTTAAGCGAGAAGCTCGTTAAACGTAAATTCTTGTAAAAATTGGTAAACGCGCGCATATAAAAAAAAATAAAAATTCTTAGTGATAACAAAAAGTATGGCGAGTTTTATTTATCTACACGATTGAGGGGAAAGAGGTCATTTTATCAGCAATTTGTGACTTTAGGGAGCCGTTCGACTTTGCGTTCAATTCGTGTACCGTAAAGTCTCCCTTTTCCCTTCATTTTCATCTGTTGTCTAGAAAAGTATCGACAAATTTTCAGCGCCATTTTCAATCGTCTTTTCTCATCCAATTTTGCTTGCATCGTGCCTTTACACAGCGAAACGTCAAAAATAAAAGCAAAATAAACAGCTGTCCGAGTTTTTCTTTAAATTTTTGTCCTTTCGCAAGACATTTATTTAAAAATTCAATTGGTTGCTTTTCGCGGCCTATAAACTCGTTCCACAAAGATATGACACTCAACCCTACACTCAAAATCCACATTTCAGTCTTCTTCTTCTTCTTTTCTGGTTCTGTCAGAAGCGGCGCTAGCAAATCACTTGTTCACGCTGCTCACGCTGTCAAATTGTGCAGGGGAGGGTGGAGAGTTATCGAATAGGTTTTTGCTCGCCGGACGGGCGGGTGTGACGGAAATCGGTCCACACACATGCACACGCATTACTCAACCCTGCGTCCAGAATCCACATTTGTCTTCTGTGCTGTCACCACCCACCACCCACTGGCTCACGCTGTCAGAATCGGTCAAATGTCAAATTGGGGGTCCTACGAATAATCTCGATCGACCCGTAGCTGGGAAAAGGTTTTTTTCCGCGCGAATAAACAACGTTTCTATCCCGCGTGATTTTTGCTTTTAATCCGTGTGGGCTTAGACGTCCATTAAAACCGTTCGTCAATTGTCGCGAGGGGGCCGCTGCCGCGGAATTGTGTCCGTCCGAAGAAGGCGCTTTTGTGTTTTTTGAAAAGTGGGCGTTTTGTTGTTGCCCCGACGACGGGGGCCCATCAAGTGATCCGCACACACACACACGGGGTATGCAAAAATGATCTTCAACCTGTTGTGCGTGCTGTGATTTGTGTGTGCCTATATTTGTTTTAGAGGCGCTGCCGGTGAAGGGAAAAAAGAAGGAGGAGGCGCCGGCGGCCGGCAACGAGTGCAAAACATCCCCCCGCCGCCCGCAGGCAAAGAACCGTCTCATCAGCTGGTAATTGACACTCGTCTTTGATTGATTTGACATTAGCGGACGCGCTTCAATTGTGTTCCTTGCAGATTTTGTCTCACGATTGGCAGGGAGGACGACGGATTGTGGACGTCTAGTGCCGCCCACGCCCCCGGAGGGTTGTAGCGATCATGGTAGGTGCACGACACAATGGTCCTCTGTGTCCTTGTTTTTGGGACCGCATCGTGCGGGGACTGCGTTCAGGTTTTTTCATCATTTGTGTCCTGTATTCGCAGAATTTCCTGGGATTCGGCCAATCGGCCGAGATTGACATCGTTTTCGAAGGGGCCGACACCCGTAAAATGGTCGAAGTGAAAACGGAGGAGGGTAAAAAGGAGAAAATGTACTTGTACTATGACGGGGAGACGGTGAAAGGGAAGGTGAACGTAACATTGAAGAAGCCCGGCAGCAAACTCGAACATCAGGGCATCAAAATTGAATTGATCGGACAAATTGAACTCTTCTACGATCGCGGCAATCATCATGAATTCACCTCGCTGTTCAAGGAGCTGGCGCGTCCCGGCGATTTGATACAGAACACAAGCTATCCGTTTGAATTTGCCAATGTGGAGAAACCGTTTGAGGTGTACGGCGGGGCTAATGTACGATTGAGGTAAGAGAGGATCGGCTTCGCGGTCACGGAATAGATAAAAACGAAACGTTTGCCTTTTCTGTAGATACTTTCTGCGCGTCACAATCATTCGACGCTTGAGCGATATTGTTCGCGAGGTGGACATTGCCGTGCACACGCTCTGTAGCTATCCGGACTTGAATAATCCCATTAAAATGGAAGTTGGCATCGAGGATTGTCTGCATATTGAGTTTGAGTATAACAAGTCCAAGTAAGTGTGCACATTTTCAGGTGATTTTTGCGTGTCAATTTGTAATCCGCTCTCCCCCTCTTAGATATCATCTAAAGGACGTGATTGTAGGTAAAATCTATTTCTTGTTAGTGCGCATTAAAATCAAACACATGGAAATTGCAATAATTAAACGCGAAACGACTGGAACAGGTAGGAAGTTGTGTGCGTCTTCGCCGCTCAGTTCTAATCGATTTTAATTGCTCCGTTGCAGGTCCCAACACCTTTACAGAGAACGACACAATTGCAAAATACGAAATTATGGACGGTGCCCCGGTCAAGGGTGAGAAAAGACACGACCTAAATGTCGTTGTGGCTAAACGACTGTCTCTTTCTTGTATTTCAGGTGAAAGTATTCCAATTCGTGTATTTCTCGCTGGCTACGATTTGACACCGACAATGCGTGAAATCAACAAGAAATTCTCCGTGAAATATTTTCTCAATCTTGTGCTAATGGACACGGAGGATCGACGATATTTCAAGCAACAGGTAAGCGCCTGTTAACACTTCTTCTTCCTTTTTGTCGCAACACGTGAACTTTTCTTTTGCAGGAGATCACGCTGTGGCGCAAATCGGAAAAGGGTCGGAAATCTCAACCGCAATTGGCCAATAATCCGCATGTGCCAACACATTTGGTGGGCGGAGCCGATAATATGTCCTCGTCGTCGGCTGCTGTAAAAGCGGCAGCGGCGGCCGCAGCCGCAGCAGCTGCTGCGGCTAACAAACCGCCGCTCGATGACGACGAGGCGACACAACAACCGAGCGCGGGGGGCGTCGGCAACGATCCCCTGGACGACGGCGGCGCCTCGTCCATTGACGGCGATGTTCCATCGTCGCCGCGTGCCGAAGGACATCGTTTCGGCACTGATCATTCGGTTGGATTGTTTGTGCGCGACAATTCGCAGCAACCGAGTGAGTATTTCACGCCTCTCTCTGTTTTTCTCTTCTCTGGTCATGTTTTTTGATTATTTGTTGTTGCAGGTGACGATCACGACGCGTCTAAACTCACGGCCGCAACAAATCCGCCCCTCTCATTGCCCGGCGGCGGCGGCGGCGAGTTTCAACGGGGCATTGCCGACGGCGCGGCCGTTCAACCGGACGAAGCAAGTGGCGGCGCTAGCGGCGGCTCATTGTTCGATACAATGGTCGAGGATCAGAGCAACAAAAATTCAGCAGCATCGGCACCGATACCGGCCGCCCGCACATCGTTGCATACACTCTCCGACGAGCCGCCACCAATCGATGATGACGACGGTGATGATGGTGACGCAGTGGCTGTAGCTGCTGCCAATCAGATTGAGGATAATGTCGCCCCGACCACAACCACCACGCAAAATTCAACATCGCCGCTCACAAAGTCATCGTCGGCGGCGCCGGCGACCGAATGATTTAATAGCGCGCGCGCGCGTGCGTAGCAAATTATTAACAGTACACGAAAATAAATGTTAAAAAAAAAGAAACACTAAAACCAGGTAATAAATGCAAAATGTTAAAGTCAGAAGAGAAAAAAAATTGAAATTCGGGGGAGTAGACGTTGAAAATAATCTGTCGAAGAAACACACACGGGCAAATATATATATAAAACATATTCTTATTCCGTTTAGAAGTAAATAAAACCTTGGGTAAATATGACGCTGCCTTTAATTTCGACTGAGACCCGATTTTTTTGAAACCGATGCGCGCCTCTCATTTGGCCATTTCGAATTGTCCCAACTGTCACTGGTTGGTAGCCAGTCGCAATCCACGACGTCGATTGGTCAATTGTCGAAACAATACACGGCGACTCGGACGGCAGCCAATCACAGGCGTGACAGTCGACGAAACTACTACGTTAATTGTCAAAACTAAAAGCGCGTTGACACGATCAAACTACGGTTTGACAAATCACCTACTTGAACGTGTCAACCCCTTGTCAAACTGGTTGATGTCTTGTGCTTCTGTCAGAGCGCGTTGACATGATCAAACTACGATTTGACAAACTAGCATTTGATGAAAAGTTGAGCACCGTCCAACTAGGGTTTGACAGAAGCACAAGACATCAAACCAGTTTGACAAGGGGTTGACACGTTCAAGTAGGTGATTTGTCAAACCGTAGTTTGATCGTGTCAACGCGCTTTCAAACCCTAGTTGGACGGTGCTCAACTTTTCATCAAATGCTAGTTTGTCAAATCGTAGTTTGATCATGTCAACGCGCTCTAACCCACGGCAAGGTCGTCACAATCCACAGAGTCACTCTAGTACGGCACCCAAATTCGACCGCCTCGCTACACGGCCAACTTCACATCATGCCCATTCGAGCTGTCAAAAACAACGCAACGTCTTCGTGTGTCCAATTGCCAATTGCATTTGGTGGTGAGACCGCGAGCATTTTGCGAACGAACGCGACGTTTTGTTGTGAGCTGTTGGTGTTGTGCAAAACAAAAAGAAAAATTCTATTCCCTCCCGCTAATTTCGAGCAACAGACAGACACACCGCGAGGACACTGCTCTGCTCCGGATTTTGTGTTGGCGCGCGCGACGGGCGGGCGAATGGAACACATTGTTGCGATTGCGGTTGCACGATTCGATCGTCACGTCGTTTCGTCGTGCGAAAAACTCGGCCCGTTCGCTCGTTGAATTCTTTTTCGCTGCGCGTTTCTGTGCACCGTCGAGACATTTGTGTGCGAATTTCATTCATTGTGCCGTTGTCCGAGCGTTTGGCGTGTGCGTGGTGCGCATTGTGACACTTTGGTGTGCGGATTGTGTGTGCTTGGTGTGCTGTTGGGCCGAAGGTGCCTCCGCTGACCGCCGGGAATTGTGTCGTCGGTGTCGCTGCGGCCGCTGTTGCCGGCCGCCCCGCGCACCTGTCATTTCAGTTTGTCGCCGTCACGCACACGGGGCATTTGTGTGCGGTGCGTGCGCGTGAACACGCAGCGAGTGTTTTTGTGTGCGGAATTTTCTCGGGGCTCACACGTGCGGAGTCGCAAAAATCGTGAGAAATTTGTGCCCACGAAAAGATTTTTTTTTTTGAGGTTAGTATTGACGCCATGACAGCAAGAATTGCTCGTGCAGCCGACACCGACACGACGAAATGTGACAACGACAAACGACGACGATCGCGACAGTGTGAATGACAGCGCGCGTGTAAACGGACTCGCATGATTGTTGGTTGTCCGCAGTCGGTGCGTTTTGTTTGACCACGGCTTTTTCACGCTCGCCCTCCGGTCCCGGACCGCCCCCCTCGTGTCGTGTGTGCGCGCAAATTGTCAAATTCACGCTTGTCAGATTTTTTCCTTTCTCACGGGTGTGTTGTTGCCGCCGCCGCCGCAGCCGCGCGATTTTTGTGTCATTTGGAAAAAGAATTTTTGTCGGCGGCGCCGCCGAGAGTGCATTTTATAGGTGGCGCGCGCCCACCCAATTGGGTGCCAATTGGCAGGGGAGACGCGTGTGTTTTGTTTTTGTGCGGTTTCGTGTGTGGCGCGGCTGCTGTCACGAACGGAACGTGGGCGCTGCTGACCGACCTGACTTTTTTGCGTCGGGTGAAAAGTATTTCTCGTTCTCGGCTTGTTGTGTGTGCCAATTTTACAGTTGTACGTGGTGTGGTGGAGGGCGCCTCGCCGCCCCGCGATTCCCAGGGGGTAAAATCCAAATCCGGCCACAAAGTCGTCGTCGTCGTTGTCACTTTCGTTGTGTGTCATTGCACAGCAAAATTCAATTAAAACGTCAACTTTTCTGGGGTAAGAAGCGTCCAACAAAGCACCGCGTCCGTGCGCCAGTTCCGTCCAGACGCACCCTTCCTCCCGTCCCCCCTCAGTGTCCCTGCCAAGTGATTGTTTTTGTTTGTTGTCTTGGGGTGGCGATCTTGGCAGGAATCGGATCCTGCTGCGGTGGTTTCGTGTGTGACACGGCCAATCCCCACCCCACCTCTCTCTTGTGTTACTCCACCCAATTACGCTAATCTGCAACTGTGCCTTTTGTTTTTTAAGGTTTTTATCTGCCGGCGTCGGACAAATAAACAGAGAAACCCACTGCCGCCCGCAGGGGAACAGTGTGTGTGTGTGTGTGTGTTTATCCTGTAAAATAGCGCGCGCACGGACAAAATAAACATTCGACGATCCTCAACTGGCTCGTCCGACTGTACAAAAAATGGAAACGGATGGCGCCAATAATCGGCGCCAAATTGAATCAGACCAAGCTGTAGAGGCTATGGATACGCAAGATTGTAAGTAGAGGCTGCTGTTGTTGAGGGTGCCCGGTGTGTTGACGAACTCCCCCCTCTCTTTTGCAGGTGATGCCCCCATCAATCAATTCGAAGTAGACAATTTCGCCGGCATGGACACAAACATGCAAATTATCAGTAACATTGAAACCGCTCCCGCCACAAGTACCACCACCACTAGCACCACCGTCACCACAATGGACGTGACAACGGCTGCCGATGCGGCCGAAGAGGAAACTCGTTCCGAGGCCACATTCTCCTACACCGTGGAGAATTTCTCCAAGCTCAAGGATTCGGTGCTATCGCCACCGTGTCACGTGCGCAACTTGCCGTGGAAAATTATGGTGATGCCGCGCAGTGAACGCAATCAGCCGGAAACGCGTTCGTTGGGCTTCTTTTTGCAATGTAACGGCGAGAGTGAGTCGTCGAGTTGGTCGTGCAACGCCATCGCGGAGTTGCGCTTGAAATCCTTTATACCCGGTCAGGAGCCGTTCACGCGCAAAATTAAGCATTTGTTCTATAGCAAGGAGAACGATTGGGGCTTCTCGTATTTTATGCCGTGGAATGATATACTGGACCCGGAGAAGGGTTACGTACAGAACGATACGATTGTGCTGGAGGTGCATGTGACTGCGGAGGCGCCGCATGGCGTGTTTTGGGACTCGAAAAAGCACACGGGCTATGTGGGACTGAAGAATCAGGGGGCGACGTGCTATATGAACTCGTTGTTGCAGACGCTCTTCTTTACGAATCAGCTACGCAAATCTGTGTATAAGATGCCGACGGAAGCGGATGATAGTAGCAAGTCGGTGGCTCTTGCCCTGCAGCGTGTATTTCACGATTTGCAATTCACCAATAAGCCGGTGGGCACGAAAAAACTAACGAAAAGTTTCGGTTGGGAGGCGCTCGATTCATTCATGCAGCACGACGTGCAAGAGTTTTTGCGCGTACTTCTCGACAAGCTGGAGAGCAAAATGAAGGGGACGTGTGTTGAGGGCACCGTGCCCAGTTTGTTTGAGGGCAAAATGTCGTCGTATATAAAGTGTAAAAATGTAGATTATGCTAGTACGCGCAACGAGACCTTTTACGATATTCAGCTGAACATAAAGGGAAAGAAGCATAGTAAGTGGGCGCGCAACGAAAGATTTCCCCATTTCTCACATCCCCACTCTCTTTCTCTTTCGCAGTTTACGAATCATTCAAAGACTACGTGGCACCCGAAACCCTGGACGGCGACAATAAATACGATGCCGGCGAATTCGGTCTGCAGGAAGCCGAAAAGGGTGTCATCTTTCTCTCATTTCCGCCCGTCCTGCACTTGCACTTGATGCGTTTCCAATACGATCCCATCACAGACAATTCGGTCAAGTTTAACGATCGTTTCGACTTCTACGAAGAGATCACTTTGGATGGATACTTGGCCGAGGGCGAATCGACACCTGCCGACTATAAATTGCATGCCGTGCTCGTGCATTCGGGCGATAATCATGGCGGTCACTATGTCGTCTATATAAATCCATTGGGCGACGGTAAATGGTGTAAGTTTGACGATGATGTGGTGTCGCGTTGCTCCAAAGCCGAAGCAATTGAACAAAATTATGGCGGTATGGACGATGAGATGAGCTTGAATACGAAACATTGTAGTAACGCTTACATGTTGGTGTACATACGCAAGTCCGCGATGCCAACTGTCTTGCAACCAATCACCGAGGAGGATATACCCACTGAGTTGACGGAACGTTTGGAGGAGGAGAAGCGAATGGAGCAGGTGCGACGACGTGAACGTTCCGAATCGAATACGTACGTTATAATACAGGTATTGCTCGAAGAGTATTTTGAGGGACATCAGTGTACGGATCTGTTTGATATGGACAAGGTGCACTATCGCGTGTTTAAGATGAAAAAGACGCAACCAATGTCGGATCTCATAACCACGTTTGTGGAAACGTTCAAGGTGCCTCAGACGCGTATGCGCATATGGCCGCTTATATTGCGTCATCAAATCACGCGTCCCGTCTTTTTCGATTTCAACGAAGAGATGAATCGACAAATGATGAATGTCGTCGAGTTGCATAGTCCGTGGACGATTTTCTTGGAACTGGCGCCGGTCGATATGCCGTATACGTTCACGCCGTTCGACAAGAAACGTGACGTGTTGACATTTTTCAAATACTACGATCCGGTGGAGAAGCGTCTGAACTATGTCGGTTTCGGACAGTATCAGTTGCAAATGAAACTGGCCGAATTGATTGTGCACATTAACGAGCGATTGGGCTTCGCGCCAGACACAGAATTGACCGTATACGAAGAGATACAACCGAATACGGTGGAAAAGTTGACCGTATTGACCGAGACTTTGGAGAAATCGTTGAAAACGACACGTGACGATGTTCAGGGCAATATATTGATATTTGAGAAGAAGCTGCATGACGAACGACTTGAATTGCCAACGTGTGCCGACTATTTTCGCGATCTATTGTGTCGGATGGACGTGACATTCATTGATAAGATGAATCCGAACGATACGGGGTGAGTTTGAGCAGTTGCAGTTGTGGTATGATGCATATGATGATCCATTTTCTCGTTCAGATTCACGTTGGAGTTGTCGCAACGCAACACCTACGATCAAATGGCACATGCCGTGGGACAAAAGATCAATACCGATCCGTACGAAATACAGTTTTTCAAATCACAGGGGTAAGTTGGTGGCTCGGAGGGCGGGAAACTTTTAATTCGAATCCTTACTCTCGTTACAGATTCAAAGATTTGCCTGGCAGTTCGTTGCGATGCTCATTCGATGGCAGTCTAAAGGACATTTTGACCTATAGCAAGCCGAAAACCATTAAAAAGATCTTCTATCAAAGATTAAATATGAATATTAACGAATTAGAAAATAAAAAGTTATTTAAGTGCCTCTGGGTAAGTTGTGTGATTGGTCACAAATTCGATATATCTCATCTCGCAAATATTCTGATCAATCGTATTGTCTCTTTTCTTTTCTCGCTCTATTTCGTCCATCAACATCGACGCATTGCCTCTTCCTACACACTCACCTAATTATCTGCAAACACGCATATGTCGCTCTCTCTCTCTCTCTTGCAGCTCTCGTCAAATTTAAAAGATGAGAAAGAATTAGTATTGTATCCAAATAAGAACGGCACGGTTAAAACGTTGCTAGAAGAAGCGGCCAAACAAATTGAATTCAGCGATGATAGTACAAGAAAATTGCGACTGGTCGAGGTGGCAAGTCATAAAATCTATTCAATATTGCGCGACGATACGCCACTGGAAAGTATGTATATATAAAACACCCTCTCAAACATTTTCACAATTTGTATCTCTTTCTCTTGTTCTCTTCCACACGCTCTCTCTCTCTCTGTCTCTCGCGCGCAGATCTTCAAAACGTTAGTGATAGTAGCCTAGCAAATCATTCGGGTCAGAAAATCTATCGTATCGAAGAAATAACACGTGAGGAGCTCTTTTTGAATGAGGACGAGGCCCTCATACCGGTAGCGCATTTTTGCAAAGAAATTTACAATGCATTCGGCGTGCCGTTCTTTATGAAAGCGAAACATGGCGAATTGTATACGGCGCTCAAAGAGCGTATACAGAAGAGACTCAATGTACCGGACAAGGAATGGGAGAAAGTGAGTATATTTTAGGGGGGGCTGGGAGCACTCGGTTAAGTCACACTGATTCTCTTGATTTCTCGTTTTGCAGTATAAGTTTGCATTCATCGCCATGGCACGAGTGGAATATAAAAACAATGCTAGTGATACGATTGATTTAGCTGACTATAAACCACCAAATCCTCAGCGTAAGTACATGCACATCATTTTATATTTGTCATTTTTGTTGTTGTTGTTTTGGGGTCACATAAATGGACAAGAGGGATCAGGATGAAAACTTGAACTGGTTCTGTTGCGTGCGGATTTGCTAATCTGCATTTATTTGTCGCCGGAGATTGTCTCGTTTTGGGCGCTCGCTTTTGAGCTCCTCTTGTGTTTCGTCTTAAAAAAAAAAAGTGGAAAATCAAAAATGATCCGAGACCGAAGAGGGGGAACAGATCACCCCACGAAAACATGCGGGCTTTTGTTTCTTTTGTTGCCTCTCTGGACTTGGGAGGCCCCTCTCTCTCCGGCGACTTGGCTCCAGCACGCTATTTCGAGGAGTTCAATTGATTCCTTGTAGAAAACTTGATTTGAAAGAAGCATTATATGTTTTTGGGTCCCTGGACTAGGCTTATAGGCGTCCCTCTA
The DNA here is from genome assembly GCA_964017055.1 of Chloromyia formosa. NCBI lineage: Eukaryota > Metazoa > Arthropoda > Insecta > Diptera > Stratiomyidae > Chloromyia > Chloromyia formosa. The sequence goes on along the minus strand of OZ024819.1, from coordinate 6,805,794 downwards.
CACTCTCATCTTAATCTGAGGCCCCTTGGTTACAAGAAAAAAATGTCTCAGACCAATTCCAAGCCCCTCTCCGTCAAGAGAGATCACACAAAAATAGTTTCCGAGTGTATGAACGCGGTCGCCCACGTTTAAATCAGACAGACGAAACAAAGCTCCCAAGTTTCAACATCTGCCTGTGTCCGCCAGGGACTTGATTCTTATTCTTCCCGAAAAAAACACGGAAGAAACTTTCTCTCTCTCACCGTTTCTGTGACTCAACGTGTGTGTACTCTGAAAATCATTTATTATCATCGAATTAATTCGTGTTTCTCTCTGTCTCTCTCTCTTTGTCTTTTCGATCTTTTCTTTTTATTACAGATAATAACATTCCTCTTCCGTATCTTGGTCTGGAACATATAAATAAATCGCAAAAGCGCTCTCGCTACACCTACATGGAGAAAGCTATTAAAATTTATAATTAACATGATATGATCAATACTACCCCCCCTACCCCTATAAGAGAAGAAGAAGAAAAAAAGCAAGAAAACACCTTAAACCTCCCCCCTTCCTAAACTTATATATATATATAAAAAATATTTAAACAATTCTCTACAAGAAACTAAAGAAATAAATAAAAAAACTAAAAGGAACAAAAAACTGAAAGCTGAAATGAAAAACAAATCGAAAATAAAAAAAAAATGAAAACCAATCGCGCGCACACACACACGCAGTCAGTGTAAGAGTGTAATTGGAGAGGGGGGGACAATCGCAAGAAGCAAACAAAAAAATCATACTGGGAAGAATTGAAGCATATGGAGGATCCCCCCGCCCCGCTCCCCCCAAAGGACGTAGTCCTGTTGTGTGTGTGCCTGTGTCCCTGGTATATAAAAATTAGAAAATTAGTTTTATATGTTAATGCGCGCGCCCGAAAAAAAATGGTTGTCGTTTATTGGCTAAGTTGTGTTTGCTGCTATTTTATAGATATTTTTCTTTTTACTCCTATTAATTTTTAATGGCAAAACAGCGCGCCTCCTCATCATCATCACATTCACTCGCCCCAGTCTATTGAATTTTGTCCCTCTCCTCTGCTCCCCCTGCCCGCCACCACTTTGTTTGACTGCGCTGGACGTATAATTTGTGTTTTTGATTTTTGTTTTTGTTTTTTTTTTTTTTACGCGCGCGCCGCCCCCCGTTTTGTTTTAAATACTTAATCGCAATAAGAAAATTGCATGAAAAAGAAGAAGAAAAAAAAAAATACAATACAAAAACGAAATTAATTTGCATTGTTTGCTATCCCTAGCTTGGCTATTTTTCAGTTGTGTATGTATAATAAACTGTATATATATAAGGAACAAAAAACGGAAACAAAAATGTATTTAAAGAAAGAGAAATTTAAAAATTAAAACAAGTTCGTTTATAGACAGGATTCTCCTATTCTTTTTTTCATATATTCATTTAGTGGCACACACACACACTCACACGCTTCCATCCCCTTCTTTCTGCTCGCCTTTTCCGCCACGTTTATGCTTTGGGGTTTTTCGCTCTTCTCGATCGTGTCGTCATTTCTCTCGTTTTTACCTTTCAGGCGCTCTTTTCTCTGCCCTCTGCAGCTATTTTTTTTTCGGTGGGAAACGTGCGAAAGTTAAACACACAACGCACCCCAAAAACATTCTCCCCTTCTTTCTACTCAATTTTCGCTCTTCTCTGTCGTGTCGTCATCATTGGCTTCGTTCCGGCGAACGAGTTGCCCAAATTCTCCTCCATATCCTTTTCCCTCCGGTAAAATTTGTAAGGACAACAGATGTTCCGCCGTCCTTTCATGACAGTTGTCCGTACAAATTTTACCGGAGGGGAAAGCATATGGAGGGGAATTTGAGAAATTCGTTCGCAGGAACTCAGTCAATTTTTTCCCAATTACTCCCTCCCTCTTTCCCGTAATCTTCAGTTTTTCCCCATCGTGGCAACGAAAATTCGTGGAGTTGACATCTCTCCTCTCCTCCTTTTTCGCTCATCACCCCGTCGTCGTCATAAATTCACATTTCCCCCTCCCTAACCTCATCTCATCATCGCCTTTATTCGAACAATTTCCCCATGGGGGGCATTACAAACAAAAAAATTAACTGCGCTCGCTCCAAAATTAAAAATTTCCAATCATCTTGTATAATTCTCTCTTGCCTGCGGATGCCAGAGGATGGAGGATTCTATTTCCGCACGTTTTAGGCCGGCCGTATCTTGGACGTAGGCGGGGCAGCGCAGCGCCCACATGGCATTGTTATTGTAAAACCAGATTTTGACAATTGTTACAACAGCAATGCCATGTGCGCGCTGCGCTGCTCTGCCCTGCCCACGTCCAAGATGCGGCCGGCCTTATTGATTTTGCTGTGTGGCTCAGTGGTCGCGCACCTCGCCTCCTAAATACTTTAGCAGCGCTCCTTGTCCTTAATCGCTCAATAATGGCATCAGCGACGCTGCCCACATCAGAAGCGATGAAAGCCGAAGTAGTCAGAAAGTCGAAAAAGTGTTCCTTGTGTAGTTGTAACAATTTTCCACTGGCTCACCGCACGCTACGCGCGCACCTCGCCCCCTAAATACTTTGGCAGCGCTCCAAGGCGCGGGGTGCGGGCGCAGCGCGCGATGAGCAAGACGGAAATTGGTACAACACAAGGAACACTTTTTGTATGGCTTCGCGCGCACCTCACCTCCTAAATACTTCGGCTTTCATCGCTTCTGATGTGGGCAGCGTCGCTGATGCCATTATTGGGCGATTAAGGACAGGGTAGCGCTCCTTGGAGCACTGCCAAAGTATCTGGAAGGTGAGGTGCGGAGCACTTTTTCTATGGCTCACCGCGCGCATCTCGCCTCCTAAATACGTTGGCTGCGCTCCAAGGAGCGTCCTTGTGTGCCGCCTTTAGAGCCGCAGCGACTCTTAATCAGCGTACAGGAGTACATACACGACACCATTGTCTGTGGTGTTCATTCCCCTCCACTTTGCTTTCTATTATGGAAATGAGATCGTAACCAATAGAACAAGCCAAGGGAACCCGCCCTCTGCTAACCAAATCATGATGAAGTCATCAATGCGTTCATTATCCAACTCTGGATGAAAGTCATCACGTGACCGTTATTCTAGCCGCGGGACTTAAGTCTCTTATGTATTTTTCAAAGCAAACAATATCACCGAGTCGATTTCCTGCCTGAGTATCACACTGACCAATTCATCAGGCCGTGGCTGGTGAAATACTTGATGAGTGTCATTGGCTGATTCATCAAGCCGTAACTGATGAAATACTTGACGAATTCATCAAACTGTCGTCGAGGAAATACTTGATGAAAATCATTGACGAGTTCATCAGGCCAAGCTGATGAGTATCATTGACCAATTCATCAAGCTGTAGCTAATGAAATGCTTGATAAAGGTCATAGGAGATTCATCCGTCATCACGAAAGTCACCACCAAAAAGTGCTTGTGGCAGAACTTTAACCGGCGACTTTACGAACATGAGATCAACTCTCTATGCATTGAGCCACCGTAGCTCTCTTCTTCTGAAGATAGTTGAGTAAATATTAAAGTCCTCGATGAGTGCTTCGATGAAAAATGGGGAAAAGTCATCAGTGAATTAATTAGCTGATAAGTTTATCAACGACTCTCATTAAGCATTTCGGCCGGATGAATTCGTCAATGACTTTCATCAAATATTTCACCGGCTACGGCCTGATGAATTCGTTAATGAAGCCCACGTACAAGGTCGTAGGTGGTCAGGTATCGTTTCACCGAGTGCAAGCAATTCAACAATGGTAAAGGAGCGAAACAGTGGGCATGTGTATGTCTACAAATATCTTCGTATAATTTTGCTTCCCCCGTCCCTTCTTTCGGGGAAAAAAAAAATTGTCGACTGGCGAACGATGGTTTGCAGGGTGACTGATGAAGAACGGGTCGTGCCGTCTTAAATGGGGTGGGGGGACAGACAAGACAGACAAGCGCCCTCTACTCCGGAACACCCGCCCGGTCCATATAGTAGAAGAACCAGGCCAAAACAATGCTGCCGAAAAATTGCTTCGTTTCTTTCGGGTAATTTCATTTCCTTATTTCGTTCTCTCTTCTCTGAAATCAGCCAATATCTCTCTCTCTCTCTCTCTCTTTCTTTATTTTTCTCCCTCAATTTGCAGCAAATTTATTGTAAAAGGGACAGCGTGGGAGATTCAAAGGATCTGGCCGGGTTTTTGTTTTGTCGTAATTTCTCGGAAATATTGTCGAGAAAGGAGGTTCAAATTTTTCTCTCGCATTTTTTTGTGAATCGACTGCGAGAGATCTAAAGGATCTGGCTGACTTTTTCTCTAATTTTTTTTTTAGAAATGGGCTGCGAGAGATGCAATGGGTCTGGCTGATTTTTTTCTCTCAATTTTTCTCGTAATTTTTCTCAAATATTTTAGAAAGGACGGTGAGATTGAAAGAATCTTGTTGATTCCTCTCTCTATCCATCTATCTATCTCTCTCTCTATCTCTCTGTCTCGATCCATCTATCTCTCTCAAATCTGTCAAAAATTGTATTTACATCCGTGCTCAAAAAGAGGCTGATTTCTCGGCCATTTTCTCTCAAATATTTTGGAAAGGACAGTCTCTCAATTTCTCTCGGATATTTTATTGGTTCTGGGCTGAAATCAAAGGCTGATTTCTCCCTCTCTTTCTCTCTCTCAATTTCGCAATAAAATGTTTGAGAGAAATTGAGAGAGAGAGAGAGGGAGTGAAAAAATTCAGGAGGATAATTTGAGCCCGGTAACAATAAAATATTTGATTCAAATTCAGAGAGAGTGAGACATAAAAGTTATTTCTCTCAAATATTTTGGAAAGGACTGTGCGAGATCCTAAGGATGAACATTTCTCTCTCGGTTTCTCTCAATTATTGCTTCTGGGCTTAAAACGAAGGTTGATTTCTCTCTCTCTCTGTCTCAATTTTTCAATAAAATATTTGAGAGAAATTGAGAGAGAAATGAGTGTCCTTTAGATCTCGCAATGTCCTTTCGAAAATATTTGAAAGAATGGCTCTCTCTCTCTCGATTGGACTCAAATATTTTATTGTGTTCGGGCTAAAATTATCCTCCTGATTTCTCTCTCCCTCTCTTAATTTTTCTCAAATGTTTTATTGAGAAATTGAGAGAGAAAGAGAGAGAGAAATCAACTTTCATTTTGAGCCCAGAACCAATAAAATATTCGAAAAGAAATTGAGAGAGAAATGAGTGCCCTTTGGATCTTGCGCTGTCCTTTCGAAAATATTTTAGAGAAATGACTTTCATGTCTCTCTCCCTCTCTCTGGTTCAAATCAGAGAAAGAGAGAAGAAGGGGGGGGGGAGAGAACAAAAATCAGGAGGATGATTTGAGCCCGGAAACAATTAAATATTTGAGTGAAATTAGCCTCCTTTTGAGCCCGGAATTAATATAAAACATTCGAGCGAAATGAAAGAGAGAAATGAGAGCCTCCTGTTGATCTCACTGGAAAAGGGTTAAAAACAGTCTGAAGACTATCCTCTTGCAGTTTTAACACATTCATGTTGGCTCGCCTATTCTACCGGAAGCCTTATATCCCAGCGTGAAAGACGAGGTGCACGCGCATAGCGCACGGTGATCCTCTGGGGAAAGATTACAATTTCGTGGAGATGTGTCCTTTTCCACTGGCTCACCGCGCGCTACGCCCGCACCTCGCCGTCCGTCCTTTACTCAGAGAAGGTGAGGTGTGCGCGAAGAGCGCGGTGAGTCAGTGGAAAAGGGTCAAGGACAAGGCGGCGCTCCTTAAAGCGCTGCATAAATACGTGAAAGGCGAGGTGCGCGCGTGGTGAGCCTCTGGAAAAGGATTACAATTTCGTGAGGATGTGTCCTTTTTCCATTGTCTGACCGCGCGCTACGCGCGTACCTCGCCTTCAATCCTGCAGCAAGATTCCAACGAGCTCTGCATCATTCACTAAAATCAGCCCCCAAAATCTAGTGTCAATCGATTGGATCAGACGTGATTGATCGTCTAGAGACCGGCTTGAACCAAGCATTGACGGTGATTGACTCAAGGCGATTGACGAGGGTGTGCTTGATCGTCTAGAGGCCAATGATTTCATCAAGCATTCGCGTCCGTCACTCGAGTTCAAATTCACACATGAGTTTCAGAGTCTGAAGAGCAATGGCGCGTATGAATTTCAGCTGTAGCTAGGTACCTCAATGTGATAGAAAGTCTCCCGAGTTGCAGAAATCGCTTCATACGCATATTGTGTAACCGATCAGCTCTTCTCAGTCAAATTGATACTCCAGAGATGCTGGGAATACAACGTATACCAAATCTTTGTCGACTTCAAGCAGGCATACGACAGTATCGATCGTGGAGTACTGTACAACATCATGCTGCAATTTGGCATACCAGCAAAATTAGTGCGACTGACAAAGATGACGATGACCAACTCCGTCTCACAAGTCAGGATCCAGAATAGACTTACTGATCTATTTGAAACACGCACTGGTTTGAAACAGGGCGATGGACTGGCACCGACGCTCTTCAACCTAGCACTGGAATACGTTATTCGGGCCATGAATATGGACAACAGCAAGACGCTACTCATCAAGTCGACACAATTAGCAGCGTACGCCGACGACATCAACATCATGTCCCGAAGATTGGCTGACGCAGAAGAACTTCTGCATACGCTCGATACCGCTGCAAAGGAAGTTGGATTACGTATTAACGAGGGTAAAACTAAAATAATGATGCAATCGGTGACAAGGACACCTGCACAACCGAGCATCAATGTGGGGGACCTCAACATCGAGTTCGTGAACAACTTCATTTACCTGGGTTGCAACCTGTCAAGGGACGCCAACGAAATCAAGCGACGGATACAGTTAGCTAATAAGACTTTTTTCTCGGTTCTCCCCATAATGAAATCGAAACATGTGCACAGAAACACGAAGCTCCGCGTGTACAAAACCATTATACGACCAGTGCTATGCTATGGCTGCGAAGCATGGACCCTAACTCAAGCCTCCGAAAACATGCTAGACACTTTCGAACGTAAGGTTCTACGGCGAATTTTCGGGGCTGTTTGCGATCGAGATGGATGGCGCATCCGGTACAACCATGAGTTGTATGAACTGTACGATGAGCTGGAAGCTTCGAAAATCGTCAAACTACAACGACTTCAATGGGCAGGGCATGTACAAAGAATGGACGATGATCGCATGCCTAAGAGAGTAATGAATGCAGAACGAGTCGACGGAGCGAGACTGCGAGGACGACCGAGATCTCGTTGGGAGAGCTCAGTAGGTGTGGACGCCGCGCAGCTGCTGGGCTCCCAAAATTGGAGGACGCGGCCACGTGACCGAGATAATTGGAGGACAATGATCCAGGCGGCCAAGGCCCGACGTCGGGCTGTCGCGCCACGATGATGATGATATTTGTGTGGTCTCGGAGGATAAGTTGATAAGTCAATTTATACCGAAAATGAGTTAAGTGCATTAAATTACTCCTACAAGTGCTCTACGCAATGTAGAGTAGTGGGTAACTCTAAAATCCAATACTTTGTTAGTTATAGGAATGTGCATTTTTAGACATCTCGAAAAATAATGTGCGTACTTGGATAAGTGCAATTACTCAGATAATCTCCATCGTGAATATTGAGGTATGTCGACTTATTTATTTTATTTATTTTGAATTATTTAATTGCCATTGTTGTCTATAACATAATTGCTGACATAGCGGTCCTTTTATTCGAGAATCCATAACGAGCTTGCTCTTTCATGTCCGATGAAAATTTTGTTTGGGAGTCTCCGAAATCAATCTCCCGAAATTTATTTTGCGAGCAGTCGCTTACTGATTGGTGATGGCACGGGTGGCACAATGGCAAAAGAAGGAGCTCTTTATTTAAAATATTTACGAAGGAACCCATGCCGTAAGGCAAGGAACAGCGAGTACAAAGCAAATGTTGGAAGTATTCCATACGTTGTAGATGCTAGTTGAGGGTCCTTTGATGTGTCCCTACCCCGAAATGCATGGTTTTTGGATGAGCACAACACCTTAGGGGTCATCAAGCAGCATCTGTAGTAGCTCTGCAGACGCGGAACTACTGTGGTGCAGATTTATTTGCAACACCCTTAGAATGCTACAAGGGATACAGTTTCTCACCCGTAGAAAGTATTGTAGCGATTGGGTCTTCAGTCCCAGATTCGCTGTCCTCCACGCTCAGCGTTATGCCATCAGCCACCTTGGTTAAATGTTCTATGCCTAGATCCTTCTCCACTTCGTTGGCCTCAAGCGTGTTCTTGTTGTCGTCCATGGGGCTTCGCTTTTTCAGCTTCAATTCCCAATTATTGGGTATAGTATGTCCTCTGCCTCTTTGCTAATTTGAAGAATCAGTGTCTGCTTTTGTCTCTGCGAGGTGCTCGTTGATAAGTAGGACTACCCAGTCCGCAGTGGAAATGTCCAGATTTTCTCGCTGGAATAGCTTTAGCGCCATCTCCTTGTTTCTCGGTAATAGGACTTTCGTCTTGGCCACAGTTGGAATTTGGTCTTTTGCGACTATTTCCAATTGTGCTCCTTCCCAAAGACCGTCAAGCGTTGCAATGGTGCTCTTGCACCATTCAAGCATCGCTTCATTGTCACAGTTGTTGATTTTTGCGTCGTTAAACCAACCTGCGTCATCGAAGGATGGCATGTGTTGATCTTCACATACAGCTCTTTCGGTCAGTTTGTCGAAGAGCAACGTCTTGACCAGCTCCCACGTCTCCCGGCTTAACTTGCCGAGAGGCTCGCAACGGTCTTTCTTCTTCGTATTTTCGGCACGAGTGGGCTCTTCCGCTGTAGTTGATCTCCCTTTCGCAGGTTGCCTGTGTGAGGGACATTGCTGTTTACTGGTTGAGAATTGTGGATCCTCATCCCACCGTTGTCTCTTGAAAGCTAGTTTTCTGTTTTAACTTTCCGCAATACTGTTGAAGAATTTCGGATCACCGCTGGCAAATCCGCTTCTTGTCGAGAAGCGCTTTCTGGTATTCTCAATAGTTTCTTCGAATCATGCTAGCCTTTCCAACTCTTTCGGGGTAAAATCTACTCTGGTGCCGAGGTTCCGCTTCAGCCTAATGGCTGTTTTATATTGCTTGAGGGGCTTGCGTTCCTCCTTGGTCTGCTTGGGACTTACGGTCGTACGCCGTGCAGCACCCTTGCTTGACTGAGGAGAATTAAACAGGAGCTCCTCTTCTGCTGGTGTGATGTCGAGCCCCTGTTCCGAGCGATCCTGGTCAAGCTCAGCAACGAGGGGATTGACTGCAATTGTTGTTTGTAGCCCGAACTTGGGTTTTGAACCAGTAGCATGACCGTCTGAGCCGCCTGGTCTCCACGCTGACTCGACTGTTTTTGAAAGGCCGCCGGCGACTAAGGAGGTGCGAGAACCTCCCGAGCCCTCGCCGGTAGTCGTAGCCTTGCCTCCTACCGACACTTGGGTGGTTCCGTTTTGTCATTTTCTTCTCCATTGTTAGTATAAAGTTTTGGGCCTTCTTTAACCGTCTACCGGCCCTGAAAAGACTAGGAAACTCTAACACCACACCAAGTTTTCCACCGCTACAAGAGAGCATGTCAATAAATTTCGCAGTGTTTGGGTGTCTTAGAAGTAAGACTACTAGAAAATCGATTGGGACATTTTCGCGTAAACCTTGAAAATTAATGTTAAATATACGGTGGTCGGTGTGGATAAAATACTCGAAAGAAACACTCTCCTAATTTGATGTTTTGAACAAAAAAAAAAAAATATTTAATTTTGAAAACCCCTTATCCAATTTTCCTTATCTTGTTGTTCACCAACAATTATCTATTTATTCACTGAAGTTACTCAATAATTCACGGCGTTTAACTATTACACACTAGGAAATACGAATATTCAGAATTAAAAAAAGGTAGTTGATTATTTTTATACAAATCTTTATTTCAAAAATAAAACAAAAGTAAATTTGCAAAAAAAATACTGAATTTGTATAAAAATAATCAACTTCTTTTTTTTAATTCTGAATATTCGTCTTCCCTGGTGTGTAATAGTTAAACGCCGTGAATTATTGATAACTTCAGTGAATAAACAGATAATTGTTGGTGAACAACAAGATAAGTAAGGAAAGTTGGACAAGGGGTTTTCAAAATGAAATATTTTTTTTTTTTTAAACATCAAATTAGGAGAGTGTTGGGGTTTCTTTCGAGTAACAAAAGTTACATCACATCAACACATCGATTTACAGAAGGTCGCCAAACCTTTAAAACTGTTGAAGTTATTTGTTTTATTTCAGATTCCCAATCCGTGAAATCATAAATGCAGTTAATAATTAGATTATTATTTAATATGTTTATTGAACGTGAGAAAATAGGAGACTAAACATATACTAGTACTCGTACGAGTTTGTTATGTGCATTTTTTGTATGAATGGCATCAAAATCTCAAAATTTAAATGAATGTACTATTATTAAATATTATGTGATTGTTATGAAACTTAGAGGTATTATTGCCTATGATGTTGGTTATCATTGGCCATCAAGATTTTTGACCTCGCGTACGTGTAAGGGGTGCAGGGTTGTGCTAACTGAAACTATAGAAATGTACTATTATTAACCTTTTCTGATGAAATTTCAAAATTCTAGAAATCTAGGTTTTCTACACTAGTAAAATGGCGCTTTTCTGTAAATTTTCATATTTCTAAGTATAACGGTCTCTGAATGCAAGGGGGGGGGAGGGACAAACTCGGATGACATATTTTCCCCTCTCCCTCTTTTCCCGTTTATTCAAATTTGAAAAACATTTCAAAAATGGAATGTACTCGACGGTACCTTTCTTATGATACCCCACTTGCCTGTACTAAAGGAAAAAAAAATTTCGACCTTCATTTCCCCTCTATGGGGACCTCCCCTTAAAGTTGACCTATTACAACGATTCGCTTTCTCCGGCGAATTGTAGTAATTCTACACATTCCTACCAAATTTCATGTATGTAGCTTCAACCGTTCGTGAGATATTCCATGGACAGACGGACAGACGGACAGACAGACATTTGACCGATTTCATAAGGGTTTTGTTTTACTACAAAACCCTAAAAACAGAAATTTATTGCCTTGGCATGTTCTTTGAGTACATTAATGCTGTTGAATCACAAAAAATGTAAAAAACGATCAAAATTGGATTCATATTTGAAGGAACGACCAGTGAAAGGACGGTTTGCAACTGATGTAAGAGCTCGACAATCCTGAATATAGTATATTACTATTGCCAATGACAATCAATTTTAAAAAGGTTTTTAGTTTTCAGATATGCGATCAAGTAAAAAACGCTTTGTAGAAAACTTTCGAATTGATCCAAGAACATTTGATGAGCTGTTGAATTTAGTTGAACCATTCCTATTAGCCAAACGTGAGACACACCCGGACAATGCCATAACACCAAAGCAGAAACTCGCCGCTACTTTAGAGTGAGAATTTATAATGCGTTTGATCTATTATTTCAATACTGAAATGGCTCTTTAAATTAAGGCCGGTTGACACGTTCAAAGTACACTTTGCCAAAGTATACTTTGGAACGAATATCCACCATTGTGAATTACCACTTTGCCATTTGCCAAAAACGCTGGATTTAGCATTTCTAGGAAATTCACACCAAAACACATTATTCAGCCCACGATAAATTGAATAAAAGCCACCAACACCTCACTACTTCCCGCTCCAACAACTTTTTTCTCTGAACTTATCGATTTACAATCAATTCTTTGATGGAAAGTTGAGCACCATCCTACTATGCTTTGATGGGACGCTAGAGACTTCAAAGCACTTTGAAGGGTGTTGACACGTTCAAAGTAACCTCAAAGTAGGTTGTCAACGTACTTTGCCAAAGTGTACTTTGAACGTGTCAACCGGCCTTTAAACAGATATTTTGGAAGTGGGACGCTTCAAAGGCATGTGGCATCTATTTACAGAATAAGCAAACAACATTTTGGAACCATCTTGACAGATGTGTGTGATGCTATAATTGCCGCACTAAATGATCAATTCCCTAAATTAATGAAAGAAGAAATGGTTGATGCTGCTAATGGTTTCCAAAATAGGTGGCGGTTTCCAAACTGCTTGGGAGCAATCGATGGGAAACATGTAAGCATCAAATGCCCATCCAATGCGGGAAGCCTGTTCTACAATTATAAGGTCAGATTCTCTTTCGATACCAGCTTCGATTTTTTGCTAATGCTAACAATTTAACAGGGATTCCATAGCATAGCACTCCTTGCTGTGGCCGATGCTCGTTACCGATTCACTTTTCTTGATGTGGGAGCTTACGGAAGCGAAAGCGATGCTTCCATTTTAGCAAATGGTAAATTAGGCAAAGCAATTTTCAACGAGCGGTTGAATTTTCCTGCTGATGCAAGAGTAAATGGAGAAAAGCTTCCTTTTTTCTTCGTAGGAGATGATGCATTCCCACTGCATAAACGCATAATGAAGCCATATGTGCCAAAAAGAACCATTCCCCTTTCAGATGCACAACGAATCTTTAACTACAGACTAAGCAGAGCCAGACGTTGTATTGAAAACGCTTTCGGAATATTGTGTTCACGTTTCTACTGTCTTGCGCGTATTATGCACTGCTCCCCTGGAAAAGCATCGAAAATTGTTACCGCATGTTGTTTCCTCCATAATTTTTTAATTTCAAGGAATCACGGTTCATACTGTCCATCACAGTATGCAGATTATGTCGACCATGAAGGTAATTTGGTGGAAGGAGATTGGAGGCAAAATATTCCAGAAAATTCCATGTTCAATGCCGATATCAATTTCTCCCAAGGCAGGCCCAGCAATATGGCGAATCTCATCAGACAAAGTCTTGAAATATATGTTAACTCGACTTTAGGAGCTGTACCATGGCAGCAACAATCTTGCGGATTAGAATGAAATAATAAATGCTATTTTTGAAATAGAAATTATTGGTTTTTATTTTTAAATGCCTCTGCAGCCATGGCTACGAATTTTACATTTAATTCTACCACAGTCTCTTCCGGTAATTTCTGGCAAAGGCTGTCCAGATTGGACCACATTCCGAAATATTTCAAATTTTCTCCAGCACTTTGTGCAACTTCCGTCATCAGTGAAATAATTTTCGATGTTTTTTCTTCAAACGTATCTTCTTTTCGCTTATTCTCCTTGTGGTGTGCCCTTCTATGACGGAACAGAGCATTAATATCAATAAAAATAATGAATACCTGTACTTACATAAGAATATGTTGTTTCCTGTTTGTTGTTTGAACCATCACCAGCATCTTCGTCGTCAACTTCTATTATAGTTGAGAAAGTCCTACAAATGATTACATATGTATATAAATCTGAAGATGTGAACTTAAATTACTACTTACGTTCGTTGGGATGAAGTCGTTTCTAAAAATGACAAAGAATCTAAAAATTCAATGCTGGCATCATCTTCTACCAAGTCAACGTCGTATTCGAGAAGGCTTTCGACTTCTAAGCCGCTGCCAGACTTGAGTTTTTCGGACCTCTTCTTTTTAAAATAACGCTGGCTGTCCTTCAATGATCTCCAATAAGATCCGACTCAAGGAACCCCCACCTCCCCTACATATGAAACTTCAAATAAGCGATAACTTTTGATGGAATGAAGCCAGTGACTTGAAATTTTGGTCAAATGTTCGAAGTGAGATTGAGTTAGTTGGCATTAAAGCTGGGTAACATCCGACCAACGAAACCCCTACTTCCCCTACAAACGAAACTTTAAATAAGCGATAACTTTCGATAGAGTGAAGTTAGAGACTTGAAATTTTGTTTAAATGGTTGTAGGGTGATCTAATTGGTTGGTGGCAATGATGAGCAAGATCCGACCTAAGGATCTACAAGTGAAACTTCAAATAAGCAATACCTTCCGATAGAATGAAGCTAACGACTTGAAAAATTCGACAAATATTGTAGAATGGGTTAGTTAGTTAATTGATTTTGAGAATGGTCAAGATCCTAATGAATGAGTGCCAACCTCTCCTATGAACTGGCCATATAGGAGACCCATTCTTAATGCATATGGTCGTTGCCAATTGGTACTTTTGCTATCTCCACTAGGTCTGTACAAGTCTAGGGTATATACGCTTCGGACTGGTTTTCATTGTCTTATTGACTATCGCAACCCTGGAAATCTGGTGGGTTCCGGGCCATAGCAGGATTCTAGGAAACGAAATAGCGGATGGACTAGCCAAACAGGGGGCTATCCTCGAACGAGGGGCAGCCTAAGAGCTGCCGACGATAATACAAACATGCAAGAAGATAATGGACGACAATATGCGTGAAAAGGCCATATTTAACTGGCTTAACACAAATGACTTCAGAGTAACGAAAATATTTTGGAATTCTTGTGACAAAAAGAAAACTGAAAGGGGGGACTGCCCAGAAGTCAGTGTGCACTATTAGTGGGCATACTAACGGGCCACTGCCTGATAGGGGAACACGCCCATAGACTAAAGCTAATAACCAGCGATGGCTGCAGGAATTGCCAAATACCAAACACGAAAGAAACTCTAAGGCACCTTCTATGCGATTGTCCTGCACTCGCTAGAAGGACATTAAAGTGCCTATAGTTGGGACGCTAAGCGATTTCACCTTGCAAAATATGATAGAGAAATGCCATTTGGTATGATTGCTTGTGGTCCCTATACATTCATTTTAAGAGATGGAGCCACCTTGGACCCCGCGGCAGAGCGACTGTGCGGGCGAAAAACCGCGAAATTCGAGCCCTTTTTTTAATATTGTCCTAATAATTTGTAAACGGTGCCTCGGATCAAAAAACTTAATAGGTTGTAAATTAAAGAACATCAAATTCTACATCCAATGCATTGCTCAAAGTTGAAATTTGATTTAGTAATATAATCAAAGTCGATGGTCGAAAAATGTCACTTTTTGAGGCTTTGGAGAAAAATCACACATATCGCTTTTCAAGCTCACATATCTCTGTAACGGATACTCGAAATGCAAAACTGTACAAGTAAAAGTTGAAGATATTTTGATTTCCGGTTTAACGTGCTCAATGCTTTTCAAATCGGTTTGTTTTTAGTGTAGTTGTGAGCGAAAATGCAAAAATGGTTTTTTAGCGATTTGAGCCTTAATAGCTGTATCTCGATAAATATAACAGCTAAAAGTTTTGGTTTAGCCTTAATTCGTAGATACTTTAACCTTGTTTATAAAAGTTTTGCTAAGTTTTTTGTCAAACTAATTTAATTAATTAAATAATTAGTTAATTAAATGATTAAGTTTCTTCCATAATTTCAAAGTTCAAGCAACTTATATGACATTTTAGGTTGGTTTCTAGCGTATTTGGTCATTCTGAGTCAAATAAAGTCAATCGCTATTCCATACGACTATTAGTTCAAAAGATATTCACTTTTTTCCAGATTTTGTTATTAATTAAATAAGTCTTTTTATTAAATACGTTGAAAACAAAAAGCTTTTGTGCCAGTTTTAGGATAGTCCCTAATGTATTTGGTCATTTTGAGTCGAATGAAACCAACCGCAATTCCTTGCGACCATTAGTTCAAAAGATATTCACATTTTTCCACATTTTTGGATTTATTATGGAAGCTTTTTTATTAAACAAGTTGAAAATAAAAAGCTTTGATGCCAATTTTAGGCTGTTTCCTAATGTATCTGATCATTTTGAGTCGAATAAAACTAAAGGCAATTCCATACAACGGATAGTTCAAAACTTATTCACATTTTTCCAGATTTTATTTTTTTGTTGAATATTTATTTTATTAAAAAAGTTGAAAATAAAAGGCTTTCATTCCATTTTTAGGTTAATTCCTAATGTATTTGGTCATTCTCAGTCGAAGGAAATCAACCGCTATTCCATACGATCATTAGTTCAAAAGATATTCACATTTTTCCAGATTTTGTGATTAAGTAAATAAGCTTACGTATTAAATAAGTTAAAAATAAAAAGCTTATATGCCACTTTTAACTTAGCTCTTAATGTATTTGATCATTTTGAGTAGAATGAAACTAACCGCACTTCCATACGACCATTAGTTCGAAAGATATTCACATTTTTTCCAGATTATAAAGAGTGGCACATGACCTTGCAGCACCCGGCGCTGTTATCCATAATGGGAGCCAACGTTCTACTTCTAGTTTCATCCCAATCTCCAGGAGATGGAATATGTTGCTGCGTTTCCACAGCCTGCCAGAATTTCATGGCTTGAAGGGATGCCCTTTTCAGGTGTACCTCAAACTCACCAAATTACAATCAGCATCTATCGTACGCGCTATCACTTCTGATAACTGTAACACATTGTCACGAAACACAAAACAAATCAGTTTCAAATCTATCCGCTTACTGACTCGACGCGACGGTGCACAATGTGGCAATAGCGGACAACACGTTAAACCGGAAATCAAAATATCTTCAACTTTTACTTGTACGGTTTTTCATTTTGAGTATCCGTTACAGAGATATGTGAGCTTGAAAAGCGATATAGTGTGATTGTTTACGTGTTTACATTCTTCTACTGTAAAATTAATATAAAATATAAATTAGTCCTGAATACCCGTAGTGTTATTTATAGTTAACTTACCAGATTTGTCCATTTCTCTGGAAATCTGAAGCCGATTCTTTCGAACGATGTCGACATTTCCATGGTCTCGATTCTTAAGGCTCCAGATTGCCTCATATTTTTTGACTATTTCTGCAAGTCTTTTTTTTCTGTTCGCTCGAAAAATTATTTCGTTTTCTTTCTTTCTTCTTTTCCATCGTCGCGATAATAAATCGAAATAATTAAATGTTCTGTCACCATATCAACAATGTCAAACTTTTCGTCGTTTTAAAAGGTACTATGTCCTTTTAAATTTATTTCGGCGCATTCAGAGCCACCTATTATTTAGTAGGAAGTATTGAATTTTCAAATTATGAACAGAGTACTACAGTGCGAAATGAAAATGTTCGTTGACGAAATGTAACGAAATATTTATATGGGATTTGACATTTCGTTTCGTTTCGCTGTGAATACAATACTAGGCTTAACAGAATATGACTGGAATCCAAATTTCGCTAAAATTTAATTGTCAAAGCCAACTTATTTTTTATCCGATTCATGTTGTTCATCGCTAAAATTTATCACCGAAATGAATCAAATTAAGCGATGTGTTTAGAGCCAGAATAGGAGATTAGTCTAAAATTCGCTAAAAACCATTTAGTAAATTTTAGCGCTAGAGTTTTAGCGATAGTGAGAACTGGAATAGGGCTGCTGGTTTCGTTCTGGTTTCGCTTATCAGAGGAAACATTACAATATTTTGCAAGGTGGCGTCCATATATGTCGCTTACCGTCTCAACCTACCTTACATTAGAATTTTTTTGTATACATTTTTGAGCAAACATTTAAAGTTCTGGTGTTAGCAGCAAACAGAACTATTCTGGTCCAATGTTTTCGCACAAACATCAGAGATTTAAGTTTTTGTTCAAAAACTCATACAAAAGTTTCCTAATGTGTGGTGCACCTAATCAAATGTCTTGTATGTACCTATGTGCTTAAAATGCCACATTCCACTATAAGCCTATAAGTATGCACGTACGCCGGCAGGTTCGGTCTACGCTTAATACGAGTGTTCATCTCGCATAGATGTAGCGTTCCCACAGTAGTGAAGCTGCGCACCCACCCCGAGTTTTAAGAACATCGATGATCAAGAAGAAGACTGCCCGGGAATGTCGTCGTTCGTTCTATGAATTTGTTTTGTTCTCCACGTCACGTCGCACGAAATAAAGTTTTTTTTTTTTGTTATTATTAATCGCGTGTGTTTTTACTGATTTACTTATTCCGCTCGTTGCTGCATGATCGTCAGCGAGGTTACACGCTGAACAGACATCCATCTAAGAATCTTCTTCTTTGTGGATCCTATACAGGAAAATGTCTGTTGCACGATAAGTGCGTTCAGAAGGTGGCAAAAGAGCAGAAACCGCTCGCGAGCAGCTCCGGAGCTGCTCGGTTTGGAGTCTGCACCTGCTGAACGCTACTTCACCAGCTGAAAAATCGACCAGCTGAAAGCTGACGATGACAATTTTAGACGTCAAGTGCCGAAAAGTGGAACATACATGAATCCCACGCTGTCCATTACAAAAATCACGAACAACGAGAAAACAAAATCAAAAGCATCCGAAAACCAAAGAACTAGAAGCCGAAAGCGGCGAAAACACAACAACCAACTTGATAACTGTCAAAATTCGAAAGTCGCAACTTGAGCGTGAGGTTGAAAAAGAAGAAGAAGAACCTGAGCACTGAGCACTGATCAGTGAGCAGAAATATTTCTTGCTCGGTGAAATTTGATCATGATCACCCGAGCAGAAGTTGCTCGGTCACTTCTGAACCCGCTCGTTCTGAACATGTTCGCTGAGCGGAAGCTGCTCAGTTCCTTCTGAACGCACACGATGTTAAAGCTCAGGGGCGCCACCCACATACGGAAATGGATTGAATCATGGGAAACAAAAGTTGAGGGCGCGATACATATTCCCAAAAATTGATGAATCATAGAAAAAAAAATCGAAATAAATTATCTGGATCTTTTTTTTTGTCTTTTGTTTTTTGTTTCTCTCTCTGGAGTTACTTGAAAACAGACAAAAAAAACGAAAAGAAAAAGAACCTAACGAGATTCTTATAAAATCGGCAAAATCAGCCTGTTGATCCGTTCGGCTGCTGGCCAAACATTGTACACAACACATTCCTTCATAACAACACAAACAACCATGGCGCTAGCGGCGGGATTCGTACCCGCGGAATCACCTTAACGCACTGGATCCCCTATGCACTAGGTCTCAAGATGGTGTAATGAGCCACCTGTAATGAACCATATTATGGTCTGGTAGTGCTGCTCTGTTGGTGGTACGAAACCAGAGGCCGAGGGTCCCATTACACCCGGACCCAGATTCGACCGCGTGGGCGTCTGATCCTTCCGCCAACCATTCCATCCTTATCGACTATTTTTTTTTCATTCCCCATTTTTACCTTCCCTGTTTGTGTTGTCTTACCCCAGGCCAATGAATTTTTGTTAATACGTAAAGGACAGGGGCAACGAACGGCGAAAACCCCACCCACATCTCCCGAACTGAGCTACAGCAAGCATAGGCCGCTGCTTAGCTCGTTGAGGAGCCTTTTTCTTCGCCAGATGGCACAGCCAGACCTTCACGGTCAATTATGCTACCTTAGGCTTCGTCCCCACGGGCATCTTCGGATGCCCACCAAACTGTCCGTTACAACGGGCGCACATTATGGGGCTAAATTGTACGCATGCGTTTTGAGATTCAGCTCATTGCAGCCAGTTTTTCAATCTCTGATTTCATTTTTGAGCCTATTTCTGGGCCAGTTTTCTTGTGATAATTTGTTTAGTCTATTTCTGAGCCTATTACGGAGGTTGCCTTTTATATTTCGGGATTGAACAACCCTAGTGTTGCAATCTGGCACCTGACAGCTCTATCGTAAAGTTTGACATTTTTGAGGTTATACGTACTCAGAACGTTTTGACATACGAGCGCTATTTGTGTTTTTTACAGTAACTTAAAAGATTAATCTCGGCCAAATAATGGAATTCAATCGTGAACATTTTCGTGCGATTATTTTTTACAACTTTCGACGTGGATTAACTCAGCAACAGTGCATGGATGAACTGAATTCAATTTTTGGCGATGAAGCTCCATCAAGGACCAGTGTTTATCGATGGTATGGTGAATTCAATCGAGGTCGTAGTTCACTCCAAGACGAATTTCGTGAAGGTCGTCCAAAATCAGTTGTCATTCCGGAAACCATTGATGCTGTGCGCGAACTGATATTGCAAGATCGTCATGAGACCTATCGTGAGATTGAGACAACCTTAGGCATTAGTGGGACCAGCATACATTCAATATTGCATGAACATTTGACTGTCAAAAAAATTTGTTCGCGTTGGATCCCACACAATTTGTCAATCGCTTAAAAAAAGGCTCGTGTCTATTGGTCGAAAGAAATGCTCAAAAAATACGATCGCGGTGCTTCGAAACACGTCTATGACATCGTGACAGGTGATGAATCGTGGATTGACGCGTATGAGCCCGAAAGTAAACAGCAGTCGACTGTATGGGTTTTTCAAGATGAGCCAAACCCAACAAAAGTTGTTCGCGCACGAAGCACTTCCAAGCAAATGGTCGCCTGTTTTTTTCGGAAAAACTGGACATGTCGCAACCGTACCACTAGAGCAACGCAGAACAGTCAATTCTGAGTGGTACACAACCATTTGTTTGCCAGTTGTTTTCCAAGAAATCAGAAAAACCAACCGCCGAAGACGGATCACTTTTCACCACGACAATGCGAGCTCTCATACATCAGCTCAAACAACTGCATTTTAGAGCACTCAAAACATAGATTTGATGGGTCATCCGCCGTATAGTCCTGACTTGGCACCGAATGACTTCTTTTTATTCCCGTACGTAAAAAACAAACTGAGAGGTCAACGTTTTTCAACACCTGAAGAAGCGGTTGCTGCGTTCAGAATGCATGTTTTGGAGACACCTCAATCAGAGTGGCAAAAGTGCTTTGACAATTGGTTCAAAGGCATGCAAAAGTGTATAGATCTTCATTGGGAATATTTTGAAAAACAATAAAGCGATTTTCAATGATTAATATTTGTTTTTGCTCTCTAATCCCGAAATATAAAAGGCAACCCTCGTAAAGAGTGTTACAATTTCGGAAAGACTTGAGGAGGCACACCGCTTAATAGCCCACATACGATGCAATCTGTCGTTAGATCGATCTGACGATGGATCGCACCGTCTATGGCGGGTTTAGGTTAGGTTTGATTAAGGGGCTGCCGCGCTACACGCAGCACACTTAGGCCTCCAAAGGCCCGTTGTGATACTACCCGGAAAAGAAAAACCGTCTCCTTAAGAGGGCTGCGTATCAAACCAGCCCGTGCTACTGATATACCGATTTAGCCGGAAGGCGCATGTATTCTTAAGGTCATCCAAATCATGGAAGATCCGCGAACCAAGAAAGTAGCCCCTCCTACCAGCCAGGGCCGGACAATGACAGAGAAAGTGGAGGATGGTCTCCTCCTCCTCCTCATCTCCACAACTCCTGCAAAAATCATGATGGGGGATGTTGAGCCTCCTGGCATGCTCCTCGATTGGGCAGTGTCCGGTAATAACTCCAACAACTCTGCCAATGTGCCTCCTATTCATCGAAAGCAGGGTGGCAGAGCGGCCGGAATCCAAAATCGGCCAAATTGACCTTGTCGTATTGAATGTTGCCCCGTTGAGCCATCTTGTATTGGCCCTGTTGACAGCAGTGGCCTTAATCGCCGATTTACACATAGCAAAAGGCATTGCTATATCCTCCAATTTTACGCCAAACCCCCCAGTTCTGCCCTCCCGAGCCAGATCATCCGCCGCGCAGTTCCCCTCGAAACCACTATGGCTCGGTATCCAACACAGGGTGATGTTAAAGAAGTCACCCACCTCTTCCAGAGCTGCACGGCAGTTCTTAACGGTTTTAGAAGTCATCGAGACGGACTCGAGTGAGCGAATAGCCGCCTGACTATCCGTATAAATAACGATGTCTCTCGCAGTGATGACAGAACTGCTTTGACAGGACAAAGCTAACGAGATCGCCGAGATTTCCGCCTGTAGGATACTGCAGAAATCAGGAAGACGAGCTGACAGGGTGATTCCCAGCCCTTCGGAAAATATACCAACCCCGACCCCTTCGTCGGTGTTGGAGCCATCCGTATAGATTGCCATAAGATCCGTGGTCGAGGGCATTTCTCCCATCCACTGGCTACTCGTCGGAATCGCACTAGTGAAGTTTCTGCCGAAATGGTAACCGGGGGGTGTATAGCGTGTATGGCGGGTCTAAGACTCAATGAACATTTAAGCCAAAAGTTAAATATTTGACCCTAAAGGTCAAATTACAGTGATCGCTTCACGATCTTACGCGGATATTTAGCGTCAGCGAACGCTGTGCCGCTTGCAAAATCTAAAGGGGACTACAGACCTTCAGTTTATTTGCGCAGTTATCTGTGCTAAATATCAGTGAAAAAATCTGTGCAGTTATCTGAACTGAAGGTGTGTAGGCTACATTTGATTTTCGCTAAATTAGTTTCGATATTTTCTTCAGTTCTATCAATTTTGGCGAAGTGTGCACATCGTGCAATTGAACTCTGTCCTGTGCGGTACCGGCGGTCATGGTCAAATTTGGTCGAAAACTGATAAAACTGAACGATAAACTGTGTAATCTGCCCAGATTATCGTTGCAAACCAGGGTCCGAGTGCACAGATCTCAGATCTGCGTAAAAATCGCAGTTCACACGGATTATCGTTCGGACATGATGTCACACGTGATAGACTGAGCGATAAACTGAAGGTGTGTAGTCCCTCTAATGAATGCGAGTGGTATTCGATTGTCCATAGAACAAATGGAAATCTGAAATCTGTCATTGCTTGACCTCGGAATTATATTGTGCGCGAATTACGTCCCCAAGTCGCAGTCAACGAAAATCAGCTGTTCAGCCAGTTATAGTCAAATCTCTTGTTCGCGTTCTTTTGACACATTCGAGCTGTGAAAAACTGGCTTCCTAACAAACTTGAAACACTTTTTTGAATTAAAAATAGAAACATGCACTTCCAAGCGCATAACAGTAACTTACAACAAAACAAATGATCACCCACAGTTTTAAACCACATGCCTATTGTGAATTGATATTTCGCGGCTCGTTGATTGCGACAAAGTTGAACTCGTCTCAACTTTCGCGACGTGAGCGACGTGTTGTTCGCGCACAGTATACTTATCGCCATATGAAATACATTGGTTCAACTTTATTTGACAGCAGAAGCCGCGTTGTTCGCGCAGACTATAATTCAGCTATGAAGTGCGGCAAATTTTTGTGTTTCATAAAATTTTGCGGCGGCATAAAAACGCGCGCATTCATCAGCTCTACCCATATTGCATGTGTTTAAGCTCGTTGTGTGCAATCGCAAAATTCATGAAGCTATCATTCGGTGGGTTCAGAAGTTAGAAATTACACACTGCTCGCGAGCGGTTTGTAACGGACGGTTTGGTGGGTATCCGAAGATGCCCGTGGGGACGGAGCCTAAGGTAACATATGACCGTGTGGGTCGGGCTATGCCATCTGGCGAAGAAAAGGCCCCTCAACGAGCTAAGCAACGGCCAATGCTTGCTGTAGCTCAGTTCGGGAGATGTGGGCGGGGTTTTCGCCGCTCGTTGCCCCTGTCCTTTACGTATTAACAAAAATTTATAGGCCTGGGGAAGACAACACAAACAGGGGAGGTAAAAATGGGGAATAAAAAAATAGTCGATAAGGATGGAATGGTTGACGGACGGATCAGACAACCACACGGTCGCACCTGGGTCCAGGTGTAATGGGACCCTCGGCCTCTGGTTTCGTACCACCAACAGATCACTACTCATCAGGTGCTGCTTCGATTTGCTGGTGGGAGCAGCACTACCAGACCATAATATGGTTCATTACAGGTGGTTCATTACAAAACCGTAGTTTGATCATGTCAACGCGCTTTTAAGCTTAAGGCTATAGTGAACGTCCGGCCTTAAGGGAGGTTGCGTCGCGTCGCGTTGCCTCGTCGCACCGCAACATGCCCATTGTCGTACTATTACGACGAGTACAACAAGACACATTTCATAGCAATAGCTCAACAGAAAATTTACATAATTACGGCCTTTTGATCCATCGATCAAGGAAATGATATTAATAAGTTGGATAAACGGGGGCGGAGGGGGCCCATTCGTATATTCATTGCCCACAAAAGACTCGCGCGCACCTTCAATACTCCACACAAAGACAATAAAAATTCTTTTTGACGAAAAACTCATAAAAATGGCAGCGGATACTAAACACTTTGCATTTTAATTGATCTTTGAAGATTCTCTCGGATATATGCTGGGCTGTGTGTGCTGTGTTGCTGCCACTGCTACTGCCTTTTCCGTGTGTGTCAACGCGACAAAACAGATATTTAGATATTCATTTTTGTTTGTTTCATAAACCAAACGAGCGTGTGCGTATAAAATCGCGCTTGCGGACGCTTATCGTACGTGTACATGCGTTCATTTTGCCATATATGTCGTTTGAATATCGGGAAAAATTATCATCAGCCAGTGATGTAGACGTAATGATAATTGTAATAAATCAGTTGGCAATAAAATGTAGCCACCTCCCCCCCTTCTTTCGCCGGTGGCCAAGAAGGAAGACGCGAACGCACGAACAATAGCAATATCCACAAATGCGTTATAATCGCTACGTACGATTATATGTCGCTCTTCATTTGAAGCGTCGCGCGTCGAAAAGAATTTTCCAAAGGGTGAGGGGAAAAGGGGGGGGGGGGGTTTAAACAGATGCATCTATCCCTACAAATACAAAAATCTCCCAATTCAGAATCCCCCAAAAGCACAAAATCTGATCATTCCCTTAAAAAAAAGGTCAAAATTTGGATTTTGGAGATTTTTGGTTTTGAGAATTTTTGATTTTCTAGATTTTTTGGGGATTTGGGAGATTTTTTTTGTTTTGTTTGATATGCGAGTATCATCTCCAGTGCAGCTCTTTAAAAAAAACAACAACATTTTGATTTTGGGGGATTTTCGACAATTTTTGATTTTCGAGATTTCTTGGGGGATTTTTGTTTTTATTTAGATTGATATATGTATATCCTTCAGTGTGCAGCCCACCAGGGGAGAGGGTGCAGACAGAGGAAGAAAAAGTTAAAAATTTTGATTTTGGGATTTTTCTTTTATTTTAGCGATTTCTGGGGATTTAGGGCGAAGGATGAACACATTCCTTTTCTCCTCCTAATCCTTGCCTCGTTTGTTTCAGTTACAGGTGGCAAATGTAGGACCTGCTTTGGCTGGAAAATTCCCGACTTCCGCTGGTGTGGCCGGGACCTGTGCCTACGAGCCAAAAGCACTCTCGTCAACAGCTCCACAAAGCTGTGGTTCGCAACATTTGGAGATTTAGAGGATTTAAGAAATTTGGGGGATTTTTTGTTTTGGTTGATGTATCATTTCCAGTGCAGCCCACCATGGGAGAAGGGGAGGGGGGGGGGCATCAAATGTTCAGTCCCAATTGCCTTAATAGGTCACCATCGCCCCAGGAAAGCTCGAACGAAATGGTGTAATAGCAGCGACTGAGGTATCAGCAGCGACTGAAGGAGTAGCAGTGACTGACGGAGCAGCAGTGACTGAAGGAGCAGCAGTGACGGACGGAGCGGCAGTGACTGAAGGAGCTGCAGTGACTGAAGGAGCAGCAGTGACTGGAGGAACTGCGGTGATTGAAGGAGCTGCAGTGACTGAAAGAGCAGCAGTGACTGAAGGAGAAGCATTTACTGAACTAACAGCGGTGATTGACCTAACAGCAGCGACTGAACTAAGAGTCACAAGTCGCTTTTGTGATTGTCATACGCGGAACGATATCGCTGAGAAGTACTCGTTCCTGGCGACTTGCAATTCTGACTTTGGGAACGGAATGGCTGATGATCCACGACCTGGGAAATACACATGCGGATGATGTGAACGTGGCAGTTTCTGGTAAGTTCCCTGGCACTCTTAGTAAACTCCTACAGAGAGCCCTTTCGGTGATCACCAGATGGACTAATACGTGCGGTGTTGGCGTGAATCCGACTAAGACTGAGCTCGTTCTGTTCACAAGGAAACTAAGGATTCCTCCAGTGGAACCTCCATCGAGGCTAAGGCTAAGTTTCTGGGCAGAATTTTTAATAAGAAGCTGAGCTGGAGGCTCAACAATGAGGAACGCGTCAATAAAGCGACTGTCGCACTGTACTGCTGCAAAAAGTTTGTCGAGAAGAGATAGGGCTTACAGCCCTTAAGTGTTGCACTGGCTGTACGTTGCTGTGATAAGATTCATACTGATGTACGGAGGGAGCGGCTGCTGTGGCTATCAGCGGTGCCCTACGGACAACTCTTTCCACCACCCTGCACGTGTTACTCAACTTGCTATCTCTGGATATTCTAGGAGAGCAAATAGCTACAAACTCGGTCATCCGTCTGCTGGAGGTTGGTCAATGGACTGCAGCAAGAACGGGGAGCTCATGTGGAGAAGGAGGAACTCATATGGAGGAGGAGGAAAGCGTTTTCCATCCGCTGTAAAGTATGTGGAAGGCGAGGTGCGCGCGTATCGAGCGGTGAGCCAGAGAAAAATGATTACAACTACATAAGGAACACTTTTTCTATGGCTCGCCGCGCACCTCACCTCCTAAATACTTCGGTCATCGTTTCTGATGTAGGAAGCCTCACTGGTGCCATTATTGGGCGATTGAGGACAGGGCAGCGCTCCTTGGAGTATATGGAAGGCGAGGTGCGCGCGTAGCGCGCGGCAAGCCCGGGGAAAATTGTTACAACTACAGAAGGAATACTTTTTCCGCGTGGTATTCATGGCAGCCCCAGTTACCTAACCAGTCACCAGTCACTGTCACTGTTGAAACTGTGACCCAGATATGGCCCATCCTTAACCCAGATCAAGCTCAGATCGAGTGATTTGCCGGCATTTTGAACGTGAACTAAATCGAGGGGACAACCATGTGGCTATGTGATAAATCATTAATTTTCTTGAAAGATTCTCCTCCGCCTCCCATCTGCCTCCCTGCAGACCACGGGAACTCTTCAGTTGGATAGCCACAGTTATAGGTTGCATCCATTAGACGAGTGTTTGCCTGTCGCAAACAGATGAAAGATGAAAATCGTTGAAGGTGGATCCAACGCTTTGCATAAAACATGGCAAAATTCTGAACAATGCGTGCATACGACCTCCTTCGGGCTTCTGTCACATCCTCAACAGAAACAAAATCCTCCGCAAAAGACAAAAAAGAAAGAAAAAGGACGAAAAACTGTCATTAAGAAGACACTCGACACGGTATTGGTGTCGAACAAGAAAACATAACACCCAAAATAAATTTTTCTTGGGTTCTTCGTCGTCAGAGGCTACCAAAAAGTTACCACACTTTTAAAAAGGAAGCCTTCCCGCCCCCCCCCACCTTATCCTCCACCCCAACGGGGAAGACGGGAAAGTATCTCGTAGGACTTTTTTGGTGTAATTTGCGCTCGTTGTTTGCTGGTGACGACAGATTCGCGCGCGAACGATTATTCGCGTGTGCCACACATTATTATTCACACGCCCTAATCATGTCGTCCTTAACTCTGTAGCGAAGCGATTAGGACACTTTTATGTCACGACACAGCAGTTTTCCGTGGCGAATTTACATTTCATTTTGTTTTTCTGCTTTTCTGAAGCTGCTTGACAAATTAAGATTTTTTGCGAATTGTTCCAAAGGTCGAGGCGGAGTTTGTGTTTCTAGTGCAGATATTTTGGCCGATTTTTCTATAAAAACAAAAAAACATGAAATTCGTGTTCCTTCACTCCTATATAAAGTTAGGTACTAAGATCAGTTTTTCGTGCGCGAAATCTCTTACAAAAACTGTCGAAAGTTGCGTTCGCATGAAAAATTTTCGCTCTCCCAATACACAGTAACATATTTCATTCGAAGAACAACAGTCTCCACATCATTATGGGCATTAGTAGTCATTAGTACCATGCCTATCATGGTTAGTAGACCTCGCCCCCTCCGCGGCGTCCTGAGAGTGCCTCTGCAATCCACCAGCCGTAGCGGATGATCTAGCTCATCCTCCCTTGTGGTCGGCCTTCAACTCAACCATACCATGGCCGTGCAACGTCTATGTTGCGCTCGGTGGCCGTGGTCGTTCGGTCAACGTTCTACGATACTAATCTAGTGCTCAGAGTTTAAATCTCGGCGCGACCAAAAAGTGCCTGTGAGTGCTAATAGAACTCTCACAGTGATCCGAGCTTGTCAATATAAAGACGCCGCGGATAGGAGGTGCATGCTGGCAACTGCGCACTTCCGAAAAGTAGATATGCTATTG
This sequence comes from Chloromyia formosa, assembly GCA_964017055.1. Taxonomy (NCBI): domain Eukaryota; kingdom Metazoa; phylum Arthropoda; class Insecta; order Diptera; family Stratiomyidae; genus Chloromyia; species Chloromyia formosa. The sequence goes on along the minus strand of OZ024819.1, from coordinate 6,777,858 downwards.
AAACAAGCATAGAAATGCTAGAGATGTTGACGCGTCCATGCAAATGGAAGCAATTAACATCGGCTATGGCCGCCGCCACTCGTTGCCTGCTTGCCCGAAAGCAACTCATCTCCATGGAGAAGTCGATTGCCTGCTATTCTGCTGTCAAGAGACATCCAAGAAAACGCTCATACCAACCATGCAAGGCTCAAAGTAAGACCCTAATCTGCCATAAAAAGGTGAGGTTGTTTCCTTCAGTTTTACCGGTAAGATAATCGAAAAAAAGCAACAATTCAGCCGCGGTTCTGGGGAAGTAGGCGGGCATACCTCACGAGGTAGCAAAACCTCAAGGAACGACACAGGGCAGATTAGGACTTGTCCGGGAAAAGGAAACGCTACGTTAAATGGATGTTGAGGGTGAAGGAATACCAGTCCTAGGGTCTGCCTTGACAAAAGCGAAGCGTGAAGCAAATTTCGAAAACTTGAAGTGTCTAAGCACTCCGAAGAGTTTAAGGACTTTCGCGGTGGGATAATAAAGAGGAACCGAGATGACGTTGGGTCCTCTTCTTCCAAGGTCGAAAACTCTAAATTTTTGGGCTTCACAGTTTGCGCGATTTGTAGCAATGAGTACCGGGGGACGAAGGTTCAAGTGGCCGTGAAGGCCTGAAGACCCCAAGTGTCAAAAAACCACTCTCCAATTACTACTCGTGACGTACACTGGCAGACCAACTCAGGTTGTCGGGAGTTGGAGGGTGGACGTAGACGGCAGTCATTGACCTCCTCCATATGCGTAAAAAAATGATATTGGAAGGCTGCAAAGAGCAAAAAACGAGAACCTAAATGTCGCCACACACGGCAACCATTTTGGTCGCGTGCATGCGTCGAACCACGCAAATTCTTTAGAAAAAAAAACTAATTACTTCCACCGTTCTATGATATTTGATGGTTCGATGGAAGTTCGGTCGTGGTTGTATGCGCTCATGTGTGGCGGCCTTAGTGGTGGTGCCTGCGCACTAAACTCTCTAAGACTCAAAACTATAAAGTCCTGTGCGGGGATATGTGCCGCGACAGCCAAACTACAAAAGATGGCACCAATGCCAATAAAATATAATGAAGAGGGAAGCCGTCCAATCAAGACAGATCCTTTTCCCCTCCAGGTCGGTTGATCCTAATGATGTATAACGGCTCTTTATGGGCCCCAGATGGTGTGACCCCGCGCTCACAAATCTAAACACTGTAACCGTCCTTTTAAAGGAAAATTGAGTAAATATCAACTGAGCCCCGCATTGGGCGCCATTTTTTTTACTGGCTTTTTCGACTATTTTTTTCTACTGTAAATTTTCATTGATACAGGATCGAGAAAGTCCTTAAGGTGGCCTTAAGGTAGGTCTTAAGATATCCTTGACGTAGCTTATAGTAGAGGTTATAACGGACGGTCTGGCGAACATCCGGAGATGCCCGTGGGGACGGAGCCTCAGGTTGCATTATGACCGTGAAAAAAAAATACTTTGCATTGTTGTTGGGCATCCAAAGATGCCCGTGGGGACAGAGCCTAAGTGAGCATAATGATGTTCTGGCGAAGAATAAGGCTCTTCGACGAGCTAAGCAGCGGCCTATGCTTACTGAGCTACAGCAAGCTCGCCCTAAGCGCGCAGTTAATTTGGGATAGGCGCGCGTCCCAATCTTTTTGCGTCGGGTGAACATACGCCCCGATGGCAGGCAGAATAGAGCAGTTTACCCTCTCTGAAGCGTTGGCTTGTGGTGAATAAACGGTCGTATACTGATGTTGTACTCCGTAGCGTTCCAGGGTGGAGTTGAACGTTTGGGCTTACTGATTAGAACAGCTTCCTCAGCAGAGGACCAAGAACGGATCCCTGTGGAACTCCCGCTGTTAGCGTGTACTCCTTAGTTCCTTCACCAGTATACGATGTGAAAGGTAGCTCTTGATTTTTCCAGCTAGGTAGTCCGGCACTCCCATATTTTGCAGAGCGTCATGAATGCACCCCCAGTTTGCGGAATTGAACGCGTTCTTGACATCGAGTGTCATCACCGCGCAGCATGTGCCCCTTCGTAGTGAATCCCTTGCCAAGTTGGTAACCGTCTTAATTACGTCCACTACCCCCTTTTCTTCCACCACCTCGGACAGTCTGTTAAAAATTATCCGCTCAAAAATTTTCCCCGTAGTGTCGAGCGGACAGATTGGTCGGTATGAATTTGGTTCTCCAGGCGGCTTGTTTCGTTTGGGCAGCAGTACCAATTTTTGCCTTTTCCACGGTTTTGGAAAGGTCCGTTGCGACAAGCAAGCTCCGAATGCATCGATGAACTTCTCTGGTATTGTTCGGTTTGTCACCTTCAGCGCCTGATTGGGGACCCCGTCCGGGCCTGGCGCTTTACCATCCTAAAATCCGGATGCGGCTTGGAGAAGTTCATTCTCCGTTATGGCAGGTATGGCCTCGGCAAATGTTGGACTCTGTCCCTCGGGTTCCAGCTCGTGTTGAGGGAATAGAGCCGAGACAATATTTTCCAACGTAACAGGACATTTCAGTTTGGGTGCTTTCGGCAATATTTTCTTCATCACCACCCTATAAGCCATTCCCCAGGGGTTTATATCCGCGTCATCGCAAAGCTGTTTAAAGCAATTTTGTTTGCTTTTCTTTATATGACTGCCGCAGGTCATTATATACCGGTGTTTCTGTCGATCGCTGACTAAGACGCCGTACTCTTAGACACCTACTCCTCAGGCTCGCAATCTCTTCGGTCCACCAGTAATTCTCCCTCCGTAGATTTGAAGACTTTCTTCTTGCCATGGAAGCGTCACACGCTATCGCTAAGTGCTTTGCAATCTGCGCGGTCCTCTTTTCTGCCGGTCCTACGATGGGCCCGCTCTGAAGCAAGACCTCCTTGAAGGCTGCCTCATCAAAGCTTTTAACGGACCATCCTCGTGTTGGTGGTCTTCCTTGTACTCAGCGTGTCCCTCCTGCTATTGTTAAGAAGATTGCCTGGTGGTCACTGTGGGTGTAGTCTTCGCTGACGCGTCAATCTACGGTTGTGTCAATGAGCTACTGATGAACGTTAGGTCAATAATAGAGCCTGCACTTCCTTTCCTGAAGGTATTGCTACCACCTGAGTTCGTTTGGACGACATCCAGTTGTGAAAATGCGTCGAGAATTGCCCGCCCTCGGACTTCCTAGCCTGGACTATGAGTACTTGGAAGAATGCATTGAAATGTCGTCAGCTAACTCATTGGTGAATGGGTTCAAACCCATTCCCCTATTTATTTACTCAACCTTCTCCTCAACTGAGAATTGTGGCAGGTCTCTGTCTAGAGAATTGATTTTCCTTTCACTCAAAAGGTGAGGGGTCCGAAGCCATCCCCAAGCATTTACATACTTAAAAAATGCAGTGGCGATGGCATATCACCACCCTCTGCTAAAAGCTATCTACGCCACTGCAAAACTGTGCAGTTTTTTTAAGAAAAGGAAAATGCGAGTTAAAGCTGTGCGCACAGTTTGGACAATTTTGGACAATTATGGCATCATGTCGCGCACATGAACATCCCAAACCTGTGCAGTTTTTAAAGAAAGGGGGAAAAAAAATGAAAAAATGCGCATTTTTTTCAAAATCTCCTTTAGACTGCGCTAAGCACACTTTTCGACGACATTGTACCGACAATTTAGGTATTTGAACCCGCGCGCGTCCTATCGAATCAAGTGAAGTAAAAGTACGCGGCGTGTACAATTTGTGTGCGCGTATATGGCATGTGCAGGTCTTGCCCATATTTTATATGATTAGTAGCGTGAATTGGAAGGGAAGACATTATTATTGTCGTCGTCGTGTCGTTGTTCGCGCAGTAACACACCACAGATCTCAAGTACACAATGAACAACAAAAATCCAAAGAGGAAAGTAGGGGAAGAAGGGTGAGGGGGTCCGGGGGCGACTCATATACGCATCTATAATATGCCCCGATTAATGATTGAAACTTTTTATTATATTCATTTGTTGTATCTTTTTCCATATGCAAACGACCGTTTATTATACAGTACAGTGTGTGTACAGAAGATATTTGAATTGTATCTTTTTGCCTTATTCGCGTCTTCTATACCTTGTGCCCCGTCCCCCCGCCCCCCTCCCTCCGCTGGCCAATCTTCATGAGTATCGCTCGCGCTATGCCAAGATATTCCATTCTTTTGTATAATTTGAATTGAATTTTTTATTCGTAATCGTTTTTTGAATAATTTTTTTTCCTCGTTGTTTCTGTTATTCATTATTATATTGTATATCAAAGAGATATTTGTTGTTGCCCTTGTTGTTGTTGTTGCTGTTGTTATTGTGTTGTGTGTGTTGTTGCAATATTTTCTTTTTACGATTATTCGTTCGAATTATGGATTTGTTGGTTGTTATATGGGCGCGCGATATTTTTGTTCGTTACGTTGCGGACTTTTGCTGCTTGCGCAGTGCGCGGTTCTTCGTAAGGCTTCATTTACATTGGCCGCACGGACCGGATGAACCGCATGCTCCCGCACCACAACCATATCTAATCTATTGTAGTTCGTTGTTGGTCGCCTCCTTTTCCGTCGCGGACTGCTGCGACATTTCTGAGGTATGAGCGGGAAAAAGAAACCTACGAAGGGTGGTGGCAAGCCTCCGTCCTATGAGGGTTGGGAATGTTCCCGGACCGTCTGGGAGCACTATAGCTAGTCCAGGCAATAGTCGTAAATCCAACACGGACCTTATATCTGAAAGCATAGGCCGCTACTTAGCTCGTTGAGGGGCCTTTTTCTTCGCCAGATGGCACAGCCCGACCTTCACGGTCAATTATGCTACCTTAGGCTCCGTCCCCACGGGTATCTTTGGATGCCCACCAAACCGTCCATTACAAGCTTCGGCTGATCCTGGCCCCGCAGCAGTAGAGCTCTCTCTTAATATTTTCGGCAATCCTATCCGAGGTACTAGCCATCAGCGGTACAACTCGAAAAGAGGTTCTGTCAGTGGTGCTGCGCCACGTACTGCGGCCTTGACTGGGGTGAGTCTGGCCCTAGTATGTTTGCCGAGAATCAGGAGCACCTCGCCCCCCGCAATGCGTACCGTGTCAAGAACAAGACCGAGAAACAGAATGCCTCTCTTGAGTGGGGCCGTGAAACTGATTGCCGATCTACCGGATAGACCTAGTGTCGGTAAGAGGCAGAGGTCGATTGAGGAATCACCGAAGATTCCCAAGAGGCTATATGTGATTCATCTCCTTCTTACGCAGATGCCGTTCGGGGGTGGATTGAGCCGGCGATTGTCGTTGTCGTGGTGACAGTGATGGCTGTATTTTTTGGGGGAACTGGAGAAAACTAACCGTCAACTTTCGCAGCGTGATGAAAGCGAATTCAGGATCGCCCCCGGGATGGAGGCTGGATTATGGACCAAATCCGATTAATGAACTTGGCGGATCAACGGTCGGCGGAGTTGTTCAAGTTAGCCATCAAAACCGTGGGGCAAGGTTGGAGGTCGCGTGCCTAGGAAGGACATTCCGACCCGGCCTAAGGCACGTGTACGGTTGCCGCCCTTTGTTGATGATGCTGAGGAGGTTATATACTTAATTCGTACATGTAATTGGGGGCTTCCGACCTCTGGAGCTGGAGGAGCCAGTACGTAATTGCAGATGTGACGTTATGGTGATCAGTGCTGAGGAGCTAGTGCGAGGAAAATGCTGACAAATTAATGAGAATCATCTCTGACTTTTCCTAGGGCTCACCGCGCGCTACGCACCTCGCTTTTGCGATATTTCTACAGCGCTCCATGTGGCGATGTAGGGCTTCTTTCAAGCAAAAGCCTAGAGCAAAAGATGCCAATGAGCTGATGAAAGGAGCGTTACGGCTATCAGTGAATGAACAAGTACAAGGCAGCGCTCTTTCGAGCGCTACTGACATACATATATATTGGAATGGCGAGGTGCGCGCGTAGCGCCCGGTGAGCCCTAGGAAAATGATAACAAATTAAGGAGGATCATCTCTGATTAAATTGTAAGCAGTTTCCTAGGGCTCACCGCGCGCTATGCGCGCACCTCGCTTTTACAATATTTCTACAGCGCTCGTTAACGATCCTCGAGGGAATGTAGGGCTTCCTATAGGCAAAACCTGCCACTGAGCTGATGAAAGGAGCGTTACGGCTCTCAGTGGACGAACAAAGATAAGGCTGGAGCGCTGCTGACATATATGAATGGCGAGGTGCGCGCGTAGCGCGCGGTGAGCTCTAGGAAAATGATAGCAAATTAATGAGGATCATCTCTGATTTAATTGTAACCATTTTCCCAGTAGTCCGAATGGCGCAACGGTTAGCACGTTCGCCTTCAACGCACTGGGCCCCGGTTCGATTCCGGGGATTTACGTGTCGGACTATGAGCCCACTCAGCTGTTAAATGAGTACCCATTATGGGGTAAATAACTCGGTTGAGCGTGTTGCTGATCACATACCTCTGCACAAAAAAACCGTCACGATCTAGAAAATGAGATGATGCTAACTCATCTCGAGGCCGTGGTTCAAATTGGACTGTTGTGCCAGTTATTTATTTTTTATTTTCCCACCGCTCACCGCGCGCTGCGGGCGCACCTCGCTTTTCGAATATTTCTATAGCGCTCCTTCACGATCCTTGGGGGGATGTAGGGCTTATATGAATGGCGAGATGCACGCAAAGCGCGCGGTGAGCCCTAGGAAATGATAACAAATTGAGGATCATTTCTGATTTAATTCTAACCATTTTGAGAGGATGTGGGGCTTCCTAGGGCTTTAGTGACTTCTTAAACGCCTCAAGCTCGATCAAATAGCCAAAGATGCCACTGAATTGATGAATGGAGCATTACAGGCCCCAGTGGACGAACAAGATCAAGGCTGCACTCCTTGGAGCGCTGCTGACATATATGAATGGCGAGGTGGGCGCGTAGCGCGCGGTGAGCCCTAGGAAAATGATAGCAAATTAATGAGGATCACCTCTGATTTAATTGTAACCATTTTCTTAGGGCACACCGCGCGCTGCGCGCTCACCTCGCTCATTGGAGCGCTACTGAAATATATGAATGGCGAATTGAGCCCTAAGAAAATGATAACAAATTAATCAGGGTCATCTCTGATTGAAGGGGGTAGGAAAGGGTCTGACACAGTAACCTACACAACAATAAAACAACTAACACGTGATTTCGATGAAATTTTGTAATCATTTGACGCAATTTTTGGTCCATTTTGGCATGCATCTTCAACCAGCATACTTACGCCCTCTTCCCCCCTCTTCCCCCCTCTTCCCCCCTCTTCCCCCCTCACCCCCATACCCCGTTCTTTAAAGATTTCGAGGCAATTGACAATAGGCCAATGAACGTGTCGTAAGTCATAACACATACACGAGCTACTGTGACATTCGAACATGTGTTGGGCGCGATTTTGAACAAATTTTGACACATGTATGCATGTTTCGGAGGATTTTGAACAAAAAAAAAAAGAAACAGAAAGACTAATAGTGGACGCACATTTGCGTCCACAGTCCAAATTTTCTCTCTCCGGTTGAATCCAAAATTTCTCCGTCAAATTCATGCATCAACCGGGGAAATTTTTGACTCGACTGCGGGGAAAATTTGGATTTTAGAAGCAAATGAGTGCGTCCGCCTTAACGACAGAATCAGGGGAACACTGTAAGCAAGAGCAGAACACAACAAATCAAAATGCAGTTTTTGCAAAATTTCGATACAATTTCGACACAATTTTGACACGTCTCCAAGCCCTTTGAACAGAGGCAACACAATGTGAACAAGAAGAAGAACAACGAATGCCGTTTTTTTGTTTATAAATTTTGACACGTTTTGAAACCCTTTGGACATACCAATTTTGACGCGTTTTGAACCCACATATTTTTTTTGCAATTTTTTTCGCGATTTTGACACGTTTTGAACCCCTCCGGACATAAAGGGAACACTGTAGGCATAAAGGGAACCCTGTGGGCAACAACTAACATGGTTTTTACAAAATTTTGACGCAATTTTGGAACATTTTGACGCAATTTTTTACTCTTTTGAGTATGAGTCGGACATTGTGAGGCTGATGTCACAGTGGTGGAGGCGCGCAACACTTAAGCAATGTTAAAATGTATACAAATAAACCTACTATGTACATCACTCGAAGGCTACAACAGCCGCTCTTCTTTTCCACCTGAAGAGCGATGAAGAGAATATCGCATTGATACAAGAGCCTTGGGTCGTTAATAATGCTGTGTGGGAACTGAGCTAGCGCTTGCTGGTACACCTGCGCCGTATTAAGGAAAATATGGCCGTCCAATGACAGAAGGAGAACATCGGAGCTTACGACCAAATCGCGCAAAGATGTCGCACGGGCATTCGCCTATAGGGGATCACGGAGTCAGGTTCGGTATCCCCTACAACACGCATTGCCGAAGTTGCGGGAATAGAAGATGAGAAAGAAACTCTCACTCACTTCCTATGCGAATGCCCATCGGCCTTGCAAGGACCAGACATCGTGCATTGGGCAAGGCCTTTCTTGACAACCTGGGGAATGTGTCGGGGGTGAGGATTGGGAAGTTGCTTTACTTCCTTAACTCCTCCGGTTGGATCAAGGCAGCATCTCCTGTATTTTCCGACTATCAGCCAATAAAAAATTTTCACGAAGGTTTGTGGCTTCAAAACGACGCTTTCTGCGCTAATTGGGCTCTGGTAAGGTTTGTCTCAGTCACCACTTGTACCAACCATACTACTACTTTGCCTTAACCCCTAGCGGGGCATAGCGCGTCAACTACTCCTGCGCGCCATCGTACTCTGTTCTAGGCAATAGGGCGCAACTCCCCAAAAGACTTACCCAGTACCTGACACTCCTTTGCCACAGATCGACGCCATGTGATTCGAGGACCCCCTCTTGGTCGGCCTTGGCTGGAAATGGGGTTCCATTTCATGGCATGCAAAGCAATGCAGTTATCACTCTTCCGCAATGTGTGACCTATCCACTGCCATTTTCGCCTGCGTATCAATTCGTCGATTGGCATCTGACCCGTACGCCGACTTAGCTCTTCATTTGATATTGTTTCGGGCCAGAAAATTTTTAAAATTTGACAAAGACGATGAGTTGATGAAAACTTGCAGCTTTCTGGTAACTTTCCATGTACTGCTCCCATACAAAAGCACTGACAGTACCAGGGAGCGAAACAGGCCCAGCTTGGTCTTAATGCTGATATAACTGCCCTGCCAGATTTTGGACAGCATGCCGTATGCGCGTTTAGCCTGGTTGATACGACGAGCAATGTCCTGCTCCGTACCACCATTTTCGGCAACAATGCTACCCAGGTAGACGAAGTTGTCCACCTTCTCCACAGGCTGCCCATTAATATTGATGGCAATAGGTGTCGGATTTCTTTTTCGCAACGGCGGGCTAAGAACCTTGGTCTTGTTGGTATTAATCTTTAGCCCAACCTTGCTTGCCTCCCTCTCGAGATCTAACGCCATTGCGGACAGCTCCATGATTTTGTGGGAGAGTAGGCATATGTCGTCAGCGTAGTCAAGATGTTGTAGATAAGATGTCAAAGTCCATTGAATTCCTCTGTCGAGTCCGGATAGGGCTGCATGCAACACGTCGCCGATCACAATGAGGAATAGGATCGGTGAGAGGATGCACCCCTGCCGAACTCCACTGCGAATCTCAAAGTCCCCCGACACCTTACCTTTATGCAGAACGCGACATTTCGCGCCGTCATAGGTTGCCTTAATAATAGCCACAGGGATGCCTCTCCTGCGCAAGGCCGCCCATATAGAATCCCGGTTCACACTATCGAAAGCCTTTTCGAAATCGATGAAAAGCAAGTGAAGCGGAGAATCGTATTCGGCGCATTGCTCGATGATGATTCGCAAGGTGTTAATGTGATCGACACAGGAGAATCCGGATCGAAAGCCAGCCTGCTCTTCATCAATTGTGCTTTCTAAGTGGGCCTTTAGTCTTTCCAGGACGATTTTAGCTATTATCTTGGCAACGGCAGGAAGCACACAAATGCCTCTCCAATTATTACAGTCTGTGAGGCTACCCTTCTTTGGAAGTTTGATGATCAAACCTTCCTTCCACTCAGTGGGAAAGGTCTCTGTATTCCACGCTTTATCAACAAGTGGGTTCAGCAAATCGGCAGTTACGCTTGGCGCTGCTTGATAAAGTTCGGCAGGGATGCCGTCAAATCCGGCGGCCTTTCCTCGTTTTAGTGCAATAATTGCAGTGACTATTTCCTCTTTAGTCGGGGCAGTGGACCGTATACGCACATTTTGATGGTTAGCTAAATTATCTATATGAGGGGGAACTACACCAGAGGTTACACGGTTCAAGACCGCGGCGAAGTGTTCTTTCCATCGCCTCAATTGATCTTCTTCCAAGATAAGTAGCTTTCCATCACTATCTTTCACCGGATGTTGGCAGGAGTTACGACCACCTGTAAACTCCTTGATGACACCGTATACGGCGTTTAAGTTGTTACTTCTAGCGGCTTCTTCTGCTGACGCTAAAAGAGAATTGGCATAAACTCTTTTATCGCGTCGCACACTACGCTGAACTTCTCGAGCTTTCTGACGGTAAAGGAGTTCGATGCTGCTTCGATTGTCGTCTGATGCTGCAGCCAAATGAACTTTCAGCTCCTTTCTTTCAACAATCCGCTGCCATGAAGCGTCGGACATCCAGGGCTTATTCCGGCAATCCGGGTTTGGGCCAAGGATGGTATTTGCGCTATCAATGTACGCATTTTTTATGGCATCCCAGTTTTCGTTTATGTCACTATCTGGGTGACTAGTTATCTCAGCCGCTTTTTGCGCAAGATGGTCATTATATTGTTGTAAGACAGCTGGATTTTTTAGTCGAGCGGTGTTGAATTTGCGGGGCCTGGATCTTTCGTCGCTGGGGCGGCGCACGGCTGCAATACGCAATCGAACATTAGCGATCATAAGATAATGGTCTCTTCCCATCCCAATATCGGCACCCTTCTTGTTTCGCACGTCCAGGAGGCAACTCTTGAATCTTTTACTAATGGCAAAATGGTCGATCTGATTTTGTGTTCTGCGCCGATCAACAGAGGACCAACTGATTTTGTGGTGGTCCTTATGCTCAAACATAGTACCACCGATGAAGAGACTGTGAAAGTTGCAGAACTCTACAAATCTTTCACCGTTGTCATTACGATCACCAAGACCGTGTCTCCCCATCACATGTCTGAGCCCATAGTTATCAGCGCCAACTATCGCATTCAAATCACCCATAACCATTATAATGTCACCTTCAGGTGTTCTGCTCTGAACGGCGTTTAGTTCTTCGTAGAAGGAGTCTTTTGCCAAGACATTGTCGGGTTCAGTTCAGTTCATTTTGGTCCGGAACCTGGCGGTCAAGACCCTGTCAGAGACCGGTTCCCAGGATAAGAGACAGTTTCGCGCGGCTCTGGTTAAAAGGAGCCCCACACCTGACTCACGACGACTACCGGTAGCTTTACCGGAGTACAACATTACAGTGCTGCCCGTTGGAGAGATGAATTCTCCGATGTTCCACCATCTTATCTCACTAACTCCTAATATATTTAATTTGTACCTCAGAAATCCACTCTCTAATTGAAGAAATCGTGCGTTCTGGGGACCTTCTGATCCATTGTCCAGGAAAGTACGCACATTCCAGAATCCAATCTTTGTCATTGTACGATAGCTAAAAGTCGTAACCGTTGAGTCAGTCCTTATCCGAGGCATAGTTGACGTTTCGTTAGCATATAAAGATTTCGGATAGTGCAAGTTGCTGGCATACACATCCTGTCCTTTGATTGTCGGTTTTAACGACAGGCCCTCAAAGGGAAACGCCGTGGTATTTTTTTTCACACCCCACACCACAGGGATACCTCAACCACATCATCGCACCGCCATCACTGGCGGCTTGACGTTGGTTGGCAATGGTCTGTGACCACTGCCGTTCCAGGGGGCGCCCACGCGGAGGACTATGGAAGAGGAGTTTTTACCAACCATACTAACCAACAAAGGCCCAAGAAACAAGAATCGGCCTCATTCTCGGGTGTGGTGCCAATGCACATCACACTGTGTGGGGCAGCTCTGATACAAATAGAGGGGGGATGCAACGTAGATAGAGAACCAACATTCGTCACACGCAATAGGCGGGAGGTCTTGGATATATCCCTTGTGTCTAAGGATATAGATGGACTGCGAATGGTACGTGTCAAACTATGAAGAAGTTATGACCTACAGCAGACCCCGACCGCTCTGCTGCAATATTATCATTGAACAGGAAGCACATTGGTGTGGTGGTGAATGTTATCACTGGGCACTGTCGCATTGGGGAGCACGCTAGAAAACTTCGTCTACCCTACAATGACTTCTGTAGAAGCTGCGAAGATGCACCTGTCCTGTTTTCGCTGCGAGAAGGCGGGTCTTTCTGCGGGACTCTTTCTTCTCCAACCTGGTACTGGAGTGTGTCCAAAAGCTGAACACGTGTGCCTCAGAAAATGAGGTGAAAGGGCACATAAGCTACAACAGGAAATGAGGCGGCGCGGCGGATGCCCTATCAAATCTGGCATCTGCAGCAACTGTCATTGGGCCAGAACCTAGAGCTGCTTGGGGAACGGCCTGATTGGAGCGAAGGTCGAGAAGTGGCTGGACTCCATGCATGGCATGAGTTAGTAACTTGCAAGCTCGGAATGCAATGACCAGCCCCTTAGGCATTGAAGCAAAAGAGGTTCTTAGTTATAAACGGAGTGCCCTATGCTGCATAACTGCCTTGGTTACAGGGCACGGTAATTTTAAGGCTCATCCGGCCAAGATGAAAATCGAGGAGGGTGACGTTTGCAGACTATGTCTGGAGGATGCTGAGACGAATGTGCGAATGTCCCCAGCACTGGCTAGCACGAGGTTGAGGATCACCACAGGCAAGAAGACGATAAGCCATGAGTGAACTCATCCTTAAAGAAATGCCAAACACGGGACTCAGTGATGAAGAGAGAGAGGTTGGCAATTATCAGTCGACGTCTGGAAATCACTGATGATGACCGGGAGGGGGCGAAAAGGGACCCAAAACATTAGTGAATACAATTATTATTATTCTTCCTTCATTTGGAGGACCTAAGGGGCATGAGCCCGCTCAGGCTTTATTGGTTCATTGCCGGCTCTGGCTGGTTCACTGAATAGTAATTTCAAGGGGATAGGTTCTATCCTGGCAGGTATCACAACGGGCCCTCTGGTGGCCTATGGGTACTGTGCGACTGTGCCATCTACGGCAGCCTTTTAACCTAACCCAGCCTGTTGGTGGCCAATTGTGGTTTGCTCATGCGACTCATTCGGTTCATCCGGCTCATACGGCAATGTAAATTGAGCCTAACGTCGCCCGATCGCGTTCTCGTTGTCGTCTTTGCGTTTTGTGTGTGCGGTGTCACACACAGAACACCAACTTCAACATAATCTGCATTGCTGCTTTGTATATCTCTATTTTTGACGATCCGTTTTCGTGTACTCGTATCTTTACCTATTTTCTGATGATATTGTTGTTGTTGCTGTTGTTGCTACAGCGCACCGCACACCACTTATTTAGTGGGGGCGCGCGCGTGTTTGAATTTTTGAATTATTGTATTTTTCTTTCTTTAAACTCGGAACACTGTTCTTTTGTTGTTGCTGCTGTTGTTGCTGTAGTTGTTGCTAGGTTCTATCTTTTTTAAAGTCTCATTCTCATTTCGTATTTAATATTTTTACAATGTTTCCGATCATTAGAAATTCTCCAGGCTATGGATTCTTTGTTTTTTCTTATTTCTTTTTTTTTTGGTTCTTCTGTTTTCTCTATATAGAAAGAGACCCCGTTTAGCACGGGGAGGGGAAGGGGGTGGGGTGCGGGCGGGAGGTGTACTTTGGTTTTTGTGCGTTGATATGATGTGTGTGATTATACGATTATTATTGGTTTTTGGTATGTGACCATTTGTGGTATTAATGCAATAACAGTTAGTTTTCTTTCGTCTTTTTTCTTTTCATTATTATTATTCAGTTGCGGAAAGACGATATAACATTCATATATGTATGCATAGGCACGTGCTTAAATGTATCTGACACATTTTCACTGTCTGATTGATGGCTTTATTGAGCGAGCGCTTTTCTATCTTTGGATTCGTTAAAACTTCCTTTTTTTCCATATAATAGTTTTTTTTTAATACATATATAGTATGTATTATAGAAATGGAGGGGAAAGGTTAGGTTATACAGGCTGCCGAGGAGATCCAGGGAACACTTAGACCCAAAGTTGGGTCTCCTCGGCGGCCTCCTCAGGCCATCTACCAATCGTGATAAGGCTTGACAAACCGTCAAGGTTAGGTTAGATGGGCTGCCTAGAAGAACAAGGCGCACATAGACCACCACTGGGTCTGTTGTGATACCCCCTAGATATAGCATACCTGAGCTTATCTCAATCGTTAAACCAGCCAGAGCTGGAAATGAAGCGATGAAGACGACAGACACTAAATGCCTTTAGGTCGTCCAGATCGACAAAAAAGTAGGACCCAAGGATATCTCTCCTACGTTCCGCCAAAGCAGGGCAAGGGCACAGAAGGTGATGACAGCTTTCCTCCTCCTCTACGTCCCCGCAGCTCCTACAGTAATCATTGTGCGGGAGTCGAAGTCTTCTAGCATGCTCCCCGATCAAACAGTGTCCAGTGATGAGCCCCACCACATTTCTCAAATGCCGTCTGCTCAGCATCAGCATCCAGCTTAGGCCATAATTGCCTAGTTGCATGACATGTGGATCCACTACTCCATCTGGCGCTGGCTCTGTCATACGCCACATTCTGGGTAATCATTTTGCAAGCTGCTAGAGGCATCCCTGTTCTACGCCACCATTCCCTGACCTCGTTAGTCGGTCCGGCCCGAGCCAGTTCGTCAGCTTTACAGTTCCCAGACATGCCACTATGGCCCGATATCCAGTACAGAGTTATGTTAAAAAAGCTACCCATCACCCTGAGAGAGTCACGACAGTCCAATACCGTCTTTGATGTACCCAGGACGGAGCTAAGCGCTTTAATTGCTGGTAGAATGTCCGTGAAGATTACAATATCCCTAGTGGATACAACATTGTGCGCAAGCCAGACTAGCGCTTCGGAGTTTGCCACAACCTCCGCCTGAAAAATGCTACTGTATTCCGGAAGGCGGAACGACAAACCAATATTCAACTTCTCCGAATACACTCCAGCCCCAACGCCTCCCTCAGTCTTAGATCCGTCAGTAAAAAGGCTAATGGCATTAGATTCCAGAAAAGCGCTTTCAGACCACTCATTTCTCGATGGGATCGGGCTTGTAAACGACTTATCGAACAGGAGTTTTGGAGAGATGTAGTCCGTCATTCCGGGAATCTCAAAGTTTCTCAGTACTGCCGAGTGACCTACGATTGATGCGGTCCACTGACCGGTTTCCCGGAGGCGAACAGCCGCATTCGCAGCCATCTGTGCTCAGCGAAAATGTCTAAGGGAAGTAAATTTAATAACACTCCTAAAGCAGCAGTCGGTGTTGTCCTTAGTGCCCCTGTGATGGCAACACATGCCAGTCCTTTGAACCTTCTCCAACAGAGTTCTGTACGATATGATACTAAGTGCCGTCCACCAGACGATGATCCCATGCATTAACAACCGTCAAACATCATATCTTCCGAACACCGCACGTTTGTCAACCACAATAAGGCTAATTGGAACGGTTTTACCTCCCATACCAACGCTAAATTCCTCGCTCTGCCAACGCCTCTTGTTATAAGACAAAGCTGATATGGCCCAGCTTGGATATGAGTCGTTCCGCTAAGCTATTGTTGCTGAAAAGGCATCACATTGGTACGGTCGTGGGCATTATCACCGGGCACCTATTTTCCACCTTCTCTGTGAATGCCCGGGCCTGGAAAGTATTAGGAGGGCTACCCTTGGGGTCTACTACTTTGCCGACCTGGGTGACTTGCAGGTCGTCGAGGTTGGCCAGCTCCAACGTTTTGTTGTGGACTCGGGATGGTTTGAAGTTTGGAATGGGTCGGGACTACATATCCCGTTGGATATCACAACCCTGATGGGGTCTATGTGTGATGTAAATAATCACCTTTAACCTAACCTAACCTAGACCTCAATGGTATCTGTGACCCAGCATCCAGCACAGAGTTGTAATGGGTCGGCCTCTGGTTTCGTGCCACCGACAGATCATTACTCATCAGGTGCTGCCATCGATCTGCCGGTGGAAACAGTACTATCAGAAAATGGTTCGTTAGACGCGTTACAGTGATCTGGAAAACGTGAGGAATGGATTCCTTTGGCGCCAATGAAATCCGCGGCCGCGGTATCCCATTTTGCTTGAAATAAGTACGTGGACAAATCAGGCAATTAGTACTGCTGGTGGATCAGGATCAGTTCCGTTTTATTTGAATTCGCCCTGACTTCACGCACCTTCTTGTCCAGTTCCGAAGTCTAGAAAGGGCTTGCCACCCGACCCTGCCGGTTTCGGTTTCTTTTTAACCCTGGGCCTGCTGACCGGGCACGATATAGTAGTGGCCGCCTCCTTTAGTGCATCCGTGTGTGCACCATGTCGTCCCAGTGGAGGGGAAAAAGTTTGCTAGTAACGGGTTATCTATTTCGTGTTTCGGAAAGTAAAGCCCTGCCATTCGACATCTGTCAAATGTCAGTGTATTCCAAATTGGTATTGGTTTAGTTGAAGGTTTGCCATTTTACAAGATGGAACGTTTAACGACTGAACAACGCGTTAAAATTATTAAATTATTCTACCAAAATGGTGAATCTGCGGTGGCCACGTTTCGTGCATTACGCGCAGATTATGGTCGACATAATCGTCCCAATGAGCGCACAATTGCCCACACAGTGAAAAAATTTGAAGAAACTGGATCGGTGACAGACATTGCTACACCTGTGCATCATCGTTTTGCCCGTTCGACCGAAAACATCGCCGCTGTGAGTGAAAGTGTGGCCGAAGACCCGAATTTGTCGATTCCGCGCCGATCCCAGCATTTAGGCCTATCTTACGGCACATTGTGGCGCATTTTGCATTTGGACCTTCATCTCCATCCTTATAAAGTCCAGCTCACGCAAGAATTAAAGCCGACTGATCACAGATTGCGTCGTGAGTGCTCAGATTGGGTCCTCGGACAGCAGGCCACCGATGCCGATTTTTCGAAGAAAATCTTCTTTAGCGATGAGGCCCATTTTGCGCTCGGCGGCTATGTAATATAAACAAACAAAATTGTCGCATCTGGGGCAGTGTGCAACCGCAAGTGACCGCTGAGAAACCGTTGTACCCGCAAAAAGTGACGGTTTGGTGTGCATTGTGGGCCGGCGGCGTCATTGGGCCGTTTTTCTTCGAAAACGATGAAGGAGCCGCCGTTACAGTCAATGGCCAGCGCTATGGCGCCATGATTCATGACTTTTTTTGGTCGGAAATTGAAGATATGGATCTCGACAATATGTGGTTTCAACAAGACGGGGCCACATGCCACACCACGCGACAAAATTTGGCTTTATTGCGCGAAAAATTCCCAGGACGCGTAATTTCGAGATTCGGCGATGTGGCTTGGCCAGCAAGGTCTTGCGATTTAACGCCGTTAGATTTCTTTTTGTGGGGCTATGCGAAGGACCGTGTTTATGCGAACAATCCCACGACGATTGGTCAATTGAAGGACGAAATCCGTCGAGTTATAGCCGAGCTATTGCCCGAAATGTGTGGAAAGGTAATTGAAAATTACCTCAAATGGATCGAGTCCTGCAAGCGGTCCCGTGGGGGACATTTGACAGATATTGTATTCCACGTATAATGGCATAGTCCAAACTTTATTATGAAATAAAAATTCCATCGAAATTCAAATATTTACTGGGTTTAATTTAAGTTTACTTTCCGAAAGAGAAAATGGATAACCCTGTATAAATCCTAGCCCTTTTGCTACTGGCGCAAGTCGTTGTTGTTGTTGTAGCAACGACTACTGGCGTTGAAGGGATTTAGCAGCCCTTGGCCGTTGCAAATAAACGGGTCGCTTCGCGGTGCTTGGGAGTAACTATTGACTCATCGTGCGCTTCACCTGAACTTGGCTTTATTTGTACGAGATCATCCACTATAGCTACCGACCCCAGAGAATGAAAAGTACATTGAAAATCCCCGTAAACGGCGCAAGGGATATGCTAGTTCATTGACCTCCTCCTCGCCTCAGTCTACAAACACACCATAGCCTAGTCCTTTCGTCCTTGAGTTATGCACGACGGTCTTTTTATATAAGGGTCGCGCGAAGGGGTTTTATGTCTGGCCGTGTCATAAAATATAGGTCCATCAAAGCGGCCGAGATTGCTGGACGGGTCGCCGAGAGTCTTGTCTTGTTCCCTATACAAGACCCATAGAACAAAATGCCAAAACACAACCATTTAACACAAAAGTCAGACCAAGAGCCTCTGCTGTCCTCGAACCGCGTCCAAGCCTCCGCGCGCGCGAGTCGTCGTTGTCGAGTCGCAAACAAACCAGAAAAAAAAACGAAGCCCCAAGAACCTCTTATTTTCACGTGGTGTTATCAGATGATCGTATATCAAAAGGAAACGATTAACAATTTATGCCAGATCTTTCATTATCTTAAGATCGCATCGGGGGCATCGTAAATGGTTCGGCTCGGAAATGTGTGCGGCGCGGTACTCTCCTATTTATATTTCAGTCATTCCATTTCCATTGCATATTTGCGGTGCACTCGACATGATCGTCGTACAGCGCCAGCAGCGCCCGCGTACCTCAAGACCAGGGTGGACAACAGTCGCGCGCGCGCGGTGTGGTACGCATACCTATCCGCCTCCCCCACCTGCAGCTCTCTGCAACAGCGCAAGCCTCTAATCATCTTAGGCTCATTCTGAACTCTGTTCATCTTTACATTTTCTTCCTTTTTTTTCCGTTCGATTCGAGGATATCTTTTGCAGATACATGTTTCCTATCTTGTCGATATGTTTTCACGGATATGCTCCGTTTACTTTTGTTTCGCGAAATTTTTTCGCTATTTGTTGAACTTATTAAGAAATGTATAATATGTGGCGGTTTGCGGCAGGCAGGCGGCGAGATGTGGACAGAATGCAGGCAGAGGCAGACACAGGGCAAGAGAGGGGACCGGCGGACCGTGTGGTTTATTCATTTAAAATAGGGACGAGAGTTTCAGAGAGGCCCCATCGAGTATAGGCTCTTAGGCATATCGGGCTCCCTATGGTAACACCCTCCTCCCTTCATCTCCGACTAGAGCCTGCTGGCCCCGGAAGAGAGGCTCGGTCGGACGGTCGCGGGGGGAGGAGAGACAATAACGAATAGAGTGGAGGGCGCCCAGGTATAACCATCATACTGCCAACCAGCCAGCCAAGGGCCAAAAGCATACGTCGATATGTTCTGTCCATAAAAGAACTTTTTTATCTTAAAGTTATCTTTCGGAGTCGTCACGGGGTACACAAATATCTTTTAGAACAGCAGATATACACACAACACAAAACACCGTACGGACTTGGATATAATTACAACCTGAACGAAATGAAATTAATGTCTTTTCGAATAGACAGTATTGAATGGGCGGCGGGCGGGGGAGCAGGGCATCAAGTGTAGGGAAGACATGCCACAGATCGTTTAAGAGATTCCGGACCAAAAATTTGTTTTTTCTTTCTTTTCGCCAGCCAGATCGCCAATAGATGCGATTCTCGGCGTTGTTGTCTTGTGTTTAGGTTTTGCGAGAGGATGTGCATACCTAGTATGTGTACACGTTTATCTTTTGCCCTGGCACATCATCAGATACTATCGCGCGATCCATCGATTAAAACACATTCGAGGAAAATGAGAACAAATGTTCGCTACGACAACGATTACAAATCTTCATGAACATAAATCATTTCCCCGTCTAGCGATAGCTAACTAAATTAAATTTCTAGCCATACTAAATCCACCGCTGATTCATTCGTTGGGGAAATAAGAGTCGCAACACCCTTCACCCCGTCGTAAATCCGCCATTGATTCATTCGTTGGGGAGATAAGGGTCAACACCCTTCGCCCCGTCGTACCTAACTTCACCGCACTAAATCCATACTGATCCGTTCGTTGGGGAAATTGCACTCCGTGTCGTACCTAACTTCACCATTAAATTCACCACTGATTCGTTCGTTGGGGAGATAAAGGCCAACACGATGCCTCCCGTCGTACCTAACTTCACCATTTAATCCACCACTGATTCATTCGTTGGGGAAACTGCACCCCGTGTCGTACTTAACTTCACCACTAAATCCACCGCTGATTCATTCGTTGGGGAAATAAGAGTCGCAACACCCTTCCCTTCATCCCGTCGTACCTAACTTCACTGCACTAAATCCACCATTGATTCGTTCGTTGGGGAGATAAGCGCCAACACCCTGCCTCTCGTCATACCTAACTACACCACTCAATCCACCACTGATTCGTTTGTTGGGGAGATAAAGGCCAACACGATGCCTCCCCTCGTACCTAACTTCACCACTTAATCCACCACTGATTTGTTCATTGGGGAGATAAGGTTGGGCATGACACGGACGAACGAATCAATGGTGGCTTTGGCGGTGAAGCTAGGTTCGACGTGGTGAAGGGTGTTGACTCTTACTTCCTCAACGAACGAATTAGTGGTGGATTTAGTGGTGAAGTTAGGTAAGACGGGGTGTAGAGCGTTGACCCTTATCTCCCCAACGAACGAATCGGTGGTGGTGCTCGTCGTACCTAACTTCACCACTAAATCCAGCATTGGTTCGTTCGGTGGGGAAATTGCACCCCGTGTCGTACCTAACTTCACCACTAAATCCACCACTGATTTGTTCGTTGGGGAGATAAGAGTCAACACCCTACGTCCCGTCGTACCTAACTTCCTCACTAAATTAGTGGTGGATTTAGTGGTGAAGTTAAGTACGACAAGCACCACCATTGATTTGTTCGTTGGGGAGATGTCACCACTAAATCCACCACACTGATTCGTTCATTGGATTTTTAATTTTTCCGCCAAAAACCGCAATGGATGCGCATCTGAAATCATTAAAATCGGTGTCCATGACAAAACTCTGATTGATTTAATGACGTCCATTTGACGCGGTGGTGGACACCACAAAGATCGCGCAAAGACAGAAAGGCAAAAACCATTAAAAAGGAGTAAAATTCTGTCGCCTTGAAATGACGATAACTGTTGCGCGACCTCAACAATCTTTGTATCTGTAAAAAAAAATATTTAAATGTGAGCTTTCTGTTTCCTCGCCGTGTGGTTTAATTTTCGGTTTATCGCCGCGCGACCTCTGGACAACAATCATTTAATAAAATTTTATTGAGAACACCTATCAAAGTGTATGTGTATGTCATGGATGGAGGTACCCTCGCGTAGGATCAGAACCATAGCTGTGTATGAAGCCATCGTACCGCAAAGTTATTAAGTCAAATCTAGACTGTTTCGACCGTAAAGGAGACCCTAGAAAGGGCGCGATTGAATTTCTGACAATAAGTTCTCACTTTAGGGTTTCCATCAGGCTCTGGTTAAGTGCGGGCTATGGGGGTGGGATTTCAGAAAAAACTTAAAGCTTTAACAATGAGCCATCGTGTGCCGCGTTTCCATGAGGATCTAGGTCAAGTCTCCGGAGATTGTATATGAAATTTCTTGACCGACTCATTCGCTTCGCGTGAACCCCAGAAAATTATTATATGGCGACCTTTCATATCCTTTGTCTCCATCGTGACGCCGAGAATGAGCTGCCTTACCCTTGCCTCTAGTACGCACACTGGGACTCTTGAATAGATGCTTTTGCGTCTCGCCTGAATCTCTCGACTCATTGCAAGATACAGAAACTACATAGAAAATTCACGGCGACAATGAGTCGAGCCAGGCGAAACCCAAAAGAGTCTGTTCACAGAATCGTAGTGCGTACTAGGCGTCCGTCACGGTATCTAAGTATATCCACACGCTTGTATCCCCCCCCCCCCCCCCCCCCTCGTTATCAACTTCAAATTATCTTTATCGCAATTTGTGTATGCAAATCTAAAATATTTCTTCAAGATCAATACGAAAGCTTAAGCCTTAAGTAAACAGCAAAGATTCCAAAAATTAGATAAAATAAATTAGTGAAAAATCTGAACAGCGCACAAGTGTGTTAAGATTAGGTAAAGAAAAATCGCGGGCCGAGTGGATGAGGGGAGGGGGGGAGGGAAGGGTCTGCGGCTGGTGGCACAACTAAAGATAAGATATACGAGTATCTTTGAGTCAATTTGATCTCATGCTTTAAGATAAGATCGCACGCGATAAAAGATACCAAACACTCTTCGAGAGATTGTGAGCTGTGCTAAGCTTCTGGATTTCGTGATCGAGAGATACTTCCTATGGGCGCGTCGGAAGGATTCCATGTTGATCGATGTTTAGGCCAGACCCCTATAACGAACTTTAAGCTAAGCTCTAAACCTACTTGGTGCGCTACGGACGTGTATAGTTTAGTAAAACCTTTCAAAGAGTGTTAAGACAAGCTCCGAGGTTCACCCGCATGTGTTAGGTTGTTCATTATCATTTCTCCAGCTGTTTTCGGTTGCTCAACCGTAGAGTTTAGACAAACTGAAATCTGATGTGGATAGTTTTTTTTTCACATTTGCTGAACCTCAGTGCAGGCCAAATCGAGCGCATTCAATCAAGGCTTGGACAACATATGCACGACAAGCAGTGAAGCCGAGAAGGTTCAACTTCGGGAGAAATATGATAAATGCCGGAGGGAAGTAAAGCGAAAGCTGGCTCAAACAAAGGCGATTGCAGCCGAGAAGTTCTATCAGGAACAGGAAGATCTGACAGCGGATAAGAGATCCTCGTTGCAAGAGAAACCTAAAGACAATGCCAGGATTTATAAGGTTGCAGGCCAACGGAGAAGAAACGCTCGAGACATTCAGACGCCAAAGTAAAATACGATGAAGATTTCGCTTCGCTTCGCTTCGCTCCGGTCTGTTTTTTTTTATAAAGTACAGGTCGCGATTTTGGCTGAATTTCGGGCATCAATGTTGCTGAGTCCCGAAAATAAATGTTCCTCATTTGCGGACACATATGTGTATCACCTCTCTAGCCCCCAAAAATAAATAAGTAAAGGCGCAAATTCCAAAAAAGGCGTGGAGCCGGGGGGGATTCGGAAGCCCAAAAATGCCAAAAACTCATGCACAAGTCAAGAAAAAAGAAACGAAAAAAGTCAAGTGCCCGTCGAATTTGGCCCAATTTTTTTTTTCACTTGTTTCAATTTTGACTGAATTTTGACCGTTTTTGAACTTTGATTTTGACATACGAACGGGGCGACCGATAGCGCAGTGTGTTGAGGCATCAGTCTCATGTTTGACTACCGGCGTTTCGGGTTCGAATCCCGTCCACGACGTCATTCGTGGCCATGGATGTGCAGGAGGTGCATGCCGGCAACTGCATTCTCCGAAACCAGTTTATGCCAACGAAACGTCAACTGGGCCACATGGAACAGTTGACGCGCTATGCCCCACAAGAGGTTAGGGCAATAGAGTAAATCAAATCAAAATTTGGGCCCACTTCTTCACGCTGTGCGGTTTTGACTGAACTTAGTTTCTTTTGGCCGAATTTTGGACCATCGATTTTGGCTCAATTTTTTGACACCCCCCTTTCTGGGGTGCCACATTTTGTTTTTTTTTTTGACAAAGTACAGGTCGCGATTTTGGCTGAATTCCGGGTCTCAATGTTGCTGAGTCCCGAAAGCAAATGTTCCTCATTTCCTGACACATATACATACACACACGCGCGCATCTCAAATTTCGCGCGCGAAAGGCCACCCCACATACAACAAAAATATGCAAATGACCCGTTCGCGTCGCCCGTCTCGCCGCGAAGAATTATTACACTGCTGCGACACAGGCGCGGAAAATATCAATGAAAAATCCTTTGATTATGCAAATGAGGAGAGTTGGGCAATCTGCACAACCTTTTTCCACCCCTTTTCACCGAAATTCGCCCCAATCCGAGTGCAAGGACCGATATAATGTCGCTTTTGCGATAATTAGATGCACGCAAAAAAAAGGAGAAGAGAAGAAAACTTGGCTGTTTCGTTTGTATCGTCGGAAAACACACACTACACACTATACAGGACCCTTGACACTCTCCTGTGGAATGACACGGCGACGGGCACCCTACGCCGCCGTACAACAAAAGCGCCAACTGGCAAAATCATTTTTCAAATGCGAATAATTTGCATATTTTTATTTTAAACACACATTTCCGTTTTTTCGATTTTATTACATAATATATGGTGAATATATGGAAAAAGGATATTCTGAAAGGATATGCAATGGGAATGAGCCTGCTCTCTATGTGCGCGTGTGTTCGAGGGTTGTTTTTTGGGATTTCTTATTTGCATACTGGTTTCTGTGATAATTTTTCTGATTTTTTGTTGTTCAAGTGCCCAGGGGAGGAAAGGTAAGAGCACCATCACTTCTTGGGTGCAATACGTTAAGGGTTCGCGCGAAGCCTTAGTTTGAAATTCGCCACATTTTTGTCGCGGTCGGGACAAGGACATTCGCGGCAGATGCCGATCAATTCTCACCCCTTTTGTTTTGTGCCGAGACTGTAACAGTTTTTCTGTTTGCAAAAATAATGTAGTATTTAGCGGATGGAAGAAAGTATGGCAGGGAAAATACGGCACACCTCAAGCAACCCAATCCCATTGAAAAGATCGATCCCTGAGGTGAAAAGTACGGAGAGAAGAGTTCAGAAGGATCGTGTCCTGATTCTTATGGATTACAAATCTCACGTGTTGGGAGGCAGTATGTTTTCCGCAACAGCGACTCTTGTGGAGCCTATGGTATGGAATGGTATGGTACGGAGGGCTACCGTAAATAAAACAAATTACAGCGCACTTAGACCAGATATAGGTCCCTTGTGATACCCTAGTAAGAACACAACCCCGAGCCAGTCGTAATCTAATGATTGAACCAACCAGAGCTTATTGCTAGACGAAAAAGTTGACCCACATCCGAACTAGTTAACTCTCCCAGATGAACATAAAAATAGGACCCCAAACTGACTAGGGAGATCTTCAGTATTTGCAATAAGCACAGGCTCTGGACTGCCTAAAAATATATACAAAAAAGCCATTAGAGAGGCTAAAGCCCAAACGTGGGAGGACTTCTGCCAATCTTTGGATAATATCAAGGACACAGCAAGGATCAGCAAAATCCTGTCCAAGGAGCACTTCAATCCCTCCTTAGTGAAAAGAACGGATGGCACTTGGACGGAATCCAGTTGTGAATCCCTTGAGCCCCTTCCAAACACACACTTTCCAGACTGCAAAGAAACCTGTACAGATAGCCCAGAACCGAGTGGTGCGGAATGCGCGCAGAGTGAATTTGTGCAATCCAGAGGAAAAAATATTCTGGGCAATCAACAGCTTTTCCCCCTTCAAATCTCCCGGGCCAGACGACATACCACCAGGCCATCTTCTTTGAGATTGTTGTTAGAACCAGCCAAGTCAGATCAAGCCCGACAACGAAGGGATGGTCCGTAAGGACCTTCGACGAGGAAATATTTGAGGAGGTCCTGCATCAACAGGGCCTTATCGAGGACCAGGCATCATTCAGGTCCGTAGAATTAATGAAGCAGATTGCGGAAGCCTGCGACGCCTCAATGACCGTGAGGAGAAGCACTTGCCAGCGCAAGGAAAACTACTGGTGGAACGAGGAGATCGCGAACCTGCGTCGCGAATGCCTGAAAGCTCGTCGGCTAAGTCAACGGTCAGCGGACTCGCCGGGATACGTAGACTTAGTCGCACGATATAAGACTGCAAGAAAACTTCTCAAGCAAGCAATTAAAAGAAGCAAAGAAACCTGTTTCAGATTGCTCTGCGATGATGCGGATATAAATCCCTGGGGAACGGCCTATAGAGTGGTGATGAAAAAAATAAGTCAAAAACCACCCGAAATAAAATGTCCCATTCTATTGAAGAGGATAATATCAGTTTTGTTTCCTCGTCACGAAGTGCGACCAAGGGAGCACAACGTTGGGAATGGAGACGAATTTCCGGCCATAACGGTAACTGAGCTTTTACACGTATCCTCTAAAATTGATGATTCAAAAGCACCAGGCCCGGATGGTATTCCCAATAAAGCGTTGAAGGTTGCAATTCGCAGGGTGCCAGAGAAGTTCATTGGTACATTTGGAGCCTGCCTGGAAGAACGAACTTTCCCAAATATATGGAAAAAAACAGAAATTGGTTTTGATACCCAAGCCGAATAAGCCGCCAGGGGAACCAAACTCATACCGCCCAATCTGTCTCCTGGACACTGCCGGAAAGATGTTTGAGCGGATAATTCTCAACAGGCTATCCCAGGCCGTGGAGGAAAAAGGAGGCCTCTCAGACCGACAGTTCGGCTTTCGCAAAGCCCGATCCACGGTTGACGCGATTATGTCGGTGATTACCTTGGCAAAGGATGCATTGCGGGAGAACCAATGTTGTGCTGTGGTGACATTGGACGTGAAAAACGCTTTCAATTCCGCCAACTGGAAACACATCCACACGTCTCTCCATAAAATGGGCTTGCCGGCCTACCTAGCCGAGCTAATAAAGAGCTACCTCTCAAATCCTCCAGTATGATACAGGTGAGGGACCCAAGGATTACAATGTGTCATCAGGAGTTCCACAAGGATCGGTTTTTGGGCCCGAATTATGGAACATAATGTATAACGACATTCTTAACCTCCCGATGCCTAAGGGCGTGACAATAATCGGGTATGCTGACGATATTGCGGTAGTTGTGGTAGCTAAGGACTCGGACTACGCAGAAATGTATGCCGGCGAGGCAATAACAACAATTAAGCTATGGCTTGAAAAAGTGGGACTTGAGCTGGCAGAGCAGAAAACGGAAGCTGTTCTAATTGGCAATCGCAGAAAGAGGAACTCTTTGAAAATCAGAGTCGGAAGTAGCATCATCACTTCCAAAAAAGCTATTAGGTACCTGGGAGTAATGATAATGATGAGTAACATTCGAAAGATAAGCTCAGTCTACCGAAGGAGTGCGTTGAGGGTGTGCTGCGCTTATCGAGCGACATCCCATGAAGCTGCCTACGTAGTTGCTGGAATGATTCCAATAGATATTTTAACCGACGAAATGAACCGGCTCTATGAAAGACGTCATTTGGAACCAGCGGGGGTTCCGGAAGCACGGAGAGTAAGAGAAAGAAACGAGTCTCTAAGAAAATGGCAGGTACGTTGGGAGGAAGCCCAAACAGGTCGTTGGACCTACACACTCAGCCCCCGAATTGAGAGTTGGATGAATAGGAAACACGGTGAGGTAAACCATTACCTGACACAATTCCTAACCGGTCACGGCGCCTACAGACAGTATCTGCACCGGTTCAAGATCGACGAATCGGCGGAGTTCCCGAGATGTCCTGGAATAGAGGAGGATCCTAAGCACGTGTTGTTCCACTGCCCACGATTCGCTAGGAACCGCGAAACACTAGAAGCGGAATTGGGCGCAACAATCAGCCCGGAGAACCTTGTTGAGCACATGCTCTTATCCACGAGCAACTGGGACGCCGTGAGTCGTGCAGTGTGCAGCATTCATATCGAGCTCCGAAGGGAGGAGGAGAGGCGCAGGTCTGCGCATGTTAGCGTAGGCTAACAGCCAGTACCCTTCCCTGTGAAGTAATACCGAAAGGTGGTTCCACAGGGCGAGGGGGGAGATACAGGTGTTCGCGCAGGTTGGATGTAAATACTGTCCACCCTGTGGGGTTTAGTCAGTAAAAATCTGACATACCGATATCGGTATCTTATAGAAGATTCCCCCACCTGTAAAAAAAAAAAAAAAGACGGCATACTGCCCATTATGCTGCAAGAATTACATGATTTAGTAGTTCCCAGGCTGCTGGTGTTCTTTAGAAGCTGTCTTCGACTCAACCACGTCCTCCAGTCGTGGAGAAGAGTTCGAGTCGTATTCATACCAAAGGTAGGGAAGAGAGGACATGAAAGTGCGAAGGACTTCAGGCCGATCAGCTTATCCTCCTTCGTACTCAAAACGCTAGAGCGTATCCTAGACATCAGCATCCGACAATTCCTGGAAAGCTCACCGCTCTCGAAGTCACAGCACGCCTACATCAGAGGTAGATCCAGAGCAACGGCTCTCCACGAGGTGGTGCGTGCCATTGAGCAGAGCATTCAGTATAAGCAATATATGTACATTATCAGCTTTCCTCGACATAGAGGGTGCTTGCAACAACGTCAGCATCGAATCTATTCACGACGCCCTATCAGATTTGGGAGTAGAGGAAGGGATCAGCAGATGGATAGTGACTCTGCTAAGATCTAGAATTATTCATGCGGACTTGGGATACAGCCATCTAACCAGATTCGTATGCAGAGGGACACCTCAGGGAGGCGTCATCTCTCTACTACTATGGCTAGTGCTAGTGGTCATCAACAAAATCCTAACAAGGTTTGACAGGGAAGGGATTAAAGTGGTAGCGTACGCGGATGATGAGGGAATAGTAGTGTCAGGAATGTGCCTCTCCGTGATAAGTCAAATCATGGAAAGGGCTCTGGATATGGTGAGCGCCTGGGCCCCAAGCTGTGGACTGGGCGTTAATCCAGGCAAGACTGAACTGATGCTATTTACCACTAATCAAAGTACCGCATTTTACCCTCAGTTACTTCAACTATCACCCAGCACAAAGATGTCTAGGTGTCATTTTAGATACGAAGCTCAGCTGGAAGTTAAATATTGAAGAGCGGGTGAAAAAAGCCTGCATTGCTTTCTACGCTTGTAAGAAAACCTTCGGAAAAAGACGGGGCCTTAAGCCAAATATGGTCCTCTGGATGTACACAACAGTAGTCCGTCCGATTCTCTCATATGGGTCGTTATTTTAGTGGCCAGCACTTGCTAAAGGATATAACATAACAAAACTTGGCAGGGTGCAAAGGACGGCATGTCTTGGCACTACAGGTGCCATGCGAACTTGCCCGAGGGAAACACTAAACGTGATCCTGCATCTTCCACCAATAGACCTCTTTATTAAACAGCTGGCGGCGGGCAGTGCAGTCAGGCTCAGAGACTCGGAAGCCTGGACTCCTCAACCAGTTGCCACCAGATGTGGTCAACGTAAGGACAGACTTCACTGTGCCCAAACTGAGGTTCGACAGAAGCTTCTCTGCCAAATTCCCCACCAGGGCTGAATGGAGGGGGGACGAGGTGGTGAAGGACTTTGACATCACGATTTTCACCGACGGGTCGAAAATGGACTACGGCGTCGGTGCGGGAATTTTTTTTGAAGCACTGAATTTCTCGGAGAGTTATCGCCTCCCGGACTATGCCAGCATTTTCCAGGCGGAAACTCTTGCAATTATGAAGGCGTGTCTCACTCTCAGTGATATACCAGATAACCAGAACATCGCCATTTGCTCAGACAGCCAGCAGGCCGCTATCATGGCACTGAACTCGGTGAGTACTTCCTCCAAACTGGTCGAGCGGTGTGGGAAAGAGTTAACTCGCCTTGGCAGACGGATCAATATCACCCTGCTCTGGGTGCGTGGTCATAGAGACATTGAGGGAAATGAAAAAGCCGATGAGCTGCCAGGGCGGGGGCCGTCCTAGAAAGCTTTCATGCGGATTCTGTTTGTATTTCGCTGAGGACTGTTAAGAGCAAGATCCCCTCTTACTACCTCAATGTTGCGGATTCCAAATGGCGGAATCTGCCCACCTGCGCCGTATCAGGGAAGATATGGCCCTCCTATGACAGTAGGAAACATCTGAGCTATTAACCAAGTCCCGTAGAGATGTCGCCAGGCTCACGGTGGTCATTACAGGACATTGGTCTATCGGAGAACATGCAATAAGGCTTGGCATCCCTTATAATCCGCACTGCCGCAGCTGCGGAAATGAGGATGAGAAAGAAACCCTCACTCACTTCCTTGCCAGGGCCAGACATCGAGCATTGGGTGAGGCCTTTCTTGTTAACCTGGGGGATGTGTCGGGGGTGAAGATCGGGGAGCTGCTATACTTCCTGAACTACTCCGGTTGGATCTAGGCATCCTTGCACCCCCTGTTAGTCCAACCATCTTCCTATAAACGATTTTGCTGAGGTTTGTGGTTACAAAACGGCGCATTCGCGCTAATTGGGCTCTGGCAAGTTGCGCTTCAGCCACCACTTATACCAACCAGGACCCCAAAGTAGATCTTCACATATGTGCTAAAGCTGGGCAAGCGCAGAGCAGGTGATCCCCACAGCTTCTACAAAAATCGTGGTATGGAAGTCGGAGTCTTCTGACGTGTTCGCCGATGGCGCAGTGGCCACTGATGACTCTCACAACAACATTGATATGGGATTTGTTCATAGAAAGCAGTTTAGTGGATCGTTTTATCATACATCCAGCTTAGGCCATATCATGGCAATGTCTCGGCATAGTTTCCCTTCTAACAAGTTCATCCGCTTGCCATCCGGTGGAGGACGGTTGCAGCGCTGTTTTTCTTCTAAATACGGAGTTCTTGGCTAGCACTAATGGAGTCATTAAACTCGGTTTCTGGAACATTAAACTGCGCGTATATAGGAACGATATGAAAAAAGCAGGCAAGCTGACATCTGTTCCCATGGAGGTAGCTGCCAGCTAGCTAGTGAAGACTCTTACTGTGCCAACATCAAGTACAACAGAGGTAGACACGGACGGAGATTGTCTGTCCCTCGGCTCAGATCTAGCTGCTTTGGACGATACCTCGCAGCCCTCACTCGTGCACGACTCCTCTGTATCTGATATAGAGGAGGAGGCTGACGTCACTGTGGTTGAGAAAGTGTAAATAAGTAGTGTATGCTAAGGTTTCTCCAAGTCAACCTCCACCACTCAAAAGCCGCTTCTGCTGCCGTTCTTCTTCGCCTGACGAACAGGACATCCTACTAATACAGGAGCCTTGGGTCGTACACGATTCAATTAGAGGTTTGGGGTCTTCTGCATACACTATTTTCTATGTGAAGGACGGTAGCGCAGTGTGTTGAGGCATCAGTCTCATGTTTGGCTACCGGCGTTTCGGGTTCGAATCCCGTCCACGACGACGTTCGTGGCCATGGATGTGCAGGAGGTGCATGCTGGAAACTGCATTCTCTGAAACCAATTTATGCCAACGAAACGTTAACTGGGCCACATGGAACAGTTGACGCGCTATGCCCCACAAGGGGTTAGGGCAATCGAGTAGCGTAGACCTCGGTCGTGCATTCTTGTGAGGAAACCTTATAAGGCTTTCCTTCTGTCGATGTATAGTGATACGGACTTCGTATTAGACTGTTTTGAAGTCACTGGAAAAGTTGTTGGGTTGCCTCGGCATACCTACCATATGATCACGTAGGCACCTTTCAATCGGTAAACATTAGGAAGGCTATCGTAACGGCTAGAGCTGCTAAAACTTGTCTGATTCTTGGTTGCGACTCAGATGCCCACCATGACATCTGGGGCAGTTCCAACACTATTGAGCGGGGCGAATCGCTGCCGGAGTACTTATTGGGAACTAACCTTCTGCTTTGTAATGTGGGCAATGAGCCCACTTCATCACTAGTAATAGGCAAGCGGTCCTCGATATTACCCTTGCTTCGGAGAAAATTGTGCATCTGATAAGGGATTGGAGGGTGTTGACGGAGCACTCTTTCTCCGGCCATCGGTATCTCGAATTTAGCCTCGCCGAACGTCCTGCAGCCAAGCCGCATTCTTTAAATCGTAGAAGAACCAACTCTCGGTGGTGCTACCCCCTCCACCAGGCCAACCCGTAAACACTTTCGAGTTAGACTTTATGGTTAACACTCTCACTGATGCAATTAAGACGGCAGCATCTGCATCGTGTCCTGTTGGCCCTCCTCCTTGGTGAAATGATAGGCTTTCCGTGCTCAGATCTGTTTGCAGGAAAGGCTTCAATAAGGCAAAGGCGTCTAAACAAGCATCGGATTGGTGCTCCAACAAAAGACAATTTAGTTCTTACAAAAAGGAGCCGAGGACAGCTAAACGGAGCTCATGGAGGAGCTTCTGCGAAGGCGTGGAACAGTCAAGTGACGCCTCCAGGCTTCGCAAAGTTTTGTTTTCAGATTCATCCATGCCTAGCTTTCTGCTAAGACATGACAGATCGTGGACGTCATCCAGCAGGGAGACCATCGAGCTTCTGCTGGACACGCAATTCCTTCAGGGACTCATCCAACCCCAGTACAGCACCCTGCTATTATGAATCTATTATATCAAAGGAAAAGATTTTGTGGGCGATTAACAGCTTCGAGCCCTTTAAATCTTCTGGATCCGATGGAATCATCCCTGCAGATCTTCTGAATTCCGTTGATATTGTGTACCCGTGGATAGAAGCCATCCTTACTGCATGCCTAGCATTAGGTTACGTTCCGAGAAGCTGGACGGAGGGGCTAGTCAATTTTATTCCTAAGGCGGGCACAAGCTCGCATGCCCGTTCAAACGACCTCAGACCAATCAGCCTTTCTTCAACCTTGCTTAAACTCCTGGGGAGAGACTGATTGCCCTCGATCTTCGTAACACCATCTCGCCACGCCTTCTAGCTACTTCGCAACATGCCTATTGGAAGGGAAGGTCAGTTGATACGGATCTGCACTCTCTGGTTAGCTGTATTGAAAAGTCTCTGGAATGCAGGGAATGTACGTTGGCTGTGTTCTTGGATATCGAGGGCGCCTTCAACAATATTAAGCCTAGTGCGATAAGAGGGGCACTAAGGAACCTGTCAATATTGTTTAGGATTGCAGCATGACCGATGTGTGTCGGTCCATTGACCTGTCTCCCTTATGCGGATCGCCGTGTTGGCAGCGACTTCTTCACTTGCTATGTCCACAGGAAGGAGGTTTAGCATCATCTCCAAATTAGCGGATGGGGTTGAGTTGAGCGAAGAGCCCCACTTATAGCCATGCACGCTGCTCTCTGTACCTTTGCCAAAATACTGCGGCTTGTCTCTGTACGTAGGGCAGTCCACCAAACAACAACCCCGTACCGCAATATGGGACGCAGGACCGAAACAAAAAGCATTTTTGGTTGCAGACCCCACTTCCTACCAATGGCCCTCCTGCAACAGTAGAGTGCTATACTATAGTTGTTGGCACGTTCTAGAATATTCCAGTTTGGCTTTCTATCAAGTATAAGACCTAGGAAACTCACCTTAACCACGAAGGATAGTGTCACTCCCTCCAATACAGGTGGTTCAACAGAAGGCACCTGATGTTTCCTAGTAAATAGAACAAGCTCCATTTTGCTCGGATTAACGCTAAGACCGCAGTTTCTGGTCCACTTCGCCAAAATAGGGAGGGCATATTGCGTTACCTTGCTAAGAGTATTTGGAAACTTTGCTGAGATGGCAACACAGATATCAGCTCGCCTGCTCTAGATATCAGCAGCCTGTTGACCACAATATTCCAAAGCAGCGGGGAAAGCACACCACCTTGCGGAGTACCCCTACATACAGTTCTGCGTTCAGAGGATGTCCCTAGATTGGAGGACATCAGGGGAATTAATCCAACTAGCCCTAAGAGCGCCCGTAATTGCCTCCGGATAGACATTATTATAGGCTCCCTCGATATCCAGGAAAGTTGCCATTGTGTACTCCTTGAAAAGAAAGGATTTTTCAATGTATCCAATGAGAGAGTGTAATCCACAGATTTACACCCTTACAATAGGGATGCTGTGATGCCGAGAATGATTTTGTTGGAATAGAGTTACGTAAGTGAAGATCAATAAGACTCTCCAGCATCTTATGAAGTACCGCCGATAGGCTAATGGGTCGAAAGTCCTTTGGACGAACGTGGGAGCTCTTCTCCGTTCTGGGAATAAAGGCCACAGTCACCTCCGTCCATATTTGGGGAATATACATACATAGATTAGGTCCAGACATGCCTTGAAAATAGCTTCGACCCAAGGAGCAACAAGGTCCGAAACATGTTGTATATCTGCCGGAATGACACCATCAGGCCCAGCGGACTTAAAGGGCTCGAAGCTGGATATGGCCCCGAGAACTTTTTTCTTCGAAATGATGGAATCGGAGATGCAGGAAGCCATCCCGTTTTCACGTGCGTGGGTCTAGTGAGTGATACTGATAACCGATGAACTACCTGGAAAGTGGGTGTCTAATAAGATTTCCAGAGTCTCTTCACTAGGTTTCAGTATATAGCGGGGCATAGATGGACTTTTCAACTTGTGGATAACACCGAAAGCCTAGAGCCTAGCCTTGAGGAAAAGACGGGCACCGAGAGTTAGGCTCCAGAAAAAATCGTGAAGGCTAAAGGAATATCCTGATGCAGGCTTTTCTGGTATAAGATAAAAAATTGACCCCCGGCGGATCAAAGGATTTCGGAAGGCACCAAATATACTATAGGTTCACCGTCTGCCAATCACGTTCAGCCTCCTGCTCCCCCACACAACTGCTGGCTCAGCATTTTTTTTTTCTCTTGTCCCAAAATAATGTCGTCATCGCCATTTCCGTCCGTCCGTCCATCGTGTAGTCCAGTCCGCAAGATCGCCACTGCTTGGATATCATTCCCGGAAAACGTAAACAGAAAATGGGAAATTGACACTGCATCAGCTCCCGATCAACAAATTTGTTTGTTTATTCAGGTGATCCAAGAAGTGTCGAGATCGAGT
Source organism: Chloromyia formosa (assembly GCA_964017055.1). NCBI lineage: Eukaryota > Metazoa > Arthropoda > Insecta > Diptera > Stratiomyidae > Chloromyia > Chloromyia formosa. The sequence continues at coordinate 6,743,220 of OZ024819.1, read as the reverse complement.
CGTTCCCCAAGACGAGCCGTGGGACCGGACCGCACAAATAATGACGACAATCTGCGATAACTTTTGTTATTGCAACTTAAAACTCGAAATGGTCTTCCGAAAACTGTCCAAAGTCTCGCAGTCGCGGTCCATATTGTACAATGTATCACATTGTGGTCCGTAAACTGTTGCGCTGCGTCAACTTTACGATCAGAGTTTTTTTTTCAAACATTTTATTTATGTTTTCACTTTGATTTGCTTGAAAAAGCCACAACATTTGAAAGAGTCCAAGGCGAGAGGTTTTTTGCTTTTTGTTACAGTTCAATCGAAGGGCCCCGTGCCGGTTCTTTGTTAAAAGATGTTGCTGCTGCTGATGCTGCTGCTGATGCTGCTGATTCGGCACGATTTACGGATCATAAGCAATTCTCAAGAGTTCGTAAGAAATTGAGAATTGAGATTTCGACTGGATGGATGGCTGACAGAGAAGTAAGTGGACTTTACAAAACAAAAAAACAAACAAAATTCTAACAAATGAATCTTTTGTCTTCAGCTCTTCTAAAACCTAGCCGCAGTTAGGTAGGTCCAGTCCCACTGAAGCAGCGAAGGTCAAAACAGAATTGTGGCCGTTCAGCGGACATTAGCTCGTTCAAACTCTTCGAAGAACTTGAGGTTCAGCAGCCGAAAAGATAGGCTCAGAAAAAGGCAGACTTGAGCTCGTCTAAACTCTTGGAAGTACTTACGTGGCTGAGCAATGAAATGAAGGTTCAATTCTGCAGCAAGAATGACCGAGCTTTAGCAGAATTCAGCTCGTCCAAACCCCTCGAAGCACTTGAGGTTCACCTTCTTCTGTCTTGCCCTTTCATACCACTCTGCGGCTTCGCGTTGCTCTGCCTGTGGTACTTTGGCACTACGCCCATTCTGGCGGTATAACCTCGGCTTCCTTCTGCAGCCAGCTTGGTCTTGGATCGTATCATCGCTGAGATTAATGCGTTGTTGTTGCTTCTTCATCTGATCGATCCATTCCATGTGTGTTTCCGTCTGCCTCGGGGTTTGGATCCAGCAAATGGAACATTCATTGATAGTGCCTTCATGACAGGATTCTCAGGCCATACCGATACCAACCCCTACGGCGATCTTCGAGCTTTTCAGTGATTGGTTGCTCAACAAACAAGCTGCTTCGAATGTAGGTACTTTTTGGTCAAACCGGCTGACATCCGTATCATTTTCATCTCAGTCGCAGTCATTCTACTTTCGTATGTCTTATACATAGTCCATAGACGCATAAATGAGTGCAGGACGTCCGACCGTTTTGTACAGCTTTCGTGGCATCTTCTTGTCGCAGAAAACTCCAGAGTGTTCCTGCCACTTCATCCAACCGAGACTGATGCGATGTTTGATGTCATCATGGCAGGTAGCTTCCTTGTTGACCATCAAGCCCAGGTGCTTGAACCTTGTACAGGACATCTGCTGCTCTCCTTTAATGTAGATATCTGGTATCGATCTCTCTGGATCTGAGAAAGGACAGCAAAGATACTCTGTCTTTGGTATGCTAATCCTCAGTCCATGATCCTCCAGTATCTTACACCACTTGGTCAGTGCAGCCTACAAAGCAACGATGTCTTTGCTACCCAGGACAATGTCATCGGCGAAGAGAATGGATATTTCCAGGCCGTCAGAGATGAGTGTTAATAAATAGAGCATGATGATGTTGAAGAGCAAAGGAAAGGTGAACTCCGACTTTAACTGGAAATTCTTTAGATTCACCAGCTGTGCATCTAACTTTAGTAGTTGCCCCATCATACATGTCTTGTATCATCTTGACATATGCCTCGGGGACCTTAAGTGCTCTTAGGGCCACCCATATCAGATCACGAGGAACTCTGTCCAAGGCTTTTTCCAAATCGATGAACACAAAGTCCGTACGTGCATCACGATGCTTTTCCACCGTAACACGTATGCACTGAATAGCATCGACCGGTCCACAGTCGATGCTATTCCACCTCCACAAAGCCGCATTGATTGTCATCCAACCGCACAATTTCTTTCAATCGATTGCACACAACCCGCTCGTAAGTCTTCAATGTGTAAGATGTTAACTTGATTGCCCTATAGTTGTTGAGCTTGCGTGAGTCACCCTTGTTCTTATAAAACGGGAGAAGGAAGCTTTTTCTGAAAGCGTCAGGCATCGGTTGCCTAAAAGAGGGCAACCGATGCCTGACGCTTTTGTTGAAAAAAAAAACAGTGAGCCATCTAAGCCCGACATGATCCATCTTCAACCAAAATTCCAAAGGTATCTTGTCCGGTCCAACTGCCTTTTCGCGTTTCATCTGCATCATTGCTTTCATCACCTCCTCCACTAAAAAATCAGCGATAGCAGTGGTGTTTGGCTCCACAGCTTGAAAAGCTTCTCGCCAATATTCTTCGTTCAAAAGTTCGTCAAAGTACTCACGCATTCTGCTACAGATTGCTGTGTCTTCAAGCAGCAGCACTCCTTGTGAGTCTTCAACGTACTTTGGCGCCTGAATCTTGTAACGGACGGTTTGGTGGGCATCCGAAGATGCCCGTGGGGACGGAGCCTTAGGTAGCACATTACCGTGAAGGTCGGGCCGTGCCATCTGGCGAAGAAATAGGCCCCTCAACGAGCTAAGCAACGGCCTATGCTTGCTGTAGCTCAGTTCGGGAGATGTGGGCGGGGTTTTCGCCGCTCGTTGCCCCTGTCCTTTACGTATTACAAAAATTCATAGGCCTGGGGAAGACAACACAAGCAGGGGAGGTAAAAATGGGGAATAAAAAAAATAGTCGATAAGGATGGAATGGTTGACGGACGGATCAGACGCCCACACGGTCGCACCTGGGTCCGGGTTTAATGGGACCCTCGGCCTCTGGTTTCGTACCACCAACAGATCACTACTCATCAGGTGCTGCTTCGATTTGCTGGTGGGAGCAGCACTACCAGACCATAATATGGTTCATTACAGGTGGTTCATTACAATCTCTCGAGTGTTTCTTCTCCTTTGGGCTGCGACCTTATAAATCCTGGCATTGTCTTTACGTTTCTCTTGCAATGACGACGTCTTATCCGCCGTCAGATCTTCTAGTTCCTGATAGATTTTCGCTGCTGCAATCGCCTTTGCTTGAGCCTCCTTTCGCTTTACTTCCCTTCGGCATTTATCATATTTCTCCCGAAGTCGAACCTTCTCGGCTTCACTGCTTGTCTTCCATGTTGTCCAAGCCTTGAATGCGTTCGATTTGGCTTGCACTGCTTCTTTAGTTTCGTTATTCCGCCACCACGTCTCCTTGTTCGTGTGGAGTGGGCCTTTCGAAACTCCCCCAGTGTCTTTTCAGCCTCACCTACTAACATTTCATCCAAAGCAATCCCCATTTGTGTTGGACTTTGCTCGTCTCAGCTTCATTCTATCGAAAGTTATCGCTTATCTGAAGATTCATTTGTAGGGGAAGTAGGGATTTCGTTGGTCGGACTTTACGTATTTTCGATAACAGCCAACTGGATCCTAGGTTAGGTTAAAGGGTTACTATGATTGTCCACAGCACACATAGACCGCATCAGGGTCCGTTGTGATGCCCAACGGGATAAGAAGTCCCGACCCATTCTAAACTTCGAACCAGCCCGAGCCCACAACAAAACGTTGGAGCTGGCCAACATCGACGTCCTGCAAGTCACCCAGGTCGGCAAAGTAGTAGGTCCCAAGAGAAGCCCTCCTAATACTCTCCAGGCCCGGGCATTCACAGAGAAGGTGGAAAGTACTCTCCTCTACCTCCTCATCCCCGCAGCTTCTACATAAGTCGTTATACGGAAGCCTAAGCCTCCTGGCGTGCTCTCCAATTGGACAGTACTACTTTGCCTTAACCCCTAGCGGGGCATAGCGCGTCAACTACTCCTGCGCGCCATCGTACTCTGTTCTAGGCAATAGGGCGCAACTCCCCAAAAGACTTACCCAGTACCTGACACTCCTTTGCCACAGATCGACGCCATGTGATTCGAGGACCCCCTCTTGGTCGGACTTGGCTGGAAATGGGGTTCCATTTCATGGCATGCAAAGCAATGCAGTTATCACTCTTCCGCAATGTGTGACCTATCCACTGCCATTTTCGCCTGCGTATCAATTCGTCGATTGGCATCTGACCCGTACGCCGACTTAGCTCTTCATTTGATATTGTTTCGGGCCAGAAAATTCTTAAAATTCGACGAAGACATGAGTTGACGAAAACTTGCAGCTTTCTGGTAACTCCTACGGAAACTTTCCATGTACTGCTCCCATACAAAAGCACTGATAGTACCAGGGAGCGAAACAGGCCCAGCTTGGTCTTGATGCTGAGATAACTGCCCTGCCAGATTTTGGACAGCATGCCGAATGCGCGTTTAGCCTGGTTGATACGACGAGCGATGTCCTGCTCCGTACCACCATTTTCGGCAACAATGCTACCCAGGTAGACGAAGTTGTCCACGTTCTCCACAGGCTGCCCATTAATATTGATGGCAATAGGTGTCGGATTTCTTTTTCGCAACGGCGGGCTAAGAACCTTGGTCTTGTTGGTATTAATCTTTAGCCCAACCTTGCTTGCCTCCCTTTCGAGATCTAACGCCATTGCGGACAGCTCGATGATTTTGTGGGAGAGTAGGCATATGTCGTCAGCGTAGTCAAGATGTTGTAGATAAGATGTCAAAGTCCATTGAATTCCTCTGTCGAGTCCGGATAGGGCTGCATGCAACACGTCGCCGATCACAATGAAGAATAGGATCGGTGAGAGGATGCACCCCTGCCGAACTCCACTGCGAATCTCAAAGTCCCCCGACGCCTTACCTTTATGCAGAACGTGACATTTCGCGCCGTCATAGGTTGCCTTAATAATAGCCACAGGGATGCCTCTCCTGCGCAAGGCCGCCCATATAGAATCCCGGTTCACACTATCGAAAGCCTTTTCGAAATCGATGAAAAGCAAGTGAAGCGGAGAATCGTATTCGGCGCATTGCTCGATGATGATTCGCAAGGTGTTAATGTGATCGACACAGGAGAATCCGGATCGAAAGCCAGCCTGCTCTTCATCAATTGTGCTTTCTAAGTGGGCCTTTAGTCTTTCCAGGACGATTTTAGCTATTATCTTGGCAACGGCAGGAAGCACACAAATGCCTCTCCAATTATTACAGTCTGTGAGGCTACCCTTCTTTGGAAGTTTGATGATCAAACCTTCCGTCCACTCAGTGGGAAAGGTCTCTGTATTCCAAGCTTTATCAACAAGTGGGTGCAGCAAATCGGCAGTTACGCTTGGCGCTGCTTGATAAAGTTCGGCAGGGATGCCGTCAAATCCGGCGGCCTTTCCTCGTTTTAGTGCAATAATTGCAGTGACTATTTCCTCTTTAGTCGGGGCAGTGGACCGTATACGCACATTTTGATGGTTAGCTAAATTATCTATATGAGGGGGAACTTCACCAGAGGTTACACGGTTCAAGACCGCGGCGAAGTCTTCTTTCCATCGCCTCATTTGAGCTTCTTCCAAGATAAGTAGCTTTCCATCACTATCTTTCACCGGATGTTGGCAGGAGTTACGACCACCTGTAAACTCCTTGATTGGACAGTGCCCAGTGATGATTCCCACGACCGTACCAATGTGATGCCTTTTCAGCGACAATAGCTTAGCGGAACGATTCATATCCAACCTGGGCCATATCAGCTTTGTCTTATAACAAGTACTGCCATCTCGCGTTAGTGATACTTATCGCGGCCTGCATTATGCTATGCTTACATGCATCAAAAGGCATCTCAACATTGCAGAGAGTACGTTCGGAGTCTTCCGAGGTCCCTCTTCTAGCAAGTTCGTCAGCTCGGCAGTTGCCAACGAAACCACTGTGACCCGGAGCCGGAATCCAGCACAAGACAATATCAAAGATACCACTTATCTCTGTGAGAGATTCGCGGCACTCCAACACTATCCTTGAGGGTGAGGCTATACGTACGGATTCCAGAGCTCTAATCGCAGCTTGACTGTCTGTTAAAATAATGATGTTCCTCACAGATACGTCATGATGGTGGCGTCCCAGCCAGACCAGGACTTCCCAAATAGCTACCAATTCGGCTTGCAGAATGCTACAGTAGTCGGGTAGTCGACCCGATAGGCTTAGATTCAGACATTCAGAGTAAATGCCAGCTCCTACGCCATTGTCATTCTTAGACCCATCTGTGTAGATATGTATCGTATCTGTTGTCGGAAGAAAGTCTTCAATCCATTGTGTATGTAATGGGATGAGACTTTTGAAGGACTTATTGAACATAAGTTTTGATGAGACATGGTCCGTCCTTGCAGGGATATCACGATTATTTAAAATCGTCGAGTGACCACAGTTCAGAGCTAACCATTGTCCTGCATCGCGAAGACGGACGGCCGTGCGTGGAGCCACCTGTTCGCTAAAAATATCTAGCGGGAGCAGGTTGAGCAATATATTCATGGCGTCAGAAGGGGTCGTTCTGTGAGCCCCGCTGATTGCCAAACTAGCTGTTCTTTGAACTTTTTCCATTAATCTACGAACTGGATCCTACTACAAACATCCGACCAAATTTTCAACTCGCTAGCTTTATCCTGTCGAAAGTGATCGTAGTTCAAGTAATATTTTAATTTTTGTCATTTGTAGGGGAAGTAGGGGCTCCTGACCATTCTCATCATATTAGAAGTCAAGCAGCTTCTCATCTGAAATTTATGTACCCAAAGTCAGCTCGCTACGTCAATTGGTTCAAGAGTTATAGACAAAAAGCCTGAAAAGTAGGGTAACGTGGGGCTCTTTATAAGAAAAGTACCGTTACGAGTATTTTCAAACTCATCAATCTCATTTTTAAACGAAAGTACAAAATGACCCTTTCAAGTCATCTGCCAAAGTTACAGCTTTTCGCGTTCGTATTCACTCGGGAGTTATACATAAGTAGATACATTTAATTATTTTGAATATGTAGGGGAGGTAGGCGCTCCCTCAGCTGGATCACGCCAATTTTCAATACCAACCAACCAGATCATACTGCAAACATTTGACGAAAGTTTCATGTCTCGAGCTCTACTTTATCGAAAATTATCGCGCGAATGGACAGACAGATAGACAGACATGGCCAAATCGAATCAGGAGGTGACCCTGATCATTTATATATAGACACTGCCATACCTACGGAGCCTCCTTTCAGGTGTTACATATTTTCGTCGTGACAACAACAATATACTCTATACTTGTAAAGTCTAGGGTAAAAAAAATGTGACACACAAAAAAGAGGGTGTCAAAAAATTGGGTCAAAGTCGATGGCCCAAAATTGGACCAAAAGTGACAATTAAAGTGCAGTCAAAACCGCCCAGCCTGAAGAACTGGGCCCAAATTTTGATTTGATTTGGAGACGACTGTAAAATCGTATGTCAAAATCAAAGTTCAAAAGCGGCCAAAATTCAGTCAAAATTGAAACAAGTGAAAAAAAAAATCGGCCAAAATCGAGGAGCGCTTGCTCCTTTTCATTTTATTGATTTTTTTTTTACTTACGCATAAGCTTTCAAATCCCCACGCCTGTAAGTTTGCCTCTTTTTGAGTTTGCCCCTTTATTGGAGGGGGGGCTTCCGCCTTGGTTTTTTGCTGTTGAGACATTTTTGAGCCAACAAGCGCTTGCTCTTCTTTGTTTTTTTATACCCTAGACTTTTAGTATAGGGTATATTGTTTTTGTCACGACGGAAATATGTAACACCTTAAAGGAGGCTCCGGAGGTATAGCAATGTATATATATAAATGATCAGGGTCATCTCCTGATTCGATTAAGCCATGTCTGTCTGTCTGTCTGTCCGTCTGTCTGTCCGTTCGCACGATAACTTTCGATAGAATGAAGCTAGAGCCTTGAAATTTTGACTAGATGTTGGAAGTATGATCTAGTTGGTTGGTATTGAAAATGGGCATGATCAGGCCAAGAGAACGCCTACCTCCCCTACATATGTAAAATAATTAAATGTATTTATAACTTCCGATCAAATAAACATGAAAACCTCTAGCTTTGGTAGATTGCTCGTAATGGTAATCTGATACTCCCCTGGAAAAATAAAATCGATCAGTTGAAAACTAGCGGTAATTTTCTTACAAAGAGCCCCGTACTACCCTACTTTTCAGGTTTTTTGTCCATAACTCTTGAACCAATTGACGTAGACATCTGATTTTTGGCATGTGACCCTGGGGTGAGAAGTTGCTAAGGTTTTGGGAAGTTGGGCATAATCAGATCAAAGGAACGCCTACCTCCCCTACAAAATTAAAAAAATTAAATATTATTTTAATTACGATAACTTTCGATAGAATGACACTAGCAAGTTGAAAATTTGGCAGAATGTTGGCAGTAAGGTCTTATTAGTTAGCACTGATGGGCAAGATCCGACCCAAGGAACCCCTACCTCCCCTTCAAATGAAACTTCGAATAAGCGATTACTTTTGATACAATGAAGCCAGCAGCTTGAAATTTTAGTCAAATGTTTGAAGTGAGATTGAGTTAGTTGGCATTAAAGACGGGTTAGATCCGACCTAAGGAACCCCTACCTCCCCTAGAGATGACACTTAAAACAAGCGATAGCTTACGACAAAATAAAGCTAGCGACTTGAAATTTTGCCCAAATGTTTGTAGTAGGATCCAGTCGGCTAATATTGAAAATGCGTAAAATCCGACCAACGAAACCCCTACTTCCCCTACAAACGAAACTTCAAATAAGCGATAACTTTCGATGGAATGAAGCTAGCGACTTGAAAAATTCAACAAATATTTGTAGAATGGGTTAGTTAATTGATTTTGAGAATGGTCAAGATCCCACTGAATGAGTGCCAAACTCCCCTATAAACTGGCTATATAGGAAACTCACTTTTAATGCATGGTCGTTGCCAATTATTACTTTTGGTGTCACCACTAGGTCTGTACAAGTCTAAGGTGTATACGCTCCGGACTCTGGTTTTTATTTGCGCATGAGTTTTTGGCATTTGTTAGCTTCTGAATCCCTTTGCCTGTATTTTTGTCTCTTTCTGAATTTCCCCCCTTTGTGGGGAGGGGTAGTTGTTCACATTTTTGAACCCCCTCTTCTCCCTCAGCCCTTTTTCCACCAACCATTACAATTTGATCGACCACCAGCAAAATGACCCCGCCGGCGCCGCTGGCTGCTGCTGCGTCAGCGACGATTCACCTCATGCGCTAATCGACATCGACCGCACCGAAAAGAATCGGCGCACAATTTGTGCGATAAATAAAATAAATATTTAATCTACCAAATTCGAACACGCAACAAAAGAAATATGAAAACAGAAAAGACAAAAATTGAATTTCATATTCACTGAGGGAGGAAATGGAACATGAGTTGAATTAATAAACGAAAGAAAATTTTTTTTCAACATGTTCTTTGTCTTTTTGTGTGTTTCTGGTTTCCTCCATTGTTTAGCGTCGTCGTCATCCCCCCCCCTCCGCCGCCCCTCCTCGCAGTGTGTTTGATTATTTTTTCCTCCGTTTTGGCATCATTTAAAAGAACATACATACGTCAAGCGCTCAAGAAAAGCCTGCGCTCGCGTGATCCAAGCAAAAATCCTCCTCCAATTAAGGGTCTTTTTATAACCGAGCGGTGCTTTACGAATGTATGAAACCGCTCCTTATAAAAAGGGCCTTAACAGTGGAACATATAGTACAGACAGCAACTCGCCGAAGATCGCGCGAGGTTCAGCTCAGATATTTGATGGTTAGTGCCAAACAGATTATTTGTATTTATCTTTATCTTTATTCCTCCATGGTTAGTGCGGTGAGACCCGGCGGAACATCGGGGGGCGGAAAATCGGGGGGCCGAATATCGGGGGGGGACGTTCATGTACTACTTGTGTATCTACCGGAGTACGTACTGGATGTAATTGTAAAAAATTTATGTAAAAAAAAAGTTCATGTAGGTTAAAGATTGGTACGCGCGCGGTATGGTCGCGTATCGATAGCTCATTTAAATATTTACGTACGTAGACCTGTTGTGCTTCTGTGATTTTTTAGATAGCTACACCGTACAGTACGAACGGAAAGTTTAGATAAAAATATCTGTCCAATTGCTTTTTGGTGGGCTAACGGATTTATAGCCTTTAGATGCGATCAATCTGATGTAGAGCGCGTATTGTCGTCAGACCATGAATGAGAGCCACCTCTTGGACAAAACATTTTCAAGCTCTCCGAAGTGAGACTCTCAGAATTCAAGAATCTAGTGGTCCAGTTCCAGAGGGAGTGGGAAGGGAGAAGGTGCTATTCTGCACCGAAAAAACGTCCCAAAACTCTATCAAAATTGTAACCCCAACCGCATAGCCCAAAATTGCCAAAAAGTCAGCCCAACGTGCCACCGTTGAGCCGAATGACAGCCACCTCTAGGACACAACACTTTCAAGCTCTCCGAAGTGAGACTTTCAGAATCCAAAAATCTAGTGGTCCAATTCCACAGAGAGGGGAGGGGAAAAGGGAGAAGGTACTGTTCAGCCAAAAAACGTCCCAAAACTCAATCAAAATTGTAACACAACCGCATAGCCCAAAATTGCTAAAAAGTGTAACGGACGGTTTGGTGGGCATCCGAAGATGCCTGTGGGGACGGAGCCTAAGGTAGCTTAATTGACCGTGAAGGTCGGGCTGTGCCATCTGGCGAAGAAAAAGGCTCCTCAACGAGCTAAGCAGCGGCCTATGCTTGCTGTAGCTCAGTTCGGGGGACGTGGGCGGGGTTTTCGCCGCTCGTTGCCCCTGTCCTTTACGTATTAACAAAAATATGCCTGGGGAAGACAACACAAACAAGGGAGGTCAAAATGGGGAATAAAAGAAATGAGGCGATAAGGATGGAATGGTTGGCAGATGGCTCGCTTGACCTCGCGCTCGTATTGGGGTCCAGGTGTAATGGGACCCTTGGCCTCTGGTTTCGTACCACCGACAGATCCTTACTCAACAGGTGCTGCTTCGATCTGCCGGTGGGAGCAGCACAACCAGACCAGAATATGGTTCATTACAAAAGTCAAAATCGCAGACTGCTGTACAGTGCCAAAATTTGGCTCCCGAAAAAAAAATGCCCGAGCGAATTTAAAATTCAGGCACGATCATTCCTTTAGCCTCGCAGATCGTAGGCCTAGTGAGAGTAAGTAAAACCTCTTTGCATTCTAACGTCCTTTGAGAGTTCAGAGCTTTTTATAGGGGTGTGAGTCCTGGGTGGTCAATGGCCGGGTTTGCGGTATCAACAGTTCATCGGGTAAGTTGATTTTTGACAAACTATCGGATCGTCCTCGGGCAGCGATTCTAATTGACAATTGTTATTTTCAAGGATTTAGTTGCGGTTCTAGTGGACATTTCCATGGGAGTCAGAAAGCGGTGATAGCATCTGCTTATTTTCCCTCAGACGATGATGTGATCCCCGTAACCGAGGTTAGGAAACTTGTGAACTTCTGCAGGAAATCGAATCGACAATTCATCATTGGTTGTGACGCCAACGCACACCATAGTATCTGGGGGAGCAGTGACGTTAACAGCAGAGGTAAGCTCTTACTTGAGTTTTCTATGTATAAACAAGTGTTCGTCCTCAACAAGGGGTGCAAGCCCACTTTTGTCACTGGATCTACGGGAGAGGTTCTTGATCTCACTCTTGCCAGCAGCGTTTTATCGGAGGCAGTTACGGACTGGAACGTATCAGACGAAGTGTCTAATTCCGACCATTTGCACATTCGTTTTGATATTCCTGGTGGTTCTGATCTCCGCGCTGCATCCTTTTGTCTTAAGAAGACGAATTGGAAACTTTTTCGACAACTTAAAATAGTATATTCCAAAGAGGATGAACGGTACTGGTGAGTTGGATTTAGCTGCAGAATAGCTGAGCGATGTTCTTTTAACCTGCTACGAAGACAGTACTGTTGCAAGTGGCTTTAGTACGGCGCGTAAGGCTCCTTGGGTGGAACGAAGAACTGGTGCGCAAGAGAGCCCAGGTGAGGAGGAATTTCAATAGGGCTAAACGTTATAATGAATGGAGCGAATATAGAGACTCGCTCACGGAATATAATCTTCTTATCAGACACTCCAAACGGAAGAGCTGGAAGAGACATTTTGAGAGTATTCAGTCGCTACCTGAAGCGGCACGCATCCACAAAGCCCTGTCTAAGGAGCACACTAATGGTATCGGATCGCCCTAAGAAACAAGACGGATCTTTCACGGAGGGCCCAGAGGAAACTCTTGAGCTCCTCCTAAACACCCACTTTCCTGGTTCTGTCCAAGCTGAACCCGGCTTATTCGTTGCATCGGCAGACCATCGGATACCTATCAGCCGATTAAACAGCCTCTCAGAGGTCATTTTCGATAAAGAAAAGGTCAAATGGGCCGTGGAGTCCTTTGAACGCGTTAAGGCACCTGCGGTGCCGACGGTATTTTTCCTGCTTGCAATACTCCCTTGATTTTATTATCGCCCCCTTGACTGTTATTTTTAGGGGCAGTTACCCCTTGAGTTATATTCCACGTTTATGGAGGGCGGTGAACGTCGTATTCATTCCGAAAAATGGTAACAAGCCGGAGGAGCTACCGAAATCTTACAGACCGATTCTTTTGAAATCTATGGAGAGGCTACTGGATCTGCACATCAGACAGCAAATGGATTGCACGTCTCCCTTGCATCGTACTCAATTCGCCTACGTCAAAGGTAAGTCGACCGTGGTTGCCTTACACAATCTCGTTGGATCGATTGAAAAAAAAAAACCCTTATGGATAAGGAAATTGCTCTCTTCGCCTTCATTGACATCGAGGGAGCTTTTGACAATACTCGCTATAGCTGTATATCTGGAGCACTTGAGCTCAGAGATATACCTACTGCCATAATCATGTGGATCGACGCAGTGCTTCGTGGGCGAGAAATTCACTCAACTTTGGGCGGAACCCAAACTAGTGCTTATGCTGTTAAGGGTAGCCCGCAGGGTGGGGTCCTGTCCCCACTTCTCTGGTCACTTGTCATAGATGAGTTACTAGCTAGGTTGTGCGATTATGGTTATGATGCAACCGGTTATGCCGATGATATAACTATCATAATCAGAGGTAAGTTTGAATCGACCGTCACTGAGGTGATGAAAGCGACACTCGATCTAGTACTTCGCTGGTGCACTGAAGTTGGCCTGAGCATCAACCATAGGAGAAGCAATCCACGTATACTCAACACTAAACTATTTAAAGCAATTCCAGTCGTAAAAAGTAAACAGAGAGACACACACCCTTGTAATGAACCACCTGCAATGGACCATATGGTAGTGCTGCTTCCACCGGCAGATCTATGGCAGCACCTGTTGAGTAAGGATCTGTCGGTGGTACGAAACCAGAGGCCGAGGGTCCCATTACACCTGGACCCCAATACGAGCGCGAGGGCAAGCGAGCCATCTGCCAACCATTCCTCCTCCTTATCGCCTCATTTTTTTATTCCCCATTTTTACCTCCCTTGCTTGTGTTGTCTTCCCCAGGCCTATGAATTTTTGTTAATATGTAAAAGACAGGGGCAACGAGTGGCGAAAACCCCGCCCACGTCTCCCGAACTGAGCATAGGCCGCTGCTTAGCTCGTTGAGGAGCCTTTTTCTTCGCCAGATGGCACAGCCCGACCTTCACGGTCAATTAAGCTACCTTAGGCTCCGTCCCCACGGGCATCTTCGGATGCCCACCAAACCGTCCGTTACACCCTCCACTGCGCAACACCAGCGCAGTCTATATAAAAGCACAGGAAACACTTGAGATGTCATCCCCTCTCCTACTTCTCCTATTGCAACAATAACATTCCCGTCTGGCTCTCTGCCGCGGAACTCCCGCCCGGTTCATATAGAAGCACAAGAGATGTCAAATTTCCATCCCCCTTCCTACTTCCTCACTTGTGCCGAATTACTTCGTTTCTCTCGCTCTTTTTCATTTCCTCTGATTCTCTCAGTTCAAAGGCATCAACCCTCAAAAAACCCTCTTAGTTCCCTTTACTCGAAGAAAAAATCTAAGCTTTAACCCTGTCAGCCTTGGCGGGACGGTACTTCAGTTCTTCACTGAAGTCAAATGCTGTAGCATTTTGTTGGACTGGCGCGGCTTAATTGGAGCAATCACGTCGAGGCTGTTATCAGTAAGGCCACTCGAATCATGTGGGGTTGCAGGTCTCTGTTTGGCAAAACTTGGGGACTCACCCCGAAAATGATCGAGTGGCTATATTTGATGGTCGTACGTCCAGTTGTGACTTATGCGGCGCTAGTTTGGTGGCCCAAAATGAATCAGCGTTGCACCATTCAGCTTTGTAGTAAGTTACAGCGTCTTGCATGCCTCGGTATGGCAGGATCCATCCGTACTTGTCCGACATCGGCTATTGACGCGATTGTTGGACTTACTCCGCTGTATATTTTCATACAAGAGTCTGCGCTCTTCGAATGCGTCTAACATACGATGGCTATGTGTCCAATGAGGGACACATGAGCATTCTGGAGCGAATCCCTGGTATGCAGATCTGCTGGACTTCTCATTATATGACTCCGGAAATATGTTTTGGTAGAAAATTCTCGGTCTCCAGCCCCACTCGCTGTAAATGGGACAGTGGCATTCTTGGCTCTGTCTCCCGGTATACCATTTCGTTTACCGACGGATCTAAAATGGAGCCGGGAGTTGGTGCTGGAGTCTATGGACCGGACACCAGAATCTCCATTGCTATGGGCGTCTGGCCTAGCGTTTTTCAAGCTGAAATCAATGCCATTGGGGCCTGCGCCAGAGACATTCTGAACAAAAAACACAAAGGCGCTAACATCGCTATCTGCACTGATAGTCAGGCAGCCATTAAGGCTCTTTCTTCACATAGTTTCTCATCGAAATTAGTGAAAGAGTTTTTTTATACCCTTCAGTGTCTCACAAACACCAATCGGGTTACTTTATGTTGGGTACCTGGCCATCAGGGCATCCCTGGTAACGAAGCTGCCGATGAACTTGTTAGACAAGGCTCTTCGGATAAATTTTTCGGGCCTGATCCTTACTGTGGTCTGAGTTATGGGCAAAAACAAGATCATTAGTGAGGGAGTGGGGTGCCAATGAAAGACTGCGTCATTGGGATTGCCTTCCAGGACTGTGGCAGTCCGAAGATCTTATAAAACCCTACGGTTTTAAAGAAACCAGCCGCCTGGATAGAGCGGACCTGAGACTAATTGTGGGTTACCTCACGGGGCACCACTGGGTGAGATATCACCTCAACAAAATGGGTCTATCCACTGATACGGAGTGCAGGGTTTGCCTGGAGAACACAGAGTCCACTAAACATCTTCTCTGGGAATGTCCGGCCGTTGCCCGTTTCAGGTTCTTGTTTCTTGGAGACTCCATCGTGAGCTCAGCGGTCGTAAGGAGTCTTCATTAGACTGGTTGAGGGTCTTTTGGATTAATTAAGGCTATGGCACTATAGATCTTATGGTCGCAGTGCCCACCCTTGGGTATCTTAGCCTGTCCTTGTTATTATTATTATTATTACAGGGGTGTGATGGCATCCACCTCCCTGTGATGGCTCTTCTTGATTTCTGGACTACGCCGAGCAGGTTCTTCGTTAATTCCAAATGGATTGAAACGATGTCGAGCTCTAATCCTTTCTCTCTCGTTCCTGCTTCTTCGTTTCGACGCATTCAAAACTCACGAGACCTTATAGTCTTTAGACCGTACCAGGTCCATTGACGACAAAACCAGTTTACAGTCAAGAGTGACTAAGGGGCATGCCCAAACGGTGGCCTCTGCTCCACTCAATGCGTACAAGGAAGTCTAGTCGCGATCCAGACAACGACGACACGATAACCTCGTCCAGACTTGCAGGGATTCGCCTAGTCAGCGATCGATCTATCTATTTATTCTATCTGGCACGCGCGCCTGCTGTCGTACCCCTATAGTGTGCAACCAACACACAAGAGGTCGCGTCTCGTTAATTGCTCTTTTATAGGCTCATTAGGGTTTGCGATCACACAACCTAACGCCAAAGTACGGGGAAACCTCACACGCATGCATCGTGTGTCCACCCACTCTCAAGTCCATTGCGTGCGTGCCTTTGCATCCGCGCTTGTCGGCAAGTATCTTTTTATTTTTAAATTTTTTTTATTGTCCATTTCTCGGCATTCATTCATATATCGTATCTTGTGAATGCGCAAATCGTGTGTTCGTCCATTCACAGATGTGTAGTCATCGTGCGAGCGGGGGCTCTACCTCTCTACACCATTCAGTGTGTAATTTGCTCCATTATATAGATAGGATAGATACTTTTGTCACGGTGGAGCGCGGGGGGGGGGGCAGGGTGTGCGGAAAAAAAAAAGACACAACTCCACTGCCTCATAGTCGCGTATGCCTCATTGACACATTCCGACACAATGACCAGTAGCCAGTAGCGAGTATATAGTGCTGTGGGCATGTCACGTACATCAATTTAACTTCCCTACGTAATCAGATTGTTAACAAGCAGCCATAAACACACAAAACAGCAGCACCAGAAGTAGCGGCGCAATGGCTCGACCACACAGCCGAGGTCCAACCATATGTGTTGTACCCCACATCCATATTGTACGCGAGAAGCCAGAACACCACAGAGGACCGTCTTCGCGCACCTCTGCTATGGCTATTGCACCTGTTCGTCTTTGGCCCGTAAGGTATCTGTGCTATGTAACTTTTACCGCGAGGGGCCAAGCCAGTAGCCGGCCATGGGCCAGCCTCGTAGTTGCAGGCCACAAAAAAATCCATCGCACTAACCAGCAGCGGCAGCAGTCGAGCCGACCGCGTGGTGCGGTGTTTACTCATTCAATAAACGACACACGATACCGGGAGGGGGGGTTGCCTCTACTTGCACAATGCATTCGCAGTGCGTTCTGCGCTCTGTGTATCTTTAGTTACTTACATTGCGAAGACGACGACGATACAACGCATAGATTGAGTGATATCTGAATGGACGCGAAACGACTTCATTAGAGATAAGAAGACACCGGGCAGACAACAGGTCCTCTCGGATTGAAGCTTGCTGCTTGCTATCATCGTCCAGATTCACCGGGAATCGTGACCACCGAGTTCAGCTCTGTGGAATATGCTATAAAATCGTGTTGCGAGTTGAGACTTTGAAAATTTTGGCATCTTCCAAATCCTTGAAATACGGAGTCCTAAATTGTCCGGAATATCATCTTTGAAATTGCCTTTTTTTTAGACGGCGCCCAATGTGGGACATCTACGAAATGAGTTTAAAAACACTCTGTCTGGCCCTCATAATCACCTGAGGAGAGGCGTCCTAAATAGTCCGGAATATCATTTTTGGAACTGCTTCATTAAGATCGTTTTTTTTTCTCGACGGCGCCCAATGTGGGACATCTACGAAATGAGTTTAAAAACACTCTGCCTGGGCTACATAATCACTTGAGTAGAGGCGCCCTGAATTGTCCGGAATATCATTTTTGAAACCGCTCCATTAGGCTCGCTTTTTTTGCGGCGCCCAATGTGGGACATCTATGTATGGGCTACATACTCCCCTGAGGAGAAGACTCCCAAATTGTCCCGAACATCGTCTATGAGACTTTGAGAATTTCAGAAGGTTGTTAACCGTTTTAGAGCGTTTTTGACGGGTTTCGATCATTTTAGACAGGTTTAGAGCGTTTTAGACGGCTTTAGAGCATTTTAGACGGTTTCAGAGTGTTTAAGAGCGTTGTAAAGACTCTGCTCTATCCCTGTTCAGGACTAAAATCTGCCTGAAACTTGCTTGCGGACAGAGTTAGATTTTGACTGAACCTGTACAGAACAGAGTCAACGTCTTTCTCTAAAAAAAAACTGCGGGGCGAGTTGAGATTTTGAGGATTTTGGCATCTACTCTATCCTTGAAATATGGAGGTCTAAATTGTCCGGAATATCATCTTTCGGACCCCCTTTTTGTTAGACGGCACCCAATGTGGGACATCTTCGAAATGAGCTTAAAAACACTCTGCCTGGGCTACATAATCACCTGAGGAGAGGCGTCCTAAATTGTCCTGAACATCGTCTATGAGACTTTGAGAATTTCTGAAGGTTGTTGACCGTTTTAGAGCATTTTTGACGGTTTTCGATCATTTTAGACAGGTTAAGAGCGTTTTAGACGGTTTTAGAGCATTTTAGACGGTTTTAGAGTGTTCTTAGAGCATTGTAATGACTCTGCTCTATCCCTACTCAGGACTAAAAATCTGCCTGAAACTTGTTTTGCGAACAGAGTTGGGTTTTGACTGAACCTATACAGAACAGAGTCAACGTCTTTCTCTAAAAAAAAAACTGCGGGGCGAGTTGAGATTTTGAGGATTTTGGCATCTACCATATCCTTAAAATATGGAGTCCTAAATTTTGTCTGGAATTATCATCTTGGGAACAGCTTCTTTAAGCTCGTTTTCTTTTTGACGGCGCCCAGTGTGGGACATCTACGATATGAGTTTAAGAACACTCTGCCTGGGCTCCCCTAAGGAGGAGAGTCCCAAATTGTTCGGAATATCATCTTTGGAGCCGCTTCGCTAAACTAGTTTTTTTTTTTATTTTGACGGCGCCTAATGTGGGACATCTATGAAGTGAGTTTAAAAACACCCTGCCCGGACTACATACTTCCCTGAGGAGAGGAGTCCTAAATTGTCCCGAACATCAAGTATGGGACTTTGAAAATTTTAAAAGGTTTTTGACCGTTTTTGATCAATTTTGACATTTTTATAGAGTTTTAAATGAACATTTTTGACAGGTTTAGAGTATTTTAGACGGTTTTGGAGCATTCTGAACGGTTTCACAGTATTTTGGACGGTTTTAGAGCATTTACGAGGGTTTCAGAGTAGTTTAAAGCATTTTAGACGATTTTAGAGTGTTTTAGACGGTTTCAGAGCATTTTAGATGGGTTTAGAGCATTTTAGACGCTTTTAGAGCATTTCAGAGGGTTTAAGAGCATTTTAAAGGGTTTCAGAGTAGCTTAAAGCATTTCAGAGGGTTTTAGAGCATTTCAGACAGTTTTAGAGTGTTTCAGACGGTTTTAGAGCATCTTAGACGCTTTTAGAGCATTTTAGAGAGTTTTAGATAATTTTAGAGGGTTTCAGAGTAGTTTAAAGCGTTTTAGACGGTTTTAGAGTATTTTAGACGTTTTCAGAGCATTTTAGACGGTTTAAGAGCATTTTCGACGCTTTTAGAGCATTTCAGAGTAGTTAAAAGCATTTTAGACGGTTTTAGAGTGTTTTAGACGGTTTCAGATCATTTTAGACGTTTTCAGAGCATTTCAGACAGTTTTAGAGTGTTTCAGACGGTTTTAGAGCATTTTAGACGCTTTTAGAGCATTTTAGAGGGTTTTAGATAATTTTAGAGGGTTTCAGAGTAGTTTAAAGCATTTTAGATGGGTTTAGAGCATTTCAGACAATTTTAGAGTGTATTAGATGGTTTTAGAGCATTTTAAACGGTTTTAGAACATTTTAGACGGTTTCAGAACGTTGTAAAGACTCTGCTCGATGCCTGTTCAGGACTAAAAATCTGCCTGAAACTTGTTTGCGAACAGAGTCAAATTTTGACTGAACTTAAAAACAAAACAGAGTCATCGTTTTTGAATCCCTATACTTCCTCATCTCAGATCAGTTAGATTCAGGTTTCCAGGAGGAACTCTGGGGCGGAGAATCTCTGTACTTTTGGATTCGAAATCTCTTTCGGGCCTAGAGTCGGTTCGTATCCGATCGAAGTCTGATACTGGCGGTGCATTTGTCGGCTGCTCTTGTTTTCTGATTGAAAAATAATGAAGCAGTCGAAAGGTCGTCGACTGCGTGTCCCCCATTATGGAAAGTCCCCTTCCCCAGTCCGTACAATGCTACGTGAAAACGTGCCACATTTCACTGACCCAATCTCAATGTGTCATGTGTGTGGATTTTTGCGGCGAAAAATTATGTTTGGTGATTTTTGTTTTTTGTTTATTTTGTGCCAACTTTGCTGTTTTCGTGATCGCAGTCTCACCTAGAGTTGAGTGTAGACGACGGAGCTAAGAGTGTACTCACTGGCATAAAGCAAACGACGCTCTATTACACTAAACATTTGAGCCATTGCGCCCGCGATAATAATGATTCATAGGAATCGGCGCGCATACGATGACCAATTCCACTGACTCAACAATGTTTGGGTGGCGTGCGGAAAATAGGGTCGATCGCTGGTGCGCGGTGTCCATTTTTCTATGACCCAGAATGGAAATTCCCCCCCGCGCAGGGTTCGGTAAGGGTCGGACTTTCAAAATACAAAATTACGCCCGAAGGAGTCAGATCTCGACTTGGATCAAATAGGCTCGCTCTTGATTGGGGGAGGGGGTCGTGCCAAATGAGGTCCGCGTGCAGTCCAAGGTACGATTTCGAGGACCCCAAATCAAATTCCGAAGATGCAAGGTTCGTTGTGGTCATCTGAGAACACCAAATCAGGTCAAAGGAGTTGAGGCTCTGTTCTCCGCGAAGTGCGCGAGAAATTCGAGTTCAAGGTACGATTTCGAGGACCCCAAATCAGATTCCGGGGATGCAAGAGGTTCGTTGTGGTCATCTGAGAACACCAAATCAGGACAAAGGAGTCGAGGCTCTGTTGTCCGCGAGGTCCGCGAGAAGTCCCAATTCAAGGTACGATTTCGAGGACCCCAAATCAGATTCCGAGGATGCAAGGTTCGTTTTGGCCAGACTGAGAACACCAAATCAGGTCAAAGGAGTCGAGGCTCTGTTCTCCGCGAGGTGCGCGAGAAATCTCAGGTTCCTTGACGAAGTGGACCCGGAATTTAAGGATCTACGGCGTCCGATCTTTGTCCCCTTTTCTCGCCCTCCCTGACAGGGAACTCTGAAATTTTATTCAATTTTCCCTGCATCTGTTAACTGCTTCTATCTGTGTATCTTCAGGTTACAATGAAAATTGTTCATTTTGCATATTCTGTCTCGTCTCATTAGTGCAGTGTGGTGCGCGACCTAACAGACCACCCAAACGATCTCATCGCCTCTTTTCTCTTCCCACCGCCCGCCTGCATATATAGCGCAGGTACCTTTCCTGGTATCTTCATTTTTCAGATATGTATTTTGATCAATCGCCAATTTTTCTCGTTAGAGACCAGAGTGTGGATGGATGGATTTCCAAGCCGAAAGGCGAAAAACAATGGAAGGCCTCGCGATCACAGCTCAGAGCTCACACAAGCGATCATCGTTGGTTGTGTCTTGTCTCGTGTCGTTTGCAAGATGATAGGTTCAGCGCGGACTTTTGATTGGCCCAGGGCTCTCAACTTTATATAATAAAGGGGGATGATGAGCGCGCGCTTTGGATTCGGATCACACACCGGAACGACGGACGACCGATAGACGGACAGACGGAAGATGCACAGATACAAAAAGCACTCGCTTTTGTTGACAATCTTTTTTTTTTCTTCGGGCGAGCCGAAAAGTGGGGCGCGATGATGGGTCTCTGAAGGCGTAGTCTGTGCTGTGTGTCGTTAAAGATATTCGTCCAAGATTCAGGCAGGTAGTCAAACACACCAGTCACAGACGCCAGCAGCGCAGTGCAATCGTCAGAAGCTAGATGCGGAGAGACACACACGAGAGACTCGACGCGCAGCTCATGTATCAGATCGTTTAGCTAATCAGATGACTCGCCGCGCACGTATCGGCATGGACCATACACTATCAAAGATACACGGCCAAAGATATATCGCTCGCGCTTCCGATCTATCTATGGATCTTTATATACATTTACGAGTATGTATAGTGTTAGAGGCCCATTGGGCAGTGGACTTTTGAGCCTCACAAATGATTGGATGGTGGCGCTGCCTTATGGCCCCCGGTTAATTGGAGGTGATAACAAGCGCGCCGATCAATCGATTGATCGCGCGTCATATTTGATGATCGCCGTATGATCGACCAACGGACAGAGTGCGCGGGGGAATCTGACACGAACCGTGTACCGTGTATTGGGTGCATCGGCAAATGATGGGTCACGCGTGCCATCTGTCACACTGTATGGAAGGGTGATTAATGATCTGTTCCGTGATGGAGATCGCGTGTAGTCGCGGCGATCGGAAGGATTTCGGTGTGTTGAGGGGCGAACTTTAGGTCTCTATTGAAAATGTCGATTAGTAGGCTAAGGTCACGAGAATCAGGAAGAATCTCCATCGTAGCTCTGATACTTTGGATCAAAGATCATTTGACCTCTCTGGTCTTTCGATGAAAGGTCATTAGCAGTCCCTTCCTAAACTATTCCGTACGGGGACTTGCCATCCTAATAGTTAACCTGAAGGGAGACTTTTCAAAATCAACCCCTAATCAATTACCACCAAGACTTTTCGAGTGACTCCCCACCCTTCTGAGTATCACTCTCACACGATACGACATTTACAGGGCGTTTAACACGCTCAGGTACCCCCGTGTATCCGACAAGATTGATTGGTTGAATTCGATCCAAAACCGCTCGTTTGATAGGGCACCCCGAGGGGTGGGGGATTAGAATCGCTGGAGGAAATCCCACGGAAGCATGTCAACACATCAGCACACCGCAACCCATGATGCGCTCGCTTGATCACGTGTGCCCACCACACACATATCTCACCGAAAATTGGGTGGGCGGGTCTAGCTAGCGCGCAAATATTTTCGGTGGGGCCTGCCGGCTGCTGTTTGTCACTCTTGGATAGTAGATACAGCTTAGATGGCAGCATCACATTGTAGTGTCCGCATCGCATCGCTCAGCGCAGCTCTCGACGATTGTCCCCCCAAAAGAACACTTGAAAATAGCCGTCGCTATACAACACAGTTCGGCTAACAATGCGCGCATCGCGCTGCCAACTATCTTCAACATGTATCGTGGATTTGTGTCTCTTTGTCTAAAGATTCTTGTTGCATATACATTCTTGTCTATTCTGAATTTACGAGGCAGTCGTTGATTAAATTACTCTGCAATTTGGCTTACAGTTACCTGTATCCCACGTTGGGCGCCACTTTGATATTCTTAGCTCGGAGAAGGGTGTCTATGATCCATGGACAGTAGAAGCATCGGAAAGGGAAGGTGCGCGCATAGCGCGCAGTCAGCCATTGGCGAAGGGTTTGAACCACCACAGGATCGTCTCCAAAATAATGTCTACCCTTTTCACTGGCTCAATGCGCGCTACGCGCTCACCTCGCCTGTTCTGTACTTCGGTAGTGCTCCAAGGAGCCACTGGAGGGGCGTTTAAACCACAAACGGATCAACTCCAAAATAATTTCGACCTTTTCACTGGCTCACCTCGCCTATTCTCTGCCTCTGCAGCGCTCCTAGGAGCTTGAGGGCTTTGAAGGAAGCGCAACTCGCCTTTTCTGCAGCACTCCTTGGAGCGCTGCATCATCAGTAAGGACCCTTGAGGTGTGTCTGAGCCTCACAGCCACGAAGGGGCTTCGAAGCAAGAGGCAGTGCTCCTTGGAGCGCAGTAGAAACACAGGAAAGGCGAGGTGCGCACAATGCGCGCGGTGAGTCACTGGAGGAGCATTGAAACCACAAAAGGATAATTTTCAAAATTATTTCGACCCTTTTCACTGGCTCGACGGGCGCTACGCGCGGACCTCGTCTTTTCCGTGCTTCCGCACATCAGTAAAGACCCTTGAGGTGTGTCCGAACCCTACAGCCATGAACCGGATTCGAAGGAGGAGGCAGCGCTCCTTGGAGCGCTGCAGAAGCACAGGAAAAGCGAGCCATTGGAGAAGGGTTAGAACAACAAAATGATCATCTCCAAAATAATTCGAACCCTTTTCACTGGCTCACCGCGCACTACGCGCGCACCTTGGCTTTTCTATTATTCAGCAGCGCTCCAAGGAGGGCTGCATTATCAGTAAACAGCCCTGATGTGTGTCCGAACCTCACACCCACTGAGGGGCTTTGAAGGAAGAGGCAGCGCTCCTTGGAACGCTGCAGAAGTACAGAAAAGGCGAGGTGCGCGCGTAGCGCGCGGTGAGGCAGTGAAAACTGTCGAAATTATTTTGGAAATGATCCTTTTCTGGTTTAAACGCCCCTTCAAGGAGCGCTGCAGGAAAGGCGAGGTTCGCGCATAGAGCGCGGTGAGCCAATGGAGGGGCGTTGAAACCACAAAAGAATCATTTCCAAAATAATTTCGACACTTCTGCAGCGATCCTTGGATCATCAGTAAAGACCCTTGATTTGTGTCCGAACCTCACAGCCACGAAGGGGCTTTGAAGGAAGAGGCAGCTCTAATTCGAGCGCTGCAGAAGTACCGGAAAAGCGAAGTGCGCGCGTAGCGCGCGGTGAGCCCGTGGAAAGTGTCAAAATTTTTTTTAGAGATGGTCCTTATGTGGTTTTAACCCCTCTCCAGTGGCTCACCGTGCGCACTTCGTCCCTCTAGTACTTGGGCAAGCCCAAGGGCTTTTGTGGATGATTCAGCGCTCCTCATGGATTTTGATCATTTTTGACGATTTCTAATGAATTTTTTGAATTTTGGACAATTTTGGACGATTTTCGAGGATTTTGTCCTACTTGTGATATTTTTGGCGGCTTTTTGACGACTATTGTTGAGCTTCTCGGAGCTCAACTTAGGGACCTGAGCAGTATTCACATTTTTCACATTTCCTTTTTAAATAACTCAAACTCATTTCAGGAGGTCAAGGCAGGGCACCTTTCAATCATTGTCTTGGAAAAAGTTTCAATTTATCCCACGTTGGGCGCCACAGCGCTCGCTGTGCTGGCCGAGGGAAAGTTCTTTCATAAGTTTTTTTTTTAATGGTCTCCCGCCCTCCTTCGAACTGAGAACTCTTTTCTGAGCTGAGAATTCGAATCTAGCGGTTCTGGAAATTTATGCTTCTCAGCTCGGAAAAGAGTTCTCAGTTCGAGGGAGGGCGGGAAGCCGTTAAAAAAAAAACAAGCTCATAAAAGGAATTCCCCGCGGCCAGGATAGCGACCACTCCTCTGTAGGATCAGGTCCCACGCACAGTTTTTCCTATGTAGTTGAAGTCAAATTCTCTGGAAAAGGATGTTTTCCTCGCTTGCCCCACATTGGGCGCCACTCGAATTTCGTCGTCATCTCACCCTTTCCGCTACTACCCGCCCCCTACACTATCTCCGGCAACCACTAGCCATCCACTCTGTGGCGGCAACATGTTGCCGAGCCGAAACCACACACCATCATCAACCACCAGCATGCAACACAATGCGCTCGACTCATCCACCAAATCCCAATTCCAATTTTCAACCCATCCGCCTGTATAGTCGCGTCGTCCGGTCGCTATGGACGTCGCGCCGTCATCATCATCGCGCATATAGGCGGCCTCGGCCCCATCCGAGGGAACTGGAAGAGATTTTCTGTGTTCAGTTTTCGCGCGAATTCGAATTTGAATTTAAATTCAATTCGACCGTGGCGCGGATTGCGCGCACTCCTTATCCACACGATTCTGATTCTCGCGTGTTGCGAATCGCCCGTAAAGCGACATACACACAGGCTGGCGTGTGTGTTGCCGCGGAGGTACGGCCCGGCGGTGTGTGTTGTTGTTGGTTGAGATCGTCGCACAACAAATCAATTTTTAACCCTTCCACGGCGGTTACAAATATTTTGAGTGAGCCGTAGCAGCGGCAGCAGCGCAGCAGCGAGTGTACGGACCGGGAACTCTGCTGTGTGTGATTTGTATCTTTGTATCTAGTGTGTGCTGTCGATCGATTGGTAAATTTCGCGTTTACTCCCCCAAAAAAATGAAATATTCAAATCCAATCAGCGTGTCGCGGTGCGCCGTGAGTGAGTGAATGAGTGAGTGAAATCATGGGAGTGGGGAGGGGAGAGGCGGGCAGAGAGAAAGATAGAGGACCAAGGGAGGGGGATGGGGTCTGATCTAACGTGTGTCCCATATGTGTACTTTGTAGGATCGCGATCGGCGCTTTGATCGCGTTTCCTACAGTAGTGCTTTATAGTCGCCCCGCGATCAGTCAGTTTGGGGAGAAGCTGTCGGGCGGAGAGTCGTGTGAACGTGATCGTGCGACGACAACGATTATCCTGTAACATAATTCGAGCCGCGCAGTGAATGATCCAATACAACTGATCAAGGTGCCGGATTTAAAAAGAAAAAATTAAAATTAAAATAATAAACACGGAAGAAAGGATCCGAATGCGATGACACACGACGGTGTTTGTGATGATCTTGGATCCTTGCTAATAAACACACGGAGTGAAACGATCGATCGTTTGTGATTCTGTTTTCTGTTTCTTGGTTTTGGAAGATTTGATCGTGTGTAGATCAATTCTGTTGGCGCGCGATCCTACGACCGGCCGGCGGTTTGTGCGATCGTCAAGGACATAACCCGCGCAAAATTCGCCGAAAAAATCTAATCGAGTTCAGGATTCGTCAAGAATGTGTAGCCCGGTGAATAGCAATCCCCCCCCCCCTTGTCCCTTCAGCCTCGATCACTGATCGCATTCAGCTGGCAATGAATTAAATCAGGACCTTTTCAGTTGTAACTCTGCGTCGTTGATATTATGAACAAAACAGAAAAAAAATCCTTCGATCCTCAAACGATGAGACTTCCCAGTGCCTGCGGCCTAAAGGATTAAGGACTATCACAAAAACGAAACGTGACGCAAGAGATGTGTGTGTGTGCATGTGTGGCTCTAGGTGTGTCGATGTGCGTGACGGACGTCTGTGTATTATGTAATCCTTTGCGCGGAATTTGTTTTGTTTTTTTTTACTATTTTTTATTTTTTTTTTATTATTGAGTGAATATGATGTCAGGACTGGATCAAGGACTTGTGCATGAGCCCACGGCAACCATCTGCATAAATTGAAAGGTCCTTGTTACTTGTCCTTCTTCTACTTCTTCGTTCTCTGGCCAGTCTGTACCTGCTGTTTCAATTTCTGCTGACTTTTGACTTTAAGCACTTTACGTCCGATCTTCTGGCAACAGGATACGTCAATCTATTGCACCTACAGCTGCCGGGTATATTTATTCTTGTTACAGATCACCCCCAATCTATGATGCTATGACTCTCTCAGGTCACTCTGATTTAAAGATTGCGGGGGTCACTGCAGAATCGAATTGAGCTGCGCAGGGCCTAAATAATATCCAAATCCACTAGCGCCTCAAAACTCACCGCACAGGCTAGAAGGGACCTTGAGCATTTTTTTTCCGGTCCACGCATCTCATCCAAAGTCGGCGGATTCCAAAAATCTCCTATCGCCGCCAAACTTCGGCGTCCGGGACAGACAGACCGCTGCGACCACGAGACAGCAACACACTTTTGAATTTAATTGCCTTCCGATTCGCCTTCATATCCCACGTTGGGCGCCACATTGATCTTTACTTCTCTCTAGAATCACTGGACGTGAACTCGCAGCTCCGAGAAAAAATGGTACTCAGCTCGAAAGGTGCAGTTAATAATATTCACCCAATCAGGACGGCAGCGAGCAGAGATCCTCCAAGTGATATCTACTTCCATTTTAAACGATGCACGGACCTGAGGGATGTGTATTTTCTATCCTAAATATCCTATGGACATTGAGGGCAAGCCCCGTAGCTTTGCTTGACTGGTTTATTTTACTTGCCCCACGTTGGACGCCACTTAGACTCTTGATTTTTTTTTATTGCCGCTTTCTGAAATAGTTATTGTAAACATTTTCAATTTTTTATTTTTTGAGATCTTCACATGGAGGCATATGGGGCCCAACAATTAGAGCCAAGCGGCGTTCTGAATTTTGCCTGTATTTCGCCAAGATTCCGTCGAGGGTGCATTCTTCATTGTAGGCCCAAGAAAAAATCTCAGATGCTCATCAAGCTCAGGTAAAGCTTTTGATATAGCCCTACGTATCAAATGCAAAACTTGGAGCTTTCAATTGAACTTTCAACTGAGCTTTTTATGAAATACTTAAAAGATATCATAGTCCCGATTGAATTTCGTCGATTTCTCAATTCACCACAGCCTCGATAGTTTTAATTAGGACGACTAGGAACAAGTTTTTCGCAAGACCCTTCCTCCCCCTTCCCCACCTAACGCCATATGTTTATTTTCAACCTCTTTTTAACAGATGTAATCGCCGCTTGATCGCGTCAAATCTAGATTAGGTGTATCATTCCATTAAGCGCGAGACAGAAAAAAAAAGCTTTCGTATTAAAACAGCTTTTGAGCTTTCTACCCGATAGACAGAGCAAAGATACAATCAGATATCCCGAACATGTGTGCGTGAGTGTGCGTGTATCGCGTGTTAATATTGTTAAAATAAAAAAATAGCGTGTGCCTGCTATTGTGTCAAGGAGATGGAAAAATAGGAATTTAGTGTCCATAAAAAAATAAGTAGAAAAGTGAAAGATACGAAGAGAAGGCGCAATACATAGTCCCAAAAAAAAAGCTCTACCCAAAACCTTGTGATGTGCTAAGTGTGTTATTCTAGTGCTTTACTTACACATTCCGTTCACATCGTCGTTTCGTTTGTTTTCGTCCGATCACACGCACGAAAGGATCATCATCGTGTGGTGCAACGCCTGTAACGGAATAGACACGAGGAAAAGCTTCTTGTGTGCATTGAAGGTAAGCTTTTAAAGCTTTTTTTTTTCTGATAATTCGCCTGTACTGCAATTCACGTTTCTTCTTGAAACAGCTCTGAAGCAGAGATTCTAATCTGGGGAGTAATCAAAAGGGCATGTTTAGGGTCTGCGCTTCAGGCTTCGAATTATGACCTCCCCCAGTCTTAAATCCATGTCTCAAATTTTTGTTTGGCCGCGGATTTGACCTTAGGTCTCTGCTTATCGATTCCAGATATTTGGATGTTAAATCTCTCGAGTCTGGGGCTTTACAGGCCCTAGGTCCTAATCAAGGGACAAACAATTTGTTTGTATTTGTAAATATTAAAAATTTACCCTCTCACACCCTCACATACCTTTTGACGATTATTTCAAAATAAACTTTTAATTGGCCGTCGTAGGAACTGCGTAGGTGTGAGAAGGGGGGAGGGGGGGGGGGGGGGGGGGGGGTGAGACGACGCGATGTGGTGTTTGTGATTAAAGTTGCTTGATTAGGAATCGCGATCTCCACGGCTGAGTTGAGTAGGGAATTTTAAAACTGGGTCTAAAGCTTCAATTACACTTGCGACGACTGCACCTTAGACTTAAATCACACTTGCGTCTTTTCGACGCAAAGTTAACGCGCGTCTTTTCGCTGCTTTTCATTTGCGTCGAAAAAAAACGAAACTGTGTGCTACATTACACTTGCCTGTTTTCGACGCAAAGCTGACGCGTCTTTTCGCTGCTTTGCTTTTGCGCCTGGAAAAACGCGCAAGTGTAATGTCATATGCAGCGCGTTTTTTACGACGCGATAAGAAATTTTGTCGACGCGCCATGTTCTTCAACTTTGCAGCCGACGCGCTGCTATTGAAAGCGCCACCAGCTCGCCAACACATTGAAGCAAATGGCATGGACAACACTTGCGTCTTTTTGTCGTAAAAGTTGACACTGACTTTTCGCTGTTGTAAAAAAAACGTGGGAACATCCGCGCTGCGTATGACATTACACTTGCCGTTTTTTCCGACGCAGAAGTAAAGTGGCGAAAAGACTGTAACGGTTTACTTGCTTGAACTGGGCTCAAGACGAGGACGGTGATCGAGGCTGGTCGTTCAGACCTGCCGTGACACCTAAGTGCCAATATCTCCTCAGATATGACCTGAGTTGGTAGTGTGGGTGGGGTTGTTGTAGGTCAGTCTGCCTCTCATCGCTACAAAAAAAAACTCACGCGTCTGCCCGAGTGCCGCAACTACACGGGTGTCCCTCAAAGGATAAAATGCAAGAAAATAGGCCCCTACCACTAGCATGGGAGCCCCCTGATGGCCATGAGGCTCCGCGCTCCCTCCCCGAATGGGGGTTGAGCAACCAGCCTCGATCCCCGTCCTCTTCTTGAGCCCAGTTCAAGCAAGCAAATCGTTACAAGACGCGCGTGAGCTTTGCATCCAAAAGACTCAAGTGTAAGGCCGTCCGCACATTGCGTCATAGGCTGGGCAGTCCGCGCAGCGCGCACATGGTTGTAAAATGTGATTTTGACAATTGTTACAACAACAATGCCTTGTGCGCGCTGCGTTGGTTGCCCTGCCTACGACGCAATTTGCGGCCGGCCTAATGTAGCACATAGTTTCGGGTTTTTCCGGCGCAAATGCAGCAAAAATATGCGTCAACTTTGCGTCGAAAAGACGCATGTGTAATTGAAGACTAAGGTGCAGTCCATGAAGAACGAGAGCATCGTGTCGTCGTCGGGACAGTTTGTTGCCCAATTATCGAAAGGAGTCTTCGACTCAAGTCTGTCTTTAAACAGTTTTGTCCTTTTTTTTTCAAAATTTGACGTCCTTGAACATTTTGACATGTTTGTTAACTTTTTTTGACGCGCCGCACCGTTGTCTAATTTGGGCGCACTGCTCGACTATCGAGCAATTTTGACGTCACTTTGGAATTTTGACGCTGTTTTATTTTTCTTTAAATTTTTTTGTGCTCATTTTTTACGCCGTTACTCATATCATTTTTTATTTCTATTCGATCAAAGTTTGAAGTCCTTACAAGATTTCGGACATGATTAATGAGTTTTCGACGCGCCGCCGCCGTTGTCTAGTGTTGACACGGCTGTATTGCTCAATTGCGACGGTATGTGATGGACAGTTTGTGAAGCCATTGAGTAATTTTGAAGTCCCAATGTGATTTTTGACGTTCTTATGGAATTTTTGACAACTCTATGGGATTTTTGACGTCCTTGGGGAGTTTTTGATGTCCATATGGGATTTTTCACGTCCCTATGGAATTTTTGACATCTTTACGGTATTTTTGACGTCTTTAGGGCATTTCTGACATCCCTACGGCACGTTTTCGTGCCACTTATTATTTTCTATGACGCTTGTACTGAATTTTGATATCGTTGGGCAATTTTGGACGTCCATTAGGCAGTTTTGATGCCATACTGAGTTATTGCCAAGTGTTTTGAAAATTTCGGAGACGACCTAATTTTTGAAGCCACGTTATTCAATTTTGACGATGCCGCCGCGCCGTTTGGCAATTTAACGTCGTGTTCATGGAAATTTTTCTGGAATTTTGACGCTGTCGCATTGAACTTTTTGACGGTTATTGTGCGATGTGGTGATTTTGACGCATATCACAGGATACAGCGTTGAATTCTCCGCCCCCCCCCCCCCTCCCTGGTCTATCAGTGCACAACTTTTCAGTAAAAATTTGACGCCCCTACGAGGTTCGGACATGATTCATGAATTTTCGACGCGACGCCGTTGTCTAGTGTTGACACTGCGGTATTGTTTAATTTCGACGGTATTTGATGGCCAATTTGCAAAGCCATTGAGTAATTTTGAGGTCCCTATGGGAGTTTTGACATCCTTATGGAATTTTTGACGTTCTCATGAAATTTTTGACGTTCTAATTGAATTTTTGGCGTCTCCATGGGCTTTTTGACGTCCTTAGGGAATTTGTGACGTCCTTATGGGATTTTTGACGTCCTTAGGTAATTTTTGACACTCCTATGGTACGTTTTCCGGTCACTTTATAATTTTCGATGCCACTTGTGCTGAATTTTGACATCGTTGGGCATTTTTTGGACGTGCATTAGGCAGTTTTTGACGCCATACTGAGTTATTGTCAAGTACGGATTTTCGGACGTCTGTAGCTCAGGCGCTGGTTGCTCGTGGGGATTCAAATTTGGTACGATCATTGTCGTCTTACGAAGTGCTGCAAATTTGATGTCGATATGACGTAAAACAACCAAGGAGCGCTGCCTTGTCCTTCGGCAGTTCCTTTAAAGATCGCATGTTCTTTCCATTAATTCAGAAGCTTCGTTGATTTCGATCAAATCGAAGTCTCGGCGCTGGAGATGACGCTGAAACGGAGCGGAAGTCTCAAATTCCCTCAAGATTCCGCCAACGCGCGTAGCGCGCGGTGAGCCACAGGAAATCAAACTTACAACAGCCGACAGAAATAAAAACCTCTTGAGGATGGTTACGGGCGCACCTCGCCCTTCTAGTATTCTTACAGCGCTTTACGGATCGCTGCCTTGTCCTTGATCAGCTCCTTTGATGATTTCACGCTCTCTCTTCATCAATTCAGAGGCTGCGTTGACTGTTTGACCGAAGACCTGGCGCCGAAGATGTCGCTGAACCCTAGCTGGAGCCTTAGATCCCCTGAAGGCCCCTTCAAGGATAAGGCAGTGCTCCTTGGAGTGCTGGGAATACAAGCGAAAAGCGAAATGCGCGCGTGAGTAGCGTAGATTGTTTCTGTTCAAACTTAAACCTTTTCAGGGGCTGCCCGCCCGCTTCACGTACACTTCGCCTTTCACATATTTTAGCAGCGCTCCAAGGAGCCCTGCCTTGTCCTTATTGGATCCTTTGAAGATTGCACGCTCGCTCCATGAATTCAAATTAATTTAAATTTCCTTAAGACCCCTTCAATGAAAGGCAGCGCTCCTTGGAGCACGTAGCGTAGCGTAGCGCTCGATGATCCACAGGAAATCAGACTTACAAAAGCCAACAGATGCAAACACCTCATAAGGATCGTTTCTATTGAAATTTAAACCATTTGATAGGGGCTCACCGCACGCTACGGGCGCACCTAGCCCTTCTAGTATTCTTACAGCGCTTTACGGATCGCTGCCTTGCCCCTGATCAGCTCCTTTGATGATTTCACGCTCTCTCTTCATCAATTCGGAGGCTGCGTTGACTGTTTGACCGAAGACCTGGCGCCGAAGATGTCGCTGAACCCTAGCTGGAGCCTTAGATCCCCTGAAGGCCCCTTCAAGGATAAGGCAGTGCTCCTTGGAGTGCTGGGAATATATGGGAAAAGCGAAGTGCGCGCGCAGCGCGCGGTGAGCCACAGGAAGTCAAACTTACAACAGCCGACAGAAACAAAAACCTCATGAGGATCGTTTCTATTGAAATTCAAACTTTCGTAACTTTGTAAATCCGGGGTAGCTTCACCTCAAGGGTCTTTACTGATGATGCAGCGCTCCTTGGAGTGTTGCTGAAGTACAGGAAAGGCAAGGTGCGCGCGGTGAGCCAACGGAAAGGGTCTGAACTACTTTCGGGATGATCCTTTTTGTGCTTTTAACCCTTTTCCAGTGGCTCACCGCACGCTACGCGCGCACCTCGCCTTTTCCGTACTTCTGTAGTGCTCCGGGGAGCGCTGCCTTTTCGTTTGAACCCCCTTTGTTGCTGTGTGCTCCTTGGGCCGCTGCTGAAGTACGGGAAACTCGAGGTGTGCGCGTAGCGCGCGGCGAGCCAGCGAAAAGGGTCTGAATTATGTTGGAGATAATCCTTTTTTTGCTTTTAACCCTTCTACAGTGGCTTGCCGCGCGCACCTGCTTCCCCTGTACTTCTGCAGTGCTCCAAGGAGCGTTGCCTCTTCCTTTTAAGCCCCTTCGTGGCTCTGTGCTCCTTGGACCCCTGCTGAAGTACAGGAAAGGCGAGGTCGCGCGGTGAGCCAGTGGAAAAGGTCGGAATTAATTTGGAGATGATAATTTTGAAGTTTTAACCCTACTCTTGTGGCTCACGCGATAGCTGCCTCTTTCTTTAAAGCCCCTTCGTGGCTGTGGGGGTTGGACACACCGGAAGGGTTTTTACCGATGATACAGCACTCCTTGGAGTGCTGCTGAAGTGAAGGGATGGCGAAGTGCGCGGTGAGCCTGTGGAAAGGGTCTTAGTTATTTTCGAGATGATCCTTTTCTGGTGTTAATCCTTCTCTAGCGGCTCAAAGGAGCGCTGCCTCTTCCTTTGAAGCCCCTTCGTGGCTCCTTGTACCGATGCTGAAGTACGGGAAAGGCGAGGTGCGCGCTGAGCCAGTGGAGGAAGTCGGAATTACCTTTGGAGATAATAGTTTTATAGTTTTAACCCTTCTCTTGTGTCACAACCGAGCGCTGCCTCTTCCTGTAAAGCCCCTTCGTGGCTGTGGGTGTTGGACACATCGGAAGGGTCTTCACTGATGATGGAGTGCTGATGAAGTACGAGAACGGCGAGGTGCGCGCGTAGCGCGCGGTGAGCCAGTGGAAAGTGTCCTAATTATTTTCGAGATGATCCCCTTGTGGTCTTAATCCTTCTCTAGCGGCTCACTGATGATGGGGGGAGGGGGGCACTGGTTTTCAGAGCACAACTTTTTGCAGAGTGTTCTGCTTCTGTGTGTTGACAAGAAAAAAGAGTGACTTGACAATAAGTCGCGATTGGATTTGATTGTGAATATCAATCTATTTCTGTGTATGTAGCGGTTACTGGCGCAAAAAAATATAGAAAAAATTAGATCAGATTTATTATTAATGTATCTCATATTCTTGCGCTGCTAATCCGTTGTGTGTGCGCTGTGCGGTGGATTCAAGTATGGAAGACGCGAGCGAGGGGTCTAGGAGTCCTAGCGGTTTCGTGGAACTAATGTGGATGGCTGACCCGGGCCGCAAGAACACCCACAAAAAAAAGATGAAAAGAATTACAATAAATAAATTGATACAGATATAGAGAGCTCAAATCAACAAAAAGATATACCCAAAAAAAAAGAACGCGCAGATCCACCAGAACAGAATAGAACTCAAATCTCATTCTCAAACACACAGAGATACACTTACCTCACTTCTGTACTAACCGATTATGGATTTTAGATACTTTTCTGTTATATATGTTGTCTGACTGTTGTTGCTTGTTTCTGCTGTTTTTTTTTTCTTGTTCCTCCTGCGTTAGCTCGCGCGCTCACCTTTTCCCCGCCGATGGTATTTTGAATTTGGGGGCCCCATCGGATTGAAGTTAAAAATTTTAATTTCTGTATTTCTTTTGACGAGCTGATGTGTCGTGGTCGTCCCCGGGGTCGTCACACAGAGCCCCATGATGCTGATGATGATGATGGTAAAAAATTAGACATACATACAGTTTCTTAAGATTCAGTATCTTTTATAAATTTTTTATAAAAAAGAAAGAAACACTCACACAAAATATGTAGAAGTAAAATAAGCAGAGTTTTCGGGCTATTGCCTTGTTGGATCTTGACGACGACTTACAGCGCACTTTAAGAGTCGAGAGACAACAAAAAATTATTAGAAAGAAACTTAACATAGTAACGTAAAGATACGTCTATCTTTTCTTCGTCGGCTTTCACGACGCGCGGATAATTTCTATTACAAAAAGATTTGTATTAAGCGCGGAAAAAGGCTAGGCTTTTGTGTGGGGTGGGCGAGATTTGTCGATTTGTCGTCGTCGTTTTTTTTTTCTCCGTCATCTCGTCCGTTTTCTCTTCTTCTTCTATTTTATTTTTTCAGTTTTATTTCAAGGCAAATGTGTACAAGCACTCGCTACATTGTATCTTAACAATTTTTGTTTTTTGTCGATCATCCAATTTTGCATAGACACATTTATATTTTGTATTCTTTATTCCATTTATTGGGATTTCTTCGGTCCGAAAAACGAAGAAAACGGAGTGTTTAAGGAATGCGCACATACGGGCGGGCGGAGGCGGACGGTGTAGCACGGTGCAACGCAATCGATGGATCGACCGATCGACGGATCGATCGACCAATCGACCGACCGACAGACTGACTATGTGGACTTGTGTCATTTGTTCGAGATTTGCGCGTTCGTTTCTGGGTTTTGTGCGCTTAGGGATCATCGATATCCGTAGAAAATATATACATACATATGTACATACATATATGTAAAAATTCTCGGTTAAGTTTATTCATCTAGAGGCGCGTCAGATACTTAATCTTTTCGAGTGGATGAGGAGTTTGTCTTCATTATGATTTTCCATTAATCATTTTTTGGAATGAGATCTCTCTTTCTCGTGAAACAGTTTCATTTCATTTCATTTCAATTTTTGTGGGCATAATATTCTGTTCTGTGTGTATTGTGTGAGTTTGGATTGCGGCGTTCTTTTCTTTTTTTTTCCAGTCTTTTTGGCTTTTTTGTTTTGTTTTGTTATGGAATGGGTTTCAATCTTTATATCTTTTGTATCGTCTAATGGGTATAACGAGCCCGCGCGCAGGCCAAATTCTACATACCAGGTCATGTCTATTTGATTGCCGATATATATGTGTAATTTTATGGGAGATAGAGTACAAAAAAAAAATGAAAAAAAAAGTAAAAATTGAAAAAAAAAATTCAAAAAATTAAAGATTGGAAATGTGTGCACATTCGACGATCTTAAAGACATAATAATTATAATTATTATTATCAAATGGTAGTAAATATTGTGAGCGCAAGGCGGGCAGCAGAAGGCTGGCACTTGACGAGCACACTACGTCCTAGGAGCGGAGCGGATTGATTGAAAAAGCGAATAATATGGTAGCAGAATTCAACTTCAACAAAACTGTCTGTTCGCCATACACACGCGAATGGAATGAAAAATGATCAGACACTATACAAATGACCGATTGGAATCCAAATATGTAATCCAAAAAAAGAGTCGAAGCAAACACAATAAAAATACAGAAAAAAATTATGAAGAATAAGACGAAGAATGGGGCATACAACGAATAAAAGTCGATCCATCAGAGGATGTGAATTTTTGTTGATTTTTTTTTTTAGTGTTTTGTACAAATTTCAGATAATTTCAAAAATACAGGCACAGACACATAGACACGCATATATGGGCACGCACAATCACCACATCTCGGGAAGAAAAAAGGAATTCAAAATAAAATTTCAAAATTTCAATTACTAAATTTTGGAATTTTCCTATTTTTTTCTTTTGTTTTCTATTTGTTTTCAATTTTCCAATTTTCTTAAATCCCCCCGGATTTGGGGCGACCGGTAGCGCAGTGTGTTGAGGCATCAGTCTCATGTTTGACTACCGGCGTTTCGGGTTCGAATCCCGTCCACGACGACGTTCGTGGCCATGGATGTGCAGGAGGTGCATGCTGGCAACTGCATTCTCTGAAACCAGTTATGCCGAGAAACGTCAACTGGGCCACATGGAACAGTTGACGCGCTATGCCCCACAAGGGGTTAGGGCAATCGAGAGAGAGAGAGAGAGAGCCTATTTCATTCGTCAAACCAGCCAGAGCTGTTTTCTAATTTTTCATTTTTTTTTCACATCCGAAAATGATTCAGACTCATTCCGCTAGCTACGCACGCAGCTCGCAGCTCGCCCTTTTCTGCCATTCTGCAGCGCTCCAAGACCCTTTCTACTGGCTCGCCGCGCGCTACGCGCGCACCTCGCCTTTCCTGTACTTCGTCAGCGGTCCAAGGAGAGCACAGCCACGAAAAGGCTTTAAAGGAAGAGGCAGCAATCCTTAGTGCGCTGCAGCAGCACATGATACGCAAGGTGCGCGCGGTAAGCCACTAAGGATTAAAGTCGCAAAAAGGATCATTTCGGAAATGAGTAAGGCCTTTTCCACTGGCACACCGCGCGCTACGCGCGCACCTCGCCCTTTCCTGCCATTCTGCATTGCACCAAACAACGCCACGAAGTGGCTTCAACGGAAGAGGCAGTGTTCCTGGTTGCGATAGGCAAGGTGCACGCGTTGAGCCACTGGAATGGATTATCTCAAAAAATGAAAACCCCTTCCGCTCGCGAACCTCGCACCTCCAAACAGCGCTGCATCATCAGTAAAGACTCTTAAGGTGTGTCCAAGACCCATAGTCAGGAAGGGGCTTCAAACGAAGAGGTAGCGTTTCTTGGAGCGCTGCAGAAGTACAGGAAAGGCGAGGTATGCGCGTAGCGTGCCCTGAGCCACCGAAAAAGGGTTAAAACCACAAGTGGATCATCGTCAAAATAACTCACACCCTTTCCACTGGCTCACCGCGCGCTACGCGCGCACCTCGCCCCTTTTCTGCCGTTCTGCAGCGTTTCAAGCAGCCACGCCACGAAGGGGCTTCAAAGGAAGAGGCTGTATTCTCGAAAGTGCTGCAGAAGCAGAGGAAAGGCGAGGTGCGCGCGGGGAGCCAATGGAGAAAGATTAAAACCACAAGAGGACCATCTCGAAAATGAGTAAGACCCTTTCCACGGGCTCACCGCGCGCTACGCGCGCACCTCGCCTTTCCTGTACTTAAGCAGCACTCCAGGGAGCGCTGCATCATCAGTAAAGACTCTTGAAGTGTGTCCAAGACCCACAGTCACGAAGGGGCTTTAAAGAAAGAGTCAGGATTAAAAAAGAAGGATTAGAATCACAAGACGATCATCTCCAAAGTAATTCAGACACTTTCCACCGGCACTGCAGAAGAACAGTAAAGGCGAGGTGCGCGAGTAGCGCGTCGCGAGCCACTGGAGTAGGGTTAAAACTACAAAAAGGATCTTCTAAAATAATTCAGAACCTTTCAGCCATTCTGCAGCGCTCCAATGAGCCACGCTACGAAGGAGCTTCAAAGGAAGAGGTAGCGTCCATTGGAGCACTGCAGAAGTACAGGAAGCGAGGTGCATCCGGTGAGCCACTAGAGAAGGGTTTAAAATACAATAAGGATTATCTTGGAAATAATTCAGATCTTTCCATTGGCTCACCGCGCGCTACGCGCGCACCTCGCCCTTCCTGTTCTTCAGCAGAACTTCAAGGAGCGCTGCATCATCACTAAAGACCGTTGAGGTGTGTCCAAGACCCACAGTCACGAAGGGGTTTCAAAGGAAGAGGTAGTACTCCTTGGGGTAAACTACAAAATTATCATCTCCAAAGTAATTTCGACCTTGTACTTCAGCAGCGGTCCAAGGAGCACACAGCCACGAAAGGGCTTCAAAGGTAGATTGAGCGATTCTTGGAGTGCTGCAGAAGAACCGAAAAAAAAACGATGTACACGCGGAGCGCGCGGTGAGCCACTGGAGAAGGATTAACACCAGAAGAGGATCATATCGAAAATAATTAAGACCCTTTCCACTGGCTCACCGAGCGCTACGCGCGCACCTCCCTTTTCCTGTACTTCACCAGCGCTCCAAGGAGCGCTGCATCATCAGTAAAGAACCTTGCGGTGTGTCCATAGCCACGAAGGTGCTTCAAAGGAAGAAGCAGCGCTGCAAAAGTATATGGAAGGCGAGGTACGCGCGTAGCGCGCGGTGAGCCACTATAGAAGGGTGAAAAAGCACAGAAAGGATCACCTCAATAATAATGAAGACCCTTTCCGCTGGCTCATCACGCGCTACGCGCCCACCTCGCCCTCTTCTGCCATTCTCCAGCGCTCCAAGGAACCACGAAGGGGCTTCAAAGGAAAACGCAGCGGTCCTTGGGGCACTGCAGATATATAGAAAAGGCAAAGTGTGCGCATAGCGCGCGGTGAGCCACTGGAGAAGGGTTACAAGCGCAAAAAGGATCAAAAAGGAAAATAATTCAGACTTTTTCCATTGGCTCACCGCGCGCTACGCGCGCACCTCGCCTTTCCTGTACCTAAGCAGGACTCCAAGGAGTGCTGCATCATCAATAAAGACCCTTCAGATGTCTCCGATCCCCACAGCCACGAAGGGGTTTCAAAGGAAGAGGCAGCGCTCCTTGAAGCGCTGCAGAAGTACATGAAAGGCTCAGGCGGTGAGCCAGTGGAAACGGTCTTAAGCATTTTCGAGATGATCCTCTTATGGTTTTAATCCTTCTCTTTTAATCCTGCCTCCACTGGAGAAGGGTGAAAAGCACAAAAAGGATCACCTCGAAAATAATTAAGACCCTTTCCGCTGGCTCACCGCACTACGCGCGCACCTCGCCCTCTTCTGCATTTCTGCAGCGCTTCAAGAAGCCACGAAGGGGCTTCAAAAGAAGAAGCAGCGCTTCTTGGAGCACTGCAGAAGTACAGGAAAAGCGAGCTGTGCGCGTAGCGCGCGGTGAGCCACAGAAGAAGGGTTAAAAGCACAAATAGGATTATCTCGAAAATAATTGAGACCCTTTCCGCTGGTTCACCGCGCGCACCTTACTCTTTTCAGCCATTGTGAAGCGCTCCAAGCAGCCATGCCACGAAGGGACGTCGAAGCAAGGGGCAGCGATTCTTGGAGTGCTGCAGAAGCACCGGAAAGGCGATGTACAATACATGCGCAGTGAGCCACTGAAGAAGGGTTAAAAGCACAAGAGAATCTCGAAAATAATCAAGACCCTTTCTCACCGCGCGCACCTCGCCCTTTTCTATCATTCTTCAGCGCTCTAAGCAGTGTTGCATCATCAGTAAAGACCCTTGAGTTGTCCAAGCCGCATAACTACGAAGGGGCCTGAAAGGAAGATGCAGTGGTCCTCGGAGCGTTACAGAAGCATGGTTAGGGCGAGGTGCGCGCGTAGCGCGCGGTGAGCCCTTAGAAGAGAGTTAAAACTGCAAAGTTATCATCTCCAAAGTAATGCCAATCCCGACAATGGATTCGGAGTTTAAGGGTATTTTCCCCGTCCATGGACTCCTCGACGGAATCAGACTAGTCGGAAGTTTCTTCCAAAAAGATATTTTGGAGAAACGTAGTCTGTCTCCCCGTGGGGAGATCCAGGTTGTTCAGGATAGTAGAGTGGGCTTGATACTAATTTGTTCCTGGGGGGACGCTAGTCTTGGTCATTTCGGACATTAGCTGCGGCGAGTAGGGGACGGGGGAGTGGCGTGGGAAGTTTTGGGAGTGCCAACAACATTCATCCCAGCAGCCCCGAAAACCAATGTTTTGACACTAATCTCGGTCATTTTGGAGATTTTTTTTACGCCCCCTCGCCCCACCCCCATATGGAGCCTCGCTATTGGTGGCTACGGCCAAATCGGAAAAATTTAAACCGCTAGAACCTATTCTGGGTCATAATGGCCACGTTTAAAAAAATTTCAGGAAGCGCGATCGAGCCGTTGCCCGCTAAAAACGAACAAACATACAGTCCACCGACCTGAGGCCTCCCCGGGCTCGCTATATGCATAAAATGTCCACCCTGAATATAAACCCTAGACCTGGACAATCCCGAAAAAAAGAAGAACCCTAGCAACGACTCACAACCTCGAAAGCCACTTGGACACACCTTAAAATGAAATCTCACGCACGCCATGCCATTGATTTGCCTATCGATGACTTATCCGTGGGGCCTGGAAATGTGTGTGCGGTGCGCCCCAATCTTTTTCGTCTGAACGAAATCCAACAGAAAAAAAAGATACATAGATGATCATCAAAACCTGGGCAAACAGTACGAGATACAAGCAGACACACACGGCGGGTTGTGTGTCGTGGAGCACACACAAAATTATGTTCATTTGGGCACCCGCGTGTGTTATGCGTGTGTAACATTTTTCGATTCAATTCTTTTTTGTAGAAATACCAATTTATAGATATCTGTATAAAAATTCGCGCGAGTGCGCCCGAAATGAGACAAATGAGGGACACAGAGAGAGAGAGAGAGGAGAAAGATGGCGAGGGAGCGGAAGAGGGGGAGGACCATTAAATCATGCCAAAAAATCACAGCTCGACACAAAAAGAAAAAACTGAAAAATTAAAATGAAAGAAAATAGGAAAACCGGTTACAATTATTCTCGAAAAAATAACAAATGGTAATATCTAAAATAACAATCTGTTTGCTGCTGCTACGGCTGCTGCTGCCGCTTGGCCTTCTTTTATATGGACTTCTTTTTCGAGAAATCTAAATTCAAAAATTTAAATGAACTAGACAAAAAGTTTGCTTGATATGGCGCGGAGGCTATAGGCGAAGAAATGCGAGGGCTAAAAGATACACACACAAAAAAAGGAAAAAGACAAAAAATAAAAATCGAGGCAGACCCCAAACTGGCAGTTTGTAATGTTCATAGATAGACAATCAATAGATAGATTGCAGATTGTTTCTTTTTTTTTTTGTTTGGTTGCGTTTTGATGGCGGGACGCATTGAAATAGCAGAGGATTGAGCCGTTTTTTTCTTCTGTATGGTCTCCTCTTTCGAGCCAGGTACCTTCCTTTACCCCTCCCGCGGACCCCCTTTCCAAATGACGGTATCCAGGTGGGCGGATGATGGTTGGATGTGAGGTTTCATGGTTCGCTTTGTGCCAATTCGTCGTATAATGCGACACGAATCAATTGAGTTTTCCACTCTTTTTGAGGTCGTCATTTATGTGATCACGCGCCGCACCCCCCAGTGACACAACCAGGTGGAAGAGGAACTCCAGGATTCTAAGCAGGTCAATTTTAAGCTTAGGCATCTTCTTTTTTCTTTAATTAAGAGTTTCACTAAACGTCTGTAAATCGTGCTGCTTAATGAAGATCAGAAGCAGAAGCATGGGCTCTGGTTTCACTGGTAATTCAGAGATAAATCCAAAATTTTGACAGCTCTGCTGTCTTGAAATCTTTGAAGGACGAAGGGGGGGGGGGGGGGGGCTGTAAGGATCCTCATAAATCGTACTGCCTAATGACGACCAGAGCGGGCGAACGCTGTCTTGAAAACTGTCCTGGGGCTAGGGAATCTCAGCGACTAAACCGATCTGAAGGATCTGAAGTAAGCGCAGACGATCAATGGATGCGTTCAGAAGTTACCGAAGAGCTCGAACTGCTCGCGAGCAGTATCGCAACTTGTCGAGTTCGATCTGTAGAAACGCGTTGGAGACGTCTAGCACGATGGACATGTCCATCCCCGAGAGTTGTGCAAAAATTGACTCTGGAGTGGGGAAAGGATGGTTAAGTCCCGTCAAATAATCTGCGGTAACACGCACCGATCCGTCTTTTTTCTTCACTACAACGCGTGGGCCAGCAGATTCGGCATACTTCATCCGAGTGATAATGCCGAGATGTTGCAGTCGATTGAGCTCGTCTTCTACATCTGATCGGGTTCCGAATGGGACAGGGCGTGCTCGAATGAAGGGTGGTTTCGTTCCGTACTGCATCTTCCTAATTCTCCAGAAAATAGACACGGGGAAATTCCTGCTGTTGTGAGCGCAGCTGAGGTGGAGTGGCATATCGCAGAGACAGGCGTGTCCCACAAATCTAGAGCTTCCATTGCCATGTTGCGGAAAAGGTCCAGTCCTTGCTCGGACATGTAGACATCGACAACACCGAATTTTCCCCGCAATTCGATTGTCGTGGAAAAGTAACCCCGAATATGGGGATCGTGCCAAAAGTCGCCTGGGGGACAATAGCTTTGGCGATCCAATCTTTATCCAATTCCGTTTCAAAATCATTGTCCAGTCAGAGCCGGAATCGTGCTTCAAAGTCAGGCAAGTTCCGTTGACTGGCAGCTTAATAAATTTCCGTGCGTTCCCTGCCTTCGATGCCGTCTCTTCCACAGATGGTTTTCCTCCGCTACTGCCCAAAAACTTACCCTTTTTATGACCATTTTGCTTGCAGTCCGAGCAGGCTCTGTCCTTATGCGGACAGTCCCGATGCCAATGTACACCGCCGCAGAAATGACACTTTGGAGGCGTAAGACTGTGGCCATAATTTCCACATGCCCCAGTGGTCGCACTGAACTGCATGTCCCTGTCAACCATTTCCTGCTGTTTGGCCATCGCAAGGAGAGTGGACGAGGCGAGTGGCGGGTAGTTTTCAGGGTCCACACTGTGGTCATCCGTTCGACGTGGTGCTGCTGCGCCTTCTCCAGCAATCGTTTTGTCAGATCGTCGCGTCTGCTGGCACACGTAATGCGTTGACAAACACCAGGCTTTTAAAGTCCTCGCGGGAGAGCGACTTTAGGTCGAAATTGCTGACTGCCGACTGCATCGAAGTCTTTGTCATCCTTCCTCTTGATGCACCACGCTCTCATTCTTTGCATAAATATTGACTCTTTCCTGCCGAAGTGCTCCTTCAGGAGCTTGAATGTCTCATCCAGGGTAAGAGATCTTCGAGCTTCCGGGATCGAATCGCGCCCGACACCTGACGGTACATGTCATCGACCAATTTACTCCGGATGCCAGATACATACCTTTTTCGGAGGCAAAAACACTCGAGACTCGGAGAATCCACGTTTCCACTGTTTGACCATCTTCCGGGGTCATGCACAAAACCGGTGATTTGGGCCGCCATATCACTAAAATCAGATGATTGGGAGCTGGGGGTGACCTCTGGGCGTGGTTGCTCCCTCTTGTTGGCCCGCGACCTCTGAAAACATCATCCTGTCGTCTGCCATCTGCATCTCCATAGCGGCGAGAAGGTCAAGGACTGCTTGCTCGGCCATAATGCGAAAAAACTTTCTGGGAACGGCATAAGCGAACTCTCCTTGTGGGGTCGACGCAGGGAGATGTTGTAGTGGTCGCAGACGTGTTAGATCACAAATCCTCGTCGCCAAATGAAGTAAAACCGTGCGCTTTTAACTTCCACACAAATTCTGTATTTATTACATCCAAGACTTAGCATAAGCTCTCGATCTGTCAACGTTAGGGTTACCGGATGGATCACTGCAAACGCGACTCACGTTGTCACACACACTTCACACGAAAGTCAGGGAGAGAGAAGAAGAAGAAAAGTGTGAGCGGGGTGAGCAGAAATATTTCTTCTTCAGTGATCATTTGATCATGATCACTTGAGCAGAAGTGGCTCAGTATCTTCTGAACCCACCC
This sequence comes from Chloromyia formosa, assembly GCA_964017055.1. Lineage (NCBI taxonomy): Eukaryota > Metazoa > Arthropoda > Insecta > Diptera > Stratiomyidae > Chloromyia > Chloromyia formosa. The sequence continues at coordinate 6,698,867 of OZ024819.1, read as the reverse complement.
AAGGCCAGTAGACAGTAAGGCCGGGCGCTCCAATGAGCGCCATCTATAAAATGCAAGGTGGATACGAATGGGTGATCCCACATTGGGTGCAATTCAATTTATTCGACGAACTACGGAGGTATGTATTGGCGGGTGACCACGCTGGGCGTCATTTATTCATGTTGTTGTTGTTGCTGTTGTAGCAATGCAGAAATCAAGTGTGAATGTGTGTGTGTCATAAAATTAGTGCGTCCGACTCAGTTTCCTCTGTAGGAAGTTGCAGGAACGCAGCCACTTCGATGGGTTTCTCCTAAAGCGCTATAGGTGCGTCAGGTGCGTCGAAGATGTGCTCAACGTCGTGGGCAGGACTGTTGCATGCCGGACAAGTGTTTTGGATGCTGTGGTCGATTCGGGACTCGGGTATTAGTTGAGGCGCGAGTACCAGCCTGAACGGAGCTGTGCGATAGTTGTCCGGTCGCTCTAGGCAGGTTTCGTTCTTCAGGTGAGATGTCTGATGGTTGAGCGTCAAAAGTTGCACAATCAACGTATGTATCCCTGTGCAGCATAGCGATGACAGATTTATAGTTACCGTTATCAAAGGGGACCCTCTTGAATCATTGCACTTCCCTTTCTCCCAGATTTCGCCTGATGCGTTGTGGCGGCGGGGTTCTGTCTTTTCCAAGCTTAGAATTTAATTCTAGAGGTTCTGGAAGCAATATATTCATGTGGCGCCCAACGTGGGATAAGTGGAAACTTTTTCCAAGACAATGATTGAAAGGTGCGCTGTCTTAACCTCCTGAAATGTTTGAGTTATTTAAACGGGAAATATGTACATCGCTCAGGTCCCTAAGTTGAACTGCAAAAAGCTCAACAATAGTCGTCAAAAAGTCGCCAAAAACATCATAAATAGGCCAAAATCCTCGAAAATCGTCCAAAACTGTCAAAAATTTACAAAATTCATTACAAATCGTCAAAAATGATCAAAATTCAAGGATTGCTGTATCATCCGCAAAAGCCCTTGGGCTTACCCAAGTATTAGAGGGGCAAAGTGCACGCGGTGAGCCACTGGAGAGGGGTTAAAACCATATAAGGATCATCTCCAAAATAATTTCGACAGTTTTCACTGGCTCACCGCGCTCTACCCGACCGCCTTGTATTTCTTCTGCTTCTGCAGCTCTCGAAGGAGCGCTGCCTCTTCCTTCAAAGCCCCTTCGTGGCTGTGAGGCTCGGCCACACCTCAAGGGTCTTTACTGATGATGCTGTTTCTTCGAAGCCCCTTCGTGGCTGTGAGGCTCGGACACACCTCAAGGGTCTTTACTGATCATGCAGCGCTCCTTGGAGCGTTGCAGAAGTACAGAAAAGGAAATGATCCTTTTGTGGTTTTAACGCCCCTGCCTTGACAGCAGCCTGTTGTTGTTTCTTATGGGCAGTGTTTTAGTCTCTTGGCGGAGGTGGTCTTGATGAGACATCAGCAGACAGCCTGTTATGGTGCGTAGGGCTGCATTTTGACAGGTCTGAATGTGTTTCCAGTTTGTGTCACTTAGATTTTGTGTCCACACTGGTGTCGCATAGTTAGCTACAGATCTACCGATCGCTTTGTAGGTAGTTAGTAGAGTCTCTTTGTCTTTACCCCAGGTAACTACCTGCTAGAGCCTTGAGGACCTTGTTCCTCCTCCTCATCTTGTTGGTTACTGTTGACGAGTTGTTGCGCTGATGACGTTTGCCATGCTGTCCAGATTAATGTCGAGGATTTTTGGGTGATTAGTGGTGGTGGGTAGGGCGACCGGTAGCGCAGTGTGTTGAGACATCAGTCTCATGTTTGACTACCAGCGTTTCGGGTTCGAATCCCGTTCACGACGACGTTCGGCAACTGCATTCTCTGAAACCAGTTTATGCCGACGAAACGTCAACTAGGCCACATGGAACAGTTGACGCGCTATATGCCCCACAAGGGGTTAGGACAATTGAGAGAGTGGTGATGGGTATCAAGAGACCATCTACTGAGATGTTTAGCTACATCTTTATTTCTCTAGTCCAGGATGTGAATAGGGTTGCGGTGGACTCTTGAGCTGACAGCTTCAAGTTCTTGCTGACGAAGAAGGTGTTAAGGTCGTGTAGGTAGTCGTTTATCCTCGCGCCCACATTTGGGTGATGTCGTTTCTTGTTGCTAGGATAGTCCAATCGTCGGTATAGCTCATTATCTGGATTCCTGTTGGAGGTGAGGGAATTCCAGCGAGGTAGAGAAGGTTGGTGACAAGACTCGTACTTGAGGGACACCTTGTTTAGTCATTCTGAGCTTTGACTTGCTCTTCCTCTGAATTCGGTTAAAGATTGCCGACCATCAAGGTAATTTGCGATCCATTTCAAAATTGGTACCGAGAGCGACGTGTGCTGTTACTGTCAGACAGAAGTAGGGAGTGGTTGGCCGTATCGGTCAAGTGCTGCCATAATGGTTCTGGGGCATGGACGGGCCTCGTTAAGACCGTTGTGGATGCTAGATGTTATGACATCCAAGGCCGTTGTAAATGGTGGAGAGAGAGGGTTGAATGTTTTACTGGGTAAATAGTCGTACACTAGCGATGAAAGTCCCATCGTCGCTAACCGTACAATTCACACTAGTTGCCGGCAGTGTCTCCTGAACAATGAGATTTCCCCTCTATAATATATAAAAAAAAGACTCGCTTTCGAAAAGGGTGGTGCCATTCAGAGGGAGTCGTTCAAAATGTGTCGTTCAACGCGAGCAGTACAAAACGAGTCGTACATGGAACGCCCCACCCTGGCTCAATTTTGCAACTTGTATTGACTTTCGCCTCGGGAGAAAGGGGGGATACCAGAGGCCATCATTATTCACCCCATTCCTCCCTCTCTCTCTCTCTCTCTCTCTCTCTCTCTCTCTCTGTCGCTCTTTGCGCATCTTTTTGCCTCGCAACACTTAATCACAAATTCATAATTCCCTGTACTCGACGTACTTAACATCCCGCGGGGACGACAAAAATTCGTCGTTGTCCCGGGTTTGTCCCTGGCGGGCTGGCTGGCGGCAGTGGTACATCACAGCACACACATCTCTCCCTCATTTGCATATAATTATTTCACATCTGCGCAAATATAAAACCCTTTTTGTGTTGTGAGTCGTTTGCGATGACTACGCCGCTCACAATTTCCATATTTCCATATTTCGTATACGTTTCGTTTGTGTTGTGTTTTCTTTTTGCGCCTTTGCGCGTCCTATCCGCGTCTCGTCGTGTGTTGTAATTTTGAAGTGATGTTTTTTTTTCAGGGGGTTTTTTTAGGCCTGGTCTGATCATAGCCACGGAATCGGACGCTTTTGAAAGGAATTGCAAGGCTCAAAAAAAAATTGGGCAAAAATAAGATAAAGAATCTCAGAACGAGGCCAGAAAGAAAGTTGCGCGCTGGGAAAATGAAACGAAAAATCCGAAATCGGGCTTTTGTATTCCGTTGTTTTTTTCTGGAAGAAATTGTGCAACAATGTTGCGAACGTTATTGTTGTGGTGATGTTGATTTTAGTGCTTGAAATTTTTTGTTTTCTTCAGACTCGAATTTGCACCCCTTTTGCCAATGGCATAGCTCGGGTGAGTGTGTGTGCCCGAGTAAGCGATGCTAGGAATGGGTTTGAGGGGACGAAGAAGACATTGAATTTACGAAGCGACGAGGATGCGAAATGAGAAGGAGAAATTTGTATTCTTGAGTTGGGTCCAGATTCATGCTCCCTGGATTATCATCATCATCGTGGCGCGACAGCCCGACGGTTGGGTCTTGGCCGCCTGGATCTTCTTCTTCCTTGCCCTTTCATACCACTCTGCGGCTTCGCGTTGCTCTGCCTGTGGTGTTCGCCCATTCTGGTGGTATAGTCTCAGCTTCCTTCTGCAGGCAGCACGGTCTTGGATCGTATCATCGCCAAGATTAACGCGTTGTTGTTGCTCTTTTTCATCTGATCGATCCATGTGTGGTTCCGTCTGCCTCGGCGTTTGGGTCCAGCAAATGGAACATTCGTTGATAGTGCCTTCATGACAGGGTTCTCAGGCGGAGGCCTTAGAACGTGGCAATACCAATCCATACGACGATCTTCGAGCTTTTCAGTGATCGGTTGCTCAACGAACAAGCTGCATCGGATGTAGGTACTTTTGATATGATCATGATTTTTGGTCACACCGGCTGACATCCGTAGCATTTTCATCTCGGTCGCAGTCATTTTACTCTCGTATGTCTTATACATAGTCCAGCATTCAGACGCATACATGAGTGCGGGACGTACGACCGTTTTGTACAACTTGCCCTTAAGCTTTCGTGGCATTTTCTTGTCGCAGAAAACTCCAGAGTTTTCTCGCCACTTCATCCAACCGACACTGATGCGATGTTTGATGTCGTCATCACAGGTAGCTTCTTTGTTGACCATCGAGCCCAGGTATTTGAACCTTGTACAGGACCTCAACTGCTCTCCTTTAATGCAGATATCTGGTATCGGTCTCTCTGGATCTGAGAAAGGACAGCAAAGATACTCAGTCTTTGATATGCTAATCCTCAGTCCATGATCCTCCAGTATCTTACACCACTTGGTCAGTGCAGCCTACAAAGCAACGATGTCTTTGCTACCCAGGACAATGTCATCGGCAAAGAGAAGGGATATTTCCAGGCCGTCAGAGATGAGTGTTAGGAAATAGAACATGATCATGTTGAAGAGCAAGGGGAAGGTGAACTCCGACTTTAACTGGAAATTCTTCAGATTCACCAGCTGTGCATCTAACTTTAGTAGTTGCCCCATCATACATGTCTTGTATCATCTTGACATATGCCTCGGGGACCTTAAGTGCTCTTAGGGCCACCCATATCAGATGACGAGGAACTCTGTCGAAGGCTTTTTCCAAATCGATGAACAGAAAGTGCAAGTCCGTACGTGCATCACGATGCTTTTCCATCGTAACACGTATGCACTGAATAGCATCGACTGTGGACCGACCCTCCACAAAGCCGCATTGATTGTCATCCAACCGTACAATCTCTTTCAATCGATTGCAGACAACCCGCTAGTAAGTCTTCAATGTGTGAGCTGTTAACTTGATTGCCCTACAGTTGTTGAGCTTGCGTGAGTCACCCTTGTTCTTATAAAACGGGAGAAGGAAGCTTTTTCTGAAAGCGTCAGGCATCGGTTGCCCTCTTTTCATTTTGTTGAAAAGAACAGTGAGCGATCTAAGCCCGACATGATTCATCTTCAACCAAAATTCCAAGGGAATTTTATCCGGTCCGACTGCCTTTCCGCGTTTCATCTGCATCATTGCCTTCATCACCTCCTCCACTGAAAAATCAGCGATATCAATGGTGTTTGGCTCCACAGCTTGAAAAGCTTCTCGCGGAAATTCTTCGTTCAAAAGTTCGTCAAAGTACTCACGCATTCTGCTACAGATTGCAGCATCTTCAACCAGTAGTACTCTTTGTGAGTCTTCAACGTACCTTGGCGCCTGAATCTCTCGAGCGTTTCTTCTCCTTTGGGCTGCGACCTTATAAATCCGGGCATTGTCTTTAGGTTTCTCTTGCAATGACGATTTCTTATCCGCCGTCAGATCTTCTAGTTCCTGATAGAACTTCTCGGCTGCAGTCGCCTTTGCTTGAGCAACCTTTCGCTTTACTTCCTTCCGGCATTTATCATATTTCTCCCGAAGTTGAACCTTCTCGGCTTCACTGCCTGTGTTGCATGTTGTCCAAGCCTTGAATGCGTTCGATTTGGCCTGCACTGCTTCTTTAATTTCGTTATTCCACCACCACGTCTCCTTGTTCGCGTGGAGCGGGCCTTTCGAAACTCCCCCAGTGTCTTTTCAGCCTCACCTGCTAACATTTCATCCAAAGCATTCCACGTTTGTGTTGGACTTTGCCCGTCGCAGTTGGTGTTGTATTGAAGCCACTCCTCCATTTTAACAATGAATGGAGTTTACAACAGATTCAAAGCGTTCGTTGTTGAGATTATGCCACTTGATTTTCTCGACTGGTTTGGGGATTGCTTGCGGTCTTGTTCCTCCTTTCAAAATAAATTCTGTCAGGAGCAACCGGTGCTGGGTGACCGCAGATTCACCCAAGATCACTTTGTAATCTTTCACCCAACGTCTCATGAAATTCAGACACAGACGATAGTCTATCTGCGTCGCATGAGCTCCACTGCTATATGTGATTAGGTGCCTTTGGTTCTCAATGAACCATGTGTTGAGGATGACCAGACCGTGTGATCTGCACATCGCCAGGATAGTCTCACCTTCATCATTTCTGGCTGTAGATTGGCTACTGTTCCCACCATGGCAATCCTCGTAATCATAGTTCGATTCTCCCACATGGCCATTGAAATCCCCTCCGAAAAAAACCAGCTCGGTATCGGGTATACTTTGAAGCAGTGTGTCAACGACGACGCTCCAAAAAGCCTCTTTTTCACTTTGCTGCAAACCCACTTGGGGAGCGTAGGCACTTATAACGTTCCACACTCTTTCGCAGATAACCAATTTGATACTCATCAAGCGGTCGCTTATCTTCGAGATACTCACGATGCTGCCAAGTAAAGCCGGTGACAGAATAACGCCAACCCCGTTTCTATCATTCGAGTTTCCATAATAGTACAATTTGTACTTTTTGGAATTCGTCAGAAAACGAGCTTGGTCCACCTGGTCATTTCGCCACTTGGTCTCCTGCACGCACATAATGTCTATCCTTCTCCGGTTCATGACGTCCTCCAGCTCTTCGCTCTTTCCCCGTCATGGATCCGACATTCCAACTTGCAGCCCTCAGCTTCTCTACAGTGTACATGGACTGCCTCATAGCGCCACCTGGATCGTTGTCCTCCAATTATCTCGGTTACGTAACCGCATCGTCCAGTAGCCGCTCGGCGTCCGCATATACTGAGCTCCCCCAACGAGCTCTCGGTCGTCTTCGCAGTTTCGCTCCCTGAATTTTTTATGCACGTAGATAGGACCCTAGTGGACCCCGCTTTAATATCATGTGCTTATGCAGAAATTTGGATAACGAAATTTCCGGGGTACCTACTAAAACGAGAGAGACCTAGAAGTTTACCATGGAAACCTTTTGGGGCCTAAGTAGACGTAACCGAAATTTAGCATGCCCATCAGGATTTCGCCCCCTATATAAATCGAGTCGAAGCTATAGAACTGCTCTGTGTCGTGTCCGTCGAGTTCGCTTCAAGTTTATTGCCCTTCAACCTGGTCCGGAAAGGGGGGGGGGAGGACTGTGCACACGGTGGACCACAATGACGACTTGCAGATAATATTCATAATCGAAATGAGTCTTAATTTCAATATCCATTGTTATAATTCTGCAATGGCTGTGTGCACTTGCGGTGTATATGTGCGTTTGCGTAGATAGGACAACGACAACAACGACGACGACGCACTAAGTTTGGTCATAGGCTGGCTCCACTGTGGGGCTCCAACTCTATCACATCACACACAACTCCCGACTTTTGGAGCGCTTCCCAGTCTCAGGCCAAATCTTTATCCACAGATAACCATAGTCGGATCAGATCAGGTACAAACGTATTGGACTTGGACCTGAGTGGGGCTGGGGGGATAGAGAACGCGCCAACTCGTCAACTAAGTGCGCTATTAACTCAACCGCACAATTCACATATGCATACGGTACACGCTACATAAGATAATCAGAGTTTGCATCAAAAATGATAATAGTTCTACGCGAGCCTGAATCGAAAGATACAAAGATGAGAAGGTATAAAGTTCGGTGCGTAGTGCTCGACAGTGATACAAAAAAGGAGGCTATGAAATAGCGCAATAGGAACCAGAAACATTATTCTGTTTTAGGACCGCGAGAAAGAGAGGGCGGGACTGAAGGACACTGGTTCGAGCCATCAGACTGCAACCAGCCTCTGCTCCTCATCCGCGGCGATGCTGCGTAAACAAAGACTTCTTCTTATGCATAATGAGATATGAAACTCGGCCAGAGGAATTATTTTTCAACAAAGTATCTTTGTTGTCCATTATTATCCATATTTAACGACACAGAATGCGCTAAACGTACCTATATCTGGAATTCGACACGGAGACGAATGAATGGCGACGAAAAGATGACGACGGTTGAGAGTCCGTGGACGGAGACGGGGGGACGGGGAATGGAAATATAATAGATCGCGTGACATCTCGTTGTCTTAAAGTTAAAGGTCGTGGCGAGGGTGTGATAAGAGAAGGCACGGCTCTTTTCGATTTTCAAAGCCACCCTCTATCGGGTCAAGAGATGACCAGAATTCGGAATACCCATGCCACCTACCCGTACTCTCTCCCCGGAGTAAGGAATTTGCTGATTCAGTGCTGATAAAACTCGTGAAGGACGAGGTGTGCGCGGTGAGGCGGCTGAGATGGATTTGATTGATATCAATGCAAATTTTCCCTAGGGCTCACCGCGCGCTTCACGCGCACCTCGCCTTTCAAAGGAGCTGATCAAGGACAAGGCAGCGCTCCTTGGAGCCTTCCAAATGTTTTCGCAGCGCTGCCTTTTCCTTGATGAGGTCGTGAGGGGACCTAAGGCTCCCGCTAGGGTTCAGCGAAATCTTCGGCTCCGAGACTTGTATCAAACAGTCAACGAAGTCTCTGAATTGATTAAGAGAGCATGAAATCTTCAAAGGAGCTGATAAAGGACAAGGCAGCGCTCCTTGGAGCGCTGCAAAAATGTTGGAAGGGCGAGGTGCGCGCGTAGCGCGCGGTGAGCCCATGGCAAAGCTTTGAACTTCAATGGAAAAGATCTTTATTTGGTTTTTATTCCTGTCGGCTGTTGTAAGTTTTTTTTCCTAAGGCTCACCGCGCGCTAGGTGCCCTTCTATGATTTTTCCAGCGCTCCAAGGAGCGCTGCCTTTTCCTTGATGAGGTCATGAGGGAGCCCAAGGCTCCCGGCGCTGCTGAATTTCAATAGAAACAATCTTTGTGTGGTTTTTATTCCTGTTGGTTGTTGTACGTTTTTTTTTTCTTCTCGCTCACCGCGCGCTACGCGCGCACCTCGCTCTTCACGTGTTTTCGCAGCGCTCCAGGGAGCGCTACATTTTCCCCGATGAGGTCATGAGGGAACCTAAAGCTCCCGCTAGGGTTCAGTGAAATCTTCGGCTCCGAGACTTGTATCAAACAGTCAACGAAGCCTCTGAATTGATTAAGAGAGCGTGAAATCTTCAAAGGAGCTGACAAAGCCCAAGGCAGCGCTCCTAGGAGCGCTGCAATAATGTTGGAAGGGCGAGGTGCGCGCGTAGCGCGCGGTGAGCCCATGGCAAAGGTTTGTTTGGTTTTTATTCCTGTCGGCTGTTGTAAGTTTATTTTTTTTTTTTCTAAAATTTTTGCAGCCTTTTTTGATGAGGTTATGAAGGGATCTAAGGCTTCCGGGCTGCTGTATTTCAATAGAAACAATCATTGTGTGGTTTTTATTTCTATTGGCTGTTGTAAGTTTTTTTTTCTTCTGGCTCACCGCGCGCTACGCGCGCACCTCGTTCTTCACGTGTTTTTGCAGCGCTCCAGCGCTGCATTTTCCTTGATGAAGTCATGAGGGAACCTAAGGCTCCCGCTAAGGTTCAGCGACATCTTCGGCTCCGAGACTCAGATCAAACAGTCAACGAAGCCTCTGAATTGATTAAGAGAGCGTGAAATCTTCAAAGGAGTTGATCAAGGACAAAGCAGCGCTCCTTGGAGCGCTGCAAAAATGTCGGAAGGGCGAGGTGCGCGCGTAGCGCGCGGTGAGCCCATTGCAAAGGTTTGAGCTTCAATGGAAAAGATCTTTATTTGGTTTTTATTCCTGTCGGCTGTTGTAAGTTTATTTTTTTTTTTTCTAAAATTTTTGCAGCCTTTTTTTGATGAGGTTATGAAGGGATCTAAGGCTTCCGGGCTGCTGTATTTCAATAGAAACAATCATTGTGTGGTTTTTATTTCTATTGGCTGTTGTAAGTTTTTTTTTCTTCTGGCTCACCGCACGCTACGCGCGCACCTCGTTCTTCACGTGTTTTTGCAGCGCTCCAGCGCTGCATTTTCCTTGATGAAGTCATGAGGGAACCTAAGGCTCCCGCTAAGGTTCAGCGACATCTTCGGCTCCGAGACTCAGATCAAACAGTCAACGAAGCCTCTGAATTGATTAAGAGAGCGTGAAATCTTCAAAGGAGTTGATCAAGGACAAAGCAGCGCTCCTTGGAGCGCTGCAAAAATGTCGGAAGGGCGAGGTGCGCGCGTAGCGCGCGGTGAGCCCATTGCAAAGGTTTGAGCTTCAATGGAAAAGATCTTTATTTGGTTTTTATTCCTTTCGGCTGTTGTAAGTTTATTTTTTCTAAAGGCTCACCGCTCTTCACGTGTTTTTTCCTCGATGAGGTCATGAGGGAGCCTAAGGCTCCCGCTAGGGTTCAGCGACATTTTCGGCGTCGAGACTCGGATCAAACAGTCAACGAAGCCTCTGAATTGATACAGAGAGAGCGTGAAATCCTCAGAGGAGGTAATCAAGGACAAGGGAGCGCTGCAAACATTTTAGAAAGGCTCCAAGGAGCGCTGCTTTGTCCTGGAGAATCGCTCTGCAGATGTAAAGCTCTCTCTAGGATTGAGTGACTTCATTAATGCCCTACAGCAGTGATAGCTCTCTGAACTAATGAAGGGAGTGTTAAACGTCCCAGTGAGCGTTCAAGGAGTGCTGATGAAACTCGAATTGCGCGCGATGAGGCAGCTGAGATGGATTTCAATGATATTAGAGACGATCCTCATCAGTTTGCAAATCTCCTCGTCCTCTTCTGTCATTTTGCAGCGCTTCGAAGAGCATACAGTCACGAAGGGCGTTCAAAGGACGAAGCAACGTTCCTTGGAAGGATTAAAACCACAAGAGGATCTCGAAAATAATTAAGACAGGGCGATTGGTAGCTCAGTGCATTGAGGCATCAGTCTCATGTCTGACTACCGGCGTTTCGGGTTGGAATCCCGTCCACGACAACGTTCGTGGCCATGGATGTTTGTGTTGTCTTCTCCCCTTATCGCGGGTAGGCGACTAAATGGGGAAGCAGGAGGTGCATGCTGGTAACTGCATTCTCCGAAACTAGTTTGTGCCAACGAAACGTCAACTGGGCTACATGGAACAGTTGACGCGCTATGCCCCACAAGGGGTTAGGGCAATTGAGTAGGACATATTTCGTCCTTCAACTTTCTTAAAAGGATGAAGGGCATCCTCTAGGACTCAGAAACTTTATCAATGCTTAGAAATCGATCTAGCAGCAAAACTTGCATTTAAACTCTTGAAGAGTGCGTTACACAGCTCAGTGAGCGATTAAGGACAAGGCAGCGCTCCCTGGAGCGCTGCTGAAACATTTGAAAGGCGAGGTGCGTGCGAAGCGCGCGGTGAGCCTTCCAACAAAAATTAGAAATATATTAGAGGCGATCCTCATAAAATTCTTCTACTACACACTTCGCCAAGGCTTTGAGCCTTTCACATATTTCGTCCTTCAACACTCTTCAAAGGATGAGAAAAGTGAATTGCATCGCACCATCCCTGAACGTGCTCCCATCGATACTCGTCTCGTTCCACTACAACCCTGACGGAATGTTTCAATAAATTTTAATTTAATTTTTCGCTTTTTTTTTTGCATGCTCTCACCGAACTCATACATCATAAATCTTTCTTGTAATTCGGATTAAGTATGCATAGACGCTTTATGTTTAGTATTTGACGATATTTACGGTTTCAATGGTTCATTTTTTTTTCGCTGTTCGGATAGTCTCTGTTTGAATGGCTTCGAGTCGTCGCGTCGGGAGGCGAACGGGGAAGGCTCAGCCGATTTCTTGGCCCAATTCTTCACGTCCGCCTCCTCTTCTACCACAACAGCCCCTCGATTCCGGGGAGCATTTCGAGCACTACTCTCATCATCACCATCATTACAATATGATCTCGTCGCGTACAAGTGAGACGCGACCCCCCTTTCTCCGCCCAACTCAAGCGCACGTAGCTCAACTCGTCGTATATGCGGGTGCCATATTTGAGCCCAAACCGAAATTCAATATTGCCCGCTGCCGCCCGCCGCCAGCCGTTTCAATTGTTGATACGGTGTGTAATTCACCTTGGCTCTATAAAAGTAATTTGAATAAATTCTTCAATAACATGACTCGCGCGATCGCATACGCTATTTGAGCAGGGACAGGCAGGCAGGCAGGCAAGCAGGCTTCTTGCCGGGGCCCCGAAAAGAGCCAAGCCTGGAATTTCTACTCCCGCACCCCGCACTCGCACTTCACCCGCGGGCCTCCTTAAATCATTTATTTGATTTTTATGAATTTGAAATATATTTTTCTATGAAATTCGGTTGTTGGTGTTTTGTTGGATTTCAATTTTTTCGGGTCGCGCGCGCTCGCTTATGGTGAGGCTCACAATTTGAGCCGAGTCGTTAGTCATGTGGTTTTCGGTGTCTATTATTTTTTTTTTTTTGTCTTTTGGTTCTCTCTATCTAAACATCGAATTTGATTGACAGATCAATCCAGCCAAGTCATACACCATCATGATCATGGTTTTTCTTCGTAAGATTCTTTCATCAAATTCATTTTTGTTGATTCCCCCCCTCGCCGGGCCCCGGGCGCGGCGCGGCGCGGCAAGGCAAGGCGAGGCAGGCAGTCAGAGGCGAGGCAGGCAAGGAAGCAAGCAAGAAGGGTTGGCTCGCAGTCCTCTCCAAATCGTCGTCGTTTTGTGGGACTCGTTGTCTCTGATGGATTTTTTGATTTTCTTTTTTTTTGAGGGGGTCTTAATCGGGCGTAGTATTTTTAAGTACACCTTTGGTTCGGTTGTTGTCAATGAGAGCGAGAGACGACGACAACGACGAATGGAATTTAAACTTGAACTACGGTTCGACACAGCAACAACCAACCAACTGCCAAAAAAAACAGCAAACAGCGTGTACGCTGAAGAAATGAAGCAACACATAGCAACTCTGACAAGAAAAAGACAGAAAAAAAAACACTCGGAGAGATTAGAAATATTTTGTATAGATTGTCTTTTTCAGGCGATTTAATTGGATTCGTTTTTCTTGAAAATATGGTTTCAATAAAAAACTAAGAAAAGAAAAAAAGCAGAAAAAAAGCAGCAAGCAACGGATTTGAAATAGACATGGCCTCGCGCGCAAAAGCGCCCCAGAAAAAAATAAGCAAATATGAAAGAAAGGTCTGTGTTGAGCCTATAAAAAACGCATAGACAGCGGAAAGCGGCCCGTGCAATTGATAACCGGAGAAGCGGGGGGGTTGGACGCAAGGTGACATATCCACGACAAGGTCAATGATACGGGGAAGCTCAAAATGCTCGCAGGCGTTTTTTCTCTTCCTGTGGATGATCCGCTTAAAAAAAGCCGACACACGACACAGTCTTTTCACCACCAAGATCCACATGCACTCCCTTATATCGGTCCCTTTTAATTACACACAATTTTGGGGACGTCTTGCAAATCAGCAAAAAAAACGAAAGACTTAAGCGAGTAACTTAAAATTTTGGGTATGCGGTAAAACGGTTGAATGATGAGGTTGCCGGGGACGGGGGTGGGGGGGTGGGAAGCGACGAACGTATATGAGGGGCCAGCGTTCAAGAAGAGTGCACTTTGCTTTTGTTGAGGCTGACAATTCAACTGCGCTCAAAACACGGTTTTGAGCGGCTGATGAAAAAGTTGAATCTGAATCGCAATAGGGGCTTACACCTCCCAGTGGATGATCAAGGACAACGCAACCCTTCAGCAATATGTGAAAGGCAAAGCGAGCTCAGTGAGGTCAAAACTATTTGCGGAGTTGTCCTCATTAATTTTTGATCCATTTCCATGGGTTCACCGCCCGCTTCGGAGGGTAGAATTTCATGAGAGACGATCCTCAGAGATTTGAAATCATTTTCCTTCGGTTCGCCGCGTGCTACGCGCGCACCTCGCCTGTCAGGTACTTTAGCAAGCGCTGCCATGTCGTTGAAGACCCTTGTGGTGCTGTTAGACTTCCCGCAGTATCCAGAGACTTCATCATCGCATAGACTTCGTTCAAACAGTAAAAGATGCATCTGAATAAAAAAAAGAGGGACTTACACCTCCCAGTGGTTGATTAAGGACAAGGCAGCTCTCCTTGGAGCGTTGCCAAAGTATTTGGAAGGCGAGGGGCGCGCGAAGCGTGCGGTGAGCCAACTCAAAGAGGTCAAAACTATTAGCGGGACTGTCCTCATTAATTCTTAATCTATTTCCATGGGCTCATCGACCACTTCGGAGGGTAGAATGTCATAAGAGACGATTCTCATAAATTTGAAATCATTTTCCAAGGAGCGCTGCTATGTCGTTGAAGACCCTTGAGGTTCTGTTCGGCTTCACATAGTAGCCAGAGACTTCATCATTGCCTAGACCCCGTGCAAACAGTAAAAGATACATCTGAATGGAAATTATATCTCCCAGTGGATGATCCAGGACAAGGCTGTACCATCTGAAAGGCGCGAAGCGCGCGGTGAGGCAGCTCAGAAAGGACAACTATTTGCGGAACTATCCTCATTAATTTTTTATCTATTTCCATGGGCTCACCGCCTACATCGGGGGTCGAGTTTTATGAGAGACGATCCTCACAAATTTGAAATAATTTTCCTTGGGCTCACCGCGCGCTACGCGCGCACCTCGCCTATCCGGTACTTTACCAGCGCTGCCGTGTCCTTGAAAACCCTTGTGGGGCCTTTAGGCTTCCCATAGGATCCAGAGAGTTCATCACCGTCTAGACTTCGTTCAAACAGTAAAAGATGCATCTGAATCAACAAACAGGGGCTTACACTTTCCAGTAGATGATCAAGGACAATGCAGCGCTGCTCGGAGCGCTGCTGTAATGTGTGAAAGGCAAGGTGCGCGCGAAGCGCCCGGTGAGCCAGCTAAAAGAGGACAAAACTACTTGCGGGACTGTCCTCACTAATTCTTAATCTATTTCCATGGGTCTACCACCCGCTTCGGAGGGTAGAATTTTATGAGAGACGATCTTCATAAATTTTAAATCATTTTCCAGGGGCTCACTGCGAGCAACGCGCGCACCTAGCCTATCAGGCACTTTAGCAGCGCTCCAAGCAGCGCTATCATGTCCTTGATCATCCATTGTGGGGTGTTAGCCCTTTTTTTTATCCAAATGAAACTTTTGCTGCTTGAACGAGGTCTAGGCGGTGATAAACTCTCTGGAAAGCCTAAAAGCCTCCAAGTATCTTCAAAGACACGGCAACGCTCCTTGGAGCGCCGCTAAATTGCCTGAAAGGCGAGGTGCTCCTAGGAGCGCTGCCATTGTCGTTGAAGATACTTGAGAGGCTTTTAGGCTTCCCATAGGAGGTGCTTACACCTCCCAGTGGATAATCAAGGACAATGCAAAATATATAAAAGGCGAGGTGCGGTGAGCCACCTCAAAGAGGTGGCAACTACTTGCCAGACTGTCCTCATTAATTCTTAATCTATTTCCATGGGCCCACCGCCCGCTTCGGAGGGTAAACTTTTATGAGTGACGATTTTAATAAATTTGAAGCCATTTTCCGTAAGCTCAACGCGCGCTACGCGCGCATCTCGCCTATCAGGATCTTTAGCAGCACTCCAAGGAGCGCTGCCATGTCCTTGAAGACACTTGAGGGGCTTTTAGGCTTCCCGTGGAATCCAGAGACTTCAACACCGCCTATACCTCGTTCAAACAGTCAAATAAACATCTGAGTCAAAAAGGGATTATCAAGGACTCTGCCTTGGAGCGCTGCTAAAATATGCAAAAAGCGAGGTGGACTCAACCTCTCCCTCCCTCCATCCCCCTACGAACACATTTTGTCGCCCGTGGCCTTACATTTCGAAATTTCAAGTTACTCGCCCAAGTCTTTCGTTTTGTTCAAACATTCTAAATTGAAAAACGAAAGACTTAAGCGGGTAACTTCGTGGCAATTGTTATAGTAATTTGCTCTCTGTTGCCGTGCACAACCCCCTATAATGTGCATGTGTCGTGTTGAGCACTTTTAGATTCAATTTCCGAAGACGAAAAAAAAACACAAAAAAAAAAACAGAACAAGGGTTCGAATCGTAGATCGTTGAGAGGAGGTACCCCCTTCAAGACCTGACCTGCTTTTAGGGCGACCGGTAGCGCAGTGTGTTGAGGCATCAGTCTCATGTTTGACTACCGGCGTTTCGGGTTCGAATCCCGTCCACGACGAGATTCGTGGCCATGGATGTGCAGGAGGTGCAAGCTGGCAACTGCATTCTCCGATACCAGTTTATGCCGAGAATCGTCAACTGGGCCACATGAAACAGTTGACGCGCTATGCCCCACAAGGGGTTACAGCAATTGAGAGAGAGAGAAAGATGCGAGGAGGCATGAGGCTTCAGACATTATTGAACACAAAATGGGCATGCTTAATTCATGTCCCGATCTTTACGTTAAGTTACGTGAAAATTCATTCACACGCCAATCAGCCCAAAGACATATCCGTGTCAAAAAAAATGGAAAATAGAGAAAATTACACGAGGCAAAACAGTGTGAGTCGCAAGATAAGGATCGTGTATGGGAACGACCCAACGACAACTACCACATTCCCAACTATCATATTTGCGATATGTTTTCTGTTTTCATCTGTTTCGGACGACAGACGCGACATGGCATCCATAACAAAAGGACGACGAGCAAAGTAAAACCCCACGAAAAAAAAATTTCTAAAAATTCCAACTCATCCGAAATTCCGCATAAAAGTGCATTTTTTTTTCGCCCATCATCAAAACACGCACACACCACAAAAATCCATTCGAGCCGATGTCCCGATCTTTTTGGGGCATATATTGGGGTTTGCTCGTGATCGCGACATGTGTAAGAGTATACAGGCGTGCGCCAGGCAGCCCCGTTGGGTGAGAAGAAGAAGGTCCTGCCTGAGAGCGACTATACAACGGCAGAGCCTCTGCGCGTCCAAGTTCAAAGTCAACCATTGAGCCGTGCGCCTGGAATTCGGTGATGATGATTTTTCCCGATTTTTGATGAACCGAACGACAGGAATGTCTACATGGCTCAAATATGCAGCCTGACGCAGACGAGCGGCGAAATTTTTCCCATCTCCGCCGTTGCTTCCTCCCGTCTCTAGCGCGGACCAAAAATTCGAGAATGTCTCTTAACGCAAAAATGGTCAATTTTTCGAGCGCCAATTGCATTTTTATTATTTACAACAATTTCGAATATTTCCATTTACCTGGAACAAACAAAACATTGGAGAAAAGAAATTGCCAGGCAAAGCACGACTGGGAAGAGATAGCGTAGAGCGGGGATGGCGTACCACCGGGGTCCAGTGTTGGTGCCGAACTGCTCCCAGATATTCCACGAAAATCAGTAGATGGAATAGTCGTATGTATCTATCAGATGCGCTTGCCTTCTGGACGACCTCATGGGGGTGGGGGTTGATCGGATTCAGAAGATCGGGTCCGCGGGCAACACATTGAGTCCGGTCTGTTTTGGCTGTACCACGACGACAGACGCTGGTGGACGTTTAATTAGCGCACGCTCCCAAGATCTGCACGTGATATGCAAAATGCGCTTTTGTTGTGCTATCCTCCGCTCGTGTGTATGGTCATCTCTTTTTTGGCCCATTCCCATGATATGGCCCCGGTCCGGAGAGGACGTTAGTGCATCAGATACTTCTTTGACGAAGACTGGAAGCACATCACTATTTGTGATGACACGATGTCTCCGCACACACATGGTGACGGAATGAGAAATCATATTGACGATCGACCGATGGATTTCATCGTCTGTTTCCAAGGAAATCGCGAACGCGGTGTGGTCCTCATGACCGTGGTAGCCGTGACCCAATCTTGATCCTAGCAACAGCACGTCTCTCTTCGTCAATTTAAAGTTAATTGAATAGGCGCGCGCGCGTGTCCTTGATTGGGACAGTCGGTGTAGAGGTCCTTTTCGGAACCTTTTGAGATGCGTTTTCGGGGGTAGGTAGGTTGGTAGGTTTAGGGATTGCCGAGAGTAAACGACAGCACACATAGACCACTCATGGTCCGCTGTGATACCACCAAGATTCCGTTACCTAAAACACTTAAACCGAGTAATTTGAAACGCAATAACTCTTACGAGACCCTCTCGGTTCTGGAAAAAGGAGAGTCCCAGAAACCTTCTCCTCCTATAAGCCAAGGCTGGACAGTAACAAAGAAGGTGAGCAACGCTCTCCTCCGCATCCACATCATGACAACCTTTGCAGTAGTCGTGATGAGGAAGTCGAAGCCTCCTCGCATGCTCGCCGATGGGACAGTGCCCCCCCCCCCCCCCCCCCCGGGGGGTTAATGTCAGGTGTTGGGATAAGCTCAAGTCCGAGGAGACTCTCTTCTCGAGATTGGTGGAAAAAAACCCACTTCATTCGTAGCTCTGCTTTTCAACAGGTCTTTTTGAATTCTCGGCTGGCGAAGGTTCGAAACTCTTCGAGGTCGCGGGCGTATTCCCACAGGACTGGTGATTCTTGAACCGACAAAGTCGTGAGGTCTTTTAGGCTCTCTGCCAGGAAGCTTCCAGTCCGATCCATTCGAAGTTCATCACTTTCCATTTCTAGGCTTCATCTTATACTGTCTCTTGAGGGTGCACTTTTTTAATCCCCGAATTCTCTTATTTCAATTTCAGGATCAACAAATTCGCGCTCCATATCCTGCTTCCGAGAGACAATTTTGTGCAGTACATGGCTATATTGGTGGACCTGCTGTTGACGATTGGTGAGTACTGAATCAATTTCTATTCACCATAGTGTAGATAAAAGGGGGGAATGGGGTCAAAGACAAGTCGCAAAACTTCCTCGCCCATTCAAAATTCAAGGCCCTCGCCAACAATCTGACCGAGGAGATAAAATTGAGATTGGTTTGTGTGGCACAGTCAGAAGAAGAGAAAGAGCCGAAAGGTCCATGTACCAAAAAGTGTGCGACCTAAAGGTGGAGGCCTTCCTTTATGCATTTATGGGCGACTCGCATTTATCCGATGATCAGCGTGCGAAAGCCTTACAATCATCGTCATCATCTTCTTGCACCGGACCTTGCAAGATACAATAATAAAAAGGACTTGCAGAAAAAAAAAAGACATACACACAAAAGAGAAGCAGACACCATCGCCCGAACATATTTGCGCCGAAAACCCAAGAAAACATAAAATTCACATAAATTATGAAATTGCCGAAATGAAAAAGACCACAAATCAGGGAATCAGCGCGCAGCAATGAAAGACATGGACCATGGATACGAGCTCCACGTCCTGAATATCTGTACAAAATGTTGTGTGCGTCGTCGTATAGGCTTCAGTCGAACCACAAGAAAATAAGAAAATTCGCTGCGTTCCACGGCTCTTCCGCGCGGCGGCGGCTATTTCGGAAATTAATTAAAATTCGGACCAGGCCAGGAGATTCTGTTGATTTTGTTGTTGGCGGCCGCGCGAGATTTAAGTTTGAGCCATGTGCAAGGAAATTGGACACGGCTCATTTAAAATGAATCGTATGTGCGTAAAATATGTTTCTCGGTTACAAGAGAATTGAGGAGCAGTGAGGAGAAGGGGGGGGGGGTTATCGCAGCGTACTTCAACCTACCATTGGGTCCGTTGTAGCACCACCAAAAAAAATCACCTCCGTTGGAACCTACGTATCAAACCGATGTATCTGTTGAGCCTTGTGGCTGTCAGATCCCCTAAGGGCATCCAAATCATAGAAGACCCAAGAGCCCAAAAATTTCTTTCTACTGCCGGCCAAGGCCGGACAGTGACAGAGTAGATGGAGAGCACACTTCTCCTCATCTAAACCTCCACAACTTCGGGAGAAGTCGCGATGAGAAATCCGGAGCCTCCAGGCGGGCTCCTCGATTGGACAGTGCCCCGTGATAACCCCTACTACCCTGCCGTTTTTACCTATTGTGCCCTCCTACATGAATAGAGCGCAATGGTAGCCTTTCTTATCCGTTCTTGAATATTGAGCTCCCACCTTAGCTTCCTGTCAAAGATAAGACCAAAAAATTTAGCTTTATCAGTTAAAATCAGTTGAGTGCCCAGCAGGGTAGGGGGTTCAACAAAAGGGATCATGTGCTTTCTGGTGAAAAGCACAAGCTCCGTCTTATCCGAGTTAACCCTAAGGCCGCACTGATTTGCCTGGATAGGGCATTCTGCAGCACACCGTTGAGAGTACCAGGAAATCTGCCCGTGACGGCGCAGGCAATATCGTCTGCGTATGCGTAATCAATAACTTTACACCCAAAAGCGATTCGAAGCAGGCCTTTAAGACACCTTCCATCCAAGGATATAGAATATTCGAACATTGCTGCAGGTCCGCCAGAATAATACCGTCGGGTCCAGCGGATTTAAAAGGTTCGAAGCTAGAGATCGCCCACATAATCTTCTTTCGAGAAAGGATTCATGCCCTGTCGTGACAAGGCGCTCGGCAGCAAGTGTAGGGCTCTTCAGATGAGGCAGCAGTCGAACTGCCGAGAAAATGTGATAGTTTCTTTACTCGTGGACGTCCAGGACCCGTCATCCTATTGTAGGAAGCGAGAGGTCTCGCAGGAACCTTCAATCCGTTCGCAGAAATTTCTCCATGAGTTACGTTTGGCTTCTCGTATCTCTTTCGTGAAGCATCTCAGATGCACTTTATAGCAGCACCAATCAGACTCCAGTCTGGAAGCGTTAGCCTTATTGAAACTCTCCTCCTACACGCAGCTCTGAGTTCGGAGATTCTAGTGCTCCACCAGGGTGGTGTTTTCTTACCTTGATATGCTCTAGCTAGCTAGCTAACGCATTCATAGCACCTATCAGGGAATCGGCCATTTCATCCAGCTCATGTCTGCTGCAGGGTTGACTTGGCAGTGAAGACAAGGGCATCCCGATACGCAGACCAGTTAGTTCTTCTACGATTAATGGTCAGTTGATTCGCTACAGGGCGTTCAGCGAGGCTGAACTGAAGGTATCGGTGATCAAAGAATGAGTGTGTAACAGACGGTTTGGTGGGCATCCGAAGATGCCCGTGGGGACGGAGTCTTAGGTGGCATAATGACAGTGAAAGTCGGGCCGTGCCATCTGGCGAAGAAAAAAGCCCCCTCAACGAGCTAAGCAGCGGCCTATGCTTGCTGTAGCTCAGTTCGGGAGAAGTGGGCGGGGTTTTCGCCGCTCGTTTTCCCTGTCCTTTATATATTAACAAAAATCCATAGGCCTGGGAAAGACTACGCAAACAAGGGAGGTAAAATGGGGAATAAGAAAAAATGAGGCGATAAGGATGGTTGGCGGATGGCTCGCTTGCCCTCGCGCTCGCATTGGGGTCCGGGTGTAATGAGACCCCCGGCCTCTGATTTCGTACCACCGAGAGATCCTTGCTCATCAAGTGCTGCCATAGATCTGCCGATGGGAGCAGCATTACCATATGGTCCATTGCAGGTGGTTCATTACAAGTGTTCCGATGAGACTCTCCAGTCAAGGAAAGTACCCAACACCTCCTGCCTGCTTTTTGTCTTAAAATGGGTTCGCAACCCACATTGCATAGCAGCTTATTTGACGTGACAGCACAACACATGAAGTGATGAAACCCGGCCAACCTGGGCGTTTTCTGAGTCGAGGGTGACGAGACCAATGCACTGAGGTACTGTTGAAAGCATTTTGAGGGTTCCCTTTGATCAGGACAAAACGACCTTCTTGGCTTTGAATATGCTTTTGAACTTTTAAACGAAACAGCGTCCAATGTGG
Organism: Chloromyia formosa; assembly: GCA_964017055.1. NCBI lineage: Eukaryota > Metazoa > Arthropoda > Insecta > Diptera > Stratiomyidae > Chloromyia > Chloromyia formosa. The sequence goes on along the minus strand of OZ024819.1, from coordinate 6,677,193 downwards.
GCATTTTCTGAGTCGGAGGAGAGGGGATCAATGCACTGGGGTACTCTTAAAAGCATTTTGGGGGGTCCCTTTGATCAGGACAAAACGACCTTCTTGACTTTGAATATGTTTTTTAATTTTTAAACGAAAATGCGTCCAATGTGAGCGTTTTTTGAGTCGCGGGTGACGAGATCAATGCACTGGGGTACTGTTGAAGGCATTTTGAGGTCCCTTGGTCGGGACAAAAGTTACTCTCTGGACTGTCGAATGCTTTTCTTTTAATTTTGAACGCAAATATCTCCGAAATGAGGTCAAAATCCGCGGGGAAAATAAAACGCTATTACCACGAAAATCGTGCGATTGACGCCTGATGCCGTGTCCCTCTCTCTTACCTTTGAATTGGCCACACAATTGGCCGCCTTGATTGTATGAAAATCGAATTTACCCATGCTACCACAGCCAACGCCGCCGCCTCCAATGAACTTTGTCGTCCCATTGCTTTCGGACGTGAACGGATCGTTGTGGTGATCCAGTGTCGATGAGCCCAAAAAGTAATTGAGTCATCAAAAAAGCGGGACACGTTTTAAGAAAAACCCCTGGGCGGAGAACTCAGAACATCACCTCCACACAAGGACTCTGTTACGCAGGACCTTACCGTAGACGAACTATTTTCACCGGTTGATGTCATAATAATTTGTACGTGTGATGTTTTAAAGTCGATAGGCTTTCATGGATATGAAATCTTCCCCATCCGTCTCTCCGTCTCTTTCTGCCTCTGCAGAATGTCCAGGCACAGTATTTTCGTGTATTGCTTTTCGCCGACAGAGGTTCCATCCTCGGCAGTGAACTCTTTTTCTTTGTCTCGAAATAGTTCCTTGGGGATCGGTAACCCCTCTACCCCCGGGGAGGGGGATTTTCGATCTTCTTCTTCCTAGCTGTCACCGCACTGTCACAAATAGCGACCCTAGACGTCATGATGCGGGTTAGAGTCGCTGCCAAGAATCATGCTAACATTTGCTTCTTTTGCCGCTGCAATGGTCTCCCTCAGATTGATGGAAGGGGAGGGGCCTTCAGTGTCATGCGGCATGTACACCGACACCTTCCCTTTGAGCTCAAGGCAAACTAGTACACAGTGTCATTGTCACTATAATTTGACAATAGGAAAGCCTTGACACGGTATTCCCAACAAGAATACACGACCGGGGCTTCTCCCGGTCTTCGCCATAAAAAGGAGTATAATCAGGGGACCCCAGGCCTCTTACGAAATCGTGATCGTGTATCAGTACAATATCTTTATCACTGCGTGTCGAAGGTGAAGAAGACTAGCAGCAGAAGCTGCTTGGGATTGGTAGGGGTTTATTTGGACTAATCTAAACATTGCTCACCCTCTCCACCACCGTGGTGTCTGCCTCCCCCTCCGTGTCGGATTGGGAAGAGTCGTACGCGAAAAATGGCTGCGACGTGACGTCTAAGTCTAAGGCAGCCACATCAGAGTCAAGAGATTGCTGCGATGTGTCGTCTAACGCCGCCAAATCAGAGCCCAGGGACACACATTTCTCATCCGTCTCCTCGTTGACGAGCTCAGAGACTACGAAAGGAGGATTATCCGTCACCGTAACCGCATCCTCCTCCATGGGGGTAGATGCCGGATTGTTTATCCTCTTAACACATCACTCTTGTAGATGCGCAGCTGGATTTTAGTGAAGCCTAATTGCATCGATCGATAAATCCATCTAGTTATGTTTTTTGATGACCGCCGAACCTGCGCACCTCCTCTTTTTTCTGGAAGGTCTAGCGAAATCGTCGATCTGCCATCAATCGTCCGTACGTATAATTTGAAATTATAATGCTGATCGCTTATGCCGGTAGCAAAGGATGGGCTCGCGCGAGTTCCATAAATTCTCAAGCCCCGCATGTTCAGACTGTAAATCACACACTCGCACTTTGAACTGCAAAAGGATTTCCAATCTCATTGCGAAATTCATTTCATGCTCGCATCATAATAAATATATGAGTGAGGTGATATGAAGAGTGATCCATCCCCTCATTTGTTAACACCTTGTTGGCCACTGATGACCCCCATAGACACAGCCGGCTTCCATATTTTCAAATTCGCTCCGACAATTGCTATTGCCACATTAGACGTAATAGACACGCGATTTATGATGATGAGGATGAGGATGGACTTTGCAGTGTATGGAGCGCTTCCTGCGACGGACAGACAGACATATTCTATTCACTCTCCAAAGGTGCGCACCTTATCGAGAAATTTATGATTATTAGAAATACTTATTGGGGCCCTATGACGAAACAATCCGCGTAGATGTGTTTTCAGACAGACGAGGCGATATATTTGGCTTTTACTGGGGGGACCTCCCATAGTCCCATAGGCAACTGAGAAAAGAACATTGTTTCGCAAAACCGAAGTCGATCCGTGGCCCGAGCTCTTGGTAAATAGGGGAGCCTAATGAGCCTCTGCTAGCGTCGTATATCTGACCGCGAATTGATGAAGATTTCAACTAGCTGGATCCTTGGTTTTTTTACCGATTGGCCTAAGCACCGTCAAATGATCGCAAAGACTCTGCCACCTTTAGCGGACCGCCGGCGCCGGCCAACTGGCGCGAATTGAATGGAATGGTACGCGTTCTCACTAATGTGATTACAAAGGTCACGGATGTATTGTGCCCGAAAATTAGATCCCGGAGAAATAAAAAACCTGCTTGATATAGCACACCTACAGTCTTTAACCGTTCCTCCAACTTGATGATACGCCAGTCCTCAGTTGGAATGCCCGGATTGCAAATGCGAATGTGGCGCAATATTTGCTCCTTATCGGAGACAAAGGGCGGTAACCACATACTGGCCCTAGGACTCGATGATATTTCGTCCTTCGCAACTACATCCAGCCTAGCTCCTGGCCAGACCTCCCCCACCCTTCTAATGCCGAATCTGAACATATGTAGATGCAGACCGCTCGTCTGCAAACTTCATAATTTTTACACCGCCCTGAAACCAGCCCCCGTCCTCACAGTCTGGGGGTCGTCCCGGGTAGGCCTCCATCACACTTCCGAAGTTAATGGCCAAAGTGCCTTCGACCTTTCTGCAATTGTCCATCGAAATGCCCCCGTCGGCGTCATTTCGGTCGACAATCGCCAGTGCCGCTCCTGACCGCATCCGCGCAGGAGGGGGCTGTATTATTGGCCCCAACAGTCTTCCGACGTTTCGGGGCCTCCGCCTGCTCTTCGGCAGATCTTTGCCGCTTAACGATCCCGCTAACTTCTGGGATCTCAGCGATGATGCTTAGAGCCCACTCGAGGGACTCATTTTGTTTCGCGGTCCTTTGTGATACATCAACGGCTGAAATGTAATCGCGGACACGAACTGCGTTACGCCTCATTCGAAAGTGGGTTTTAGATGGAGTGGCAGGCTTTTGCACGCCCTCCGATCTGCCAGATTCGCTCAAGCAAGCGCCTCCCGGTTTATGCGACGCAACCCTACTTGGGCCCGGTTTTGCCAGAGCCAGATGACGGTAAGGGGAAGCCCTTGACGAGACTTCCTGCGTGACGCAATCGCCGGATGTACTTGCTACACCCTTGCTAGAGCTAAATTTTCCAAACGGCTCAAAAAATGACGTTGGGGTAGTAGTAGGTGTGTACTCTACCGGGTCGAACGCTTGTTTGTTTATCAGGACGGCTCTCAGATCACTGCAGTGTTTTGCAGGCGTAATATTGTGTCCACTACGGACGTCACCATCCTTACGGATAGCCAAGCCGCAGTTAGAGCATTGAACTCTGTGACAACCACCTCTAAAACTGTTGCGGAATGCTGCTCGGCTCTTATGATGATGGCGCATTACTTCAATATCACACTGTACTGGATCGCGGGTCACAGCGGCTTCCTTGGTAACTGTATGGCGGACAAACTCGCGCGTAGTGGGTCCACGTCTCCTATAGGCATTTAAGGATATATTGATGTCCTCCTGCAAGCACGCAATTTTCTCGGCAGCACTCCTGAAAGGTGGGGAAAATGGCAGGGTATGTCAAACAGCTAGAAGCCACTGTTGACGGTGAGCAAAAGCCAGTTAAGCATTACTGTAGGGATTGTCGCTGGACACTGCCTGGTGCGGGAACATGCTAGAAGGCTTGGGGCTCCACACTATGACTACTGTACAAGCTACGGTGCGTGTGGAGGAGGAGGAAAGCGGTTTTCGTCTGCTCTATGCCTGTCCGATACTCTCACGGAGAAGGAGGTCAATCTTGGGATCTAGCTCTTGGATTACTTGGCTGGAGTAGATATTTATGTACCTGCTGAGCCGATTCATAGTCAGCTCTGGCTGGCTCAAATGATTCACGGAGGTCTTGTGTTACGAACGAAGGGCATCGCAACGGACCTGGCTATGGTCTAAGTGTACCGTCTTATTCATGGCAGCCCTAGTAGCCTAACCCAACCTTGGAAAGTTTTCTCGCAGACTTCAGCTCGATCTAGATTCTTCTGTTTCATCCCCGAGGTCGGGCCATATCCTTTCGGACTTTTTGATACGAGCCCGTGTCCGTGACCTTAGTCTGATTCTGTGAAGCGCCAAGCGTTTATGTCACCGAATCCTACAGTTCAGCATCTTTCAGGCCTCAGTTTGGTAGCTAATCCTACGATTACCAACCCATTTCGAGTCCGAGTGATATGATGCTCGATGGGTCATTTAGTGTCCAGTTCTCGCCACCTTATCCCCGGAACCTCAGACACACTTCCCTTGAATCGAACCGAGCATATGATAATCATTTCAACGAGACGTTAAAACCAAACTCTATGGCTGATGTAATGTGTGTCTTCGGCGCGGTTCTTCCGTTTGTCTTCTTGTGTAAATCTCGCGCGATCTTGTTCGCGACCTACCGCAATGCAAAAATTCATCTCAACTTTTCTCGATCGAGATGCAAAAATGCAATTCCAATTAAGACCTGGTGTGCAAAAGATGGGGCGCAACAGACACACAGACAAAAGACAAAAGAGACCTAACTGAAAAGAAACCAGACCAAGTTTTCCAATCCAAACCTGTGATATGACCAAAGATACATCGGGAACACATTAACGAACAGCAGAACAGACTAAGGAGTCGTCTGCCGTCTGTGCTGATCGATCGCAGGAAACAACAAACCAAGGCTCTGTGTGTATTGTGTGCACCTTTGATCAGGGATCGGGGCGCATATAGTTCTCTTCGGCTCCGGCCCCCGTATAGAAATGGCGAAAGAGGGAAGTGTAAGTGCCAAGAAAAATGATGATATATGCAACCACCCAATTAGTTTAACATATATTTCTGACGTTCACAAAACAAGGGATCGATTCATGGGAATAACGTTTCTCGCCCGTTGCCAGGCTATGGAGAGCTGCGGGAAACGGAGCGGATGCAACAATCGGGGAAATGCTAATTTCAAGGGTTTTAGTGGTCGGGTGGTTCCAGGCGGGCAGAGCCCGACGTCGGGCTGCTGATGGGTGGTCCGAGCGGGAGAGAGATGTAGGAGAGAGAAACCCCCTAAAATTAAAGCGCAGTCTTAAAAATGTTATTTTTTTCTTCTCAGAACGCTTTTTAAAAAAGGGTTTTCTAAAATCGCAGACCCTACAAAAATTCTATTTGAAAGCGCGATTCGAAAAACGCAGCCCCAGAAACGATGTTTTTAACTGCTGCCACAAAGCTCGCCTTTGAAAGTGCAACGCTGTGGTGAAGTGCTCAAACCCTTCAGCTCAGAACCACCTGCCGAAGGTGTGTTTTATCATCGGGACTGAGCTCTGACTGGCTGCTCTATAAAAAAAAAACCAACTCAGTCAGTACAAGAAGGAGCTCAGGAGATCCAAGCGCTGCTCGTGGAAACAATTCTGTGAACGTACTGAGCGATCTAGGGAAGCATCTAGACTCCGTAAAATCCTACCTCGGTCCCTGCTATGCCCACTTATTTGATGAGACATGATGAGACTTGGACCTCATTCAGTCAGGAAACGATTGACTTGCTATGCGACACGACATTTTCCTGACAGCTCTTACTCCTTACTCCTCTCTATAATTGCATATCCCCCGTGGTTACTCCATGTGACCCTGCGTCCATTCTCTCTAAGGAGAAGACATATTCGGCCATTAACTGCTTTGTCAAGTTAAGTCTGCTGGACCTGACGGTACTATTCCCGCTGATCTTCAGCATGCGATGGATGCTGTATATCCCTGTATTGAATCTATTCTCAGGGGTTGTCTGGAGCTTTACGGAGGGAGGTCAGCTTTGTCTTTATCCCAAGAGTGGGTAACGTCTCGCACGCGCGACCGAAAGATCTTAGGCTTATTAGCCTTTCGTCCTGCCTGTTGAAAGTATTGGAGATACTGATCGACACCTATTTGCGTGACACCATTCCCAGTCGGTTGCTGTCTGCCTTCGAGCATGCTTACTGGAAGGGTGGATCGGTGGATATGGTGTTGTATACCTTAGTAGGCCATATCGGAAAGTCCCTTGTATACAAGAAGCACACGCTGATTGCTTTCTTTGACATTGAGGGTGCCTTTGATAAGATAAAACCGGTAGCTATCACTGACACACTTGTCAATCTGAGTGTACATCTATCACTAGCTCTTATCTCTTCGTGACCGTTCGCCACACTAGCGACGAGCGGGGCTGGAGAAGTGTCAAATGATTGCTGTCTGTCAAATCTTTGCTGTCTGTTAAGGCTCACTTGTAATTTTTGGGTTTCTTACTTTTAACTCTTTTCCTCTTTCTTCCTTTTTATTTTATTGCCTCGTTTTATTTCCCTCTTATTTTTTTGCCTCTTTTTTCTTCCTTTTTAGTTTTTATTTTGTTTTCCTTCTTTATTTGTTTCCTCTTTTATTTTATTCCTTTTTTATTTTTCCCCCTTTTTTTCCTTTTCTCATTAACTTGTAACCTTTCTCCTCTGGCTCACCGCGCACTTCGCGCGCACCTCGCCCTTGAGATATTTATGCAGCGCTCCTTGCAGGGTTTTTCCTCTTTTTTCCTTCTTTCCTTTTTTTCCTTTCTTTCCTTTCTTTCCTTTCTTTCCTTTCTCATTAACTTGTAACCATTTTCCTTGAGATATTTCGACAGCGCTCCAACGAGGGCTGCCTTGTCCTGGCTCGCCCATTGGGAGCTGTAACTCTCCTTTCAACAGTTTGATGAAGTCTCCAAAGCCTGGAGGAAACCCTACATCCCCTCAAACATCGTCAAGGACAGGGCAACGCTTCTCATTAATTTTTTATCATATTCCTGGGACTCATCGCGCTCACCTCGCTATCTATCTGCAAGTTTATCAATTCGTTGCTCACTTCGAGGGTAATCTGCATAAAAGTGGGCACTTCGTCAGCGCGTAGGCATGTCCTCAAAGTGGAGTCCTGTCTCCTTGTTTATGGAATCTGGCGGTCGATAGAGTGCTTATAGAATTGGAATGATTAGGCTGTAAGGCTGTATATGCCGACGACATCGCAATTGTCATCTCCGGTAAATTCCCAGATGTCCTTAGAGTGAGTTAATGCAGAGGGCCCTGAGTGTTCTTGTGAGATGGGCGAGTGAAGTTGGGCTTGAAGTAAACTGAGCTTGTTCTTTTCACCAGGAGAGGGATTGTCCCTTCGTTCAAGCTGCCGTTGTTGGATGGCATTATGCTTGTCTCGTATGCTTGTCCTTGTCCTAATATTGAGGAACAAGTTAAAAAGGTCACTGTGGCCTTATACTCGTGTACAAGGACTATAGGTAGGAAATGGGGCCTTCAACCGAGAGTGGTTTACTGGCTGCAAGTGTCGGTCTTGCGCCCCATTCTTATGTATGGGATAGTGGCGTGGTGGAGGGTACTTAGAATGGCATCCTACAGAAGCCTATTGGCGAAAGTTCAAAGGCTGGCTAGTGTCGCCATTACTGGTGCTCTAAGCTCTACGTCTACTGCAGCCCTTGAAACCATGCTGAACCTGACTCTTCTGGATATCCTGGCCGAGCAGCTTGCCTTCGTGAAACGGTTCAATGGATCCCGTCCATCAACTGACATTCGGATATTTTAAATAGTTTGGATGTTCCCGAAGCCCCGCACTATTCCTCACCCAAACTAGAGTTTGACAGAAACTTCTGTTGCCTAATCCCTTCCCGGTGAGGAATGGGCGGATGGTATGGCTTTAGGTACTAACGATATAAGCATTTTTACGGACGGCTTCAAGAGCGTTGATGGGGTCGGGCCGGGGGCTTACTCGGAGACACTGAATATCAGTCTGTCCTTCCGTCTCCCTGACTACTGCAGTGTCTTCCAGGCGGAGGTGACTGCTATTCCCGAAACCATTTCTTGGCTGGGTCGTAATGCAATTTCGTTCAGGAGTGTAACCATTTACAGTGATAGTCAATCGCTTGATTCTGCTGGGACTAACCCGAAGGCACTTGCTGAATGCCGTACCTCGATCCAAGAGTTGAGTAGCTTTCTCAATGTTACTATTTGCTGGATTCCGGGTCACAGTGGCTAGGTCGGTAATCGTAAGGCGGATGAACTTGCCCGTGAGGGAACCAATAATGAGGCCGGTGACAGTTTTCGGAATGTTGGTATGCCTATGAATACCTGCAAATTGCGAGGGCTTAACATGTCACGCGACCAGGCAGATTTGACCAGTACTAAACCCTGGCCGGTCTTCAGTATTGCTAACGTTGGACAGGAAGTGCATTAGTAATGTTGTAGGGGTCTGGTCTGGGTCTGGTCATTGCCTCATTGGGGAGCATACCCGAAGACTTCGTGTGCCGCACAGTGATTACTGCAGAGACTGTGGAGACAAGGATGCGGAGGAGTGTTCTTTTCACTTGCTCTGCTCCTGCTCTGCTCTTGCTCTTGACCCCATCCTGGGGTCCTACTGCTTCACTGATCTCGATGATTTGAAGAATGTGAGCGTCGGACAGATTATTCGATTCACCATTCGCTCCGGATGGTTCGCGGAGTAGGTACTGACCGAAAGGTCCTTCTTAGATAGAATATGTTTAGCGGTACCACAACGGAGTGTGATCTATGTGTGCTCCGTATGCTGGAACAGCCCATAAACCTAACCTAACCCTCAAAAACAGTTTTTCGGAAAGCGCAGCCCCAAAAAAAGGCGATTTATTTTTTTTGCCTCATCTTGGTCCGTTGAGGATGCAAATTTTTATCCGGGGGTGAAGGATTTTTTTTGTTAAATTCCAGCCCTCTTGCCCGAACCCTCAGATTCTAGCAATTACTAGATTGTAACTGTCTAGATTGAATTTTTCTTTATTTTTATATTTGTAGCTTGTGGCTGGCGATGTCGAGTTGCACAAGGCTCTCGTCTCTCTCTCATCCATGCCTCGGTCTTGACATTAAGTGCGCTTCGTCAAGTACTATTTAAGATTCAAGTGGCCCGCCTAAGTATGTCGATGGGTGTATCGGTATATATGTATCATATTTTTCCGGATCTTTTTTTCATCTTTTCTCTCAATATTTTCAAAATTAAAGATACTTGCGTACTATAGAGATCACGCCGGGCGAGACTAAGTCGCAGCGCATTTTCAAATGGACCACGAAAATGTAAATATGAAGGGCAAAGGGGGCGGGCGAGGGGGGTCTCTTATGACTCGGCTCAAAGTGAGACTCGATAAACGACAAAAAATTGAAAAAGAAAAAAAAATTGTACAACAACAACCACACGAGGGGTTCCATCAAACGAACGCGAACGGGCACTTGAAACGAGCCCGAGTTCACACAATAAAAGTGGTGTGTGTGTGCTGTCAAGTGTTTGGGCATTTTGAAATAGATTTTGGAATTTGTAATGTGGATATGTAATTACGTTTTCTTTATGCGATAGAGCGCGATTGAAATTAAAATACAAAAAAAAAAAAGAAAAATAGAAAAACGCAACGTTGTCAGAAAACGGACAAATAAAAACTAAATTGATCCAAAAGTGTGGCACACGTCCCAAAATATTTGGAAATTAGAAAATGCATCATCATCGTGGCGCGACAGCCCGACGTCGGGCCTTGGCCGCCTGGAGCCGCTCTTTGTACCTTCGTCAATAAAGTGAGATTCGACCCTATACGTAGGGCATTCCACTAGACGATCACCCCATGCAGCCGTATCGGGCGTAAGACCGAGTATACAACCAATGGAGTACTTTCGGTTGCAGACCCCATTTTTTACCTATAGCCTTCCTGCAGCAGTACACCGCTACGGTTGTCTTATTCACACGCTCCTGAATGTTCAGCTTGCAATTAAGCTTCCTATCTAGTACAAGACCTAAAAAGTTCGCTTTGTCTGTAAAGGTCAGTTTTACTCCTCCCAAAATAGGAGGACTCACGGGAGGAATTCGATCATCATCATCGTGGCGCGACAGCCCGACGTCGGGCCTTGGCCGCCTGGATCATTGTCCTCCAATTATCTCGGTCACGTGACCGCGTCCTCCAATTTTGGGAGCCCAGCAGCTGCGCGGCGTCCACACCTACTGAGCTCTCCCAACGAGATCTCGGTCGTCCTCGCAGTCTCGCTCCGTCGACTCGTTCTGCATTCATTACTCTCTTAGGCATGCGATCATCGTCCATTCTTTGTACATGCCCTGCCCATTGAAGTCGTTGTAGTTTTACGATTTTCGAGACTTGCAGCTCATCGTACATTTCATACAACTCATGGTTGTACCGGATGCGCCATCCATCTCGATCGCAAACAGCCCCGAAAATTCGCCGTAGAACCTTACGTTCAAAAGTGTCTAGCATGTTTTCGGAGGCTTAAGTTAGGGTCCATGCTTCGCAGCCATAGCATAGCACTGGTCGTATGATGGTTTTGTACACGCGGAGCTTCGTGTTTCTGTGCACATGCTTCGATTTCATTATGGGGAGAACCGAGAAAAAAGTCTTATTAGCTAACTGTATCCGTCGCTTGATTTCGTCAGTTTCGTTGGCGTCCCTTGACAGGTTGCAACCCAGGTAAATGAAGTTGTTCACGAACTCGATGTTGAGGTCCCCCACATTGATGCTCAGTTGTGCAGGTGTCCTTGTCACCGATTGCATCATTATTTTAGTTTTACCCTCGTTAATACGTAATCCAACTTCCTTTGCAGCGGTATCGAGCGTATGCAGAAGTTCTTCTGCGTCAGCCAATCTTCGGGACATGATGTTGATGTCGTCGGCGTACGCTGCTAATTGTGTCGACTTGATGAGTAGCGTCTTACTGTTGTCCATATTCATGGCCCGAATAACGTATTCCAGTGCTAGGTTGAAGAGCGTCGGTGCCAGTCCATCGCCCTGTTTCAAACCAGTGCGTGTTTCAAATAGATCAGTAAGTCTATTCTGGATCCTGACTTGTGAGACGGAGTTGGTCATCGTCATCTTTATCAGTCGCAATAATTTTGCCGGTATACCAAATTGCAGCATGATGTTGTACAGTACTCCACGATCGATACTGTCGTATGCCTGCTTGAAGTCGACAAAGATTTGGTATACGTTTACGTTGTATTCCCAGCACCTCTGGAGTATCAGTTTGACTGAGAAGAGCTGATCGGTTGTGGAGCGACCAGGTCTGAATTAATTGATGTATGGCATCAACTAGACTCGTTCCACCGAATCTTAGCAGTTCAGCTGGGATCTCGTCAGCGCCCGGCGCTTTATTTCGTTTTAGTGACCGCAACGCGAGATCAACTTCCTCTACTGTCGGGGGTTGAATGGGTGGGCCTAGATCAACAATATCATCGAGAGCTTCCTGTGTGGGGATGTTAGATGGTCGGTTTAGAAGCTCTTCAAAATAAGAGGCCCATCGTTTGTTAATACCATCGGTGTCGCTGATGATGTTTCCATCCTTGTCCTTACAAAGGCTAGTCCTGGGTTGGTAGCCGTTCTTAATTGTATTTACTAGTTTGTGTACGCTTGTCTGGTGTTCCTATTAGCTAAGTTTTCGTTTATGTTCAGCAACTGCTCGTCAAAGTATTTACGTTTCTTGCGTCTAATTATTCTATTCGATTTTCGCCGTAGCTCGTCATATTTTTCTCTTCTGGCTCTGGTTCCTCGTTGAATCCATTGTCTGTAGGCCTCGTTTTTCGCGTCAAGTGAATTTTTGCATTCTTCGTCGAACCAGTCATTTCGCGCTCGCCGGGCTTTATATCCCACGACCTTCTCTGCGACATCCTTGATGGTACCCTTGAGTTCTTCCCAGAACCCATGGACGCCTGTGTTACTGATGTTGTGTAGCATAGGTGATAGTTTTTCCTCAAGGGCGGTAGTATACGCCACCGCTGTAGCATCACTCAAGAGCTTATCAACCGCAAAGATTTTGGGAGGGCTGATTCTTGACTGGTGCACTGAGGAGATTCTACATCTGTAGGTCGTCTTCACCAAGTGATGATCTGAGTCGCAGTTTGCTCCTCGATAGGAGCGGACATCCATGACACTAGACGCCCATCTCCTGCAAATGAGGACGTGGTCAATTTGGTTGACGGTATGTGCGTCTGGAGACTTCCAGGTCTGCTTGTGAATGCGTCGATGCGGGAAACACGTAGAGCTTACGACTAGATTCCTGCTGCAGGCGAAGTCGATAAGTCGCTGGCCGTTATCGTTACATTCTTCATGGAGGCTGTGGCCTCCAGAGGTCCCCCGATGCCAACTTTCATTCCCGACTTTCGCGTTAAAGTCTCCCAGCAGCAATTTGACGTCGTTTGTTGGAAGCGAGTCGAAGAGAGTTTCAAGGCGGGCGTAGAACTCGTCTTTTACTGCGTTTTCTTCAACTTCAGTGGGGGCGTGCACATTGATGAGCCAGAGATTGAAGAATCGAGTCTTGATGCGAATCGCACACAGCCGTTCATTTATGGGTTTGAAGTCAGTAATATGCGGTTTGAGGTGATTGTTCACTATAAATGCTACTCCAAACTCCTTGCGGCCCGATGGTTTGCCACTTGTAAAAATTGTGTGCGATTTCTTGTCATTAATCTCGCTGCCAAGCCAATTTGTTTCCTGGACTGCAGTAATGCTCAGTTTGTACTTTTCGACCTGTTGAAGGAGGGCCTTCTCGGCCCCCGGTTTGTTCAGGGAGCGTACATTCCAGGATCCGAAAGAATAATCCTTTATTCGTTTGCGTGGTCGTCGTTGTTGATCCGTCCAATCCGAGGCTTTTGTTCCAGGTTTCTTGACATGGAGTGGTTTTTACAAGGACAAGTTGTCAGCAGGTCGCTTAACCCCATTCGGGGGATGGCCTCGGAGATAGCTGCTTCAGATGGTTTAATAAACGTGCTGGAGCCCACACAACTATGTAGCAGGTCCAACTACGCAAGTCATTCCATCCTACTAGACCTGAGACGCTTAGGTGTTTGTCAGCCATTCAGGCTACAGCTATCTGCCTTTTCCAAACTGTCTTATCGCTAAGACATTGGCCGTCAGCGAATTGATACACTGCCGTTACCAGGGGGCGCCCACGCGGAGGACTATGGAAAAGGTCTTTGCCCCCCCCCCCCCATACCATACCAACCAACTAGAATAAACTAGATCATACTGCCAACATTCAACCATAATTTCAAATCTCTAGCTTAATTCTATCAAAAGTTATCGTGCGAACGGACAGACAGACAGACAGACAGACAAACATGGCTTAATCGAATCAGGAGGTGTCGCTGATCATTTATGTATATATACATACATTGCTATACCTCCGGAGCCTCCTTTAAGGTGTTACATATATTCGTCGTGACAAAAACAATTTACCCTATACTAAAAGTCTAGGGTATAATAACAGCTCCCCACGAGCATTCGTATCGGTGCTGCCCCATACAGTGTGATGGGCATTTGCGTCGCATCTCAGTATGAAACGAATTCCTGGCTGCTTCGATGGCTTCCCGTAGACGCTCAGACGGGAAAACCCCTATCTGATCGTATGGTAGATACGCTGAAGCTATCCAGAACCGACTAAGTGATCCTTCCAGGCTGACCAGAACTGTATCTCCTTCGCTACAGGTGCCCAGAGCGGAGAGTTCTGCGGCTCAATTACCGTAATATCAATTTCGTCCTCTAGGTCAGAGTCAAACGAATCTCCAAAGATAGAAGGGGCTGTAACATCCTCCAGCATCGTCTGATTGGACGAGAGCTAGACCTAGCGTCGTCTTCGGGATCCTGTTCAGAGGACGTAGGAGTACCCTGGCTATTGTGTGTCCCCAAGTTGACTCCACCCTCCTTCATAAGGACGGATGAGGGTCTGTCAATCTCCCTTCGCCCTTCTCACTCGTCTTTTTTATAAACCTTGAGAGTTACCCTGGAAAACCAGAAGCTATTTCTCCATTACTACGCACCAAAGGTTCCAAGGATTCCCTACTGATGACGATGACCGCACATCGGGATTTTCCTTGGGGCTCCTCCAGCTTCATGCGTTGGGAGGTTAGGATTTGAGGATCTTATAACAAAGAGAACTTTCTCTGCGCTCGAGGATTTTGCTGGCAGCCAGGCGCGAGCTCTGGATCTGACTGGGATTTCGTCCTTCGAGACAACATCGAGTTTTGCACCAGGCCATAGTGCGCCAACCCTTTCGATTGTGATCCAAAAGAGGTACAAGGACCGCTCATTTTTAATGATATAATCGTTCGTTGTAGAGCTTCCCCACAAGGCATCGGCTTCCCACAAGTAGGCTGCCTTTCCTAGCAGCCGCTGCTCTGGTTTCGTGAGGCAATTCAACAGTCCAAGAGGTGAGTTTCGAGCAATGGGGTGACCTGGATGTACGAAAAACCTTCAAGGAAACACTTTACGTATATACCAAGCCCGCAATTGAGCTTGAGCTCTATCCATCTACCTACCCGTCTGGTTCACACGCAATGCAAATGATGAGATCTTTCACCTCAACCGGGCACTTTTTTGATATCATTTTTGACAAATTGACTGTAAAAAAGGATCTCATCGATTCTTTGCCCGTGCTTCTTCGTCATTTTTTTTTTTGTAATTTCGCCCTCTCGCCTCCCGATTGTTTTGTGTATTCCCCCCCTCGGCCCTATCTGTATCTTTTCTCGATCATACTACTATTTTGTTGTTATTGTTGTTGTTGTTAATCTTTTCACCGGTGGATTGATAGATTTCCATTAAAATGTTGTCTGTGTGTATGTTGCGGATGAATAATTGGATTTGATCTCGCCGTCGTCGTCTGACTTGACTTGTCAGATTTTTGGAATCTCGCGGGGATCTTTAATTCGGAGAGAGGTCATTTTACTTTTTTCTTTGGGATCTTGTATTTTTCTTCTTATTGTTGTTGCTGTTGCTATTGCCACAGTTACCTGTCCCATCAATATCTGTGGGTGATTTCTCATCATCATCCTCCGCGTGGTCGTTGCGTTGTCTTCGTCATCATCATTTCTTCATTATATGGTCATAATCATCTAAAAATCTTCTTCTGTACGTAACCTAAACGTACAGTTGAGCCTTCCGAGATCTAAAGATGATTTTCTTTTCCTCGCCATTCATTCAGGACAAGGAGAGGAGGTAAAAAAAAAACAACAACAGGAACAAAAACAAATGAGTCGTCTAAGAACGTCAGTACACGGTTTGAAATTTCGAATGAAGAATTGAAAGAAAATTGAATTGAAGATCAAGATACAATATCTTTTCGTTTATTTTCCATTTTAGTTTTTGTATGTTATCTAATTTCGGGCAACAAGTCAAAATACATGAAATGAAAGAAGGGCAAAGAGAGAGAGAATAAAGATTTTTTTTTTCAGAAGAATCTTTTCTGTCCAGTCCTTTTTTAGGAAAAAAAAACAGATTTTTATAAGCATGAATAATAAAGGAAAAAGATAGACATTTATTCCCCCGAAACGGGGGATAATGATAACGACGCGACGCGACGCGACTGTTTTCGATTCGTCACCGAATCTGATTTGTGTGATGAGCGTGTCTGTCTGTCAGTTGGGTATCTCTCAACCTTAGTTCTAAAAAAAAGAAAGAAAATAAGAAAAAACTCTGACAAGAGAAATTAATCAAACCGAAAGTTGAATTTGAAGAATTTCCAGAAATTTACATGTGTAATTATTGATTAAGAGGACTATCGGACGTTGGGATGATGACAAGTGTTTCCCTTCGTCTTGATTCTCGCCCGTGAAGTTGCCTCCTCCTTGTGAGCCCATTTAAATGGGTTACAACTATAAAAGAATAATATCTTATAGAATTCTAGTCCTTTTCCCCTCGCTCACCGCGCACCTTGTCCTTACTGTATTTCGGCAGCATTCCAAGGAGCGCTGCTTTTTCAGGCAAAGCCCATTTGTGGATGTGAGGCTTAGTCACACCCTAGGAACCTTTATTAATGAGAAAGATCAGTTGGAAGGCAAAGTGCGCGCAAAGCGCGCGGTCAGGCAACTTCAAGTTCCCACTATAACAGAAGCGTCTCTCATAGAATTTTTTCTGTCATTTTCCAGTACCAGCGCCGAAACAAATTGACGGTGACTTTAGACACACCCTAAGAACTATCACTGATGAGGCAGCGCTCCTTGGAGAGCATGAACTCTATTAGAGAATCCTCGCCCTCGATATATTTAGAAAGCCCTCTAAGGAGCACTGCTTTTTCCTTCAAAGCTCATTTGTGGCTATGAAGCTTAGTCACACCCTAAGAACCTTTATTAAGGCAGCGCCTCATGGAGCGCCGCTAAAGCAATTAAAAGCCGAGGTGCGCGCAAAGCGCGCAGTGAGCCGATTTAAATGGATGTCAACTATAAGGACGGGCCGCATCTTGGACTTAGGCAGGGCAGCTCGCGCAGCGCGCACATGGCATTTTTGTTGTATTGTAAAATCAGATTTTGACAATTGTTACAACAGCAATGCCATGTAAGCGCTGCGCGAGCTGCCCTGCCTATGTCCAAGATGCGGCCGGCCTAAAAGAATCATCTCTAAAAGTCTTCTAGTCCTTTTCCACTGAGTCCTCAACACATTTAGACAGCGCTCTAAGCAGCACTGGTTTTTTCTTCAAAGCCTATTTGTGGCTGTGAGACTTAGACACACTCTAAGGGCCGTTATTGATGAGGCAGCGCTTCTCGAAGCTTTGTGAAGGCGAAGCGAGCAGTGAGGCAATTGCCGATTCAATGGAATGGAGTCCAACTGAAGTATTGCGAAGGCGAGGTGTGCGCGAAGCGCGCGGTGAGCCGATTTAAACGGATGTCAACTATAAAAGAATCATCTCTAAGAGGATTCTAGTCCTTTTCCACTGCCTCACAGCACGCTAGGCGCGCACCTCGCTTGCGGGCGAGATGTTTTTCGGCAGCCTTTCAAATTTTTTCGAAAATTTCTCTAGGAAAATTGTCTCCGTAAATATTCCAAATTTTTACAAAAATTTGAGCAGAAAATTGTGCCTAAGTATGTTCCAAACTTTTACCAGAATTTGGGCAGAAAATTGTGCGGAAAAATGCTCCAATTTTTTCAAAAATTTCCTTAGAATATTGTCTCAGATAATATTCTAAATTTTTGTCAAAATTTAGGCAAGAAATCGTGTAGAAAAACGGTTCCAAATTTTTAGCAAAATTTAGGCAAAAAATTGATCAAAGAATGTTCCAACTTTTTGACAAAATTTGGACAGGAAATTGTGTCAAAAAATGTTTAAAATTTCTATCAATATTTGTTCCAACCTTTTGACGAGCTTTAGGCCCGGAAAGTTGTGTCAAAAAATGTTCCAAATTTTCCGAAAATTTCCCTAGAAAATTGTCTCAATTGTCTCCGAATTTTCAGCAATGTTTAGGCAGAAAATTCTGTCAATAAATATTTGAAATTTTTGCTCAATTTTGGGCAGAAAATTTAGTCAAAATTTTCGCTCAATTTTTTGCAGAAAATTTAGTCAAAATATGTTCAAAGTTTTCGGCAAAATTTGGGCAATAAAATTCTCACGAAAAATTCGGCAGGACTTATATCAAAATTCGATCGAAAAAACAACACTGAATTTTTGATAGAGAGCGTCGTCTGTCTAGAGTCAAAATTCTGTAAAACAAAAAAATCTGTTTTCAAATTTTTCCTGAGCATTCATCCAGAACTTGAAATGAATGGGTTGGTGGGCATCCGAAGATGCCCGTGGGGACGGAGCCTAAGGTAGCATAGTGACCGTGGCGAAGAAAAAGGCCCCTCAGCGAGCTAAGCAGCGGCCTATGCTTGCTGTAGTTCAGTTCGGGAGACATGAGCGGGGTTTTCGCCGCTCGTTGCTTCTGTCCTTTGCGTATTAATAAAAATTCAGGCAAAAATGGGGAATAATAAAAAAATGGGGCGATAAGCATTGAATGGTTGACGGACGGGGGCGCTGGCATTGGGGTGCGGATGTAATGGGACTCTCGGCCTCTGGTTTCGTATCACCGACAGATCACTACTCATCAGGTGCTGCCTTCGATCTACCGGTGGAAGCAGCACGACCAAAATACGGATCATTACAAATTTGAGTTCAGAATAGAATCAATTTTTGACGCAAAAAACTTACAAGGCTTAAACACGTTTGACTGAGTGAACTAGAGCCTGTAGTCTAGGGATTTAGAAATCAAAGAGTTTGTTAGTTGGCATTCCAAGCTTTAGAGTAAGGTCTGAAATAAAGAACTATCTGCGCGGAAGAATACAAATAACGAGTACTTTGGCCTGAACCGAACATTACAAAATTTCCGCCAAACTACCGTCACTCCCTGCGTGCAGACAAATCTTCTGCCAGTACGAACATCTCTCCGTTGAGGTGCTGATCTAGTCGAGAGAGTTACACAAGTTAGAGCCTGCGATATCGCCCGCATCAAACAAATGTGATTGACAAGACAATGGGCTCTCCTAATAGCCTCTCATACGCACTCAATCAAACCACCACCGCGCCGCGTGGTCGTCCTCATAAATTCTCTCCTGCACTCCCCCGTCTCTCCTCTCGCCCCGCACACACCCATCGCCTCCCGGTTCCATTGATTATTGGCTGGGCATCTTAAAAATGGACATTAATCAATCTCAAAACGAGGCACCTCACTCAATCCATCCGTTTATCCGTTTTTTTCGGTCACACATTTGTCTTGCTGATGATGGTTTATGGTTGGTTCAGTTCAGAGTGTACAGCAGCTCACTGTGCAGCAGCAGCAGCATCTGTGCATCTGTACGTAAAGAGCGTAGAAGAACATCCCAAAAAAAAAGGCAGATAAAAAGATACAATGCTATAGAGTCCGCAGCCTCGCGATGAAAAATCACACACGAAAGATAGAAAGAAAGATGAACCACCGCGCGCCAACCACCACTGGGACAAAATTAATTCAAAATTGATAGGTTGCCGCAGATTCAAATAGAATTGGAGTTAAAGTCACGATGGTTGAGATCTCCCGCGCAACAACACGAAGGGGTCGTTTCTCCGTAAGGATTGATATTTGCCGGAGACCACCGATAACATCAACAGGTAGAGGCAATTACAGATGCAGAAATTAAAAACAAAAATTAAAGAAATAAAACGGTCCTCCTCTAATGGCTTATTTTTGGGCATTTTGAGATTTTTTTTCCGCAATTGAACAGTGGAAAAAAAAGTTAATAGATTTTTCGTTTTTTTTGGGAATTTTGGTAAAAAAGATTGAGCTTTGGGGGGTGCGAAACGTTTCTTATCCTCCCACCGCCGGGAAGGTCTGACTGATAACACGTCAATTCCACCCGACGCACCTCCCCCCAAGCGTGGGGAGTACCATCCGAATTCATTCCATTTCCAGTGGAAAACCAAACAAAAACCTCAATTAGAGGCACTTAAGCATTCAGTTTCAGTCTCTGGAAGCACTGCAGCTTAAATTCTTGTTTAAAAAAGCTCTGCAGCTTAATTTCCAGTCTCTGGAAGCGCTGGAATTCAATTTTCAGTCTGATGAAGTGCTGAAGCTCCACTGGAGGCGTTACAGCACAATTTCCAGTCTCTGCAAGCGCTGCAACTCAACTTCCAGTCTCTGGAAGCACTGGAGCTCAATGTCCTGTCCGAGGAAACGCAAAAGCTCAATTGGAGGCACTACAGTTCAGTTTCCAGTCTCTGGTAGCACTGCGGCTTAATTTCTCGTTAAAGAATCGCTATAGCTCAATTTCCAGTCTCAAAAAGCACTGCGGCACAGCTTCCAGTCTCATTAAGCGCTGCAGCGCAATTTTCAGTCTGAGGAAGCGCTACGGCTCAATTTCCAGTCTGGGGAAGCCCTACAGAGGAAGCGTTAAGGCTCAATTAGAGGCGCTACAGCTCTATTTTCTCAATCTCAGTAAGCGCTCCAGCCCGATTTCGAGTCTCAGGAAGCGCTACGGCTCAATTTCGAGTCTGAGGAAGCGCTACAGCCCAATTTCGAGTCTCAGGAAGCGCTAAAGCTCAATTTTCAATCTGAGGAAGGGCTACAAGCTCTATTGGAGACGCTACAGCACAGTTTCCAGTCTCTGGAAGCGCTGCAGCTTAATTTCTTGTCTAAGGATGCGCTGCAAATTAAATTCCAGGGAGCATTGCAGCTCAATTTCCAGTCGCAGGAAGAACTGCAGGTAAATTTCATGTCACTGGAAGTGCCAATTAGAAGCGCGTACAACTCAATTTCCAATCTATGGAAACGCTGCAACTCAAGCTCCGGTCTGTGAAAGCACTATAGCTGAATTTTTCATCTCAGGAGTGCTACAGTCCAATTTCGAGTCTCAGGAAGCGCTAAAGGAGGAAGGGCAACAGCTCAATTAGAGTTTCAGTCTCTCGAAACACTGCAACTTAATTTCCAATCTCTGGAAGCATAGCAGCTTAATTTCTTGTCTAGGGATGCGCTGCGTATCAGATTTCAGGATGAGGGAGCTAAATGTTCAGTCTCTGAATGTGTTGCAGCTCAATTTTTAGTCCCTGCAAGCGCTGCAGCTTACTTTTTAGTCACTGGAAGCGCTGCAGCTTACTTTCAACCCCCACGAATCTCAACAACTCAACTTACAGTCTCTGGAAGCGCAACAGCTCAACTTTCAGTCTCAGGAAGCTCTACAGCTCAATTTTCAGTCTCAGCAAGCGCTGCAGCTTGGTTTCTTGTCTAATTAAGCCCAACAGCTCAATTTGCAGCCCCAGCAAGCGCTACAGCTCACTTTGAAGGCCCAGGAAGCCGAACAGCTCAACAATATGTCTCATTAAACGCAGTCTATGGAAGCGATGTATGATGTATAGCCTCGCTAATAGGGGGCCGGGGGGAACATGGGGGGGGGGGGCGTACCAAACGAAATGGGGCGTCGAGTACATTCCATTTCCGGTGAAAAATTGAATTTTTTTGGCCAACAAATGTGATTTTCTGGGCCGTTTTTTTTCCGTTTGCTAATAGAGGGTCGTGAGGGGTACCAAACGAAAGGGGGCATCGAATACATTCCATTTCCGTTGGAAAATCGCTTTTTTTTAATATAATGATGTGCTTCCCGCCCGCCTCGCCTTTTCCGTATTGTAGCAGCGCTCCAAGGAGTGCGTTGCCTTGTCCTTGGAGGCCCTTCAAAGGACCTAAGACTCACTCTAGGACTAATAGACATTATCAACGCCGAAATTTCGATCAGGGAGAAAAAGATGCCTCTGAACTGATGAAGGGAGTGCGTTAAACGTCCCGGTGAACGATCAAAGACAAGGCAGCGCTCCAAGGTGAGGTAAGCGCAAGGCGCGCGGTGAGCCCCAGGAGAAGCGCTGAAACTTCATAGAAAACAGTTCTTAGGTCTCTTCGTCCGGAGCCAGAAATGTACAAAAATGTTGGATCCTCCGTTGGGCGCCTCTTCGTCCACTTTTAATTGGCTCACCGGGCGCTTCACGCCCACCTCGCCTTCAACGTATTTTAGTAGTGGTCCAATGATCCCTTACCGCTAACGCTGTGCTCTCGCATCAAAGGGTTTCCCGTAAGCTTTGGTATCAACATAAAAAAAATATATGGAGCTGTCGTCGGGTGGAAGAAAGCAACCACAGGTAATGGCTTCATTAGGTAAAATTCAGAGACTATGGCTTGGGTAACTTCCGACGTGCGTAGTGAAGAAAGCGGTCACATGAGCATTCTGAATCAAATTCCTGACGTGCAGTTCTGCTTGAGATCAGATTACATGATCACGGAGGTTTGCTTCGGCAGAAAATATTCAGCCCTCATCCCTAACCGCTCTGAATGGGTAAATGGCACACCCTGTCCAGACCCTAGATGTATCAAGTGGTTCACCGATGGGTCTAAAACGGAACAGGGTTTTGGTGCAGGTGTCTTTGGACCCAACACCAGGATTTCGATCGCAATGGGAATCTCGCCCAGCGTTTTTCAAGCTGAGATCCAAGCCATTGAGGTCTGCGCCAGGGTAATCTTGGAAACTGGACTTCGCGGCGCTCACATTGCTATCTACTCAGACAGCCAAGCAGCCATAAAAGCGCTCTCCTCATTTAAGGTCTCTTCAAAACTGGTGAAAGAGTGTTACAATCTCCTTCAACTGTTGGCAACCAAAAACCGAGTCTTCTTGTGTTGGGTGCCAGGCCACCAGGGCATTGAGGGGAACGAGGCTGCGGATTAACTTGCTAGACAAGGATCATCCAGTCGTTTTCATGGACCTGAGCCTTACCGTGGCTTTGGACTGGCCTCGGCCAAACTGCGGATCACAGATTGGTTTGCACGATTGCGTCAACAGTACTGGAATAACCTTCCAGGGCTTCGTCAATCAAAGGAGCTGATAATGCTCTTCAGTCACAAGGGTACTACTCAAATGAGTAGAACCCACCTAAGACTCCTAGTGGGGTACTTATCTGGCCATCACCTGGTCAGATATTACCTGAACAAGATGGGTCTGTCAAGCGAGACTGAATGCCGTCTTTGTCTGGAGGACGTGGAAACGACCAAGCACATTTTATGCGAATGTCCCGCCATCGCGCGTTTTAGGATGTCACTCCTCGGGCAGGCTACTACCAGCACTGCAGAATTCAGGTTGATTCCTGCTAAAGACTTACTGCCCTTTATTAGAAGGGTGGACGGTCTTTTGGATTAATGAGCTACGGCACAATAGATCTTTATGGTCGCAGTGCCTTCCTGCTGGGAAAGTAGCTTGAATTTTTATATCTATATATCTATCTATGGCTTGTCTGACAATTACTGGGGCTATCCGCAGCCACCCTTGAGGCATTGCTCGATCTGCTTCGCCGCTTCACGTTCATCTAAGGGCGGCGGCAAATTCAACAGTAGCCAGGCAGAAAGTTAATCTGATTAGCCATAAATTTAATTTGGATCAGGAACGCTAGTTCCATGAGGATAATGAGCTAAGCTTGCCGTCAGACCACTTAACCAAGGAACTCCGCTTCAATCAACTCTTCTTTACGTCTGTTTGGGATAGGGACGAGTGAAATGTGAAGCACTCTACTCTTCCGTCTAGCACTGTCAAATGGTTTGCTGATGGCTCCAAAGGCGAAGAAGGCACAGGTGCGGGTATCGTAGGACCCTCACTTAAGGTCGCCACACACTAGCGTCTAAAATCCCGCGCCCAATCCAAAATTTCCCCGGTCGATATATGGATTTAACAGGGAGATTTTGGATTCGCCCGGCGAAAATTTGGATTTTGGACGCAAGTGTGTTTCGGGCTTTCGAGGCAGAAGTACCATACAGTATTCCAAGCTGAAGTTCATGCAATTAAGATATCTGCGAACTTCTGTCTAGAGGCAGGCCACCGTGGAAGAAGTATTTCAATCTTCACTGATAGTCAGTCAGACTGTCAAGACACTAAGCAAATTCGGATTTTTTCATAAAACTTGGCAAACACTTCGAATAAAGTTACCATCTACTGGGTGCCGGGACATGTCGGGCATTTTGGGTACCGAAATTGCCGACGAGCTGGCTAAAAAGGCTTCAGCAAGCCCGTTCACCGGACCCCCGAACCTTTCTGTGGTATTCCCTTATGTAGGGTAAAACTATACATAAAAAACTGCTGCACACTGGGTAAATCACCCTGTCCTGAGACAATCGAAATTGTTTATTTCAGGGGTCATTCGCAAAAGCGCACCCTGGAATTGCTGGGCTTCGGCAGAAGCATTAGGGATACAATCATGTGCGGGCTCCTCTCAGGTCACTCGACCCTGGGTATTGTCTCTGATCCCAATTGCCGTCGTTTTTGCGAGAGCGATGAAGACGCCTCTCAGCACATTTTCTGCGAATGTGGGGCCCTCGCCCGCCGCCGCTTGGAGAGTTTCGGTGTGGCAGGCGTTTCCTGAAGCAGAGGAAATTGCCTCATTCAGACCATTCCAGCTGAGCATGCTCAAGCTCCATCGTATACCCTAGATCTTTTGGGCTACAGCACATAGACCCTACGGTCGTAGTGCTTGTAGGTTTTCGGCTCACTACTCCTATCTTAATCTGATGCTGATCTAATCTAAAGGACCTAAAGGCACCCCCTTCCTTATTCGGATCTGCTAGACCTCGTGAAGCCTCACACCCAACAATATCAAGAGGTCTCAATTCCTGAATACACACACACGCTGAACACATTATAATCGAATATTCAAATTGCCCAAAAAGAAACAAGACCATAAAAGAAAGACAGAACGCAGAAATAGATTAAAAAAACCGAAGATGAAAAATAAAAGAAGAATCGAAACTATCAAAAATTTGCTATTAAAGACTTTCAATTAAAAAATTGCATTAAAGGCGCACATATGTGGCCTTGTTTGTTGTTGCTGAAGGGGTGCCCCAATTGAAACTCTGGCGATAAAGCAGCTATACGGCAGCAGTCCCACAAAGTCTCTGTCTTTTGCACACACAAAAATTCTAATTTCGCGCATTTGCCCGTGTTGTGTGGCTGTACAGTATCTCTGGAGCTTCAATGGATGCCCCGCGGGCATATAATCGAAATATGATGCCAAAATGGAAAACAATCCAAAAAGGCAAAAACGACAACAACGACCTGAAGCATCTGAAAAGATATACATATCTATCGATCTGCTGTTGTTGTTGTTTGCCACAGTGGGTGGAGTGGAGGCAGAGGGTATTGGAGGACTCTCTCAGAACACGATGCCAATGACAATGATCGCGTATGGTGTACTTGACAGCCACGTAAAAATCGACATTTGATTTGGATTTGATTATACACAAAAAAATAGAAAATCAGAATACTTAAATATCTTTTATAAAATCTATTGCCAAAGATACACAGTGCCTTCCCGTTCCCGGTCCCAGTCCCAGTCTCCTGACCCTCTGTTTTATCACGAGACACGACCGCCCGGCTCTATAGCGCCCAGAAAAATGAATACGCCTCCACCTTCGCAAAGTGTGCCTTAACATAGGCGCAATCGTGTACCTGAACCACTCGCATGTATCTTGAATACTTCGGTTGTGTTGTCAGTCAGAGTTGTCCAGGCTAGAGATCTTGGTCTGAAGAGGCTTTCAGACATGAGCACATCAGTTTTCAGTTCGTCCATCAGCTGAGCTATCCGCTTGAATCAAATCCTACCTTTGGAAGAGGTTACACATTAATGTAATATCTGTAAGATAGCTCACCGCGCGCTTCGCGCGCACCTCGCCTTTTATGTATTTCTGCAGCGCTCCAAGGAGCGCTGCCTTGTCCTTTATCAACTAGTAGGCGTAACGCTCCCTTTTCAATTCAGAGGTATCCTTTGTTGTTTGTTCGAAATCTAGGCGGTGATGAAACGGGTCCTAGGAACCCTAACATCCCCTCCATTGTCTTCAAGGATAAGGCAGCGCTCCGTGAAGCGCTGGAGAAATATGTGAAAGGCGAGGTGCGCGCGAAGCGC
Organism: Chloromyia formosa; assembly: GCA_964017055.1. Classification (NCBI taxonomy): domain Eukaryota; kingdom Metazoa; phylum Arthropoda; class Insecta; order Diptera; family Stratiomyidae; genus Chloromyia; species Chloromyia formosa. The sequence goes on along the minus strand of OZ024819.1, from coordinate 6,651,561 downwards.
GCGGTGAGCCTCTGGAGAGGTTAGAAATTAATTGTGACCGTCTCTTCAATAATTCTAACCTCTGTAAGTTGGCTCACCGCGCGCTTCGAGCGCACCTCGCCTTTCTTGGTTTTATGCAGCGCTCCAAGGAGCGCTGCCTTATCCTTTATTGGCTAGAAGGTGTAGGGCTCCCTTTTCAGCTCAGAACTATTCTTTGTTGTTTGGTAAGCCTCTGATAGAGGTTACAAATTAATAGCGACCGTCTCTTCAATAATTCTAACTTCTGTAAGTTGGCTCACCGCGCGCTTCGAGCGCACTTCTTCTCTCCTGTGTTACTGCAGCGATGGCTTAACTGATGGCTCAACTGATGGCTCAACTGTTGGCTCAACTGTTGGCTCAACTAAGCTCAACTGATGGCTCAACTGTTGGCTCAACTGTTGGCTCAACTGTTGGCTCAACTGTTGGCTCAACTGTTGGCTCAACTGTTGGCTCAACTGATGGCTCAATGCTCCAAGCAGCGCTGCCTTATTCTTTATCGGCTGGGAGGTGTCACGCTCCCTTTTCAGTTCAGAGGTATCCTTTGTTGTTTGTTCGAAATCTAGGCGGTGATGAAACGGGTCCTAGGAACCCTAACATCCCCTCCATTGTCGCAATGGGGTAGGCGCTGCTACGAATTTATATGACTCTTTTCTGAAGGTGTGAGGTGAGTCTGCTGCTTTTGGATTGAGCCTTAATTAGATTAGATTAAGTTATGGGCGGTAGGCCGAAGAGCCACAGGCACTGCGACCGTAGAGTCAATTGTGCTATAGCCCAAAAGATATAAGGTTGACTGCCGAGCTTAAACAGGTCCATAAATCTGCTCTGCCTTTCCTGGATTAGATAGATAAAATTTCCTGTACTTTGTAATGTGCAAAGTGGTCGCCAGATGGTGTTTTGGGGACGGAGCCGAAAGTTTGCCGAAATTGACCGTGAAGATCCGGCGACGCTAAAAGCGAATGCTCCACAACGAGCTAAGCAGCGGCACATGCTTGTTCCAGCTCGATCCGGGAGATGTGGGCGGGGCTGTCGCCGATCGATGCGCCTGTCCGCACCTATTAAAAGGAATTCACAGGCCTGGGGGATAGACAACACAAACAGAGGAGGTAAAAATGGGGAATAAATCAAAATGGGGCGATAAGGATGAAATCTCTCTCTCAATTGGGGCATAGCGCGTCAACTGTTCCATGTGGCCCAGTTGACGTTTCGTCGGCATAAACTGATTTCGGAGAATGCGGTTGCCAGCATGCACATCCTGCACATCCATGGCCACGAACGTCGTCGTGGACGGGATTCGAACCCGAAACGCCGATAGTAAAACACGGAACTGATGCCTCAACACACTGTGCTACCGGTCGCCTCAAAAATCAAATGGACGGACGACAATATGTCGGTAAGATAAAATTTCAAATTGGTTTTTTTTCATCACACCTCCTTCTCATACACCCGCTCATCTTCCCAGTGTCAAACGGGCGAGCACTGGGCGCGTGCCCGATAAGATATGTCAAAATCGTTCGGGTGGCTATGCTTGCTCGCGTCCGCCCGGTCACATGTTGAACTCGCAAAAACGTTGCGAGGACATCAACTGATGGCTCAACTGATGGCTCAACTGGTGTCTCAGCTGATGACTCAACTGATAGCTCATCTGATGGCTCATCTGATGGCTCAACTATTGGCTTAACTGATGGCTCAGCTGATAGCACAAATTAAAGCTCAACTGATAGCACAAAAAAAGCCCAACTGATGGCTCAAATGGTGGCTCAACTAATAGCTCAATTGATGGCTTAACGGATGGCTCAACGGATGCCTCAACTGTTGGCTCAACTGATGGCTGAACTGATAACTGATGGCTCAACTGGTGGCTCAACTGATAACTCAACTGATGGCTCAACTGATAACTCAACTGATGCCCCAACTGATGGCTCAACTGATAGCTCAACTGATGGCTCAACGGATGGCTCAACCGATGGCTCTACTGATAACTGATGGCTCAACTGGTGGCTCAACTGATAACTCAACTGATGGCTCAACTGATAACTCAACTGATGCCCCAACTGATGGCTCAACTGATAGCTCAACTGATGGCTCAACTGATAGCTCAACTGATGGCTCAACTGATGGCTCAAGTGATAGCTCAACTGATGGCTCAACTGATAACTCAACTGATGCCCCAACTGATGGCTCAACTGATAGCTCAACTGATGGCTCAACTGATAGCTCAACTGATGCCCAACTGATGGCTCAACTGATAGCCCAACTGATGGCCCAACGGATGCCCCAACTGATGGCTCAACTGGTGGCTCAACTGATGGCTCAACTGAAACCGATCGTCTAAAACCCCCTTTAAAATCCTCCCATCTAACGCTCGATCACTCTATTGGCCCCCGTAAAAAAACATGATTGCGTTCATTTTTTGACGAAATTGGAAGACAGAATATTAAAGAATTCAAAAAATGACCATAGAATGGATGCCAGATCAAATGAAAAGAAACCCCGAAAAAAAACACAAAGATACAGACATTCAAGAGAAAAGATATAATACGCCAACGATTGCTCTGAATTGAAATTTGAAATAACAAAATAATGGACCGGAGGAATTTCGTGTGGTTCGGTCAGCAGCAACAGCAACAGCAGCACACACATTTGTTGGACACCGGCTCTCCACGAAAGGGGGGTCGATAAAAACTCCACCTGAACCCAAGAAGATATTATATTTGTGGAAGAAGCAATTGAAGCAGTTGCGGGCGCGCACAGTATAAAAGATAGACAGATAGATTGATATATATATATCTTTGCGCGCACATATTATACGCACTTGAGCTCGCGCGCGCACAAAAAAAAAGCAGTTCAGCATATGGGGCAGAGCACCAACAATCGGCCGGCAGCCGCAGCCGCAGCAGAGGCAGAATTAAAAGAAATTTACGGAGAAAAAAAAACCGAAGAAACAGATAATACAGAAAAATATTATAAATGAAATGAAATCCATCATGACCCGATCATATCGTTGAATAACTTTTTTTTCATGCCCCTTTGCTTTCAGGTTATTTTTTTGTATAGAAAGAATGCCAAATCGTTTGATTTCAGAATATTGTAAAAAATGGCCTGCTTTTTCGGGCTCTTGCCTGTTATGTGCCGGATCCCATGCATCGGATCAATGGACCGGGGGGAGGTCCATTAAGCCACTACATCGATAATATCCTGAGTAACCCCGTTGGTTAAGTTTTCGGCACACATTGACTCGTCTCTAGCGCCTCTCGGGGGGCGTAAGTTGACAGTCGATCGCCAGCCTTAAACTTCCCATATAGTGTAGGGTTGTCCAACGGAGAAAGAAAATTACATTTCTTCAATTTTCATATCATAGAAGAACTAGCGAATGTCCAGGCCATTATTTGAGTCTATTTCTTTTTCCTAATTTTATTTACTGTCAAAACAACCTACTTTTTAGCTGGTAGGGTTGTCCACGACCTGTCATTTATTTATTTTTCGATTTTATTACCATTCTACAGGAACTAGCGATGGAAGGAGCAATAGCCGAAACACAAAATCTACCCGCTGCAACATCGGCGTCAACATCCATTCTATGCGCCTCATCGTCGTCACGAATCAATTCAACGCGACGTAACAGCTCGAGCGTATCGCCCGTTGTTGTCGTCTCAACGGCGACGGTGGCGGCGGCCGCGCCGCCGTCTACAACAAATTTACACAGTTCCACCATACAAAGGGTTGTGATAGACAAACAAAAGCCTGACATAGTACAAAATGCGGCGTTGTCGCAGCGTAACAAGCGTAAAAATTTCAATCCTCGCTATTCGTCGATCGAGAACGACGACGTTGACGCGAATAATGCGGATGATGAGACGATCGATCCGAATGATAGTAACGCCGCCCATGTAGACGCAGACGAAGACGACGACGACGACGCGGTTGATAGAATGTCGACGAAAATCGATTCATCAGCAACGTTAAACGCAACCCTAAAAACCGCCACCGCCGCCGCCGTCGTCTCACCTAGTTATAGTAGCAGCAGCAGCCATAGACATAGACTTAGTAGAAACAATTTAGACGACGATTGCGAAACGAGTGCAACGAGAAATTTAGTAGGTGGTGATGGTGTAGGGTTGACACCGCCGGCATCATCGTCCAATCAAAATACGTCCGCTAGTCATACAAGTTCCGCAAGCGGAATATCGGCCATAACGACCACTATGCTGAAAAGTTGGCACAATTTAGTCGATCTACAGCAGCAGCGTAATGCAGTAGCACTGTCGTCGCACGATGATCGCGTGAATGGTCGCGATACGAAGGCGATTCAACAGCAACACTTTCAAAGTATCGATATTGAGAGTCATCATCATCGATTTGCCCACCTACAACAACAGCAACAGCAGCAGCGAAACAATCAGGTCACAGCGACGGCATCGACTACGGCTGCATCGCTGCTGGATCGACAGTTGCGTAATGAGTTCGCGTGCAATGCATTCAATGCCGTTCAGGAGCTGCTCAACGTGTACGGTTTGTCGATATCGCCGGGCGATATAGTCGATGCTTTTAAGAAACAACAACAACAGCAGCAGCAGCAACAGTTGCAGTTACAGCACGAGTGGAGTGGACTGCGAAAGGATGGCGGTGAGTACATTGAAATTCATATATTTGTCGCGAGCTTTGGGGTGAGCTTTTTAGGCTTGGTAGGTAGGATAAACAGCCAGGCTACTGTATTCACCAGTGATAACCCACTACCCTAATTTCCTTCCCGCCAAGGAGGTGCACGCTGGCCATTGCATTCTCCGAAACCAGTTTATGCCAATGAAACGTCAACTGGGCCACATGGAACAGTTGACGCACTATGCCCCACAAGGGGTTAGGGCAATTGAGTAAAGCTGTGCGCTCGTATCAAAGGGTATCCCCTAAGCTTTAGCATAAACATCAAAAAAAATCTCAACGTATGCGAGATTCCTATTTACGAGTCTCTGGTCCCGGTGTCGAGCTTAGACCAAGTCAGAAAATCCGGCATTCCGAGAAGTTAAATAACTCAAAAAAGCTCTTCCTAGGCAGATCCTGTTTGCAAGTCTCTGATCCGGCTTGTTCCTAAAAAAAAGTTCAAAAATTCAAATATACCACCCTCCCTCCCTGCTCTTCCCATTCCCATTATCCCTAAACTCAGCTCTCAAAAGAACCGAGAGCTGAACATAAAAGGACCAAAGCCTCTGCCGCGCACCATTGTCCGCTAATAGATTTGCTTATGGCAATTTTGGGTCAATCGTCCTGTGGCCGGTCCTTTTAACACCTCACCACCGCCAGTCAAAACATATCGTAAACCAATTTCATAAATCAACACTCCTAAATCCTATTTCTCCAGGACCTCATCGTCCGTTTTTTTTATGGCTGACAGACCGGGGCAAAAAAAAATCGGACCTACAAAAAAACAGTCTCAGCGCCAGGCTCACCATCATCTCTCACCTCTCAATTTGAATGGCAATCGATTCCAATCAACGCAGATCTCCTATCCATGTCCTTGCTGGACCCGTGCTGTGATCCGAAAATCATTGATCCCGAACAAATGGTTCACGCGCAAAATGAGGCCAAATCTGTTGACCGCGTTGCCTTATCCTTGATCCTGCCAAAGAGGATACACTTTCCCTCTCGTCTGTCGTCGCATCGTCTCGGGATAGGGACCCGATTGTTGATAAGAATAGACACTGTGAGGTTCAAGGAAGAGAGGACGGGTCATGGTCATCTTTGTTTGGTCCCGAGGATTCCCTTCCGCCGCCATTTGAAGCTACTTAGGGGATGGACGAAGCGGACCTTTTTCTTTTCCGTTTTATTTTTGTTCGTGTGAAAGGAAAAGTGATGAGACGACGACGCGAGATCATTGCGCACGACCACTTGATTATGACGATAGAAGAGCCAAAACAGAGGACGGTGAGGTCAACGACTTGAGGCAAAGGATCTTATCGGAAAAATTACAGATGGCTCAATATTTGACTAGGAGTGGAATTTTCGGAATTTGCATAATTAGGGTGTGTGGTTCTTCTGTGCTGCTCTGAAATCCTTTGCGAAGCGTCTCGGACACTATTTGTTTTTTTTTGTTTGTTTCAGTCAAATTCGAGTCCTAGTTTTGGACTGGCTTTTGAAACTTGCAGGATCCTTTTGCGAAGTGTCTGACCGACCTTAAGATTTCATCAGTCAAATTAGACCCCTCTGTCAGGGATGGGGGGAGGCACCTTTCTGAACCTCTCTCGTGAAGAATATAAAAGCTTGAAGGCCTAACCGTGTAAGTCCTTTAAGGAGCCCCTAGATGGTCAAGCCGTTTGATTAAAATCTAGTGTCAATCGATGGAATTAAGTGTGATTGACCGTCTAGGGACCGGTTTGACGCTTAAGCCAAGCGTTGACGGTAATTGACAGAAACACAGAAAGAAGCACCCTCGTCATGCTTGGCCCGTCTAGGACAATTTTGATCAAGCATTGCGTCAGTGGCACTCTTTCCCGAGTCGGAAACTCACTGAGAATGAATTTTAATCAAAAGACTGAAGAGTTGACTGACGCTGTAGAAGGTGGATTGAAGCGTCCGTGATTGACGGGGCTGCAATCGTTTGATCGAGCGGCTTAATCGTCTAGAGGGGCTCCTTTAGGCTCTATAGAGCGTTCCATCATCACCTACTTCTTTTCTTTTTTTTTAATCATGAACGCTCACATTCAATCTCAGCAACGTGAGCCCTTAGCCACACCCTAATGATCTTTCTTGAAAAGGCAGCGCTCTTTGGATTCAATGGTATTGATTCCATCTATAGAAGACGCATCACTCATAGAATTGTAGTCCTTTTCCACTGGCTCACCGCGCGCACTTCGCCCTCGCCCTACATTTTGGAAGTGCTCCTTCAAAACCCATTTGTAGCTGCGAGGATTAGCCACACCATAACGATCTCTATTGAAAAGGCAGCGCTGCAGAAATATCATGAAGGCAAGTTGCGCGCAAAGCGCACGGTGAGCCGACTTCAGATCCAGATTCAATGAAACGGATTCCATCTATAGAAGACTCATCTCTTATAGAATTTTAGTCCTTCTCCACTTCACCACTCGACATATTTTGGAAGCGCTCCTTGGGGCTTGGAGCCCCTCACAGCTGCGAATGGACTTTGAAGGAGTGCTGCAGAAATATAGGAGGTGCGCACGAAGCGCGAAGCAATGTGAATGGATTTAAACGACAAAAGAATCATCTCCAAAATAGTTCTAACTACGCGCGCACCTCGCCCTCAATATATTTTGGAAGCATATCTTCGCAGCCACAAATGGGCTTTGACGGAGGTGCGAGGATTAGCCACACCCTGAGGACGTTCATTGAAAAGGCATTGAAGGCCTTCGATACATTTTGGAAGCACTCCTTCAAAGTCCATTTGTAGCTGCGAGGATTAGTCACTCCCTCAGGACCTTTATTGCAAAGGCAGCGCTCCAAGGATTATCGTGGAGGCGAGGTGCGCGCGAAGCGCGCGTTGAGCTGACTTCAGATTCAATGGAATGGATTCCATCTATAGAAGACTCATTACGTATGTCCTTTTCCACTGGCTCACCGGGCGCTACGCGCGCACTTCGCCCTCGATACATTTTGGAATTGCTCCTTCAATAACCATTTGTGCCTACGAGGATAAGCCACAGCGGAAGGACCTTTATTGAAAGAAACGGCAACGCTGCAGAAATATCGTGAAGGCGAGGTGCGCACGCAGCACGCGGTGAGCCAACTTCAGGTTCAGATTCAATGGATTCCATCTATAGAAGACTCATCGCTTATGAATTTTAGTCCTTTTCCACTGGTTCACCGCGCGCTACGCACTCGATATATTTTGGAAGCGCTCCTTCAATGCCAATTTGTGGCTGCGAGGATTAGCGACACCCTAAGGATCTTTATTGAAAAGGCAGCGCTCCTTGGAGCGCTGCATAAATATCGTGAAATCGATGTGTGCGCGAAGCGCGTGGTGAGCCGTCTCCAGATTCAGATTTAATTGGGATGGACTCCATCTATGGAGGACTCATCTCTTATAGAATTGTAGTCCTTTTCCACTGATCAATTAGCCGTCACAGCCACATCTTGGTAACTTTGTCACAAAATTCTCTCGCGTTCATCATCGACGCAACGACGCGACTGTTCAAATCTAATCAGTATCAATAAATTAGAATCAAACAATCATTATACCCTAATATCAAATTCCCAGGTCTCGCAAGGCATCCCGTCCCAAAAATAAACTCCGCACAAAATCTGACCTGGTCCCCTGATCCTCCGTCTATCCGCGCACTGTGCCTCAATCTACGGGACCTCTTCGTATCTCAATGTGTCCACCAGAAATTAAGTGGCCAAAGAAAAATTTCTCTTAAAAAAACAACAAAATTTCCTTTTTTTAAGAACAACGAATGAAAAAAGCTGAAGGTCCTTCCTGACCCACAGACGCGAGAAGGAAGAGGAAGGGAAGAAAAAAATTGGCGCACACACAAAGGTCGTGTATCATCTCATTAGGGTTAAGCGATGATATCTGTTTGGTTTATGGGGTCGTAAATAAAGGTTCACCCTACAACCACTACACCACGAGCATCGCCGCCGCCGTCAGTCTGAGGTCCTGGCGAAAATCTCTTCGGATCCGGGAAGAGGGGCGGCTCAAAAACAAACACAGCGTCCGCTTTCTTTCGACGATTTTCGGTTTTCCGGGTGAATGGGGTTGAAAGGCGAGATGCGCTTCTTTGAAAGGATTTTTGTTTCTTCCCAAGGTTTTTCGTAAAAAAAAAATAGAAAAAAAAAACCGAGATCGGTGATCCTTATGACATTGAATTGCGAAATACCGAGATACGTAGGATACTTATCGAAAATATTTTCGTGTATTTTTTTACGGGCCGAAGAGCCCTTTGCAAAAGAGGCTCAAATTTCACACACACAGGAGAGGATTCTATGCTGTGATCGTCGTCGTCCTTGTCGTCTTGATCGTAGGGCGAAATTCCAAAGGATATAAGAAATACATATAATTGATGACAGCCAAATGAAGTTACTTGGGACAATAAGGATATGTGGAAAAAAAATCGAGAAGGGCATAAAAAAGACAAGTCCATCCGCAATAAATCATGCACACGAAGGGATTGCAAAATTTATTCTCAGGATACTTTTTTTTCTTCTTCGGGGATTTTTATTATTTTAAGAGACGTCTAATATGATTTCGAGAAGATCGCTTGGATCGAAATCTTATGATTAATGACATTTATTAAAAAGATGTCTCGGATTTCTTTTAATTCCGTTACAAACGGACGAAAGGATAATGATGTTCGCAAATTGAGTAAATTGCTTGCATGATGCTGTCGGCCGGCCGATGTTGTTCGGGAATGTATGGAGCGGGTTGGGTTCGAAACGTCGACTTTTAAAATCTCGATTAACAAAATCTCGATTTTGAAAATCTCGATTTCGAGGTATCGACACCCTTAAGGTGGGCACTGCTATAGCCTTTTTTTATGATTGAAGCAAAAGACCTTCCACCACTGGTACGAATGCTAGTATGTCTTTTGCAGGAGTTTTCCAGATAACGGCAGGGCACGTGGTGAACTGTGGCGGGCATGCACATAAAATGTGACATGTGGTCTCAAAGTCCTCCAAACAAAGACGACACGTCCATCTCGTTAGATAAACCTATCTTGTTTAGATGGAATATCATCCAGTGGTGGCCCGATTGGTCGCCCACAAGTAGTTGAAGTAGTTGAAGGGCCTTATCAACTGCTTTGATTGCCAAAGTTCGGGAAGATTGTACCACTATTAGCTGTCGTATCCGTTTAGAAGCTAAGCCAAGACCCACACAAGGGTTCCGGCCCGAGAAAATTTGATGATAAGCCTTGACTTGCAAGTTCATCCGCTGCTTCATTTCGCTGGCACCCAGTACCGAAAAAGTTGGTTGACGGTCGCCAGACATTGGAGAAGTTCACGATACTCTTTCACCAGTTTTGACGAGAGCCTATGTGGTGAAGAGAGAGGGCCTAAATGGCTGCCTGGCTATCTGTACAGATAGCAGTATGTGCGCCATGGAATTTGTTTTCCTCAATGGCATGAATCTCGGCTTGAAAACCGCCCGACCATGTAGCCATAGCTATTGAGATCCTGGTGTTGGGCCCAAGACGCCCAACTCCCTGTTCAGTTTTAGACACATCGGTGTACCACATGACACACCTGGGGTCTGTTCAGAGATTGCCATTCTGCCCATTCTAAACAATCTGGGATGAGGGCTATGAATTTTGTTATCGAAGCATAGGCTAGGTCACAGCACACTTAGACTGCAATTGGGCCCGTTGTGGTAACTCTCTATACCCCACAAACCCCATTAAAACCAGCCGGTGCTAGCAATGAAACGATTGAGCTTGGTCGCGCTACCGTCGTTGAGGTCTTCTAAGTTGTAAAAGAACGACGAACCAAGAAATCTCCCCACCTCCAATGGCACAGAAGGTGAATAACGCTCTCCTTCTCGTCCACGTCCTCACAGCTTCTGCAGTAATTATGGTGAGGATGGTGCAGCCTCCAGGCTAGCTTCTGAATAGGGCAGTGCCCTGTAATGACGCCCACCACCCTGCCGGATGTGTAATCTACTTAATGTCAGCAATACAGCAGAGCGGCTGTAATCTCCTTAATGACAGCAATACAGCAGAGCGGCTCGGATCAAGTCTAGGCCAAATCGCCCTTGCCGTAATACCAAAACTTATAAATAAATTGGCTACTCCTAACTACCGCTTTTTAACTAAAATCCAAAAGCTTAACTAGAGGTAATATGCGTCATCAGTCACAAGACACAAAAACCGAATTCTCTTTAGACCTCACCATAAGGCATAAGCTATTCGAAGGATATCTGAAGGCTACCTTAGCTGTTTTCGATCCTATATCCGTAAAAATTTACAGTAGAAAATGGTCTATAAAACCTGCAAATAATTGGCGACCAATGTGGGATAGGCGTGATTTGATCTCAAGCCAGTGAAACTGAAATGGCGCAATGGTTCTGTTACACATGACAAAGCTTAACATCAGGCTACCTTAAAGGTTACCAAACGCTACCTTAAAGTTACCTCAACTTTTTTTTTGGATCCTAGGTTAATAAAAATTCGCAGTGGGAAATAGTCGGAACGCATTGGACGAAAAGGCTTGAATATGTTCAGCGCCCAACGTGGGGTCAGTGTGATTTTATGTGGACAGTGGAAAGGGACTCGAATTCTATTAGAGATGATTCTATTATAGTTGGAACCCATTTAAATCGGCTCACTGCGCGCTTCGACGCGTGGACCTGTATCAACAGGTGATTTTGTCCGTAAAAATTATGTAGAATAGCTATGCAACGCCATTTTGCTATGAGAATGGTCGACAAGTCGGTAATATAGGCCATTTTATCAGAGTTGGCAATACAGGGCATTTTAGTTTTAAAAACGCACCAGGAAAACATACGTAAAACTGGCGATTTTGCATGTAAAAATGTCCCAGACGAAGTAATAAAAGACAATTTGGACATCAAAAATAATCGCATAGTCGGTAATACAGGCCATTATGCTAGAGTCGATAATGCAGGTCCATTTAGCATGAAAGATGGCCCAGGAGCTTCTAAAATGGTCAATTTCCTCCCCTTAAAATCGTCTAGACTAGATACGCCAGTTTGCCATGAAAAGGCCTACAAGTCGGTAATAGATCTGTATTATCGATTTTATTAGAGCTGATAATACAGGGAAATTATAGCGTGAAAAACGAAAAACTGGCGGTTTTGCCCATAAAAATACCGTGTAAGGCAGCCAATGTAGGCCAATTTACCATGAAAAAGCCTACAAGTCGATAATACAGGCCATTTTATCAGAGTCGGTAATACAGTGTAAATTTTAACATTAAACATGCGCCAGGAGTCGCTGAAACGGTCCTAGAGTTGCCAGTTTACTCATAAAATTGCCTTAGAGTCGGTAATATATGCCATTTCGCTGGAGTCGGTAATGCAGGCCAGTTTAGCATGAAAAATTCCTCTGGAGTCGCCAGAGCAGGCAAAGAATTTGCCTGAAAAAAATGTGCCAGACGCGGTAATACAAAACAATTTTGCCATCAAAAATAACCGTATAGTCGATAATACAGGCCATTTTGCTAGAGTCAATAATGCATGAAAAATGGCCCAGGAGTTTGTAAAACAGTTAATTTTAATCCCTAAAAATCCCTTATGGATCGTTTACATTTGCCAGTGCACCGGCATGCCTGTAGACTTGTCGACAAGTGCCTTGCGTGTAGCTGCTTGCATGACGTGTGCCAGTAGGTGTTTACACACACAATTCGAGTTGCAAGTTGGCTGGGATTTTTTCTTGAGCGTCAATTTGATTAACACATATTTACCATTGCGATATTCAGTTGCAGGCGACATTGATCTTTGATCGTTTTTTGGCGTACCAATGACAGCAAACATATGTTCACAAGTCTACTGGAATGCCTGTAGGAAATCAATTGGCCCGGGAGGCCAGCTACTTGCAAGGCGCCGTGCGGGTTTACTGGCCTGGCAGTTCACAGGCACGGGTGTTTACACATGCAAGTGACAGCTTGCAAGTTACTTGCAAGGCACTTGCAATGCCTGTAAAATGTACGTACTTGCACGGTCTACTGGCAAGTGTAAACGCTACTTTAGACTAGACACGTCAATTTGCCACGAAAAAGACTACAAGTCGATAATACTGACCTAGTGGAGATACCAAAAGTAGCAATTGGCAACGACCATATGCATTAAAAGTGAGTTTCCTAGATGGCCAGTTTATAGGAGAGGTTGGCGCTCATTCAGAAGGATCTTGACCATTTTCTCAAAATCAACTAACTAGCCCACACTATAAATATTTGTGGGGAATTTTTCAAGTCGTTAGCTTCATTCTATCGAAAGTTATCGCTTATCTGAAGTCTTAGTTGTAGGGGAAGTAGAGGTTCCTTTTGTCGGATCTTGCGCATTTTCAATAAGAATCAACTTGATCCTAGTACAAACATTTGACCAAAATTTCAAGTCGCTGGCTTTTTTCTACCAAAAGTTATCGCTTATTTATCTCATTTGTAGGGGAGGTAGGTGTTCCTTGGCTCGGATCATGCCCCAGTAACCACTAGCTAGATTTTACTATCAACATCCAACCAAACTTTCAACTCGCTAGCTTTATCCTGTCGACAGTGATCGTAGTTCAATAATATCTCAGCTTTTGCCATTTATAGGGGAGGTAGGCGTTCCTTTGGCGTGATTATGCTCATCTTAGTAAAACTCAAGCAACTTCTCATCGGAAGTTTACGCATCAAAAATCAGCTCCTTACGTCAATTGGTTCAAGAGCTATAGACAAAAACCGCGAAAAGTAGGGTAATGCGGGACTCTTTGTAAGAAAAGTACCGTTATTTTCAAACTGACAGGAAAATACAAAATAACCCTTTCAATTCATCTGCCAAAGTTACAGCTTATCACGTTTCTTCAATCGGGAGTTATAGATACATTTAATTATTTTGAATATGTAGGGGAGGCAGGCGCTCCCTTGGCCGGATCATGCCCATTTTCAAATATTATATTACGAACATTTGACGAAAATTTCAAGCCTCTAGCTTCATTCTATCGAAAGTAATCGTGCTAACGGACAGACAGACAGACGGACAGACATGGGTAAATCGAATCAGGGGGTAACCCATTGCTATACCTCCGGAGCCCCCTTTAAGGTGTTATAAATTATAAAGTCTAGGGTGTAAAAAAAATTGAGTGTCGACAACATATCTCCCCCCCCCCCCCCCCAATGAAAGCTATCTACACCACTGCAACATCTACCCCATGCCGCGTCGTGATCGGATTTCAACCAAATTTGAAACTTGGTTTGGCAGCTTTATGGACCCAAATCATCAACCGGTGACATTTTGGCGATGCTGCTCCAGGCGAGCGTCGAGATAAAAGGATCCTCCTGATTTCTTTGGTAGGGGGGAGTCATACCCCACATGCCCCCCCCCCCCCCCCCGTGATGCGATTTCAACCACATTTGGTTCGACAGCTTTATGGACCCAAAGCCCCCACCCGATGATATTTTGGCAGTGCTGTTGCAGGTGCGCGGCGTCAAGAAAAAAGGACCCTCTTGATCATGACATAAAACAATAAAACAACTTGCAAATATGGGTACTTTCTAAAGCGGCACTGATGAGCAGACCAACGTACTGGATTACTATTAAAGACATTTTAAGTCCTTTGGTCTCGGTGAAGGGGGTTGGGGCTTGGAGCCTTCTTAGGCTTGTAGTGAAATTGAAAGAAAACCTCATTTCCGAGGATCTTTCACGAACGAAATATGCTGAAAAGCGGATGTAGAGTTTGTCCACGGTCTCAATTCAGTATTGAACCATAATGTATCAAATTGCACTTACGGCCATCCCCCCATCTCGGAGAGATATGTGTGTGCCCTTAATTGCTTCCTTGTGTATGCGCCTGTTTTTCATAATTACTATTTTTTTATCTTTTCCTCTTTTCGGTGGGGAAAGAAGCCCAAATGAAAATCAATTGATTCCAAGTGCTGCGGGCGTGTACTGCTTTTCGTCTTTGTCTGGATTTCTTGGGATTTCTTCAGAGAGTTCACACAGAGTCCCCGAAAAAAGGGGTGCACACTACACCCATATGCACAACAGTCCGTCTCCAACGGTAGCACAGGGTCATGAGAACTTTTACTCGAAAAATTTATCCAAAATCTGGGAATTTCTGAATATGACGTGAGTCGGTGTATGGTGTGTGTGTATCTTTTCCCTTCTGAGCCTCGCTGCGTATTTTTTCGGCTATCATCATACACTACCAGCAGATCCACAGATGATTATCATAAAAATATTTAAAAAGTCACAAATTCGATAATTGTCATCCCTCATCTTGCAGAATACACGAGTAATGGCTCGTTTACATTTGCCAGTGCACCGGCATGCCTGTACACTTGTCGACAAGTGCCTTGCGTGTAGCTGCTTGCATGACGTGTGCCAGTAGGTGTTTACACACACAATTCGAGTTGCAAGTTGGCTGGGATTTTTTCTTGAGTGTCAATTTAATTATCACGTATTTACCATTGCGACATTCAGTTGCAGGCGACATTGATCTTTGATCGTTTTTTGGCGTACCAATGACAGCAAACATATGTTCGCAAGTCTACTGGAATGCCTGTAGGAAATCAATTGGCCCGGGAGGCCAGCTACTTGCAAGGCGCCGTGCGGGTTTACTGGCCTGGCAGTTCACAGGCACGGGTGTTTACACATATGCAAGTGACAGCTTGCAAGTTACTTGCAGGGCACTTGCAATGCCTGTAAAATGTACGTACTTGCACGGTCTACTGGCAAGTGTAAACGCTACTTAAGTTCAAGACAAGACCATTCTTAAGATACACACTCCTCTCAACTCAACAAGGCCCAAACGCACTGTATCTGACAAGACATGTGTTGTGACCAGGCATTTCTTATATTAGGGGGAATCAAAATGGATCGTCGTCGTCTCTTTGACTCCTCTCGCTCGATCGTCAATTTAATAATATAATTCCTCAAACAAAAAAGAAAAGAAAACAGAAAAATTATTTCCACACTCTAATGTATCTTTTCTTGTATGTAAGTTTGTTGTTAGACGGATATGTCGCGCGAGTGATGGCGCGGCAAGCAGAGCAGGTCCCCGGGCTACGGGCGGAATCTTTTCTCGTTTTTATTTCATTTTATTTATTATTTTTTCTTTTAATGGACCCGCACGCACAATTTAAATTGATGAAGCAATTCTCAAGCGTCCACACGACCATTAAACAGATTATCTCGTCATATTTCCGAAATATTAAATGTGAGATCCAGTGACAATATGTGCGCGCTTGGAAATGAAGTATCTTATGTTTTTTTTTTGGTTCAATTTCAATTTTGAAATTTTTCGGGGGGGAACTGTGAATTGGTTTGGATTAGTTTGGCTTGGGCCTGACTTACTGGCTCGCCTTGGCTCAATAGCTGCGGCACTACTTGATTACCAGAATTTCTGTGTACTCGTACTGTACGTAAAAATATGTTCACCTCCCCCGCCCCCCCCTTCCTGTGTCACCCCTCCCGCACAATTAAAATATGAAAATATGTATCTTTGGATCTTTTTCTTGTTGCTGGTTGTTGTGTCGCCCGAGGGGGCTCTTAAAAATGTTAAATATCATTTATGGAAAAAGAAAAAAGAAACGGAAAAAAATTCATAGACGACTCACATATGCGCGCACCCAAAAACGGAAGTCATATGCAAATCAGATTTCTTAGGCTTTGAATTTTTCCTCTTTTTTTTTGTCCATGGGACCTTCTTAGAGGAGCAAGCCGTAGTTTGATTGTGTCTGCCATGAAAAAGGAATACTATTAATGGCTCTTTGTATTCAGATTGTACGAGTATTTATGGGAAAATTAAAAATGCGAGAAAAGTGCAGTTTTCGGATTTCCGCTTTTATGATTGATGGAAAAGAGTCAGTCACACACATAGACACGATTATGTTTGGCGTGCGGATGCGTCCCAAAAGACGATTATGTGCCCGTAAACGGGTGCATCCGCATCCCATCAAAATTCAAATAAAATTCAAAGATAGAGGGTTCTCTACACGTGACTGACTCATTTCAAAATTGTGATTGACCGTATGACTAATCTACGTTCTTTGTCACCTGACTAAAGACTAGTTCATGTACAAAATGATTAATCCTATGACTAATCAGCATTTTTCCAGGTGACTAACTCATTTCAATAAACAGTAATTGACTTCATGACTCTCTCATCAGTGGGGCGCGTTGTAAGCACAATACTATGCTTGGTTAGATTAGATTTGGGGGGCTGCCGAATTAGTGCGAATGTACCGTTTTGTAGCCACAAATCTCGTGAAGATCGGTTGTATGAAGATGGTTGGACTAACAGGGGATGCAAGGATGCCTAGGTTAGGTTAGGTTAGATGGCGGCCTTACAGCCCCGCATAGACCACTTAAACGTGCCATACACACACCGATCGATGGGCCGATCCGTCGCCCGAAATCAATATCGGCCGACGGATTGGCATGTGTATGTGGAAATCGCACCGATCGGGCGATCAATTTTGATCTGCCGATATTTTAGTGCGATTTTCGTGCGATCGATCGGTGACGATCGATTGGGTAGTGTATGTGATTATCGCAAGTGAATGTCAAATTACCAAATTATTAAATGATGAAATTTCAAGGATTCTAATGATTTAAATGGCACTGCAATTGAAATATCAAATATGTGGTATACGAAAATACCACACACATACAAATAGTTAACAAAAATGAATCTAGGTTGGATTGGGAGTGAATCATAACCTATTTTTTGAATTGTCATTCGTTATCGGATCGCACGAAAATCGCTCAGTGTGTGTGCAGTGGAGATCGGCAGATATTTTGTGGCGATCCATCGGCCGATCGATCGGACGACGGATCGGATAATGTATGGCGGCTATTAGGTCCATAGCGATGCCACAAATTGACAGCGGAGCAAACGAACTAAGTATTGGGATTAGTTGAAATCGTTGGGTCATTGTTAAGTTCGAAGGTTCCCCAAAAGACTCTTTATACTGAGGTCCGCGACCGCCTTCTTAACGTTGCGGAAGAAGTGGGCTCCATGACATTTTTGTCTTGTTCTTGCGAGTGTCGGGCATTCACACAAGAAGTGTTCCAGAGTTTCTTTAATGTCAGACAGCAGACAGTTTCTACAGCCGTTAGAAGTGATCAATCCTAGCCTATAGGCGTGCTTCCCTATCGGGCAATGGCCAGAAAGTAATCCGACCTCTGAACAGTCTTAGGAGTATGCTTGATTTCCTTGGATTGTAAGAACTCCCGGGCGACCGGTAGCGCAGTATGTTGAGGCATCAGTCTCATGTTTGACTACCGGCGTTTCGGGTTCGAATCCCGTCCACGACGACGTTCGTGGCCATGGATGTGCAGGAGGTGCATGCTGGCAACTGTATTCTCCGAAACCAGTTTATGCCATCGAAACGTCAACTGGGCTACAGGGAACAGTTGACGCACTATGCCCCACAAGGGGTTAGGACAATTAAGTTGAAACTTCGCTCGTTATCCTGGAATTGATGGCTCTGTTCTAATCCTTATTGGCCAGTTTGTAATGAACCACCTGTAATGAACCATATTATGGTCTGGTAGTGCTGCTCCCACCGGCAGATCGAAGCAGCATCTGATGAGTAGTGATCTGTTGGGGGTACCAGAGGCCGAGGGTCCTATTACACCTGGACCCAGATTCGACCGCGTAAGCGTCTGATCCGTCCGGCAACCATTCCATCTTTATCGACTATTTTTTATTCCCCATTTTTACCTCCCTTGTTTGTGTTGTCTTCCCCAGGCCTATGAATTTTTGTTAATACGTAAAGGACAGGGCAACGAGCGGCGAAAACCCCGCTCACATCTCCCGAACTGAGCTACAGCAAACATAGGCAGCTGCTTAGCTCGTTGAGGGGACTTTTTCTTCGCCAGATGGCACGGCCCGACTTTCACGGTCATTATGCTACCTAAGGCTCCATCCCCACGGGCATCTTCGGATGCCCACCAAACCGTCCATTACAAGTTGCAGCATCTTACAGTCCATTTCTGATCTTAGTACCTGCATTTGTGTAGGAATTGCTATTGCCATTGCGTTATCAAGAGCAGCACCCTGTTTTTCAAGACCGTCCGCGATGTCGTTGCCAAGTATGCCGCTATGGCCTGGTACCCATCGGAGTTCTACTCTCCTTGAAGTACCTAGCATCTGAAGAGCCGAAAGACATCTGAGCACTGTCTTTGATCTTATGGTGTTGGATTGTAGCACTTTTAAAGCAGCTTGACTTCCTGCTAGTTGCGGCCTTTTGAATCGCTAGCACTTCCGCCTGGAAGATACTGCATTCGTTCGGCAGTCGGATGGATAGATTGTACAGGAGTTCCGGAAAGTGAAGTGCCGCTCCAACAACCCCTCCCATCTTTGAGCTGTCAGTGTAGAGATTTAGTGACCTCTTTGGCACATTCTCGCCCGTAGCATAATAATCTCTATCTGAAGTTTTTGTTGTAGTCCATCACTGCTTTAGTGAAGTCGGTGGGTGCGACTGGCAGTTTGATGTTTCGATGAGTTGCCCTGAGTCTTAGGGCACATTTAGACGCTGTGTTAATTAGGAACATATCGATTGGGGGGAGGTTCAGGAGAGTGTTTAGGAAATTCGTTGACGTGGTTCTCATTGCACCAGTGATTCCCAGGCAACCCAGTCTTTGGATCCTTCCCACTTTACGTTTACAGGCTTTAATTTTAAGTCCAGTCCACCACACCACAATTCCGTATAGTAAAATTGGCCTGACAACGGCCGTGTACATCCAGTGCATAGTGGGAGGTTTCAGTCCCCATACCTTACCAAGCAAACTTTTCCAGGTGTATAGAGCGATAGTTGCTTTCTTGGTTCGTTCTTCGATGTTGAGCTTCCAAGTAAGCTTGCTGTCTAGAATCAACCCTAAGTACTTTGCATGCGTCGTCAAAGTTAACTCGGTGACACCCATCCTTGGGAGGTTGACGCCCTGAATTTTGGTTCTCCGTGTGAAGAGAACACACACACACCTTGCCTGCCCACTTTAGCAGCTTACTTAGAGCCATTCTTGTGAGGTGCGATAGAAGACCAGTGTCCTTTCCAGATACAAGTATTGCTACATCATCTGCGTAGGCCGCCACAGATATGCCTACCGCTTCAAAACTTTTTAGTAAAGTGTTAACCACTAGTATCCGTAGAAGTGGTGATAGCACACCTCCTTATGGCGTACCCCTTCTGGCTATTTTAGTAGCTCTCGCGTTGCCCCATGCAGACGATATATAGTAAGTCTGTTTGATAGCAGTGATTTGATCCAGAGCCTTATGGATTCGTTGAATCCTGCCCTATGAAGAGAGTCTAAGATCGCTTGGGTTGTGACATTGTTGAAGGCCCCGGCTATGTCCAAGAACGTGCCGGTGGAAACTACTTCGTGCAGAGCGTGCTGCGTGTTAGAGAGGGAGCCAGGTTCGAGCGACTCTCTAATGTGCCCTTCCAGTATTTTCTCCATGGTTTTCAGCATGGAGGATGTGAGACTGATAGGTCTGTAGTCTTTTGCATGACTGCTGTTGCCAGCTTTGGGTATGAACACAACGCTTGCCTCTCGCCAGGCGTGTGGTACATAGCCCAATCTAATGAAGCCTTTGTAGATGGCCACAATCTAGACCGCTATAGAGTCGATAGCTCTTTGCAGCATTGCAGGTATGATCTCATCGGCTCCGGCTGATGTGTATGAGTCGAAGGAATTATTGGCCCGTTTCACCTTCCTGACCGTGAAGAGCCCTGGAATATTGCTGCGGCGTGAGTTAGTCATCAGCATCACCGTTGTTGTCTGCTGTAGGGCTGGGCCTTCTTGGAAGGTTTGCTACACGGACATGACGCCTTGAATGCGGTCATGTGGTGCGGTTGTGTCGTGGGCCATGTAAGCTGAAGCAATCATAATCGAGTCATTGCTTCCGTCCACATGTATATCATTGTTAAGTCGCTAGTGCTCCTTTCGCCGTCGAGGAGTATATTTCGGCTCTATTTTGTCATTGCGGCCGTTCGCTTTCTGCCCTCCTTCTGAGTGTATATTACACTGTAACTGCTGCTGCTGCTGCTAAGCCCTTGATATGGTCCTCTCCAGAAATCCAGGGTTTCTGGATGAGTACTACATCGTAGGAGTCAACCATCAGTGTTTGTAATAGTTTTGCTGAAGCGGAACTACTGTAATGAAGATTTATTTGGAGCACTCGTAGCATACTGTGACAGATGATCCACTTCAGCTGCAATTATTGTGGTTTCGCCTGGGTTCTCAGCCTCAGACTCGCTTTCATCCTCACTCAGTGTGATGCTATCAGCCGCCATGGTCAAAGTTTCAATTCCGAGATCCTTTTCCACTTCATTAGTCTCAAGAGTGTTTGTGTTATTGTCCATGGGATTTCGCTTTTTAAGCTTGAGGAAAACGATTCCCATGCCCCATCTCATCTTCCCGAAACTCGGATAAAGTAGGTCTTCCGCCTCTTTATTTATTTGCAGAATCACCGTCTGCTTAACGTTCTGCGGGGTGTTCAATAACAAGAAGGACTACCCAGTCTGCAGTGGGGATGTCGGAGTTCTGTCTTTGAAAGAACTTAAACGTTAGCTCCTTGGAACAGATCCTTGGAAGTAGGACTTTTGCTTTGGGTACCATTAGGGATTTGGTCCCTCTTGACTATCTCGAGCACCCTCCCAGAGACCATCTAGCGTGGCAACGTGTCTTTGCACGATTGAAGCGTCGCCTCGTCGTCACAGTTGATGATCTTCACATCGTTAAACCAGCCTGCACCGTCAAAGGGTGGCATGCGTTGATCTTCACAGTCCGCTCTTTCCGCCAGTCTGTCAAAGAGTAGTTAGTTTGCCTAGATGTTCACCTCGGCCAATTAGTGCCACTATAAGGCACTTCCTGGCCATGTCAGCCATGCTACCTTTGGGCTTCCTATTCTTCTTCGCTTTGTTTCCCCGAGTGCGGTGACATTATCTTTTGCTGCTCGAAGGTTGTGGCTCCTCCTCCAATCGTTGCCTTTTGATAGCCATCTTAGTTAGCTCTTTTTTCTTCAACCGTGTTTGGAGAATTTCGGGCCACTACTGACAAAACCCGTCCGAGTAGAGAAGTGCTTCCTTCCCAACTGTATCGTTTCTTCGGCCCATTTCAGCCTTTCCGACTCTCTCGGAGCTTGGTGAATTCTGGTGCCAAGCTCTTGTTTCAGCCGAATGGCTGTCTTATAGTTCTTAAGGGATCAGAGTTCCTCCTTTGTCTGCTTGGGCCTTACGGTCGTGAGCCGTGCAGTACCCTCGCTTGACTGCGGAGAATTAAGCAGGAGTTCCTTTTTTTGCTGGTGTTCGATTATTGTATTATAGCTCATGAGCCTTAGGCCACTTCCTTTGGGCTTCAGATTTTACTCGACAGTCTGTTATATCAAAATGATTTTCTAGCGCCACGAAAAATATTGAAACATACCTACATGAATATAAAATGCAAGAGGTGACAGAGGGGGAGCGGGGGAAGGCGGTGGGGGGGGGGGGGGGAGGAAGAGTGTACAATAACGAGTCAAACTTCACTCACAACAAATGGCGCCCAACGTGGGGCTCAGCAGGGAGCTGTTGTTTCGCCCTGAAATGCTTTTGCGGGCATAAATGCGCAACTGCAGCACTCCCAGTAGCGGTTGCGTTGTTCTGAAACGCCACATTTGAACCCTCAAATGCAACAGTATCACTCCAGCGGCCGGTTGCGTTGCCCCGAAAAGCATTTCAGGGCAATGCAACAGCTCCCTGAAGTGCTGCAGGCTCATTTGAGCGCCTGCAAACCATGAAAATTATATTTAAGGTAACGCCCAAAGGAGTGTAGAGGCTCGCGAGCACCTCGCCTGTTGGTGAGCCTTCAAGTTCGCGTCGTGCGCCCGTTGAAAAAATACACTGAGAGTCCCACGTTGGGTGCCACTGATATAATCCCTGAGCAGTGTTCTGAGCGATCCAGGTCAAGCGCTTCTTACTCCCCTTTTCAAAGTGGAAAAGAAAAGATTGTTTGGGATATAAACAGTTTTGACTCTTTCAAATCTGCTGGCCCTGATGGTATCATTCCGGCGGACCTGCAACATATGCTGAACGTAATATACCCGTGGATTGAATCGTTCTTCAAAGCCTGTCTAGAATTAGTATATATTCCTCGTATATGGATGGAAGTTAAAGTGGTACGAGTATTTATCCCAAAAGCACGGGTAAAAGTTCTCACGCACGCCCGAAAGACCTCCGACCCATTAGCCTATCATCAACATTGCTGAAGGTGTTGGAGCGTTTAATCGACACACACTTGCGGTGCACTATTCCATCGCATCTTCTATCCACTTCTCAGCACGCCTATTGGAAAGGACGATCAGTGGACACTGCTTTGCACACGTTGGTTGCCTTTCTCGATATCGAGGGGACTTTCAACAATGTAAAACCTGAGGCTATTATCGATTCCCTCTTAACTTTGTGCGGTGATGACTCGCTTTGCAAGCTAATTCACCTAATGTTTGCATCTCGGGTGGTATCCTCTAGTCTCGGTGCATCATCTCTACGCAGGTATGTAAGCAGGGGTACCCCTCAAGGTGGTGTTCTCTCTCCCCTTCTATGTCATCTGGTGGTCAATAGGCTGCTTCTAAGCCTGGAAGGTTTGGGATGCAAAGTTATCGCTTATGCAGACGATATTGCTATTGCAATCTCGGGAAAGTTTCCCTGTGTCCTGAGCGACTTAATGCAGAATGCCCTATCTATCCTGGCGAGGTTGGTGTTGGAGTAAATCCGCAAAAAACTGAGCTTGTTCTCTTTACTAAGGAACACGCTGTACCCTCTTTTGAACCACCATTAATGGAGGGCACAAGGCTTGTACTCAGTGATAAAGTCAAATTCCTTGGTCTCATCTTGGATAGAAAACTATGCTGGAAGGCAAACATTCAAGAGCGTGTGACTAAGGCAACTGTTGCACTATATTCGTGCAGGAAGGCTATAGGCAAAAAATGGGGCTTACATCCAAAAGTGGTCTACTGGCTCTATGTATCAGTACTGCGCCCCATGTTAATGCCTGGGATCATCGTTTGGTGGACGGCACTTAGCATCATGTCGTACAGAACTCTGTTGGAGAAGGTTCAAAGACTGGCATGTGTTGCCATCACAGGGGCTCTAAGGACAACACCGACTGCTGCTTTAGGAGTGTTATTAAATTTACTTCCCTTAGACATTTTCGCTGAGCAGATGGCTGCGAATACGGCTGTTCGCCTCCGGGAAACCGGTCAGTGAGCCGCATCAATCGCAGGTCACTCGGCAGTGCTGAGAAACTTTGAGATTCCCGGAATGACGGACTACATCTCTCCGAAACTCCTCTTCGATAAGTCCTTTACAAGCCTGATCCCATCGAGAAATGAGTGGTCTGGAAGCGCTTTTTTGGAATCTAATGTCATTAGCCTTTTTACAGACGGATCTAAGACTGAGGGAGGCGTTGAGGCTGGAGTGTATTCGGAGAAGTTGAATATTGGTTTCTCGTTCCGCCTTCCGGAATACAGTAGCATTTTTCAGGCGGAGGTTGTAGCAAATTCCGAAGCGCTATTCTGGCTTGCACAGAATGTTGTATCCACTAGGGATATTGTTATCTTCACGGACAGTCAACCGGCAATTAAAGCTCTTAGCTCCGTCCTGGTTACATCAAAGACGGTATTGGACTGCCGTGACTCTCTCAGGGTGATGGATAGCTTTTTTAACATAACTCTGTGCTGGATATCGGGCCATAGTGGCATATCTGGGCACTGTAAAGCTGACGAACTGGCTCGGGCGGGACCAACTAACCAGATCAAGGAGTGGTGGCATAGAACAGGGATGCCTCTAGCAGCTTGTAAAATGATTACCCATAATGTGGCGTATGACAGAGCCAACGCCAGATGGAGTAGTGTATCCACATGTCATGCAACTAGGCAATTATGGCCTAAGCTGGATCCAATCCGATCCTACGGGATGCTGATGCTGAGCAGACGGCATTTGAGAAATGTGGTGGGTCTCATCACTGGACACTGTTTGATCGGGGAGCATGCTAGAAGACTTCGACCTCCGCACAATGATTACTGTAGGAGCTGCGCATGGACGTAGAGGAGGAGGAAAGCTGTCATCACCTTCTGTGCCCTTGCCCTGCTTTGGCGGAACGTAGGAGAGATATCCTTGGGTCCTACTTTTTTGTCGATCTGGACGACCTAAGGGCAGTTAGTGTCTGTCGTCTTCATCGCTTCATTTCCAGCTCTGGCTGGTTTAACGATTGAGATAAGCTCAGGTATGCTGTATCTAGGGGGTATGACAACGGACCCAGTGGTGGTCTATGTGCGCCTTTCTCTTCTAGGCAACCCATCTAACCTAACCTAACCTACTCCCCTTTAGGTTCACTTAGTGGGCGTGTGTTAAGGTGATCATCAGTATATATGCTGGTTTGTTGGATATTGAATAAGTTTTCCGTCAAATAAAGTGTGCCCCCCCCCTCCTCCCTCTCTCTTCCCAAAAGTACCTAAAAACCAATCATAAAATATTGAATGATTCTAAAGTGTCAATCAAATCGAGTTGAAAAAAAAGAATTAATGATGCACACTTACGAATACGAATCAAAGCGTTCGGTTCTCACACAAAACGCACACAACACTCTTCTCCAGCTCCAGTTGTGTACACACATTGCAGATGCCACATTCAAGAAAACAAAACGAAATAAAAAATGGACTGAAATGAAAATTTCTTAACATCCCAAATCGCGGGACGCTCTTAATCCAATGACGGGAAAATTCAATTCATTAATAATAACGATCAAGTTTCAAAATATTTCCAAATTAATGATATCGAATTTCTCGGAGACGGATGGATGGACGGACGAAAAACCCTTTTCTTGGTTTTTTCCTCGTTCGTCTCGCTCATGGGGTCCCTAAAGAAAAAACAAATCAATATTTCAAAATTCCGAGTTCCCGAAAAGGATCCGGGCTGAAAGAAGACAACAAACAGACATAGAAAAAAATCCCCGAACTTAAAAATATCTTAAGATTGCCGTGACAAGAGACTGTTGGATTTTTTACGCGTTTGAGTGATGAAGGAGCCGAACTACAAAATTCCATCCATCATGCGTGTGTGTGTAGGGTGACCAATATGCTTGAATGCGCAGACATGTCCTCATCATCTCATCATCATCATCCTGAAACGATCATCGTGTCCTGTTGCATGCGGTGATCGAAATCATTAGGCAATAACATCAGCAACACGACCCCAAACCCAAAGGCAAAGAGAAGCCCAAAGAATCCTAAAGGATCACACGATACTGAATGATCCTCGGGCCAACGACATGGTAGGATCATCACATCGTCATGTGTGTGCTCATTGTATTTTCACGATCCCGACCTTACCTGGCCCAAGATCAAGCGAGCTCTTTAATCCTTTTGCAATTTCGTCGAGAGAGATTCAAATCACGGATTGTGAAAAGGATTCAAAGGCTACCCACTGTGTGTGTGTGTGTGTGTGTGCTTAACCCTATACCGTCGTCGCGTCGTGGCCTCTTTCCACCGACGACGCAAATGACGGAAGGGTCGAAGTTTCAACCCTTCATCATTCGCCGCAGCTCCTCCGAATGCATATTACGCAAGAGGATCCATCTTAAAAAAAAAAATAAGAAAAAATATTAACGTCTCAAATTTCCTGCGGAGTGCACGGTATATAGGGAAAGGGGTTTCCGTGTTCCGGACGCATGTAGGTAATATGAAACTTGAACCCTTTTCTTACGAGTATTTTCTTTTTATCATGAAAATTTTCATTTTTCATATCGCTTTTCGTTTTCTTTTCGTCGCGTCCGCGTCGGGGTTTTCCGTTTAACGAAAAGGATCAAAAAAATGTGCGACGCATCACGTAAGATTCTTTTCACCCCGCGACAGATGATTCATTATTACGTATTTTCTATTTTTTAATTTTTTTTTTCCAACGAAATACCTCGGAAGAAAAGAGGACAAAAAAGAGTTTCACCCGTTCGTGACGCGTTACCGTCGTAAAACGCACGGAAAGGATACACACCATTAGGATTTCTTAATTGATGATGAGATTGATGTTTTCTCGTCACCGTGGAAGACGGGGAAAATTGATGATGGTGATGATGATGATGATCGTGAGGATATGTTCAGATCCTTTACGCGCAAAACTTTCTCACGATTCCGAGATATTGAGAGTTGCGTCTTTGGTTCCACGTCTCAACCTTTCGTGATTTTCGAAAATGGCAACAGATCGTTAGTCGATTTACTAATGATATCAGTTAACTGACAGCCACGAAATTCATTAAGGCGTAATCGAATCCTTTTTTTTCGCAAGGATATAGAAGCCGGAACGAAATTTCGCGCTGGGATCAGCAGAAGAGTAGCTCTTTTCTGTCAGGGATCTCCGCTAAATTTAGGTTCTAAAATAATCGATTTGGAGGTTTCATGTTCCTCGAAGGTTGCACTCCACGCGGGTTCAGTTCAGACCCAGAAATTGCTGAGCTTATCTCGCCCTCGCCCGAATGCTCTGTACTATGGGCCCTTCTGACTGATCAATCTTTTCGGTAGCGTCGAGGCATTGGATTTAAGTTTGCGCAAGTTTTTCTAAGGCTCTTCAGTTCGGAGGTTCATCTGAATACCCCAACGTTAGGCCCCTGAGCGCGACACTCGATCTAGTAGGAATTGAACCTCATTAATTTGTTATCATTAGCCTAGGGCTCACCGCGCGCTTCGCGCGCACCTCGCTTTTCATTTATTTCACCAGCGCTCCAAGGAGCGCTGCCTTGTCTTTGTTCGTTCACTGAGCGCTGTTGCGCTCCTTTCATTAGTTCAGTGGCATCTTTTGCTGTAGGCTTTTGCCTACAGGAAACCCTACATCCCCTCAAGGATCGTTAAGGACATGCAAAAGTAAAGAGAAAAATGATAATAAATTAATGAGGAATGTGGCTGTATTTGATGGTCACACGTCCAATTGTGACATATGCGGCGCTAGTTTGGTAGCCCAAACGAATCAGCGATGCACCATACAGCTTTATAGTAAGTTACAGCGTCTTGCATGCCTTGGTATGGCAGGATCCATCCCGACTTGTCCGACATCGGCTAATCTACTCCGCTGCACATTTTTATACAAGAGTCTGCGGCTCGGAGCGCTTCATGTGTTCAATCAGGGACACATGAGCATTCTGGAGCGGATCCCTGACATGCAGATCGGCTCGAGATCTGATTATATGACTACGGAAATATGTTTTGGTAGATAATTCTCGGTCTCCATCCCCACTCGCGCGAAATGGGAGAGTGGCATTCTTGGCTCTGTCCCCCGGTATACCACGTGGTTTACCGACGGATCAAAAACGGAGCAGGGAGTTGGTGCTGGAGTCTATGGACCGAACACCAGTATCTCCACCGCTATGGACATCTGGCCGAGCGTTTTTCAAGCTGAAATCCACGCCATTGAGGCCTGCGTCAGAGAAATGGACAAGAAACTCAAGGGCGCTAACACCGCTATCTTCACTGATAGTCAGGCAGCCATTAAGGCTCTTTCTTCACATAGATTCTCATCGAAATTAATGAAAGAGTGTTTTATACCCTTCACTATCTCAATAACACCAATCGCGTTACTTTATGTTGGGTACCAGGCCATCAGGACATTCTTGGTAACGAAGCTAGCGATAAACTTGCTCTTCAAACGAATTCATTGGGCCTGATCCTTACTGTGGTCTGAATTGGGCTAAAACCAGATCATTAGTGAGGGAGTGGTCTGCCAATGAAAGACGGCGTCAGTGAGATTGTCTTCCAGGACTGCGGCAGTCAAAAGATCTTAGAAAACTCTGAGATTAATCGTGGATTACCTCGCCGGCTAAGATATCACCTCAACAAAATGGGTGTATCCACTGATACGGAGTGCCGGCTTTGCCTGGAGAACACAGAGTCCACTTCTTCTCTGCGAATGTCCGGCTGTAGCCCGTTCCAGGTACTTGTTTCTTGAAGACTCTATCGTGAGCGCAGCGGTCGAAAGGAGCCCCCTACAAAGGACCTACTAGCCTTCATTAGGCTGGTTGAGGGTCTTTTGGATTAGTTAAGGCTATGGCACAATAGATCTCATTGTCGCATTGTCCCTTGGGCATCTTAGCCTGTCCTTGTTATAGGCTTTATTATTATTAGGCCCCGCAGTTCTTCGAAAGCTGTATAGTTCGCAGGTTCTCCTGAAGACCCCCAGATAAGTTCGCCTCAAAGCTACGGCAGGTGCGGAGATTCGAGGGGCCTATCTTGGGATCACCCAAATCGATCCACAGATCCATCGACCCATACCCATTGTTGCAGCTAATTGGGTCAAGAATTGAACTCTCGCGTCCATTATATCGCGACCCAGAATATTCATAGCTTTGCCATATGTATTGTACTTATTGGTTGGGGTGTTAAGTAGCCGCCGCCGACGTCGTCGTGGTCGTATGGTCGTTGTCGTGAACCTAATACCCTCTGGGCCAATTAGCATACCACATATTGTTGTAGCTTCGCCTTTCCCGATGACTGTACACTAATTATGAACCTGACATGCTGAAATGGCATGTGAACAAACGTAGAGACACACAGACAAACTCGCTTGCCGATGGGGGGGTCACTTGGGGCATATTCATCAGGCCACGGGGATCCGTTTTAGCCATTTTGTGCGACCGCTTTTTGTTTTTCTGTATTTCTTCATTTCTTTCTTTTTTTAGCATTATTACGCGAAAAATCAATTAGGAAAGTTGCATGCATATGTGGAACAGAATTTCACGATGATCGTTGGCTGTTCTGTTTTTTTTTTCTCTGTGTTTTGCGAGAAAACTCGGAAAAATGTGCAAATTTCAGCAAGTTTATGGGCTATTGGGAAATTAGAGACATACACACGAATTGTACGAGACACACCACTGTCCGTAGTTTTTATATGGTTTTCGTGGAAAGTAGGTGATCGGAAAAAAATTCTCAGAGTTGGCACGCGCGCCGAAACAAGTTCAGCTCGAGTTGGTGACGTAAGATGGGCTTTGCGCTGGATCGGAGGAGTATAGGTCGAGATATGAACTTTCTTAGCGCTCAACTGAATCGCCCCGGAGCTCTATTCACCTCTCCGCCTCTCTTTCTGAAGGTTCTCTCTAAGCACTTTTTGGACTCTCACTTGGAGGTCTACCAAAGCCAGGGTATTTCTTCGTAAAAGACCACTTTTGTTCCCGACGATTTTCAGTCATAGTCCAGTGGCGATGTTTTCTCCCTGTAGAGCCGTGTGAATAGTACGGTTGCTCTCTGTGCGCTCTCTTCAACTGTCGCTTAGACATATTTCCATATTCTGTCAATTTAGAGCTTAATGAATTCAATGACTTACCGACGATAATTAGTACCAAGCCAAGTGGCCTGCTTAGGAAACTCACGACGCAGGGCTACTCAGTCCAGGGCTACGCTGATGACTTGGTGATATTGACTAAAGGAAAGTTCGAGGAGATTCTAGTAGACATCCTTAAAGCAACTCTTTACATTGTGCAAGAATGGTGTAATGATAACGGACTTCGAGTCAACCCAACCAAGGCAGTTGTCATTCCATTCTCTAGAAGAAGAAATATCAGGCACATCAGATGCCCCCAAATGTACAACTCATCCCTACCCATGGAAAGTTACACCAAATACCTGGGCGTCACCCTGGACAGTAAACTTTTCTGTCCGCCACCACTCTGACGTGTTCCTAGTCAGAGTGGTGGCGGACAGGGCCACTAAGGCCTTGTGGATATGTAGGCAATATGTAGAAAAAACGTGGGGGAATCAAGCCCTCTATAGCCCTCTGAATTTACAAGGCTATTGTCAGACCAATATTAGAGTACGGTGCAGTAGTCTGATGGAAATGAGCATTTACTGCTGCTGGCAAGACCATTTTAGGCAAATTCCAGAGACTTGCATGCCTAATGGTGACTCGGGCTATTCGCTCTTGATGTACTGCTGGACCTAAAGCCGATACACATTCATATAAAGGCAGAAGCTAAAATGGCAATCGCGAGACTAGTTGCATACAATGCTAATGTAGAGCTAAATCCAGTACAACTCAGTTGGCCCTATAACAGTATATGGTCACAAGAATGCCATCGGACCATCTTGTGAAAGAAATATCATGCAACCAACGGTTCACGGCCGTAATATGGAACAGAGAGCATTGGCAGGAAAAATTTGCCAACCTTCCCTCTCACACCATCAAGTGTTGATGGCTCGAAAACTAATAAAGGAAACGGCGCAGGCGTTGTGGGTCCCAATCATCAGGCATCGAGGCATCTGCTGAGTTATGCCTGACGACCGGCTACCACAACAAAACTTTGGCAGTATTCACGGACAGCCAGGCGACCATCAAAGCTCTGTTAAAAAGGACGACCTCATCTAAGATCGTACGTACTTGGCAAAAGGCACTGCATAGATTAGGCTCTTTCAATAAGTAACACTACTCTGGGTCCCTGGCCGTGCTGGCCAGAACAACTTCAGCTACCCCCCTTTGCAGACCAGAGCCCCTTTGCGGAAGTTCAACCTGCATAATAAAGAAACTCATCAAAGACTGGGAATGCAGCGAAGCTGCTGCCCATTGGGACAACTAGCCAGGACTGAGGGAGGCTAAGCTTTTCATCTCAGGCTATTCACAAAGCAGATCGATATAACTGCTAAAGCTAAACCGGTACAAGGTTAGAACCATCTGTGGTCTCTTAACTGTACACTCATGCCTGAGAGATCACATAAAAATCATGGGAATTGTTTCGGACTCGACCCCGCTAAACTATTTTAAAATCATGTGAGGAGAAAGGGGAGGACTGGGTATCGCATAGTTACGGAGCATGCCATGAGGCTTCGCATCTACTGTAAAAGTTTACGTGATGGGAACAAGAAGGGGTGTATTTTTTTACCTTCTCAGCACCTGCACTTGAAGGCATTTCTTGGATCCCGCTTCTTCGCTTAACTAGATGACGTAGCTAATGTTGAATAGGCAAACTCAATCATTTTACTGGAAGTTCTGTTCAATGATAATGATTGCCGACTAATGGGTCTCCGTTGGAAACAAAACGAAACTTATTGCGATCGATCGAAGGAACCTTTAGGAATAACCGGAATCGGAAGTTTACTCCCGATCTCCAATCCGGGTCCCTCGAACGTCTTCCCACCTTTGTGTGTAGGCACTGACCTCTACTAGCTCTTTATGATGACAAGTCGGACTTCGGAACACGTCGATGCCTGGCTTATCCTGTCCCGATGGTCAAGGGAGGATGGGAATCGCATTTTATAGGCGTTTACGCCTGTAAGGTGCCTCTACTTTCCCGAAACCTAGGAATAGGATAGGCTGAAGTATCGATGAGGAATGAATCCGCACTAATCCACGATATTTTTTTGGAAATTTTCTCTCGGCCGACGGAGTACCTTTCCCGTCTCTGGAACTGGTACGTTTTTTTTATGAGATTGACGACTTTAGAGAGTGGAAAGGCGTAGGAGTCGAAAGGGAATCAGGAAGCAAAAACATTACATAAATAGTACGTTACAATAATAATTACATTCCAATAATACAAAATAGAAAAAGAAAAGAAAAAAAAACAACAGTGCCAATTAACCACAGGCCACCACCGATACGACAGGGAAGAGGAGCTGTGCCAAGACAGAGCAATATGGTGACTCGATCGATGTCAATGGCACAGCTCAACCCTAACGCGGAGGAATTCCGTCCAGGGTTGTCGCGAGATGGTGCTCCGGTCGAAGGGCAATCGTCTCAGGACCAGCACCCAGCATCGCAGCCACTGCCGCAAAACGCGGCAAAGGAAGGGCGCACGTCCTACCCCGGTTGGGATCAACCGCCCACTTATGGCTGGGGCCAACAATAACCATCGACTTTTGGCTGGGGCTTACAGCCGCCCCCACAACAACAACCACCTTGGTGGGGCCAACAACCACCCCAGATACAACCACCACAACCTGCCCCCCTTGAGTCCCCGCGCTCAGATCAGCGCACAGTAGGTCCCCGTATGAGGACTTGAACAAAACGCCGGCGCATTCCCATGCCAATCAATTCCCGCAAGGATTCGATGAATCCTTGCAGAAATTGATTGACCTGGAATGTGCTAAGCGCCTGTCCCAACTCTTCGTCAACGACGAACCGGAGGCGTCGATTCCTCGAGATGAGTCGATGGGTCGACGTCGACGGAATCCGCCGATAGTCCCGCGACAAAACCTGCCTCCCAATTATGTGCTGAGAATCATGAGCAATTGGGGTTTGGTCTTCAAGGGTACTGCGGTTGACGAATTCATTCGTCAAGTTGAATGGTTCACCGACCGTACCCTTGAAGGCAACTTTGACAGCGTCTGTCTTTTTGCACATTTGGTGTTCGAATCAGTACAATTGGTTCTCCTTGAGGAGCGCCATGCAGAAATAGTTTGGGGATCGTCACGCAGACGAAGATCTGCTAGAGGCAATTCGTCGGTGTAGACAGAAGCCAGGGCAGCTTTTCGACGACTACCTCGAGGAGATATACGAGATTAACGACCGGCTGAGAGACAAGTTGACGGATCGAGAGCTGACGAAGATGGTGCGGTGGAATCTCCGTGACGACATCTCGGACCGAATGATTCTAGCCGAGACCATAAACATGAGGGAGCTGCGGCAGTGTGTCCGCCAAATAGAAAACCATCTGGAGCGAAAAGAAGCTCCGCAGCGTACTCGTCAACTCTCGAGACAGCACGATGACCTCACACAGCAGAAGAAACCGAAACAGACGCACCTATAACGGAGTTGACTCCATACTCGCTTTGCTGGAACTGGGGCAAGTCTGGGCATTTCTACGCAGATTGCCTAGACACACTTCGGGTCTTCTGTTATGGATACGGAGCTCCTGGTGTGCGCAGACCTCAATGTGATCGTTGCGTACTAGCAAAAAACTCGCAGCGCCGGAGACTTCACACCCCGCCGAAGGTCTCAAAAGGAGTTCAAGCGGGGGTATCTGCTTCCTGAACCTGCAGCTTTCCAATCTCGCGCATTTTTCATCCGGTTCGCTAAGGGCGTTGAGCAATATCGCGCAGCTCAACCTAAGGTTTAGGGGAGGGAGCGCGGAGCCCCACGACATCAGGGGGCTCCCGTGTCAGTTCTAGAGATGGTTAGGGAATTTCTCCGCTACTGTTTTTTTTTTCTATGTAGATCCTGTGAGGGAAGTCCCGTGTGTTGGTTCATCACTCGGGCAGACGCGTGATTTTTGTTTTGTGCGATTACGAGGCGGCTTGCCTTACAACCACCCCGCCCACACTACCGACAGCTGAGCTAGTGTCGAGCACGCGTGGAATCAAGCCAGTCTGAGGAGATTTTGGCACTTAGGTGTCACGGCAGGTCTGAACGACCAACCTCGATCTCCGTTCTCGGTTGAGGGTTACCTCAACTCACATAATCGTAACAATACCGACACGCCAAAAAAGGAACGGGAGTCCCTCAAGGCTCCACTATAGATACTCAATGGTGTCTTTCTTTCTTTCTTTCGGTCCTAATCGATATGCCATCTGTTGTCCTGTCCGTTTCATTTCAAATACCCCGTCTCGAATCAAATCCGTATATGTTGCATCATCGCATCATCCCAACCCGTTTTTGTCCTTTCTCAACGGCTCTTGTCTTCTATTTGATTGTCGGATTATCTTTCCGCCGCCGCGCGCCGGCTCTTTGCTTCGCTTCGCAACAAAACAAAACGAAATAATAGAAAGAAATAAGAAAATGAAATAAAATGCCAGAAAACTTGAAAAAAAAAAATAAAAAATTCGTGACGCAGCCGTTTTAAAAATTCCAAACACACAACAATAATCCCCACCGGGACCAAATAAACGATCTATCCTCGACGCATACACAATAAAGTCACGAAAAATGAGAGAATCCGTTCGCAAAAAAAATTTTATATAAAACGGACAAAATGTGAAAGGATTACATCAGAGAGTCGCATATACACCTTTTCTGGTTTTTTTTCTGTCGTCCTTTTTTCCGTCCTGAACCCTTTCTGTGGCTCTCTCGGGTCTCTGTCTGTCTACCTCTCGCCTCCTCTGTCCAAGGCGTCTTTCGGAATCTCGAAACCCTATTAAATTTCCAAAACATCGAAATATTTATTTTGCAAATGTTTTACGTAAACCTCGCAGGCTCCGGTTCACGGTGTTGGGTTCCATACACGTAGATGCGTGTGTTGTGATCCCTGATTCCGTCAAATCATCCAGGAAATGATCCGAAAGGGTTTATCATAGACCCAATCTTGAGAAGGAAAAAATTGGAAATAGAAAACCCGATAAAAAAAAGGATTTTGATCCTTCCCAATTCTCTTCGCGTTCATCTGATACTTCAATTGATTTCCTTACGCAGGATACGCACCGAAGACATAAAAAAAATAGAACTGAATTGTAAAGAAAAGGGTATACATCGCCCCGACTAGACGAAGAATCCTTTTTTGCGTAAATCTTCCATGAGAAAATTAACCTTTCACGTCACCCTTGACGACGAACCGTTTTGTTGTTGCTGCCATCCGATCTCGGAAGGATCTAATGAGGGGTGAAGATGTGAATCGCCTTTGAACTCAATTGAACCGATTTTGCTTCGGGGGCAATGATGATGATGACTATGACGATGCTGATGATGGCATTACCCTTAAGGATCTCGTCTCGTATCCTTGGGCCTCTATATCGTCTTCAGGAAGATGTGTTGTGTGTGTATCTTTTTCGTTCGGTGCATCGATCATCTCAAAAATATGCCTGCTGTGCACACAGACGGACGGGACGGATGGACGAACGAACGGCTCCGGAGACGTGAGAGACGGGGGACTCTGAAGAGTGATCCTTTTTTCAGCAATTCCTTTTTTTGCACTATTAAAGAAAATATCAGTTTTCGGGGTCGCCGCTAAATTACGTAAAGATATCGTAAAGATTCAATGTAATTCCCAGTTGATCGTGGAAATCAAGGATATTTGTTGATGAAACAGAAAAAGGTGAGAGAGTTCAAGACCGCGGGTTAAGGTACACGGGACAGAGGGAAAATGCCTATACGCACACACACGGCACACCTTTTACGGTAGATTTAAGATCATTTTTGCGTAATCTTCCAAAAAAATGAATTGAATGCCACATATAATTTGATAATGTTGCAACAGGACCCTAGAGCCTCGCCGGAGGCTAGGGTTCAGGCAAGGATTGGGTGGAAAGGGTTTCGCGAAATTGTGAGTGAAGCTCAGAATAATTCCCAAACCGATATATGACACCATATCTGGAGCCCTGGAGCCACCCTAGCGAAAACTAATTGTCCTTGTGTATGGCACTGAATCGCCTCCGATGCGTTGACCATAAATGGGTACTTATTTAACTGCTGAGTGGGCTCATAGTCCGACACATAAATCCCCTTCTTTATCGAAAACTACCGCATTCAGTAGGAATCGAATCGGGGCCCAGTGCGTAGAAGGCGTCAAAACACCAACGGAAGTTCGAATAGCGATTTGGGCAACATTAGTGGGACTCACGCTTCCCGTCGTATACTTCGTATTCGTCGTAAACTTCTGTCATCCCCACAGTAAAATGACAGAAGCTTACAACCTTACGACAAATACGACGTTTACGACATGAGCATGAATCCCCCTATTTTGACATAGTCCACAATTTCGTTGGATTGAATTTTCGAATTTTGGGTCAATCTTCTGCCAGTTTGGAAGCCGCTCAAATCTGCAGACAATTTTTAATCACATTGGCGCCATTTTTGGCACTACGGAACTTCTTGAACTGTTTCAAAATTTGAAAGAAAGAAAAAATTGTGGCTCAATTTCAAGTTCGATTTCGACAGGATTCGATGTGGGTCTAAATTTTCGGGGACAGAATTTTGACCCACAATTTTGACGGGATTCGGTGTAGGCCTGCTTTTTGGCGGCAGAATTTTCAGTTGCAATTTTGACAGGGTTCAGTGTAGGTCTGAATTTTCGGGGACAGAATTTTGACGGGACTCGGTGTGGGTCTGAATTTTCGGGGGCAGCATTTTGAGTTGCAATTTTGATGGCATTTGGTGTAGGTCTGAATTTTTGGCGGCAGAATTTTTAGTTGCAATTTTGACGGGATTCGGTGTACGTCTGAATTTTTGGCGGCAGAATTTTCAGTCGCAATTTTGACAGGATCCATTGTAGGTCTGAATTTTCGGGGACAGAACTTTGAGTCGCAATTTTGACAGGATTCGATGTGGGTCTAAATTTTTGGGGGCTGTATTTTCAGTCGCAATTTTGACAGGATTCGATGTGAGTCTAAATTTTCGGGGACAGAACTTTGAGTCGCAATTTTGACGGGATTCGATGTGGGTCTAAATTTTTGGGGGCTGTATTTTCAGTCGCAATTTTGACAGGATTCGATGTGAGTCTAAATTTTCGGGGACAGAATTTTGACCCGGAATTTTGACGGGATTTGGCGTAGGTCTGAATTTTTGTGGGCAGAATTTTCAGTCCCAATTTTGACGGGATCCGGTGTGGGTCTGAATTTTTGGTTGCAGAATTTTGAGTCGCAATTTTGATGGCATTTGGTGTAGGTCTGAATTTTTGGCGGCAGAATTTTGAGCCGCAATTTTAATGGGATTTGGTGTAGGTCTTAATTTTTGGCGACAGAATTTGGAGTTGCAATTTTGACGGGATTTGGTTTAGGTCTGAATTTTTGGCGGCAGAATTTTGAGTCGCAATTTTGACGAGATTCCGTGTACGTCTGAATTTTTGGCGGCAGAGTTTTCAGTGGCAATTTTGACAGGATTCGATGTGTGTCTAAATTTTCGGGGACAGAATTTCAACCCGGAATTTTGACGGGATTTGGTGTAGGTCTGAATTTTCGGCGGCTGAATTTCAAGTCGCAATTTTGACGGGATTTGGCGTAGGTCTGAATTTTTCGCGGAAGAATTTCTAATCGCAATTTTGACGGGATTCGGTGTGCGTCTGAATTTTTCTGTTCTTAAAGAGGAGATCTCGGTTATGTCTGTAAGAAAGGCACTGCCCAAGGAACGGTGCCGCACTCTAACCAGTGCCCAACATCTACAAAGAAAGTGTAAAAGAGTCTCCTTCTCCCCACTCTCCATGCATCTACGACAGCAGTCGTTGTAGGCAATACCAAGTCTCGCTGCGTGCTCTCCCACAGGCCAGTGACCCGTTGTAACGGCGACAATCCTGGCCACTTCTGGACACGGGTCCTTATCAGAAGGCCATTAGTTCTTTGTGTATTATAGGATGGCCATATTGCCCTTGAGTTGATGCACGTCCTTAGTTGCGCCCCATCTATTGTTTGCTAAGCTTATGTAGGATTTATGTACTTCCCTCTTAGTGGCACTAAGTATGGCGCATTGGCAGCCCCTGCTTAGTATCTGTCAAGGGCAGAGCCCAGCCGCGTCAGCTGATCGGCCTGCTCATTTCCCCGCTATACTTCTATGACCCGGAATCCAGAGGAGGGTGACTCTGTTAACGGTGATCAGAGAGTTCAGCTCTTGACGGCATTGTTTTTGCTATTTTTGATGACACTGTCGCCGCCACGAGGGGCCATAATGGCAGCCTGGCTATGTGATAACCGTGATGCGCCTCAACATCCGGCAGGCCTCCCTAATTGCTAGCACTTCCGACTTAGAGACTGCGATTTCCGATTTGGAGACTGCCAAGTCTTCAGCGAAGAACCCTGCACCGACTCGACAAGGCATCCCGACACACACATTCCGCTCTAGTTGGATATCCAGTGGCGAAGTGTTTCTCAAAGTCTGTTTCGGCTACGATATAGTCCGTTGTTCGCGTATTGTACACCGCACCCCTCCACGGTGGACAGAATGTTACTCTGCCCATTTGGTTTCGCTGTCCAGTACGCAGACTCCTTACGTCTAATCTGTAGGCCGAGGAAGAGTAAGTATTACACTTCCTACGCACCGCTGGCCTGGCCACCAGACCAGCGACCCGTATGTGAGTACCGGTCGCACTACCGCTGAAGAACAAGAACATTTTTGGTTGGAGTTCCCAGTTTTTGCCGCAGGTTGTCCTGCAAGCATAGACCTGCATTAGCCTTCTTGATGCGATGTTCGATGTTTAGTTTTCATGAGAGCGCTTCGAGTCGCGCTCTCGGTGGCCGTGGTCGTTCGGTCACGTCGCTCTACGATACTAATCTAGAGCTCGGAGTTCAAACCTCGTCGCGATCAAAAACTGCCTGTGGGTACTAATAGATCTCCCGCCGTGTTTCGAGCTTGTCAGTATAAAGACGGTGCGGAAAGGAGGTGCAGCTGCACTTCCAAAAAGTCGATGTGCTATCGAAACGTCAACAAGGCATAGAAATGCTAGAGATGTTGACGCGCCCATGCCCCTGGAGGGGTCAAGGCAATTAGCAACTTTGTATTGATCGAAAGACTTGGTAAGTGGTCGTTTAATTTAGGGAGCGCAAACTCGTCAATCTTTGTTTTTGTAGTGGAAAGCACCAGTTCGGTTTTCTGTGGGTTCACACTAAGACCGCATTCTACCGCCCCCAAGTGGTTACTGTCTTCAGAGAGCCATTCATGACGGCGCTCATTGCGGGTCGAAATTTGCCTGATATCGTCCGCATTGGCGACTATTTCAGCTCCCGACTTCTCCAGTCTACCGAGGAGGCCGTCCATTATCAAAATCGATAGCAGAGGGGCGATCACACCACCCGGTGGCGTCCCTCTCCGCACGTAAGTTGTAATCCGATTTTCGCCCAGGTCCGGCTGGATCACCCTGGTACTCAGCATGGCCAGAATCCATCTACTGAAATGGACCTCCACTCCTAACTCAATGAAAGAAAGAGATCTAAAGTCCTTAAAAAAAAGCTCCGTACATTTGCATAATAACGGACATCGCTCGCAGCATAATGTAAAATCCTCTCTTTCTGCCGAAAAAAAAGAACCAGAGGAAGAGGAAGGACGAAATCCGAGCCTGAACCGGTTTCTGAAACGAAATTCGTCGAAACTTTCAACCCTTTCCCGTAAATCGAAGAAAAAACGCATAATCCGAAAAACGAACGGGGCGTCACACATTCGGCTTTTCAATTTTATTTTTTTGCCTCATAAAAAAATTGTTGAATTGATCCTCGCCACGGCTACACGAAACACACGATCCCTTCCACTGAAAATTCGGTAAAAATCGTTTCCTGATTTGACGAAATCCGATTCACGACGGGACAGCCCACACCCTTCCCGTCGACCAGTCGATGCGTACGTACGTACGTGTGCATGCTCACCGGAATCCTTCGAATTTCACGAAACAGGGAAACCGCGTGTCCCTCCGAATGAGTGTGAGCGGATCAAAGGATCCTTTTTTTCTTCAATTTCAGGGAAACCCGTCCCTTTTGATTCCCATCGCGGGCTCGTTCGTCTCTCTTTTGTGCATTTTTCTGTCGTCTAAATGCAAAGAGGTCCTTGTCGTACATTGGGAGGGTGTGCCCTCGCTCGTCGGTCTCTCGTTTTCCCTCTCTCTCTCTCGATATCCTTTTCTCTTGATCTTTCTTCGATCGTAAGGACGACGAACAATAGGCAAGGGGTTCGGCACGATCGTGTGGCGTTTTTTACCGAGTTCTTCCTAAAAAAAAACAAAACCAAAAAGCCTTGGAGTTCCCGAAAATTTAAAAAAGAAAGAAGAGAGCCTGGGAAAAATCACGGAAGAAGGATATCTGGCGATACGTTTCAGGATTTCACGATTAGTTTGTGCGATATCGCCAAACTTGAAAGACACACAATCGGATTCGCAATCGACGAGATTTTCTCGCTCTGTTTTGTGCCTCTTTTGGTTTTGTGTTTTTCGAAATTTTCCTGGAAAATTGCATTTTTGTTTGTTTGTTTTTTTGTTTTTATACTTTCACCAACACGCAGGGATTTAATCCTTTTCTTTGGTGAATTTTTACAAGTCTGTTTGTTTTGACCCGCCCCGCTGATTCGGACTTGCGGGTTCACCAACACAGGAAGCTGGTTTGCTGAATGGTGTAGTATTCGTTAGTGTGGTGAAACGTTGGTGTGTTATATATCCGCGGACAGAATGAACACATCGCAACTGGAAATCGTAACCCAATATCTCATCTTACAGCAACTACTTTCCCAAACACCCACCTCACAGCTCACCAACATTTTCGGTGCGAATCTTTCATTACATTTGCCCAATTTTCTTGCAGGAGCGGGATCCGGTATCGAAGCGAATGCAGCGCAAGATTGTCCACAGCCGCCAACGCCGCCCCGTACACCAATATCACTATCCCTATCAACCACAACATCGTCATCGGCGGCAGCGATAGCGGCCACCGGTGGCGGCGTTCTTGCATCCACTTCAATCAACAACGATGATGACGATCATGATCGACAAAAGCAGCGAATTACACCAATCAACAATAGTGCGGGGCCGCTTATTACGTTGGCGCCCGTTTCAAAGCTGATAGCATCGCCCACCGTCTCATCAACGTCAACACAATTTCTACCAGCGTCTTCAACAATTCATCAACGCAGTGCCAGTGTCAAATCACCGCCAACAACAACGTCAACAACAACAACAATAGTCGCGCATAACGTGAGCGATTATTGTGTACCGCAAATGATCATTGGTGGTGGCGGCGGCGGCGACGATGACGATTCACCGATGATGATTGGCGATAGTGGCGGTGCATCGACGACGGCATGTGACGATGATGATGATTACAATATTGGTGAAACGAATAAGTCGTTTAGTGAACGTTACGATGACTACGATATGAGTCAGTGTTATAACGATAACGATTCCAATGTTTCGTCAACGATGGCCGATGACGATCGGGCGAGCAGTGATGATGTGGGTGGTAGTGGAGGCGGTCGTGGCGGTCAGTCGTCACTCAACATTGGTGAACATCGACATCGACCGAGCGGCGGTGAGGGTAGCAGCAGTACAATGGGCGTCGATGATGACGATGACGACGAAGCGGATGGTGAAACACGAATGAGTTTGACGAGTGGTGAAAATGTGATGATTGGCAGTTCGTCGTCCAATATCGGTTCCGGTGCGGCCGCCGTCGTTTCACGATTGTCGGTGAAAAATGTCGATAGTTTGTTGGACAAGTGTTCGTCGTTGGTGAGTCGAAATTTCTATATTTAACTAAAAATACGAGTATATTTGTGTGGGTGTCCATCTGTTGGTGAAATTTCATTTAACATCGTGGTGATTTGTTGCTTTTCTCGTCTTTTTTCCCGCAGAACACATTTTCACCAATACTACAACTGGCACAAATGCAGAATGACGAGAAGCAGATTCATGGTGAGTACATTTTTCACTTTTTCTAGTCCCTAGCTTAGTTAACGACTAAAAATGGTCAAGTCAGTAAAAGGAAAAAAATGAAAAAAGAAAAACAATTCATAATAAGACCTCTACTGCACTTCACCAATATTTTCACCAATGTAAAGGTATTTTCGTAGTCTTCGAGTATTTTACTTTTTTTTTTAATTGGATTCAACCAAAAATTTTCCTCCCATCGCTGGCATGTCAAGGGGACGACCCCCATTTGACCCTCACGTCTTCGTCCCCTCTCCTCGCGCAGTACTTTGTAGCATCCGCGAAAAAAATTGTCAATTGGATCATACAAACGAAACATAGTGTCCTCGTCGTCGTCTTGTGCTCATTGAATTCGATTTCTAAAAAAAAAAAAAATAAATAAAAAAAATCGTTGATTGAACAATTTTCCGATTTTCTGCCAAGAATTTTAACATTTAGATTAGCGAGCATCGAGAAAAAAGATACTCAAATCCGAATCGTTGCACAAAAATCGTTTACTGAAAAACAAGAGAAAACCACAAGAACTTATTGAAAAATCGTGAAAATTCCTTGCATGATAGATAAGGGAAGAGAGTGGCGGAGAGGGAGGGGGGCAGGGGAGTTGCATTCGATTGCCCAGAAAAGAGAGTATGATGGCGCGTTGCAATAGTTGACGCGCTATGCCTTAAATTGAGGGGTTAAGGGGCAAAGTAGTATCACAGACGGAACTGTGCCAAAATTTTGGTGGTTTTTTGGTGGTCCAATTTTTCGACAAAGCGCACTTCCGTAGTCTTGGCATCGCTTTCGCTGCTCAATTTTTACAAAACTTTGATACGATTTTTTGAGGGTTTTAACAGTCTCGAATGGGCTTCAAAGGAAGAGGCGGCGCTGCAGAAGCGCGGTGAGTCAATGTGAATGGGTTAAAAGCACAAAGGAATCATCTCTAAAATAATTCTAGCCCTTTCCCCCAATAGCTCAGCGCGCGCTACGCGCGCACCTCGCCTTTCTTATATTTAAGCAGCGCTCCAAGGAGCGCTGCATCATCAGTAAAGGTCCCTGGGATGTGTCCAAGCCTCACAGCTTCAAATAGGTTTGGAAAGAAGAGGCAGTGCTTCTTGGAGCGCTGCAGAAGCATAGAAAGGGCGAGGTGACCAAACTCCACATAT
This sequence comes from Chloromyia formosa, assembly GCA_964017055.1. Classification (NCBI taxonomy): domain Eukaryota; kingdom Metazoa; phylum Arthropoda; class Insecta; order Diptera; family Stratiomyidae; genus Chloromyia; species Chloromyia formosa. Next base: position 6,608,538 of record OZ024819.1, on the reverse strand, counting down.
GGGCTCACCGCGCGCTACGCGCACACCTCGCCTGCATCATCAGTAAAGGTCCCTGCTGTATGTCCAAGCGTCACAGCTACGAACAGGGTTCGAAGGAAGAAGCAGCGCTCCTGGAGCTCTGCCGAAGAACAGGTAGGGCGTGATACACGCAAAGTTTGCGGCGAGCCAATGTGAATGGATTAAAACTGCACTCCTTCAAGGGTCTACAAAGACAAGGGTGCGCTCCATAATATAACCTGTTGAACGTCGCGATTATTCCGCGACGTGATGCTTGTGAAGAGCGAGGCGCAGGTTTGAAACTAAAGAACTATGTATTTCGTCCGATAATTTGAGACTCTTTTCCTATAAGCCATAGCGCGCGCGGCATGATTCAGCGTTGTGGGCGGAAAGCGCGCACACCAACTCTACCTAATACTCAGAAAACCTCCGGACGGGCAGTCCATACCAGCGAGATACGACACGTGATGACTCTGGGTAATAATTTGTGGATTACCGTCACGACATCAAGGATATGTGCGCCGCCCCATTTTAGTTCGATGGATTTTTTATTTAAATTTACCATAACTAGAGCTAGTTCTGGACTTGGGCGACCGGTAGCACAGTGTGTTGAGGCATCAGTCTCATGTTTGACTGCCGGCGTTTCGGGTTCGAATCCCGTCCACGACGACGTTCTTCTTGGTCTTGGTCATGGATGTGCAGGAGGTGCATGCTGGTAACTGCATTCTCCGAAACCAGTGTATGCCGTCGAAACGTCAACTGGGCCACATGGAACAGTTGGCGCACTATGCCCCACAAGGGGTTAGGGCAAGTGAGAGAGAAGAAGTTCTGGACTTTGGGCTGGCTTCGGCCAAACTGCGGATCACAGTTTGGTTTGTACTATTGCGTCATCAGTGCTGGAATAACCTTCCCGGGGCTACGTCAATCAAAGGAGCTGATTATGCCCTTCATTCACAATAGTGCTCCTGGAGATGAAATGAGTAGAACTCATCTAAGACTCCTAGTGGGTTATCACCTGGTCAGTTGTCACCTGAACAAGATGGGTCTGTCCAGCGAGACTGAATGCCGTCTCTGTCTGGAGGACGTGGAAACGACCAAACACATCTTGTGCGAATGTCCCGCCATCGCGCGTTTTAGATGTCACTCCTCGGGTAGGCTACTATCAGCACTGCAGACTTCATGTTGATTCCTGCTAAAGACTTACTGCCCTTCATTCGAAAGGTTGACGGTCTTTTGAATTAATGGGCTACGGGCACAATAGATCTTTTATGGTGCTGGGACAGTAGCTCGGCTATTTTATCTTATCTTATCTTAGTGACCCTTGACCCCTTTTTGGTCTCCCTATTGTGTGAGGCAGCCCTTCTTAATCTTACGCCCTTCGTTACAAACACACGCCGAGTAGGGGGCAAAAGACACATGAACAATAATTGGGATTTCTTGACCATATATGATCGAAGCGAGCCTACCGAGAATTCGTCACATATTTCGCCGTCTCTAAACAAACGCTTAATTGAATCTTCCTATTATTCAAATTGCCTAGACGTGTGTGTGTGCTTGTGACCGAAATTGTGGATTTCCGCGGAACCTGCAATCATCAGCCCCAAGTCTATACAGAACAAAAAAGCCTTGACGACGGGCGACGCAGGGGCGGGCGGGCAGTCGGTCAGGCTCAGCTCTCGCAACTCTCTATTTCAATTTAGAATAGTTGATTTTAAAATTGGGGAAACTGAAATAAAAATAACAAAAAGAAAGAACCGAAAACTCGGTGGAAATTCCTTGATTTGTCACACGCACGGTCCCCGGTCCCCAGCTCTCTCTGTCTCTCTGCAAACCGGGGACCTTCCCGCATGATGGTTTGTTTGATTCATCAATGGAATCATTATCATCATCATCATCATCACATCCATGCGCTTCTGACTGCTACGACTTGCGGTGCTCATCTATATATGAAATATATAATAATCGAGACCGATGTTGTTGATGCTGCTGATGCTGATGATGATGACAACGATCATCATAGGCATCAGAGGGGCCAGAGGCGACCGCGACGCGCAGGCACTGCAAGGGGATCAAGCTTTTAGGTTTCCACGGTTCATACGGAGGGCCCGCGTACAACACACACACACACAGCAGGCCGAGAGAGCGAGAGGAGGCAGGCAGACCCCAAGTTTTATTTACAAATTTAAACGAAAAAATACAGTGAGCCGAGCGAAGCGAGCAATTTAAACCAATAAAGGCTTAATTTACAAATCGTGGGAAACGCTTAGGCAACTTTGATTTTGTACAATTGAGACAAATTGAATGTAAGTGTTTTCAGTAAAACAGTCAGTCAGAGTTGTGTGTATGATTGTTACCCGAAAAGACGAAAAAAGAAAACAGAAAATAGAAATTATCCGACTGGAGAAGGGTCCACACATGGTCACGAGATTTGAAAGCCACCAATTTCCCAAGTATTCTCGATAGGCCTTGCGAAATTCTGAAGCATATTTCCCTCTAAAGGATCGATCGATGGGATGCGCAAGCTTCATACTCACGACTAAGCCCGCTTTTAATAATTCCAATAATTGCGCCCGCGGCACACTGTGCCGCCATTAATAATAATTTGTCACGTCGTCGCGTCCAAACATTTGACCCCTAAACTCAAGTCCCAACGAATGCATTTTCGCATCCAGAACTGCTTTATCAAAGCTGAATCCTTCGAAAGTGTAATGAACCACCTGCAATGGACCATATCCTGGTAGTGCTGCTTCCACCGGCAGATCTATGGCAGCACCTGATGAGTAAGGATCTGTCGGTGGTACGAAACCAGAGGCCGAGGGTCCCATTACACTTAGACCACGATGCGAGAGCGAGGGCAACTAAGCCGTCCGCCGATCATGCCATCCTTATCGCTTTTTTCTTTTACTGTTCCCCATTTTTGCCTCCCTTGTTTGTGTTGTCTTCCCGAGGCCCATGAATTTTTGGTAATACATAATGGACAGGGGCAACGAGCGGCGAAAACCCCGCCCACTTCTCCGGAACTGAACTACAGCAAGCATAGGCCGCGCTGCTTAGCTCGTTGAGGGGTCTTCTTCTTCGCCAGATGGCACGGCCCGAACTTCACGGTCATATGCTACCTTAGGTTAGGTTAGGTTAGGTAACAGGGTTGCTGAAAACAGCACACTTAGACCAGAAAACATAGGTCCATTGTGATACCCTAGGAGAACCAAACAGTAACGTATTAGAACCACCCGGAGCCGCTGACGAAACGAAGGAGTTGTCCCACCTCCACCTCCGCCAGCTCCCCAAGATGGTTGTAAAAGTATTTACCAAGAGTTGACCTTCTCAATTGCGCAAAAGCAGGGCACTCGCAGAGCAGATGAGTAATACTTTCCTCTTCCTCCTCGTCCCCACAGCTTCTGCAGTAATCAAAGAAAGGAAGCCGTAGCCTCCTGGCATGTTCGCCGATAAGGCAGTGTCCAGTAACGGAGCCCACCACGAGGCTGATCTGGTATTTAGTCAACGACAGTAGTTTAGTAGTGCGGTTGATATTCTGCCTCGGCCAGATTAGCTTGGCATTATAGCAGGAAGCGCCATCAGTCCACCTAAGGTGGGCTTCCCTGATCGCAGCTGATTTCATTCTGGATTTTACCAGGGCAATCGGTGTAGCGATATCGCTGCTAAGCTGCAGAGCCACGTCGGTGGCGCCCCTCCAGGCGAGCTCATCAGCCCTGCAATTACCAGAAAAGCCATGATGGCCAGGTATCCAGCACAGGGTAATATCGAAGAAATCACCCATCTCCGCTAGCCTCCCCCTGCACTCCGATAGGCTTTTCGAAGTGCAGAACCCTGATTCGAGGGATTTTATTGCGGCTTGACAATCCGTAAAGATAGTGATTTTCGTCGTGGAGATCGCGTGAAGACTCAGCCAAGTCACCGCTTCCTTAATCGCAAAAATTTCCGCCTGGAAAGCACTACAGTATTCCGGTAGCCGGAAGGATAGGTGAAGGTTCACCTCCTCAGAGAATACTCCAGCACCCCCACACCTTCGGCAGTTTTCGACCCGTCCGTGTAAATTTCCAGCGAGTGCGGTATAGATGGACCACCACTTTCCCACAGACTCCGCGATGGAATCAGGTTTATGTGATTCTTCATGAACCATCGCTTTGGTGAGATGTAATCAATCGACTCAGGAATCTCTGCGTCGTTCAAGATCGTTGAGTGACCGGTTCCCAAGGTTTTCCACTGGTAGGTCTCTCTAATTCTAATGGCTGAGTTCGTCGCCATGAGCTTCCCCTGAATATCCAACGGCAACAGGTTGAGCATCATATCCAAAGCAGCAGATGGGGTTGATCGTAGAGCACCACTGATCGCCAGACAAGCTGTTCTCTGCACCTTGGCTAATAATTTTAAGTTAGCTGCCTTTTGAAGGGCATTCCACCAGACTACGACTCCATACAGCAGTATGGGGCGAAGCACTGCCACATAGAGCCAGTGCAGAACTTTGGGTTTCAAACCCCATGTTTTGTCTATAGCCCGCCTACAGCAATAAAGAGCAGTAGTAGCCTTGTCCGTGCGCTTCTGGATATTCAGTCTCCAATTTAGCTTACTATCCAAAATGAGGCCAAGGAAGTTAGCACTCTTCGTGAAAGCAAGTCTCACCCCCTCCAGAACAGGAGGCATCACTGGTGGAATGTTGCGTTTCCTGGTGAAAAGGACTAAGTTGGTCTTACTGGGGTTAACACCCAGGCCACATCTATTAGTCCAGTTAATCAAAAGAGATAGCGCATGCTGCGTTACTTCGCTAAGAGTACCTGGGAACTTACCAGAGACAGCAATGGAGATATCATCGGCATATGCGGTCACCTTACAACCCAATTCCTCCAGGTCTAAGAGCAGTCTGTTGACCGTAACGTTCCAAAGAAGCGGTGAAAGCACACCGCCTTGAGGAGTACCCCTGCAAACACTACGGCAGACTGACGAAGTCCCCAGTTTTGATGTGATCACTCTGGATGTTAACATCAGGTTAATGAGTTGGACCAAGGAACTCTCAACCTCAAGGCCTATGAGAGCGCCGATGATCGCCTCTGGCTTGACATAGTTAAAGGCACCTTCTATATCCGAAAAGGTAACTAGAGTAAATTCGCCGTAGCTGAGCGATTTCTCTATATAACTCACAATGAAATGTAGAGCTGTATCTACAGATCTGCCCTTGGTGTAGGCATGTTGTGATGCCGCGAGCAGACTTTCTGGTATCGTGCTCCGTAGGTAGATATCAATGAGCCTCTCGAGCAATTTCAAGAGTGTTGATGAAAGACTAATGGGTCGTAGGTCTTTGGGTCCCACATGAGAGCTCTTCCCTGCCTTAGGAATAAATACCACGATGACGTCAAGCCATATTCGTGGAATGTAAACAAGGTCCAAGCATGCCTTAAAGATATTCTCAACCCACGGGGCAACAATATCTACCGTATGTTGCAAGTCCGCAGGTATAATGCCATCCGGTCCGGCTGACTTAAAGGGTTCAAAGCTTGAGATAGTCCATAGAACCTTCTCCGTAGAGATGATAGCTCCTGAGACGCCAGTGTTCCCCATCCACTCCTGTACGTGCTGACTATGAGTCGCTTTCGGAGAACTATCGGGGATATGAGTGTCTAAAAGAATCTCCAAAGTCTCTTCACTGGAGGCTGTCCAGGACCCGTCCTGCTTCCGCAAATAACTGGGCATAGAAGGATTAGTCGAAAGGGTTTTCCGAAGTCTGGAGGCTTCGCTAGATCCCTCTATGCTACCTTAGGCTCCGTCCCCACGGGCATCTTCGGATGCCCACTAAACCGTCCATTCGAATGAATTCCAGAAAAGGATGATCGACCCGCAAAAGCTGAAAAGCGGCCTTAAGCTGACCACCACTTTCATAAACCTATTTTAACATAAATCATCCCCTCGAGAGGGATGTGAATTTTTCTAAAGAAACCTTTCTTCATCAGGCCTTGAAATGAAATGAAATGCGCCTGCTGCATAGCTCGGCTTTTACCCTTCCCCCCCCCCCCCCTCCCGGCGTTCTCAGTCCCTTCTTTGATTTCTGCTGACTCGAAACAGCACAGCGATTGATTGCCTTGACCCCTGGCGATCGGTGATCTCAACATATTTCCGGGTGTACTCGTGTATCTTTATTTCCAGGATCTCTGAATCTCATAGAATCTTGGGACTAGGCTCTCTGATTGATTCTATTTTTGTAACTTTAGCGGCTATCGCGTGCGCTATTTTTGCCGAAAAAAAAGGAAAAATCTTTCAACGCGCATTCATTGCAAATGCTCTTCAAATCACTTTGAATGGCCAAAAATACACGAAAAAAAGCAAAAAAAAAACAGCAACAACGCGGTCATATGCCCATGCAAAATGCAATCAATTTTTCTCGAACGACCGCGCGTTTCTATGCATCCCATTCGGAGCGAACAATCTCAAAAAAGATATTTAGATCTAATCCTAAGAACTAAAAGTGAAAGCGCGCGCAATTTATTTTTAAACATCACAACACACTCTCACACGTAGAGAGAGACACAATAAGATCCGCTAAAAATCCCTCAATTCGATGATTTTGTGATTGGAATTTGATTCGATTCGGTAAAGTGAGGCGGGGGGCTGCAAGATCAGAGGAAGCGCCAAAACTTCTGACTGAAACATTTTGGTCACTCAGGCAAAAGTCTTTAGGTACGAGTAAAATAATTCTAGCCCTTTAAACATATGGCTCACCGCGCGCTACGCGCGCACCTCGCCTCACCTGTACATCAGTAAAGGTCCGCGGGGTGTGTCGAAGCCTTTCAGCTTTGAATGGGTTTTAAAGGAAGAGGCAGCGGACCTTGGAGAGGCGCGGTGAGCCATTGGGGGGAAGGGGCTACAATTATTTTGGAGATGATTCTTTTGTAGTTTTAATCCATTCTCATTGACTCACCGCGCGGACCTCTCGCTCTTCCTGTACTTCTGCATCTGCGTAGCGCGCGGTGAGCCAATGGAAATTGGTACATCCTCACGAAATCCCTTTTCCGATTCTCACCGCGCGATTCTCACTTTTCATGTATTTATGAGGCGCTCCAAGGAGCGCTGCCTTGTTCTTTAGAACCGCTCCGGGGATATAAAGCTTCCGCTAAAATAGGCGAGCCAACATGAATGTTTTAAAACTACAGGGCGATAGTCTCCAGACTGTTTCTGATCCTTTTCCACTGGCTCACCGAACGCTACGCATGCTTTTCCCGGTTGATGCATCGCTAGTGAAAAAGGAAACATCTTCAGGAAATCGGATGCCTTTCCTGACTCTCACCGCGCACCTCGCTTTTTACGTATTTAAGCAGCGCTCCTAGGAGCGATGCCTAGACCCTGAGAAGCGCTCCGGGGATATAAGGCTTCCGCTAGAATAGTCGAGCCAACATGAATGCGTTAAAACCGTAGGAGGAGTTCTTCAAACTGTTTTTGACCCTTTTCCGCCAGCCCACCGCGCGTTTCGCTCGCACCTCGCTTTTCCTGAGTGATGCAGCGCCTCTGAAAAATGGAAGGCGAGGTGCGGTGAGCCAGTGGAAAAGTACACATCCCCACGAAATTAAAATCCTTTTTCCGAGGCTCACCGCGCGCTATGCGCGCACCTCGCCTTTCACGTATTTATGCAGCGCTCCAAGGAGCGCTGCCTTATCCTTGAGAAGCGCTCCGAGGATATAAAGCTTCCGCTAGAATAGGCGAGCCAACAAGAATGTGTTAAAACAGGAGGATGGCCCCCAGACTTATTCTGAACCACCGCGCGCGGTGAGCCAATAAAATGCTATTTAGTAAAATAAGAAGGACACATCTTCACGAAATTGTAAACCTTTTTCAGAAGCTCAACGCGCGCTATGCGCGCACTTCGCCTTCCCAGGGTAAAAGGACAGAAGGCGAAGTGCACTCGTAGCACGCGGTGAGGCGGTGGAAAATGGCATATCTTCACGAAATTTTAAGCCTTCTCCTGGGGCTCACCGCGCGCTATGCGCGCACCTCGCCTTTCACGTATTTATGCAGCGCTCCAAGGAGCGCCGCCTTGTTCTAGCCTCCGCTAGAATAGGCCTGCCAACATGAACGTGTTAAAACTACAGGAGGATGGTCTGCAAGCTGTTTCTGACCCTTTTTCAGTGGCTCTCCGTGCGTGCACTTCGCTTTCTTTGGGGGAAGGAGGCGGGGTGGGCGCGTAGCGCACGGTGAGCCAGTGAAATATTATTTAGTGGAATAAGAAGGACACGTCTTCACGAGATTGGATGCCTTTCCTGGAGCTCAACGCGCGCTATGCGCGCTATGCGCGCACTTCGCCTTCCCAGGATAAAAGTATGTTTATAAGAGAGATACCGCTCCCTGACCGACCAAGTTTAGTCAGCGCTGATGGCAAAGATAAGACTTTATCAACATTCGCTTCCACCCGTCACCACGCGGAGGTAAAGGTCGCACTTCCTAGGGCATGATGGTCCAAATGTTAGTCCCCCTGTCACACCTTCGGTTTCAGGGGTCACTAAAGAGAGAAAGAGATCTGGTCGCTACTCGCTTCGTAGCCGTGAGATCTCGATCGCCCCCAATTTACGATGCTGCAACCACTCAATTGCCCTAACCCCTTATGGGGGGCGTAGCATGCTGCAACTAGAGTTTTAAAGATATCTGGACGGGACAGGAAATCCATCCAGGGGCTTAACGTCTGTGCCTACCACGGAGGTTTACCAGACGGTCCTCGGTAGGACAACGGATTGATTTTGGGACGACAATCAGCGCCCCTCCATGCTGGCATGGAGGTAACAGTTTACATCAGTCTGCAATGACTGACATTCATACTGCTAGATGCGAGGCCTATCTAAACCTCTGCCGTTCTTTGGGTTCCGGCACCCGGTTGAAAAGCGCAACTCCACACCGAGTGCACAGAAGTGAATCTAGGCACTCTACCCGCGATTTGGGTGTTAAACCGCAGCCAGCACGATGCTTCCACAAGGGGGCCTACCTCAACAGCCGGAGTGAAGTATTACTGTCGCAACAGTGCCACTCCAGGGCTCCCCGGCTCCCGTGCTACCAGATATAGAGCCTCCGGTCGGGATTCGCAGCCATTGGCTACTACCCGTTGAGTGAGTCTGCACAGTCAGGACTGATGGCTTGACTCATCTTGGGAGCGGGATAGTCATTTCCCGAAGGTTTCACCGGAATCGACCGTAGTCTTTCAACCGGTGACGGTACAAGTACCACCTCCCTGCTCCAATGTATCCTACCCAATGGGCAACGTACCGAGGTGAACTCCAGACAGAAACAGCGACACTTTCGTTGATTCCTCCGCCTTTCCAGGACATGCAGCTTTCGTCGCCTGAATGCCTCCTTGGCGAATGCATTCAAGGCTTCCACGCATTCCTTATTTCTAAAACATTCAGACACATCAAGGGCACCCCCAGCGATTTTAACACCACAAGAGGTTAAATCCCTGACATCCGAGTACATCGCACAGATGCAAAGTACATGCACCCAGTCTTCCAGAGGATCCTCCCACGAAGGGCACGAAGGATCCTCAGCAAGTCTGAACCCATGCAGTTTCGCAATGGAGCGAACCATGCCCAGTGATGAGGAAGCCCAAACTTAGATTGAAGTCCAAATCCAGGCTTCCTCGAGCCACCCGTACATCCTTGATGTACTCGAATGTCATCCTGCCCTTATCCGACTGCTCCCATCTAGACTGCCATCTAGAGACAGTACGCAGTCTTCTAGGAGATCCGCGATTTGATGCTGCGATCTCCCAGAAACACTCGAACTCGCTAGCAAAGAGCTAGGCGGCAACGGCAATCCCCTCCTGATGAAGTACGCCGTCCCACGACGGAGAACCTCAAGATCAATACCTGCATGGCGTCGGTCGAGACCGTACCATACATGCATACAACAAGAGTCGCATCTGGACGGGACAGGAAAACAGGCCCAAAACCGGTACGGCCCCAAACCTCTCGCTTCTGTTCTCCCAGTTTTAAAGATATCTGGATGGGGTTTATTGCGCTGCGCCTGATAGCTGCGAACGTACGCTGACCTTGCCGCTATTGATCAGCGGTTCAATTCCCGGACGCGTTAATAAAATTTAAAATACCTGTAGGTACTACTCCCTCCTCTTCTACTTTTTTTTTTGTCTCCACAGCCGACAGTATTAAATACCTGACAAAATTCTCCTCATATCTGCAATGCAAAACGGAATCGTGTCAACTGGAGAACTTGCGCGAACACTACCATTGTTACGATGTGCCATGTATGGGCAAGACCTTTAACAAAAAGGAGGAGATCATACGCCATCTCAAGTGGCATAAGAAGCGTGCGGAAAGTTTGAATCATGGCTTTTTGCGTTTCTCGTCGTCGGACGACTGCAGTCAAACATTCGGCGCCCAAACGAACTGTACGCACAACCGCAAACAGACGCACTATCATTGCTTTCAGCCCAATTGTGATAAAGTCTACATAAGTACGAGTGATGTACAAATGCATTCCAACTACCATCGCAAGGACACGGCCATCTATCAGGAGGGCTTTCAGCGCTATCGCGCGACGGAAGAGTGTAACGCGAAACATTGTATGTTTGCCGGACAGCGGACGACGCATTTTCATTGTCGTCGCGACAACTGTCGCTATACGTTCAAAAATAAAGCGGATATGGGTAAGTGTCCTGTGTATGCGCGCTAGGAGACATGATCCTAAATTTTTTTCTTCGGTCTTTTTTCTTGGCGCGAATTTCAGAAAAGCACAAATCCTATCATATTAAAGATTTGCAATTGGCACGTGACGGTTTTAAGAAATTCCTCAAAACCGAACCGTGTCCGTACGAGCGTTGTCGCTTCTCGCGCATTTGCAATCATATACATTGCGTGCGCGAGAATTGCCACTACGTATTGCATTCGAGCGGTCAACTGTTGAGCCATAAGCGCAAGCATGAACGCATGGACTCAGAGCAGGCCTATCGTCGTTTCAAGATTGCCCAGAAGGCGGCCGCAGCCGCTGCAGCGGCCGGAATGATTGTCGGCAGTGGTGGTGCTTCAAAACCGAGCCCACCATCCGTCACGGCAAACACCTCCGCTTCATCGTCGGCCATTTCGCCGGATCAACAACAACTGCCGCCTTTAAACTCGGAGGACAGCTCCGGTAACGTCGTCACCACCGCCGGCATCGGTCAACCGACGCCCCTCGACTTGAGCTTGCTCTACAACAATTCCAACCTATCGTTCGACATCATTCAGCAGCTTCAACAGCAGCAGCAGCAACAGCAGCGCCACGAGGCACAAGGCAATTTTGCCGCTCGCATTCCAACGCCCACCACGACAATTGCAAATCCCGTGAATCCGGCCGCGTCGATCGGCGCTGGCGTCGGTTTGCCGCCGACACCGTCGTCCCTCCTCTTGCACAGCCTCAGTCGTAGCGCCATGGACGAAATTGAGGAGCTCGTTGCGCAATATTTTACAACGAACTGTTCGCGACAGCAGCTGACGACAGCGGCCACCGATCAATCGGAACCGCTCAATTTGAAAAGTTCATCGGCGGCGGCGGCCGCCGGTCGAACCGATCGTATCGAGTGCTATGCCGCATCCGAACAACCGCATTTGCACTGTCTGTTTAAGAATTGCGAGGCCGTGATAGCGCACAGTCTGATCGATATTTCCGAACACCTGCAAATGCACGAATTGAGCAGAAATGCGGCCGATGGTATCATACAAAATTCCAATTTGCTGCAAATCACCTCGATTGAGGGATTTTTCAATCGAAAACGCGGTCGACCGCCAAAGAATCGTGTCGTGGAAGTTTATAATAACGTAAGTTGGAGAACTTCCCTATTCAGCCAGGAACGTGACTAATCTTCTTTTCTCGCCTCTTTTTCTTTTATTTTCCGTCCGTCGCCCCGCTTCCCCCTATCTCTCTCAACAGGCACGCAATCAATCGCCTCAGGCCATTTTCACAAGTTTCAAACTCGAGAAAACGTCCAACGATCCTCACATGCTTTCGTCGCCCCCTAACGCGGTTAGTCTGGGCACAAACCAGCAGCAGCAACAAACATCGTCCACAATAGCAGCACAACGCCACCACGCACCACAACTCGTTAGTTTCGGCTCGAACCAAAGCCATCATCATCATCATCTAGCGGATCCAATCACCGCTGCCGCCACGACAATGGTCAATCTCACAACCCATTTGGCCGAGGGGCGAATCCAGGCTTATCACAATGACGCGCAAAAGTCATGCGACATGGATTTGGATGATAATAATTGTCCATTTGTGCGACAATTTCATTTCCACTGCAAGGTGCGAGGTGCGTCGTCAGGATCGGGTGGTAGATGTTCGTTTGCCACTCGCGATCCGCATGCAATGGACCATCATTTGGCCGTGAGTCATATGAATGATGGCTCCTGTTGGCGGCTGGATGGTAGTGTCGGTGGTGGTGGTGGTGGTGGAGCCTGTGACGAGATGGATGACGAGTCAACGACGGGTCGGGATAATAATACGGTGCTGAACAATTTGCTGCGAAATAATAACAACGAACAGCATCAGGACAAGGTGGTGTTGAGCAAAATGAGTGCAGCAACGGACGGGGAGAGGAGGTGCCAGGAATCACGATCACCGATCGATGTTGCCATCAAAGTTGAACCCATCCAACAGCAGGACGACGAGAAGGTCTCAGGTAGGTGGTATTCTAGCTCTCCGGAGAAATAACCCTCAACCCCGTGGTCGCGGGCTCTCAAACAGTGTGTCTGTCTGGTTATCCTTTGACAGTGGTACGTGCAGCCGGAACCTATTTTCCACAGAACACCAGCAATACGGATGATATTGAGACGCATCCGGCGGATCAGACGTCGCCAAAATCGGAGGCGGGAGCGAGCAATAGTCCAACATGTCAACGAGCCTTCTGCAAGTGGAAGCGAAAACCGCATCAGCACTGCAACCTTTGCAATCAGGTAAGCGAATCGTAGATGCCCTTTTAAGGACGATGACCCGGGAAGGCCTTCTTTTGAATTGGCTTTCTGCTTTCCCTGACCGTTAAACCCACATTTTATTTCCCTCCGCAGGCCTTCTCGGATACCGTCAAACTGGAGATGCATCGGCTCAAACATTCAACGCTCTCGCAAACGGGCAGCGGCAGCGGCATCAATCAATCGGACGACATCGGCAGCGACAAAGAGCAGCCGCCCGCCACCATGAAGGACGAACCCCTCGCGGACGATCATTCCAGCCCTCAGGATCTGACCAAACATCAAACATCGAAACAACAGGAGTCAATTTCGCCCGCAGCCTCACCACTGCTGGGCTTACAGGCCGCTGCTATGGCTGCCGCAGCCATGAATCCCGGCTCCACTTCAGCCCTTCACACCATGGTGCCGGGGCCTGGCGGCTTTCCCGACAACTTCTCCATGCAAAACTTGCACATGGCGCAACTTGCCCTCTATCAGCACAATCCCTTCTACTACCACAACTTTTATCCGTTCCTGGGCACGCAAAATTTGCCGGCCGCCTTTGCAGCAGCTCATCCGGAATTGTTGCAAGCTCAGCTCGCGGCCGTAGCAGCGGCAGCAAACAGTAGTGGTGGTGGTTGTGGTGCTAGCGGTGGCTCAGGATCGTCCGGGGAAGTTCGCAGCAGCACCGTCCCACTCGCCACGTCTGCTTCATCGTCACCGGAAAAGTCCACAACATCGGCTACAGGCTCCAGCGATCCATCATCCGGCACATATCCTTTTGCCGTTGCAGCAGCGGCCGCGGCAGCCGCTGCTGCTCAAGGCCTATCGGCCGAACTGTTTGCCAACATGACGCGTCAAAGGAAGCGCAAAGCCAGCACCGCGACAACCGGCGACTATGACGGTCTCATGGAAATGGGCTTGCCGTCAGCTACGGCACTAGCGGTGGCCGCCGCGGCTCAAGGTGTTGTGCCCAAGAAAATGTTCAAGCCCAACAGCAAACAGGCGAATTTTAAGATTTTCAAAGACGAACCGATACCGCACGGCTATCTCAAGTTTCGCTTCAACGAGGATTGCAACTTTTCGAATTGCGGCTATCGCAATCATCAGTCGCATTTTCACTGTTGTCGCAAGGATTGCTACTACAGTTTTTGCGATAAGACGCGTTTCGTGCAGCACACGGCCCGTCACGAGCGATTGGACAAGCTGATGGGCGATGATTTCAAGCAATTTCGGGCGAATATGCGATGCGGCTTTGACGATTGTGCGTATAATAAGAATTTGGGTAAGTACAGAGATGAATAATTTGTCTTAAAGAAGGTCCTTCGCGCCCCGATCTGAGAGCTTTTCTTGCCTCAATTGTCCTTGATTTCGCGGTCGCAACCTTCGTGAGCTGAAAAATTGTTTTGATCGAGCTTCGGAGGGCGGCTGCGTCGTTTTAGAACGACGGGAGGTCCTTATTTTAGATCGAATCCTGCTTTTTTTGACGTGAGGCTTTGTTCTGGTATCTTGTTGTTGTTATTGTTGTAGCAACGCCTGCTGGCATTGAAGGGATTTGGCAGCCCTTGGCCGTTACTGATGAACGGGTCACTCCGGTGCATAGAACCGGCTGCCGTGGGAGCGCTGATACCTTCTTCCAACTTTCCGCTTATGAGTTTCAAAATTTTCCTGCATTTTACTCATTTGCCCCAACCCCTAGTGGGGCATAGCGCGTCAACTGTTCCATATAGCTTAGCAGACGTTTCGTTGGCATAAACCAGTTTTGGACGATGCACCTCCTGCTCCCATTTAGCCGCCTACCTACAACAAATCGGGAGATGTTGTGGCTTATTATTACGCCCCGCACCACAGGCGTAAGACAACACAACCACACCACTCTACCTTAACCCCTAGTGGGGCATAGCACGTCAATTGACGTTTCGTTAGCACATAGAAGATTTCGGATAGTGCAAGTTGCTGGCATTCACGTCCTGTTCGGCAAAGGGGAAGGCCGTGGTATTATTCTAGCGCCCCACGCCACAGGGAGAAGGTTTACCTCAACCAAATTATCGCATCGCCATTATTGGCGGCTTTACTGGGTTAGCAATGGTCAACGACCACTTTCGTCCCAGGGGGCACCCACGAGGAGGAACCCCATCCACCGTTGTCAGACATGAGACTAACGCCTTACGCGCACTGACCTACCGGTGGCCCCAAAAAAAACTTTCCACATTGCAACTTTGAGATTTGTCGCGCTTGGTGGCCGTGGTCGTTCGGTCACCGCTCTACGATTCTAATCTAGAGCTCGAGTTCAAACCCGTCTGACAAATACGTTTTCTCGAGGCCTGTAAAGTAGGCCTCCGTGGCGGCGATGACCTCCTCATTCAACTCAAATTTCTGCCCGGCGAGTGACTTTTTCAAGTTTGGAAACAAAAAGAAGGCGCACGGGGCCAAATCTGGAGAATACGGTGGATGGGGCTGCAGTTCGTAGCCCAATTCGACCAATTTGGCCGTGGCGACAGCGGAGGTGTGAGCCGGTTCGTTGTCATGGTGGAAGAGCACTTTTTTCTTCGCCGAATGAGGCCGTTTTTTCTGTAATTCGGCGCCGAATCGGCCCAATAATTCGGCATAGTAGACCCCTGTGACCGTTTTGCCCTTCACCAGGTAGTCGATGTAGATCACACCTTGTCAATCCCGGAAAACGGTGGCCATCACCTTTCCGGCCGATAGGACAGACAGTCTTCGCCTTCTTCGGAGCACGTTCGCTGGGTGAAGTCCACTGTTTCGACTGTTCCTTGGTCTCTGGTGTGTACCAGTGTATCCATGTTTCGTCGACGGTCACGAAACGACGCAGAAACTCCTTCGGATTGAGCTTAAACACACTGCTCTGAAGTGGTCTCACGGTTGCGCTTGTTGTCCAGAGTGAGCAAACGCGGCACCCATCGTGCCAACAGCTTTCTCATGCCCAAAATTTCATGCAAGATATGACCCAAGATGCCTACTGTCTCACCTCTCACTCGCGCACCTCAATCGGCGGTCCGCCAATATGAGATCGTGGATTTTTGTCACGTTATCTCCTCCGTGGTAGCCGTTTTCGGGGCACCTGGGCGTGGCTCATCAAAAACCGACGTGCGACCACGTTGAAACTCGTTAAACCACAATTTTTGACGGTCGCCATCGAAGGTGAAGAGTCACTGTACACAGCATCCAAGCGCTCTTTGATTTCGCTGCGCGATTTCCCTTCCAAAAACCAAAATCGAATCACCGACCGATATTGCTCTTTTTCCATTTTTCTAAAATCCGCGGACACGCCCGCTTCCACACGCGGTCAAAACAAAACTACGAGTCCGATTCGGCTGAAATTTTGCCAGTAGCCGTCTACGAGAATGTACTACACGATAGTAAGTAGTTTCTCTTGCGATAGTGGCGCCATCGGGCGGTGAGGCTAAATACTTATCGGACCGCCCTCGTATAAAGACGGCGCGGATAGGAGGTGCATGCTAGCAACTCCACGTCAACAAGGCATAGAAATGCTAGAGATGTTGACGCGCCCATGCCCTGAAGGGGTCCGGGCAATTAACAACTTTGAGATTTGCTTTCGCGCCGACCTTTCAATTGTCACCAGAGGTTTGAGTTCCCTAAAAATAAAAAATTGTTTTCCCCACTTAAACTCTTGTTCTAATCGCCTTGTTTTTTTTTTTTCACTTTTTCCTCCTTCTCTCCCTCTCGCTTCCTTTCAGCAGGTCAAAATAACAAATCATCGCATTTTCACTGTCTCAAATGCAACTTTATCTGTTCCGATACAAACAAAGTGGTGGCACATCGTCGTCAGCACAGCAAAATGGAATTTATACGAATGGCAGGCTTTCGTAAGGTGGCCAACAATGAAAAATGTACTCTAGGGACATCATCATCGACCAGCGCTGGCGCCGCCGTCGCCGACAATCAGTCGAATAATGCGGATGGTGGACCGAGCGGCAGCAACAGCAGCAACAACAGCGAACCAATCACAGGCACAGCAGGCGGAGGAGGAGGAGGAGGAGGAGCAGGAGGAGCCGTCAACGAGTGTACATACAGCCTTAAGCAAACTCACTATCATTGTTTGGTGTGCGATTGTAGTGTATTGTCGCGAGCGCAATTGGGATCGCATCGACACAGGACATCACCATGAAAACGATGTGACGGCAAAGAGAGAGAGAGAGAGAGAGCGAGAATCACTCGTCAGGCAGTCCAGTGTCCGAGAATCAGAGAGTAGATAATATAGAGGTAAGTCAGCAACCAATGGCCATAGGGTGAAAAATGGGAGCGCAGATTTTTCGTAGTTCTTATTATGTAGATAGAGATTGAAATTTTACGGAAGCTGACACTCCTGACCTCTGATCCTGATCGTCGTCGTCCAGACCAGAGATCCATCGAAGAACAAACGCACACTCTCCTGAAAATTCAAAAAGTGAAAAGAAAAATGCAAAAAAAAAATTTCTACCAAGTTATTTATTGTAAATAGATTGTACACAAAGTCTGTGATCTCTTCGTCACGCGCTCTCTCTCTCTCTCTAGCGCTCTCTATCGCTCTCTCTAGCGCTGCGATTTGAGACATCTGAGAGACGGAGGTAAGGAGATCATCAGACACATCCTTTTTTTCGTTACAAGACTTTTGTGGTCTCTTTTTTTGTATAGACACAGAGACACCTTTAGAGAGACTCAAAGTCTATAGATCGTAGATAGGACTATAAATATAAATATATATATAAATGTGAAAGAGACAGAACAGTTATTTGCACCTAAGTTATTGTTAGAACTAAATGAGAAAAGAAATTTATATAAAATAATATTATACGAGTAATGTATTCGAAGCGTACACAACTGAGACATGACACCATGATATATGACATTACAGAACACTCTCTAGGGGTAGATTTGCGCCTTTTCGGGTCCTTTTTTTCACCGATTATCCGATGAATCCGCGTCGGAATGGATGACACCAAACCAAAAACGATTCTCGATCCTCCAGTTCTCCACATTGATTCTTCTAAAGATCATTCCGCTTTGAAGGCCTGACTCAAACTTGCAACTGACTCGATTCCAGACTCGACACGCACTCAAAGTGACTCAAGACTGCGCATTTTGTAGTCAGCTCCGAGTTTGGGTCAGGCCTTAAGTTTGGTAATAAATCTTTCGTTTTTTTCTCTCATGCAAAAGTCTTTTAGTCTTTGCTGCTTAGGCCCTAACCAGATTGAACGCAGAATGCAGCAGCGGCGGCAGAAGCAGCACCAACAACAGGTAAACCTGTCGCGGTGACACACCGGCGATGACAGATCTACCTGTTGTTTTTGTTCCTTCCGCCGCTGCTGCTGCATTCTGCGTTCAATCTGGTTAGAGCCTTACTCTCCTCCTATTCAGAAGATTCAGAGGAATGAAGGAGGCCGACCGGCACGGCGGCGCCTCTTCATTCCTCTGAATCTTCTGAAGAAACTATCAACACTGAGTAGCGAAACGCCCATCATCCTTCGGCTTTGATTCAGCGACGTGCACGAGACGTCAATGAGTGGTGAAGACTAAAGGACTTTTTGTCACGTTAGAACAATCAGGCGCGTTAGACTACGCATTAGACCAGCTATTAAGCTACTCTGATATGTGGTCTAGTGGCTGGTTCTGATGCGTCTGATCTAACTCGGCTGGTTGGTCTAACGTGCAAAAAGGGCCTCCCATTGTTTAACTTTTCCCCAGTTCTAAACCAATTGGCGCATCAGAATAACAGCACTCGCCGTTCCTTTTGTCCTTTTGTCCTTTCGCAATATACATCACGCGTTGGCAGGTCCCGCTGGCCGATCGTTGTCGCTTTGTCGGGACCTACTGATCCGCCTGAAACCACTACATTCCTCTGTTTCGTCAGACACACCCCCACACTTTCGCTTATATACAAATAAAAGAAAACTCAACACACAACATACATTGACGTAGTGCCATAAAATTAGGAAGAAAGAGAGAGAAAAACTAAAAAAAAAAATAACAAAAACTAGACAAGATCGTCGATAACCTCCTTTCACCCACAAGAAACCTCTTTTTTCCCCAGGTACCAGGGGGACGCGACCCCACACTCTGCTCGCTGTGTTTCGGCACAACACACACGCACAGGGGGGGAAAACGGAAACACCCCGTGCCTGTCCCTCACCCAACCCTGTCTGTAGTCTATAAACTTTGAGACGGGGCTCTGTTCTTTTTTGTTATAATTTTAAAATAAACTCTCAACAAAGAACAACTGAAATTAAAAGACAGAGACACTCGGCAAGAGAAAAGAAAAGAACAAACATAAAATATATCAAAAGCAACAGAAAACAAGCAAAAAAGACAAAACAAACGAACAAACAGATAAAAGACAAGAAGATAAATAAAAAATATAAATAAATATAGAATAATTAATTGAAACAGAAAGAATATTTTTATATTTATATATTATTATATATATATTATACGTTTCTATGTTTAAGAAATTAAAACAAAAAATAAAGACGAAAGAAAAAAGACAACAACAGCAACAACAGTGGCGAAAATACGCAACAACTGCAAATATATTTGTTAATAAAGCTAAACTGAAAAACAAAACAATGCGCAACAACAATTTTAAATGTAGGACACAGCTAAATATGTATGTACATGTATTTTTTGTGTAGTCGAGACGAGAACTATAATATGATAAAAGAAATACACAGCAAAGTAAAAAAAAAAAACAATCATGACTTTTTGCATATTCTCCCTTTTCCTACCCTCTCCATGTATCCTTCATCGTCCACATTTTCAGCATTCCCTAAATTTTTGGAGAAAAACGCCAGAAATGAACTGTATTCGACGTCCCCGTTGATATGATACCCCACATGCCTATACCCCCGACGGAAAAAAATGGACTTCTTTCATATTTCGTCCTTTTTCAACCCTTTCGTTCGAACACCCCCGTTTCCTTCAATCCGCGTGTAGGCATGTGGGGTGTCATAGCAACGAGGACATAGAGTACATTCCATTTCCGGAGGAAAATCCTGGAAACTTGAAATTTTTTTTAGTAAAAAAATAGCAAAGGTAAACACTGTTTTCTCTTGCGACTCCTTATCCAAAGGGATCGGCCAAAAGGCATCTTTTAAATCCACACACTCAAGATAAACCGAAGAGGCAACGGATATACGTCTTTAGTTGTTACTTCATTCAACCGTCGAGCATCGAGGCAAAGACGCGCCAAATTTTCTCACTAGGGTAACTGGAGAGCTGAAGATCAGTACAGGAATTGTAGAGAGAATTTGCCAATATTTTGCTATGTGATTCCTCCTCTTTTCTCACGAAGGAAAAGATTCCATGGGCGATAACCAGCTTTAACCCTTTCAAGCCTGCTGGCCCCGATGGTATCATTCCGGCAGATCTACAACCCTTACGGTTCTTGGACGTCTACGAGTGAGGAAACCATCATGTGTCTACTCGACACACATTTCCCTGGAAATTCGGGCACGGCCCCCCCCCCCCCCCCCCCCTGAGGGACCCCTCCACTTGTCACATAGCGCCATGTGATAGTGCATCCATTCTATCTCGGGAGAAGATTGTGTGGGCAATCTCCAGCTTTAAACTTTATAAGTCAGCTGGACCTGATGGTATCATTCCTGCGGACTTGCAGCATTGTATGGATATCGTATATCCTTAGATAGAGTGTATCCTAAGGGCCTGCCTGGAGCTGGAGTACGTTCCTCGCATTTGGAGGGAAGTGCGGGTGATCTTTATCCCGAAAACGGGTAGAGGTTCGCACGCGCGCCCAAACGATCTCCGACCAATTAGTCTCTCTTCGACTATGCTGAAAGTATTGGAGAGACTGGTTGACATCCATTTGCGGGATTCTATCCCGCCACTGCTTTTGTCCACGTCGCAACATGCCTATTGGAAAGGTAAGTCGGTGGACACGGCTTTGCACTCTTTGGTCTCTCATATTGAGAAATCTCTTGATCAAAAGGAATACACGATGGTTGCATTCCTGGATATCGAGGGTGCTTTCAATAATATTAGACCTAGT
Organism: Chloromyia formosa; assembly: GCA_964017055.1. NCBI lineage: Eukaryota > Metazoa > Arthropoda > Insecta > Diptera > Stratiomyidae > Chloromyia > Chloromyia formosa. The sequence goes on along the minus strand of OZ024819.1, from coordinate 6,587,589 downwards.
GCGATTATTGAGGCACTTGTGGGCCTCCAGGTTGATGAGTCGCTTTGCAAACTCGTTAACATAATACCAACATCTCGGCGCATACACTCTACCCTAGGTACATCATCGGTATGTAGTGATGTCTGTAGAGGAACCCCGCAAGGGGGAATACTGTCTCCACTTCTTTGGAATGTAGGGATCAACCGACTGCTTCGAAAACTGGAAGAGGTTGGGTGCAAAGTTACTGCGTATGCAGATGACGTTGCCTTCGCTGTCACAGGTAAATTTCCTGATGTCCTTTGTGGGTTACTGCAGAATGCCCTTTCTATTCTAACAGAGTGGGCTAACCTCTGCGGCGTCGGAATTATCCCGGTTAAGACGAACCTTGTGCTCTTCACTAGAAGACGCGCGATTCCTCCTATTGAACCTCCCACACTGGAGGGCTTTAAATCCGTCTTCACCGACAAAGCTAAGTTCCTCGGTCTCATTTTTGACAGGAAACTAAGGTGGAAGCCCAACATTGAAAGCTACTGTTACCCTCTACTCTTACAAAAAGGCCATAGGTAAGAACTGAGGCCTGCAACCTAAAGCTGTATATTGGATATACACAGCTGTCGTACGTCCTATACTACTGCACGGAATTAGTGTGTGGTGGACGCCACTCCGAGTAGCGACCTATTGTAAGCTACTGAATAAGGTACAAAGCCTAGCGGCGCTGGCTATAACGGGGGCCTTTAGAGCAACTCCGTCAGCCAGATTGGACATGGTGCTCGGCTTGCTACCTCTGGATATTTGCGGCGAACACGGCTTTACGCCTTCGCGAAACTGGCCAGTGGCGCACGTTGAGTTGTGGACACTCAACTATACTGGGCAACTTAGATCTCCCTGCGGAGACTGATTATACTTGTGCAAAATACGTTTTTGCCGGAACCATACCAGCTTGATTCCGGCGAGGGATCTATGGGGTGTTAACACCCTCATGACCATCGACTCCATGGTCATCTACACGGATGGCTCTAGGACGGCGGAGTTGGGGCTAGTATCTATTCGGAAGGATTGGGAATTAAGTTGTCATTCCGTCTTCCCGACTTCTGTAGTGTCCTGCAGACGGAGGTTTCGGCAATCCTGGAAGTTCTGACCTGGCTGGGAAATCATGTTGTGAACACGAGGGACGTTACTATTTACACGTGTTCACAACATGATTTCCCAGCCAGGTCAGAACTTCCAGGATTGCCGAAACCTCCACACGAGGGACGTTACTATTTACACACTCCGCTGCATATTTTTATACAGGAATCTGCGGCTCTTAGCGCTCTTCGAGTGCGTTTAACTTATGATGCTCATGTGTACAATCAGGGCCACATGAGCATCCTGGAGCGGATTCCGGGTTTGCAGATCTGTTCGAGATCAGATTACATGACTACGGAATTTTGCTTCGATAGAAAATTCTTGGTCTCAATTCCATGCCGCTCGGAATGGGATAGTGCCAACCTCTGTCCTGACCCTAGCTGTACCATGTGGTTTACGGATGGGTCAAAGACTGATCAGGGAGTTGGTGCTGGGGTCTTTGGACCGAGCACCAGGATTTCAATCGCCATGGGCGTCTGGCCCAGCATATTTCAAGCAGAGATCCATGCCATTGAGACCTGCGCCAGAGAAATTCTGCACAAGAAACTTAATGGCGCAAACATTGCTATCTGCACGGACAGCCAGGCAGCTATTAAGGCTCTTTCTTCATACAAATTTTCTTCAAAATTAGTGAAAGAGTGTTTTGGTACCCTTCAGTGTCTCACAAACACCAATCGGGTAACTCTATGTTGGGTACCAGGCCATCAGGGCATTCAAGGTAACGAAGCTGCGGATGAACTCGCTAGGCAGAGCTCATCTGTGAAATTTATCGGGCCTGATCCGTACTGTGGTCTGAGCTGGGCTACAACCAGACAGCTGGTTAAGCAATGGTCCGCAAATGAAAGGTTGCGTCACTGGAATGATCTCGCTGGTCTTCGTCAGTCGAAAGATCTTATAAACCCATACGGTATCAAAGAAACTAGCCGCCTGGGCAGAGCGGACCTGAGGTTAATCGTTGGTTACCTCACGGGACACCACTGGGTAAGATATCACCTCAACAAAATGGGTCTGGCTACTGAAACGGAATGCAGACTTTGCCTGGAGGACACTGAGTCAACCAAACACCTTCTCTGCGAATGCCCGGCGGTTGCTCGTTCGAGGTTCTTGTTTCTTGGAGATTCCATCGTGAGCTCCGCGGTCGTTAAGAGCGCTCCTACAAAGGACCTACTGGCCTTCATCAGGCTGATTGGATTAGTTTAAGGCTATAAGGCACAATAGATCTCATGGTCGCAGTGCCCACCTTTGGGTACCTTAGCCTGTCCTTATTTATTATTATTATTACTATTTACACGGGCAGTCAGGCTGCAATTCGTTCACTTGAATCCGTCCTGACCGTCGCGAACTGTCGTTTAGCCCTCAGGGAGATGGGTGGTTTCTTCAACATTACGCTCTGCTGGATACCGGGCCATTGTGGCTGCACAGGTAACCTCGTGGCGGATGGGCTGGCTCGAGAGAGGACAACCGGAGCTATTGAGGGGGACCATGTAAACATCAAAATGCCTGCCTCATCGTGCAAACTTGTCATCAAGGCCACCGCGGTTGACAGGGCGAACATGAGATGGTTAAACGGCGATACGTGCCAAACGACGAAGTCAATTTGGCCTAAACTTGACCCTAGTCGCTCCGCCACACTGCTTTCACTGAACAGGAAACACATTGGCAGAGTCGTGGGGGTTATTACGGACACTGTCCTATAGGAAAGCTTGCTTGGAGGCTTCGTATTCCTCACAATGACTTTTGCAGGAGCTGTGATGACGTGAATGAGGAGGAGAGTGTTCTCCATTTTCTTTGTCACTGTCCGGCCCTGGCCCCGAGGCGGAGGAAACTTCTGGGGTCCTGGTTTTTCCGGGAACTGGAGGGCCTGAAAGATACGAGTGTAATGCAGCTCAATCGCTATATTGCTAGCACAGGCTGCTTTGTTGCCTAGGTTTAATTAGGTAACTTTGGCGGTATCACAACGGACCCTAACCTAACCTAAGAAGGGCTAAGCGTAGTTCGTGGAGATCCTTTTGTGAAAACATTGATAAGTCTAGCGATTCCTCTAGGTTTCGGAAGATCTTATCCACAAATCCTACAATGCCTAGTTATTTGCAGAAGGACGGCGGCACATGGAAGTTCTGGAGCCAGGAGATGATCGAGGTCTTGCTTGACACGCATTTGCCAGATAGTTCTCCTGTTTCATCTCCTGGTACTACTACTATTGCCAATATGGTGCCATGTGATTCCCCTTCCTCTTTTCTCACGAAGGAAAAGATTCCATGGGCGATAACCAGCTTTAACCCTTTCAAGTCTGCTGGCCCCGATGGTATCATTCCGGCAGATCTACAACCCTTACAGGACATTGCGTACCCTTGGTTGATGTAGATTTTCAAAGCCTGTTTGGAACTCGTAAACATTCCTCTCCTATGGAGGGAAGTTAAAGTGTCCCGAAAGCAGACAAAAGTTCTCACACACATCCGAAGGATTTTCGACCCATCAGCCTATCATCGACTCTGCCAAAAGTATTGGAGCGTTTGATCGACACACACTTACTCAGCGATATTCCAACGAATCTTCTAACCGTGTCCCAACACGCCTATTGGAAGGGCCGATCTGTGGATACTGCTTTGCACTCTCTAGTAGGCAGCATGGAAAGATCCCTCGCCTGTAAGGAGTATACGCTGATTGCCTTCGTGGATATTGAAGGCGCTTTCAACAACGTTAAATCTGTGGCTATCACTGATAAAGCCACATTTCTTGGAAGGCAAACATTCAGGAACGTGTGAGTAAGGCAACTGTTGCACTGTACTCTCGCAGGAGGGCCATAGGAAAAAAAAATGGGGATTGCAGCCAAAGGTGGTCTACTGGCTACACACTTCGGTGCTGCGACCCATAATGATGCATGGGATTGTTGTCTGGTGGACGGCGTCGTACAGAGCTCTGTTGGAGAAGGTCCAAAGAACAGCCATGTGTTGCCATCACGGGAGTCCTAAGCACCACCCCGACTGCTGCCTTGGGCGCACTGTTAGACTTGATTCCTTTGGATATCTTCGCAGAACAAATGGCGGCGAACACTGCCATCCGCCTCCGCGAAACCGGTCAGTGGACCGCGGCAACCACAGGCCACTCAACTGTTTTAAACAACACTGGTATTCCCGTTGTGACGGACTACACCTCACCAAAATACCTTTGCGACAAGGGCTTTACTAGCCTCATCCCATCGAAGAATGCGTGGCTAGAGAACGCCTTTTTTGGCATCTGATACCATCAGCATTTCCACTGACGACTCTAAGACTGACGGAGGGGTTGGGGCTGGTGTATATTCGGAGAAGCTGCGTATTGGCTTGTCGCTCCACCTGCCAGGACACAGTAGCGTTTTTCAGGCGGAAGTTTGTGCAATCTCCGAGGCGGTAACCTGGCTTGCGCGTAATGTTATATCTGCGTCAACCTGCGCTCAAATCGCTCAGTTCCGTCCTGGTTATGTCAAAGACAGTGTTAAATTGTCGCAGCTCGCTCAGTGAGATGGCGAGGTTTTTCAACATTACCCTGTGCTGGATACCAGGTCATAGTGGTTTTTCCGGTAATTGCAAAGCTGATGTACTGGCCCGGGCTGGAACTACCAATATGACCAGGGAATCATCTTTTTGGATCCTATGACAAGCCTAACAACCAAAGGGTCGTCAAGGACAGGCGAGGTGCGCGCGTAGTGCGCGGTGAGTCCAAGGAAAAGGATTTTAAAATTTATGAGGACCGTCTCTCATAAAATTCTACCACCGCAGCAGGCGATGAGCCCATGGAAATAGATTAAAAATTAATGAGGATAGTCAAATAGTTTTGCCCTCTTTGAGTCCGCTCACCGCGCGCTTCGCGCGCACCTCGCCTTTCTCGTGTTACAGCAGCGCTCCAAGGAGCGCTGCCATGTCCTTGATCATCCACTGGGAGATGTAAGCCCCTCTTTTTTGATTCACTTGCATCTTTTTGAATCCCACGGCAAGCCTAACAGCCCCTCAAGAGTCGTCAAGTATCTGACAGGCGGAGTGCGCGCGTAGCGCGCGGAGAGCCCAAGGAAAAGGATTTTAAAATTTATGAGAATAGTCTCTAATAAAATTCCACCCCCGCAGCGGGCGGTGAGCCCATGAAAATAGATTGAAAATTATTGAGGACAGTCCCGCAAAAAGTTTTGTCCTCTTTGAGTAGGTTCACCGCGCGCTTCGCGTGCACCTCGCTTTTAACAAGGAGCGCTGCATTGTCCTTGTTCATCCAAAGGGAGGTGTAAGCCCCTTCGGGCCAGGTCGTCGGCCTTCTCATTACCCTCTATGTTTCTGTGAGCAGGACCCCGGAGCAGGGTAATATTGAGGCATCTGCCAAGGCGAGATAACTCCACGCCACATCGCTCGACAAGCTTGGAGGATGTACGATGTCGAGTTCAGTGCCTGGATAGCGGCCTGGCTGTCCGAGCAAATCTCTGAGAGTGTGACAAGCTTTCATGATTGCAAGCGTTTCCGGCTAAAAGATGCTGGCATGATCTGGGAGGCGGTAATACTCTGCAATATTCAGTGCGTCAGAAAAGACCCCTGCCACCGTCGTCCAGTCGATGAGAGTCGTGATTTCAAAATCCTTCACCAACTCGCCTCCCCTCCATTCAGCTCTGTTGGGGAGTTTGGCAGAGAGGTTTCTCCCAAACCTTAGCTTGGCCACGGTGAAAGTCACTGGTTTAGAATGTCGCTATGGCCGTACGGTTTGGCAGCCCAGCCCCCTGATTTTTTGAGCCTGACTGGTCGACAGCTGGAAAATGCAGGATCACGTTTAGCGCTTCCCTCGGGGATGTTGTACGCGCGCTTCGTCCTTTCCGAATCCGTGCGCAGTCGGCGTACGGGTCAGATGCCAATCGACGCTAAACGCGCATACGGCATGCTGTCCAAAATCTGGCAGTGCAGTTATCTCAGCATCAAGACCAAGCTGGGCCTGTTTCCCTGTTACTGTCAGTGCTTTTGTATGGGAGCAGTACATGGAAAGTTTCCGTAGGAGTTACCAGAAAACTGCAAGTTTTCGTCAACTCATGTCTTCGTCGAATTTTAAGAATTTTCTGGCCCGAAACAATATCAAATGAAGAGCTAAGTCTGCGTACGGGTCAGATGCCAGTCGACGAATTGATACGCAGACGAAAATGGCAGTGGATAGGTCACACATTGCGGAAGAGTGATAACTGAATTGCTTTGCATGCCATGAAGTGGAACCCCATTTCCAACCAAGGCCGACCAAGAGGGGGCCCTAGAATCACATGGCGTCGATCTGTGGCAAAGGAGTGTCAGGCACTGGGTAAGTCTTTTGGGGAGTTGCGTCCCATTGTCCAGAACAGAGTACGATGGCGCGCAGGAGAAGTTGACGCACTATGCTCCGGTAGGGGTTAAGGCAAAGTAATACATCATACGGCCCTATTCGTAAAACAAAAACAAAAAAACAGCCCCAAAAAAAGGACAAGGCTTTGCTTTTTTTTAATTCGTTTTTCCAGGATTTTCCGCCGGAAATGGAATGTACTCAAGGTCCTCTTTAATATGACACCCCACACGCCTACATCCGGTCGCCGGAATTCCGATTCGCGCGTTTCGTCCTTTCCGTATTCGTGCGCATGAAAAAATCTTTTTCGGTTTCTAACTCCCCACCTGTCAGAAATCATGGGGGGAATACATTTATTCGCAAACCAGAAAAAAAACAGCCCGACAAATCAATTCGCCGCCATTTTCCATATTTTGCAGTTTTCCATATTCGCCATTTGTCGTTGTCCCGAAAAACCACCTCGAAAAATCCAAAATTCAAAAAATCGCCGAAAGTTAAAAATCCGATCAGGTTACTAGGCGCCCAAAACTGGTAGCAGGCAAATATTCCCAAATAGCCAGGACACGAACCCCAGTTGATCGAAAAAAAATTGTTTGCGCAAAAAGTTTTAGCACACCGAAAAGTGCCATCTCTTTACGCTGCGAAACTCGCAATCCTGGCGAAAAATTCTGTAAAAATTGTCTGGAAAAATTCTGCTTTCCGGTATTCAAAAGTGCCACCTATTGAGCAAATTGGGCGACTCGTTAAGTTTTGCAGTTGCTAAGAAATGGCACTTGTTCGTGTACTAAAAAAAATTCGCTAGCAATATTTTCGAAGGTTTATGTCCCGACTATTTGATCCGGAGATTTTACCTCTGGGGGTTTAGTAGCCGGGTCGGAATTGATTTTTTCAAGGAATTTTGATTTTTTCCAAAGCGTTTTTTTTTCGGGACTATGGAGAAATGGCGAACGAATATGGAAATTTAATAACATGGAAAATGGCTTCTGTTAGTGGATGCCTTCAATCGTGTATGAAAATGGAAGGACGGTCGAAAAGGACGTAAAGTGCGAGAGGAGCGAAAAGGATGAAGCGGCAAAGGGACGAAGGGATAAAGAGACAAAACGGTAATAGGATGAAGACGCAAAAAGACAAAAGGTTGAAGAGGCCAAAAGACGATGCGATAAAAGAGCGAATCGTGAGAATTCCATTTCCTTCCACCAGGTACGTGCATGTGGGGTACCATACGAAAGGGGGCGTCGAGTACATTCCATTTCCGGTGGAATATCGAAAACAAAATGTTGGCCGATTGTTGGGTCTTTTTTCTGTTTTGCGAATAGAGGGGCGTGGAGGATACGATGTGAAAGGGGGCGTCGAATACATTCCTAATGATTCGTGTGAATAAATGCAAACTGCAATTTTTTGTTTTTGTTTTATCATTTTCTCTTTCCTATTCCTAAATTACAATTCACGCGTACAGAATCAGAAATGTTTGACAAATTGAAACACACAGTGTTTTCCCCTGTTTCGTTCGTTTGTTCTCATTCTAAATGCACACAGACACACGTGGTGGTGCTAACTTGCTTTCTTCACCTTCATGTCTCCGCCGCCAGCATGTTGACCGTTGACCACTTGCCGGACGCGCTGTTGCTGCTGAACAGCATGATGAATCTTTGGTACAACCTCGGTGAATATGATCGTCCCGGCGAACACCAGAACGGTGCCAATCCAGTGATAAACTGTAAACGGATTGCGAAAATACACAATCGAAAAGAGTAATGAGACGAATTTACGTAGCGTCACGACAAGCGTGACGGTCAACGATGAGCATTCTGTCGTCAGCACGTACACTTGACTTATACAAACATATTGCGTTAGAATATTGCCAATCAGATACACCCATTGCGTGGGCAATGTAACGGATAGGACGGGCACAAGCATCGGTGCACTGTTGGAGCTAATTTCGATATGCTCGCGAATGTTGTTGTAGAGCACTAAGAAGCACGGCAACGGGAGAAGATGCTACCGATTGATCGGGGGAGAAGGGAAAAAATGCGTGTGCGTTAATCCAGAATGTCGACAGAAGTGGATTCATACAACTTACCGTGTAAAATAAGGCCTCGCGTGGATGCTTTCCGTATCGTTTGTACAAGACCTCCTGATAGATTCCCATGCGGGCGGAAATGAAGAGAGCCACTGTTAGCAATGTAATTCCCAGTGTCCACCAGAAGAAGACGGAATATTCGTTTGTTGTCGTGGATTGTCGTTTTAGTTCCGGATTGCTGGTGTCTGTCTGCAAACGAAAGAGAGGAGAATTTCAGGCACCGTTTACACCGAATTGAAATCTGTACTTACCACCTCGGTGCCCGAGACGATCGTGCACAGGACAATGCCAAGTGTAATCATCAGGACGGACACGTATTTGGAGAGATCGTATCGTTTGTTGAGAATCAGAATTCCCATTATCATGTTGGCTATAAGGGAACCCTGAAAATAGATTGCGGGACGGAAATCAGTACGGGCCCAGGATTCGCTACACACGATTCTCACTCACCGCCCGAAAGATCATATGCAACGGCATCGGTATGTTGAAATCAAAGGCATAATTGTTGCACACGGACGACACGAAAAACATGAGAACCAAAATCGAGTAGTCCTTGAGACCGATCCTTGGCTTGCGCGTGCCACATCGCGATGTGAAGATGAAGCCCTCGATGGCTATGAAAGCAAACTGAAGAAATGTGATGAGATTTCCCGAGCCCGGATCATTTCTGCAAGCACAAGGGCATGTTATACTGTCTTAAAGACGGACCCATGGACATACTTGACCAATAATTCCAGAAACACGACATTACTGCAGCATCCTATGAAAACGAACACTATCGCCAGAGTCGCCTTGAAATTCATATTTGTTTGTTCTTCCTCTGAATGCCTGCGCGCGGTCCTGATGGTGTGTCTCACTTTAAGTTGGGCTCCCGAGGGCGCGAGAACGTACACTTTCTTCTCCGCCTCCAACAAATCGCGAACACGGTCAATCGGTGCACTGCATGACTGGCATATTTTGTTGAATTATTGTCGCCGCCCCAGTCGCGTCATGTTATGTAATAAATCAGAATCGTCCGTCTAATCTCGGAGATGATCGCGCGCAGAATTAACGATTACGAATCACAGAAAAAAATCTTGAAAATTATCAGCACTCGATCGAAGAGCGTGTGTGTATCTGTCTAATCAATTCGCCGGCTATCTGGCATGTCAAATCTGTCAAACGAAAAAACACTTGTTTTCCGGCGAAATTGTGTCATAAATAGGGGGTTTATTGGTAGCAGCCGGAGAAGAGAGAGAAATAAGGAAATTATATTACCCGAGAGAACAAAGCAATTTTTCGGCAGCAATTGTTTTGGCTTGGTTCTTCTACTAACTAAATGGATCGGGCGGGGGTGTTCGGGGGAAATGAGATGGAATTGGGGAATGTGAGTTTGACAGGTTGGTTCCGGACTATATGGAACGCGCGGGTGTTCCGCGGTAGAAGGAGCGTGTCTCTTTGTTTACTTTTCAGCAGACGGATGGAAGTAAAATTGCTTCAGTGAATTTTGTGTACATAATAGATTGACTATCCTTTCTTATCTCTCTCTTCTTCGTACCGACCATATATTACGTTTAAATTACGTTTACACTATCCGCAGATTACTTCATCTGCGCCAGCTGAGATAATCTGCGACTGTCAAATACATACAATTTTGAACTCACCACACCCAGATTACGCAGCAGATGAAGTAATCTGGGGATAGTGTAAACGTAATATTACACTATCCCCAGATTACTTCATCTGCGCCAGCTGAGATAATCTGCGACTGTCAAACACATACATTTTTGAACTCACCACACCCAGATTATATTACGTTTACACTATCCCCAGATTACTTCATCTGCAGCGTAATATTACGTTTACACTATCCGCAGATTACTTCATCTGCTCCAGCTGAGATAATCTGCGACTGTCAAATACATACAATTTTGAACTCACCACACCCAGATTAAGCAGCAGATGAAGTAATCTGGGGATAGTGTAAACGTAATATAATCTGGGTGTGGTGAGTTCAAAATTGTATGTATTTGACAGTCGCAGATTATCTCAGCCGGCGCAGATGAAGTAATCTGCGGATAGTGTAAACGTAATATAAACGTAATAATACGGAAAGGTACTAATTATGAAAGATGCACAGCAGAGAGAATTAGAAGGAAACGAAAAAGAGCGAGAGAAATGAAGTAATTCGGCACAAGTGAGGAAGTAGGAAGGGGGATGGAAATTTGACATCTCATTTGCTTCTATATGGACCGGGCGGGTGTTCCGCGGCAGAAAGACAAAATGGAATGTTATTGTTCACAAAGGAGAAGTATGGGAGGGGATGACATCTCATGTGCTTCCTGCGCTACTAAATGGACTGCGCGGGTGTTGCGCAGTGGAGAGCGCGTGTTTCTCTGTTTACTTTTTACTAGTTCGTATGTGGTGGAATTACGTCCAGAATTGAGTGTACAGTAAATTGTGGTTTCATCTCCTTCTATATGGTTCTGTGGAAAGATGTCAGTTGTTCAGGGACTTTGGTTAGAAAGCACGCATTTCCCATACGCGACCTAGATTGAACCTCAGGCCCTAACCAGATTAAACGCAGAAAGCAGCGGCAGCGGCAGAAGCAACAACAACAACAGGTAGATCTGTCATCGCCGCTGTGTCATCGCGACAGATCTACGTGTTGTTGTTGCTTCTGCCGCTGCTGCTGCATTCTGCGTTCAATGTGGTTAGGGCCTCAGAGTAACAACTGGAGTGGCCCATAAGCAAAATTTATGGGACGAGGGAAGAGCGCGTTTAATTTTTCATGTGAGAGGAAAAGAACGGGACTATTAATGACAACCACCAATAGGACGCGGATATTTGACAGCTTTATATACAGCTGGGAATCGGAAACCAAAACAAACATTTTAAAATCGGTTTTCTGACAGAAAACTCACAAAAAAAAGTAATGCGCACATCATATCCAAATATTTAATGTTTTGCCTGTAAAATGACACCCCCGTCTTAGGGATACGCTAGTTACTTTTGCAGCCACCGACGAGGCATTTCAATTTACCACAACTCACTACCGCACCAATTTGTCCTACCGGAAATTTCACTAGTGTCTTCTCTACATAACCGCGGCTCTTTAGACACAAAAACCGGCTCCAAACTTTCGCGAATTAAACTGTATTCACTATTTTCGCGAAGAGCTTGACAGGTTTATGCACAACTGGGGAATGACAATCTTAAATCCGTTAACTTTGTGCTTCCTGCGCTACTATATGGACTGCGCGGGTGTTGCACAGTGGAGGGTGCGTGTCTCTCTGTTTACTTTTTAAGTAGCGTTTACACTTGCCAGTAGACCGTGCAAGTGCGTAGATTTTATGGCTCGTTTACATTTGCCAGTGCACCGGCATGCCTGTAGACTTGTCGACAAGTGCCTTGCGTGTAGCTGCTTGCATGACGTGTGCCAGTAGGTGTTTACACACACAATTCGAGTTGCAAGTTGGCTGGGATTTTTTCTTGAGTGTCAATTTGATACGCGGCGTTTACACTTGCCAGTAGACCGTGCAAGTACGTACATTTTACAGGCATTTCAAGTGCCCTGCAAGTAACTTGCAAGCTGTCACTTGCATATGTGTAAACACCCGTGCCTGTGAACTGCCAGGCCAGTAAACCCGCACGGCGCCTTGCAAGTAGCTGGCCTCCCGGGCCAATTGATTTCCTACAGGCATTCCAGTAGACTTGCGAACATATGTTTGCTGTCATTGGTACGCCAAAAAACGATCAAAGATCAATGTCGCCTGCAACTGAATGTCGCAATGGTAAATACGTGATAATTAAATTGACACTCAAGAAAAAATCCCAGCCAACTTGGCTGGCGATGATAAGGAGGTTTAAATCAAAATATTAATCATTTAATTTTATTTTTTATTTCTTAACATATTCAACATATCCGCTCTTACGAATTTTGTACACTTTGTATGGTAAAATCGATCTCCTCCTCCCGCGCCAAATACATTACATCGCTAAATTCCCCAGGCGGTGTGCGTCCCTTGCGATTCGCCGCCTCTGCATTGATTTTATAATTTTCCGGTCCGTATGTTTGTCGATAGTATTTCATTGTGAAAATGGCCAGAGCAAGGAGCGCACCAATGCTCAGTATGGATCCGATAAAAACCGCCAGGGCCAATGGCACGGGACCACTATCCGGCGATGATGATGCGACATTCATGTTTGTCTCGAGACTATGAAAATCGACAATATCGCTATCGCGATAATCCAGCAACACTTCGCGCGACTCGTCACTGATATCGTGAATGATATCGTAGCGAAGATGCTCGTTTGGATCGAGAACGGGCGACTTTGGCGTGATTCTGGCGGGTGTAGGGGTTGTCGGTTGAATTGTGGTGGAAGTTGTGGTGGAGGTCGTGGCAGAAGGGGTGGTCGTCCTTGGAGTAGCCGTTGTTGTTGTTTTTGTTGTCGCCGTCGTCGTCGTAAATAGAGTCGTAGGCCTTCTAGTGGTCGTGGAAGTCGTGGTAGAGGGCGTTGTACTTGTCGACGTTTGGATCCTTTTCGTTGGTCTTGGAGTCGTCGTTATTGTTGTTGTTGTTGTTGTCGTCGTCGTCGTCGTCGTTGTCTTCATAGTCGTTGCTTGGGTTGTGTCACCCTCACTGCTTCGCATCAAATCGCTCACACTACTACGCCCAACATCCACTACCTCCGTTGTGCCGTCATCCATAAACACGACACACAACGTCTTATAGTCCGGACAGCATGTCTTTGCCTCGTCACAGCTCTCGTGGCAATCACAACTCTTTATTATTCCACCGCTGGACAGCACCTGATCCGAGCTATTCGTTGCTCCAGTTTCGTTACAACGCATCCTGCACGATTGATAGTCAAAAATGATATCGCGATCCTCGTCTGTTGGTTTCGGTTCCGCCCGCTTCATTAGCTCTTCCTCGTGGGCACATCGTGATCCCTGAAAAATGGCCACATCATCGATAGCAATGTCGGCCAAATGACCGGTACCCGGCGTACCCTCGATCACAATCTGAAACGGTTCGTCGTACTGGTCAATATCGACCGTTACATTGTGCCAAACGTTACGCTGACTGCCCGACACGTTGTAGAAGAGATATCTGTAAAAGAGACATGTTCACCGGGATCAGCACTCCACTGCTTCTGGAGCATATATGTATGTAAATAGATAGAACTCACCGTGGATCAGTTATGGCCGTTTCCATTTCAACGGATAGCGGTTTGACGAGAACTCGCAACTTGCCCACCGACGCACCGTACATGAAATAGCTGAAAGCAAAGCAAGCGTTTACACTCTCATTGCCCTGGTACAGGGGCGACAACAGCCGCGCACTCTCCTCGACAAAGATCTCGGTCGATTCCAGGAGCATGTAGTTGCCCTTGCCGTCCTCCTTGAAAGTATTGTCCAATCGCGGTCCCGTGTGGATGACGTGACTCTGATAGGCCGCATGTTGCTTCCACTGGAAATCGTCCGAGTCGTCATGCGTCCAACCGCACAGATTCTCCGTCTCAAAGTCGCACCACAGTTGCGGCGTTTTGGATGTTTCTAAAAAGTACGCTCACATGTACAGAACATTGCGGGCGAGGGGGGAGGGGGATTACAACATGTGCCTTACCTCGACATGATCCCAGCTCCGGAGACCACATTTCGCCGTCACAATACGCCTTTGAGTTGCCCACCGTCTGATAGTCGCCCTCGCAGAAAAGTCTCAGTTCGAGGCCGCGATGCTCCACGCTAAGAAAGCCATGTGATGGAGCCGCAGGTTTCGAGCAGCCTTTTTCTGAAAAACACACAATACACACAGGGAAGAGAGTAACAAGGATATCGGAGCGTCTAAGGAACATCATCGTCCTTCATCATCGGATTTGGACTGTTTCTGCTACTTACTCGCACACACGGGCAGCGGAGTGTCATACTTGACGCCCAAACATGTAATGATCCGGGCACCGATCCGTGTGAATCCTTTCCAGCAATCCAACTTGAGCATTCTGCGACTGCCCAAACGGGCAAAGCCATTGGCCAATTGGGGCTGTTTGCAGAGGAGGTTCGGCTTACCGGACGAGCGTCTTCCCAACGGATAAAGGATACGATCCGGCTTTGACTTCGTGCTGACGCCATCCGGCGTGAGACATACCATCAGGATGAGGATCAGAAGTAAATGGCGAAATTTGAACAGGACCTGACGCGACATAGTTTCGGGCCACTCAACACACAAAAACAGCATCAACAAAAAAATGGCGGATTGCGCTCACTAGCGTGCGTGTTTTTAATTTCTTTCTGCGCAAGAGGGTGCACAAAAACACTTAACGCATCTCTCGTCCGGGTAACAAAAAGCGCGAAATATGTATATCGGTACACGGCGCGTGAAACCACAAATTGAAATGCGAGAGATTAGGCACATCGACGCCTTGGACGTCAGCACTTCCGGTTGAGTCGACGGCAGTTTTTTTTTATGTTTCAATCCGCTCTCCGATTTATTTCCAAGATAAATCTGCATAGGCACGGGATACATACGGTCCCTTGAGATTTTTACACAAATATGTGTGTGAATGAATGAGTAAACAAAAAAAAAATCAATTTTCTGTTTTCTTTTTCTTATGTTTTTGTTTTATGCGCTATCCATTGCGAGATTGCGTGTTTGTTGGGCTCCCTTATCAGTTTCGGGTAAACCGTGCCGTGGTCATCGTAACTGGCTGGCTAACTTCATCTCTCGCTCTTGCTTCAACGGTTTTTTGCTTCGCGGAGCTCAGCAGCGCACGAATGACCGTGGTCAAGCGCAGATATATGCTGCGCGCTTAAGATCAAAAGATAAATTTCGTAAGAGGACATCGACTAAGGGGTAAGACGAACTTTGAATTGATGGACGAAGCAACGGGCACCCCAACGCGTGTTCTTAAGGACAAGGCAGCGCTCCTTGGAACGCTGCTGATATATATGAAAGGCTGCGGTGAGCCTCTCCAAGGAGCGCTGCCTTATCTTTAAATATCCGCGTGTGCCGTGCCCTTGAGAACACGCGTCGGGGTGCCGGTTGCTCCGTTCATCAATTCAAAGTCTGCCTTACCCCTTAATCTAAGTCTAGTCGCAAAGGAAGTCCCTGAACGCACAGAGAGAGCACCGCGCATTTCTTCCGCGGGCATTTAAGAATAAGGCAGCGCTTCTTGGAACGCTGCTCAAATATATGAAAGGCGAGGTGCGCGCGAAGCGCGCGGTGAGCCAATCGAGAAGAGAGGGTTGCATAAGCGACGATCCTTACACAAATGTAAGCCTCTACTATTCTACTAAACTCTAACCCTCTCTTCTCCATCGGCTCACCGCGCGCTTTGCGCGCACCTCGCCTTTCATATATTTGAGCAGCGCTGCTTTGTCCTTGAGAACAGACGTTGGGGTGCCGGTTGCTCCGTTCATCAATCCAAAGTCCGCCTTACCCCTTAATCTAAGTCTAGTCGCAAAGGGAGTCCCTGAACGCACAGAGAGAGCACCGCGCATTTCTTCCGCGGACATTTAAGGACAAGGCAGCGCTCCTTGGAGCGTCCTTAAGGTCCTGTTGAGGCGTGTATTGCTTAGTCCATCAATTCAAAGTTCGCCTTGCCCCTTAGTCGATGTCTAGTTGCAAGGAAAGTCCCGGAACGCACAGAGGGAGCACCACATTCCTTAGGCGGAGGTTTAAGGATATGGCAGCGCTCCTTTGAGCTCTGATTAAACACAGAAAATGCGAGGTGCGCGCGAAGCGCGCGGTGAGCGAATGGAGAAGAGAGGGTTCGAGTTGTATAAGTAACGATCCTTACACAAATGTAAGCCACCGTCAGGGGCTCACTGCAGCCTTTCATACGAGTATATATCAGCAGCGTTCCAAGGTGCACTGCCTTGTCCTTGAGAACACACTTTGGAGTACCGTCCATCAATCAAAAGTCCGCCTTACCCCTTAGTCTAAGTCTAGTCGCAAAGAACGGTCAGGGGAAGCACCGCGCATTTCCGCCGTGGACATTTAGGGACGAGGCAGCGCTCCTTGGAGTAATGCGAGGTGCGCGCGAAGCGCGCGGTGAGGCAATAGGAAGGAATTAGAGTAAGGCGGCTATTACACTATAAAAGTTCTTTTACAAATATATTTGACGAATGATATTTCAAAAGAACTTTTATGAATGATATTAGCCGCTAAAGGGGGAAGGTGTGCAAGCATATAAGAAAAGTAGTTGAAACAAGCAACGTCCATGTCGCAAATCTTTTCTTAGGCGGCTATTACACTATAAAAGTTCTTTGAAAATAGCTTTCATAAAAGATATTTGTAAAAGAACTTTTATAGTGTAATAGCCGCCTAAGAGACGATTCTTATACAAATGTAAACGCTTCCGATGCAGAATTATCAGAATTTCAAAAGTTTGAATGAAAATGCGGCGTTCTGCTTTCTTCACTGCGCACCATCAATCGCGTGGCTCACCTGTTCGTGGGATTTTATGATTACACAGGCCAGTCGCTGACAAATGAAATTCTACGCCTTTCTTAAAATGACGCGACAAGCCGTCCTGTATTTTTGAAAACACCACATGATTCCGTGCTTTCAACAGTTTTCTTCTCAACCGCTCTGCTCACACATCCGCTCCAATTTGTATTTCCGGCCCTAAAGCCATCCGGATCCGGACGGAAGTCATAATATTCTAGCATTAACCCAAACCATACACGGCTTTCGTCCAGTCACCACCAGATGTCAGGCATGCTGACCGCGCTTTTTTTTTGACACTTCACTTTGCTCCCGTGACTTTAATATCATAGATATATATTAAACAGATATGAACTAGGCACAGAGTGGGGGTAAAAATGTGAATATCGAGATATGGCTGATATATCCGCGCCTGCCCAGTGAAACGCGCACAACACGTATTAATATTTGGCCCAGGGGCCCGAGGAGCGAGGGGCCAAATACTTCGCAAATGTCAAAATTGTGGCTGAGTGGCCGATGGCGTAACGATATTTACCGAACGTATGGCGACCGCGTGCAAATGGGTAGCAGTGCGCATGCGCGGCTTGGTTCGAAAATAACCCGAAGCACAGAGTGGCGATGGTACTATTACCGATCTGTTCTATTTAAATCCATGTTTAATATGCTGCGTTTTTTGCGTTTATCTCCGTAACTGCAACGCCATCTAGATAGACAGGCCTGTGCTCAGTTGATCGTTACGTCATTATTTCCTTCGCCAAGGCCATGCCAAGGCAGTGACACGACGATGTTCCCGGCACGACATGTGCTTACAATTGGAATTGCGCCAGACGGCATTTTAGTCCTCTAAAAACACACTTTCTGGACAGTTGCACCAATTTGGTCGAAGCCGCAGCCCCGGGGATCATTCGCAGAGAATCGTGGAACAGTTCACACTTGACAAAATACATCTTTTGACCGCACGACACACTTTCATCGCGCACGTCTTTGTTTTCTCGGATCACTAGATGAAATTTAACTAAGAAAGAAACACTGAACGCGGAAAACGAAAACTAATCACGGAACGCACAAATACCGAGGACTCGCCGCCATCAGTCGCCGACCACTGGATTGTGGATACGATGGCGTCATCAAAGGAAATAATTGCGTCAAAACCAGCTGAGCGCAGGCCTGTCTATATAGATGGCGTTGGTAACTGTTAGGCTGCGCGCAAGTTGGCACACGTTCGTGTGTCTCGTTCACGTGTTTTATGTCAAACGGTGTGAGTCTATGGTTTCCAACCAAAGACACGAATCTGTCAATTTGGCAAATGCTCGGCTGTTGTCGTATCACCAAATTGGATTCATTATTGTGCTTTAACGCCAATAATTTAGTATGAAATATGTGTTTATGCACATCCTACTACTTTCCAGTCGTTTGTTTCGCCACTCAATTCTTACCTAATTATCCGTTTTAAAGCACAATAATGAACTCAGTTTAGTGATACGACAACAGCCGAGCATTTGTCAATTTGACAGATTCACATCTTTGGTTACAAACCATAGACCCAAACCGTTTGACAGCAAACACGTGAACGCGACACGCGAACGTGAGCCAACATGCGCGCAGCCTTAATCCTAGCAAAAAAACTTTCCGGGAAAAAAGCAAAGATGACAAAAAAATACATAAAACTGATGTAGCCACTGTTTCGTATCTTAAATTGTTTTCGAGATAATCTCTCTTGAAAAACACACATTTCTTGTCAGTTGCACTTGTTTGTTCCCCGGTTCCAGTGCGAGGTGAAATCACTGCGTTTTTGTGTTGTATTTCATCAAGGAGGAAGGGATAGGGATGCATTTTGCTTTTTATAACTAAATGAGCTTCAATTTGAGATATAAGACGTGTTATTTTGAAAAGGGAACAATTCTCGAGAAATCTGCTTGATGTAAACGTATGCCAGGCATGTGTTCCGCTGAAAGGTCATTCATAACCTTCCGAAAGAATATAAATTTCCTAAAAATTTTATATATAAAGCGCTACTTCGCACGTGCAAGTCTTCTCGTGAAAAAAAAAACAATTCGATTTGCTTGAATTTGAGATATCTAGGAACACCGCCATCTTTATCCTCAGGCCGGAGTGTCAAAGTAATGACGTCATGACAAGCAGTGAACCATATGTAAACAAAGTGAAAAACGCGTGCAGTCGACCTCTTGAAATCTGGTGATTTTAGTGCGTAAAAGTGATTTTAGTGTCGCGATTTTAAGTGCAATTGAAAGTAGTGCTTGTCACTGATATTTGGAAGTGAAAAAAACGCAAGGTGCCGCGAACTTCCGAACAAAATGAACTGCTCGAAAGTGCGCGAGACATGAGTGTGGTTATGAAAGTCCGACACGAAAAATTTCGCATTTTTCGTTAATTTCCCGGTAATTTGGCTAGTGTGAATGGTGCAGCACTACTCTGGGACGAATCCTTGGGCCGGTGAGTTCAGCGGAAACTCCCGGAAGTGCCCCAAAAAGTGAATTCAAAGTGGTTGTCAAATGACAACATTACAGGTGATTTCCGGCCTTTTCATCGGAATTCATAGGGTAATTATACGTTTTTTGTTGTGCAAAAATTTTAGTGAATCGATGCGCCCCAAAATACGGGTTTTAAACGCGTTGTTGACGAGCCAGACGAAAGTTTCACTGCAGCTGACAGGACTAGATGCCTAGCAGTAAAACTTTCGTCCGGTTCGTCAACATCGTGGTCAAAATCCACACTTTGGGGCGCATCAATCCACTTAAATTCTACCACAACAAAAAACGCATACTTACCCTATGAACTCCGATGAAAAAGCCGGAAATCACCTGTAATGTTGTCATTTGACAACCACTTTAAATTCACTTTTTGGGGCACTTCCGGGAGTTTCCGCTAAACTCACCGGCCCGAGGATTCGTCCCAGAGTAGTGCTGTACCATTCACACTTCCCGAATTGCCGGAAAATAAACGAAAAATGCGAAATTTCCCGTGTCGCACTTTCCTAACCTTTTCAATACACCATTTTACTCGATATTTCCCGGCACTTCACGTTTTTTTTCACTTTCACACGGCACTGATAGCCACTTCTTTTAGTTACACTTAAAATTCCGGCACTAAACTCACTTTTACACACAATTATCGCGATATTTCACCGGGCGACCGCACGCGTTCACACTTCGTTGACTGCTTGTCATGTCGTTAGTGCTTTGACAATCAGCTGACACTCCGGCCTGAGAGTAAAGATGACCGACGCGAAGTTAGCCCCCCCAATCTTACGGAATACGAATTTTTCAGTTCAGATCGTTTGTCGGTCGTTTGTCGGTGATTGTCGGTCACTTTAAAACGTTTGTCGGTCCGTAGTTACTGACTTATAGACGTATCAAATATTTGCGTTAAGTTGGCCCCTCCTGAACTTAAAAATCGTCGTTAGGGAAAACAACTTGTTGGATTTCGATGCAAAATCGTTTGTCGGTTACGTTTTTCGTTTGTCGGTTCTGAAAAATGAGTATTTATATAAGAAATTAGTAATTAAAGTTTTGCTTACGAGCTGTCATACTGTCTCCCGTTTGTAGAGCTTCTCTGTAAACGGAGCATGGTTCGGATCTGTGCTATGGAGGATTTTATATGCGAAAATGTGCAACCAGCTGATTTTGACGATCAGATGGTTTGCATAGCCAAATATCTTGTTGGATTTGTTGGAAGCCAATAAAAAAGAAGAAGAAGAATGGTTTCTGAAATGGGAAATATCTTGTTGGATTTCAGTTTGGAATAAACGTTCATCGGATTTGATATGTTTGAGGAGCCAAATCGTTACAATCAGATCTCATCAAATTAACTGTACAACTTGAGCAATGCTCTTCCGGAATATGTGAATTTTTCTTCATGCTGGCCGATGGCGATGAATATTTCTTATGACTCAACTGCTGCTGTAGCTGCCGCTGTATTCAATCTAGGTAGGTTAAGGGAAATGCATATCTAACTTTGTATTTCGCTGCCGCTGTTACTGCATTCTGCGTTCAATCTGATTCAGGCATTTTAAAGTGTCGAATCGTTTCTGTCCGCAGGATCTTTTTGTAACCATGTGCTCATTAAGGAATGCGGGTACAAAGTAACGCAACAGTCACAAAGTTCAATTAAAAAAAAACCATACAAGGAGTAATCAGAAATCTCCCCGGCTGATGTTCGGATTCAATGAGGGATTTTGGATTTCGCCTGCGAAAATTTGAATTTCCGATGCAACAGATGTCCATCTTAATGTTCACCGCCGTCAGGCAACGCGAAGGAAAACTTTTCATATTCCGGATCTGCAGTACGGTCGAAAATTCGATGAGAGTTGATTGAAACGATTTAGCGCCACGAACATATCGAATTCGCTCATTACTCCAAATTGAAATCCAACAAGTTAGTCCTTTCCTTGACATTTCAGAAAAACTCCTTAGGGGGATTCAAGCTCCCTGTCGTAAATGTTGTATTCGTCGTAAGCTTCCGCAATCCCCACAGTAAATTGACGAAATTTCACAACTTTACAACACGACGTTTACGGCGTGATGAATCTGCTTCTTCTTCTTTTTCCTTTTGGTTCAGATTTCAGAAATACAAGATATTTGGTGGCACAAATCATCTGATCGTCAAGTCAGCTGGTCGCAGGTCTACACCGAGCATATGAAATTCTCCATAGCACAGATCCAGACCATGCTCCGTTTACAGAGAAGCTCTACGGGGAACCGCTTGACAGTTCGTAAGCAAAACTTTAATTACTAATTTCTTATATAAATACTCATATTTCAGAACCGACAAACGAAAATCGTGACCGACAAACGATTTTGCATCGAAATCCAACAAGTTGTTTTCTCTAACAACGATTTTTAAGTTCAGGAGGGGCCAACTTAACGCAAATATTTGATACGTCTATAAGTCAGTAACTACGGACCGACAAACGTTTTAAAGTCACCGACAATCACCGACAAACGACCGACAAACGATCTGAACTGAAAAATTCGTATTCCGTAAGATTGGGGGGGTTAACTTCGCGTCGGTGTAAAGATGGCAGTGCTAGGAACCGTCGTTGCGTCAATAGTTACGGAGAAAACGACAAAACCAAGCTTCGAAACAAGTGGGCAATAATCGCCCCGTATATCTTTTAAAGTATTAGTCCTAGGACAAAAACGAATAAGACGTTTTTTGTAGTAAATTTTGTTTGCTTTATTTCATCACTACAACATTTCTGGCTGCGAGTGACAGTTACAGAGATATATGCAAAAAATGAAATATTCGCTTCTTGAATAACAGATCACGGATGACGTCACGAACAGAAAACAACTGACAGCTGGGCTGTCACTAGTGTCATTTTCACGGGCGACAAAACGACAAATTCGTGGAGCGAATTCAGTCAGTTCTGGCCCGTCTGGGAGGTAAGTTCATTGCTTGAAAGGCGGAGGGCGGTAGGACAGAAGAGGAATTTTCGGTTTTCTTTCGTGTGTGTGTGTATTTTCCCGTCGTCCGCAATCACAAAAATCCCGAGCGGGAGTGTTACGTGTGCGGTGTATGGGTGTCCCTTGCATGAAATTTTCCTTTTGTTCTTCTGTTTAAACGAAGATTTGTGTTTGCTCTCTGTGCGTGGGTGTGTTTGGACTGTGTTTCTGATTTCTTCTTGTCCTTTTTCCCCACAGAAAATCCAGAAAAAGAAAAATGTTCGCGCTCCGGGCTGCCACCAAGGCAGACGCCTCCAAAGTTTTATCCTTCATCAACCAATACAGTGAGTAGAGATCCTTTTTCCAGAGTGGTGTGTGGCTTTTCTGGTGAACCCTCGACGGCTAGACAGAAGTGGGAGTTTGCCAGCCAACCAACAGACCGACCGGCCATCGCCGGTTACATAACACACGAAACATTGCCCCGCCGCGGCGGGCTCACAGACGTGTGAGACAAAACTCACTTGCGCTTGAACTGCAACGAAAAATAATTAAAAGTTCCGGGAGAAAAATTGGAAATGGGCTCGTGCAGTTCGGGGCAGTGTCAGGCGTCCCGTTTGAGGTTATGTTTGGTTCGCCGCAATTTCGGTCCAGCTGAAATAAGAAACAACAAAAAAGGCGACTAGCCTGGTGACAGGATGTATAGCCGGTTGGAGGGACGGCCGGTGGCTCCCCTAACCGATTCACCAATATCCGCATTGCGGATCGTTCAATATTTTTCGCGTTACGTAAGGGAGGCGAAAGTTCGCATTTAACACTTGAGCTGCCACCCGCTGCCGCTTGATTTTGTGTTTTGATGAATTTTTCTTTACGGTTTGTTTGTTTTTCTTTTTGTCCAATTGCAGACCGCGGCTATGCTGCCAAAACTGCTGCCCAGGCCGCCGGTGCTTCGGCTGGCAAGGTGAGTAGTGTGTGATCCTTTCAATGCATTCATGTCCTGAATACAAAAAAAAAATCTCTTTTCTCGCACAGGTTGTGGCCGTCATTGGTGCCGTCGTGGACGTGCAATTTGACGAGGGACTGCCGCCAATTCTAAACGCCCTGGAGGTGGAGAATCGTTCGCCCCGTCTCGTGCTCGAGGTCGCTCAACATTTGGGCGAGAACACCGTACGCACGATCGCTATGGATGGTACCGAGGGTCTGATTCGTGGTCAGAATGTCAAGGATACTGGCTATCCCATTCGTATTCCGGTCGGTGCCGAGACTCTGGGACGTATCATCAACGTTATTGGTAAGAAAATGCACGCACAATCCGAGAGGACTCGCCTCTAATTCCGTCCCGTTTCCACACAGGTGAACCAATCGACGAGCGTGGCCCCATTGAGACGACCAAGACCGCACCCATTCACGCCGAAGCTCCCGAATTCGTCGAGATGAGTGTCGAACAGGAGATTCTCGTAACCGGCATTAAAGTCGTCGACTTGTTGGCCCCATACGCCAAGGGTGGCAAAATTGGCCTGTTTGGTGGTGCCGGTGTCGGCAAAACTGTCCTCATCATGGAGCTGATCAATAACGTGGCCAAGGCTCACGGTGGCTATTCGGTGTTTGCCGGAGTGGGTGAACGGACACGCGAAGGTAACGATCTGTACAATGAAATGATCGAATCCGGTGTCATTTCGCTCAAGGACAAAACCTCCAAGGTGGCGCTCGTCTACGGTCAAATGAATGAACCGCCAGGCGCCCGGGCACGTGTCGCTCTCACCGGTCTTACCGTTGCCGAATATTTCCGCGATCAAGAAGGCCAGGATGTATTGCTCTTCATCGACAACATTTTCCGCTTCACACAGGCCGGTTCCGAGGTGTCGGCTCTGCTCGGTCGTATCCCGTCCGCTGTCGGCTATCAACCCACCCTCGCCACCGACATGGGTTCCATGCAGGAACGTATCACGACCACAAAGAAGGGCTCCATCACCTCCGTACAGGCCATCTATGTACCGGCTGACGATTTGACAGATCCCGCACCGGCTACAACATTCGCTCACTTGGACGCCACCACGGTATTGTCGCGTGCCATTGCCGAATTGGGCATCTATCCGGCCGTGGATCCGCTCGACTCCACATCACGTATCATGGATCCCAACATTATCGGACAGGAGCACTATAATGTGGCGCGTGGCGTACAAAAGATCTTGCAAGATTACAAATCGTTGCAGGACATTATCGCCATTTTGGGCATGGACGAGTTGTCGGAAGAGGATAAATTGACGGTGGCGCGTGCCCGTAAAATTCAACGTTTCCTGTCGCAGCCATTCCAAGTCGCGGAAGTGTTTACCGGTCATGCGGGTAAATTGGTGCCGCTCGAGGAGACCATTAAGGGTTTCACGAAAATCTTGGCTGGCGATTATGATCATTTGCCCGAGGTGGCATTCTATATGGTCGGACCGATTGAGGAGGTGGTCGAGAAGGCCGAACGTTTGGCCAAGGAAGCTTAAAGAGAGTATGCCGCTTCGATACTAGGCCCGCTGTTCTACAACAACCCTCAAGATCGGGCCCAGTTCCGTTATGTAATGATGAGATAATAAGAACAACACAAAATTATTATTTAAAAAAAAAAACCATTGTTGAGTGTCCAGAAGACATCCTCTCGATCCACTCCGAGAGTTCGCGCTCTAGCACTAAAGTGTTCGCCGGTGCCGTCCCCCCTTTCTCTCTCTCACACACACACGCACTCGGTACAACATCAAAAGGACCACTTGAAATGCTGGCGGAACGTTCTCTTGTTATTATTTTGAAACATTTGCCTCTGCGGAAAAAGATCGCAGCTAAACACACACACACAC
This sequence comes from Chloromyia formosa, assembly GCA_964017055.1. NCBI lineage: Eukaryota > Metazoa > Arthropoda > Insecta > Diptera > Stratiomyidae > Chloromyia > Chloromyia formosa. The sequence goes on along the minus strand of OZ024819.1, from coordinate 6,562,415 downwards.
ACACGATCATGAATGTTATCATATAGAAACGAAGGAAGTGTAGCGTTTAAAATAAAACAGTAAAAACTTAAGTTGTTGCCCATTTTATTTTTTCCATTTTGACTATCCGGGGAATCAGCGACCCGGAATTACCTTGTAGTTCGAGCCAGCGCGTTCTTACGTGATTCCAAGCGACGTTTTAGTCCTGCTGGCCATAAGGACAATAATAGGACCTTTTTGGGCATGAAGTCAGATCGGCAGGGACCACCAAACCTGGCGAATGTGGATATTTTCTGAATGGCGGCGTGATGGGGCCAATGCCCTAAAGTAAGGAGTACTGTTGAAAACATTCCTGAGAGTTCTTATTTACAGAGATCTTTCAAAGTTCCTTGTGAGTGCAGCTTCGAACGGCATTTCTACTTAAATTGACATATTTCAGTGCCCGCTGCCATGTAACTTTCTTGCGCACGATGCTTCCTTTCTTAATTCAAAATTTTTATTTCAAAAAATATTGCGCGCGCTCTCTCATCTCATTTTTTTCTTCGAGATTTCTTTCGTGACAGTTGGCCGCCCTGCCCTCGAAACATATGCACGTACACATGCACGCACGTCGCCATAGCCGCGTGCATAAGCACACACACAAACACACAGCCATATTGTCGCCGCGGCGCGTACGCACACACACAATTGAAGCACCTGCGAACAGAGAGAAGAAGAAAAAAAAACACTAAAACTGAATTCCCCCAATAGAGAACGAGAAAAGTGTGGAAAAAATTCACATTTTTGTTAGTTTCGTGCGGCTGTGAGTTTTTTGATTTTTTCCCCCCGAAAAGACGTGTGCGCCCGATCTATCCGCCAACGGCGAGCGGCATATTATCGCGCCGATACGAGCGTGCGACGTACGAAATACGAAATTGTCGGTGCGGGCGACAGAAGTCGCGCAAAATATTGTGTGTGACGGCGGGGCCCCCAATAATTTTCGTTGGTGGCGTTTTTTATCGCGTGCGTGTGGTGTGTGTGCCGCACATTCAGCAAGCGGAGCGCACTTGAGTGTGGCGCTGCGCTGCCTTTGGTATCGCAACATTGTAGCGCGCCCCCGATCCTTTTTCCCGAGGCCGTAAAATCGCTGGCTTGCGCGAGCGAGATCACCGAGCGCCAAGCACACGGGCACGCGCGGGCGGGAGCGGGGTGGCCGCATTCAAGTTTGTGTGAAGCATGCAAATCCCGAAATAAACAAAACTGTGAGAAGGCGCGCGTATCCTGTGCTGTTGGCCAGCGAGCGATCCCCTCCCCCGGCAAGTTCGCGACGTGTCATTTGCTCCGCCCGCGGGACATTCCTGCGGATCGCTGCCCAGTGGCCGGAAGATGTAAAAGGGTGGCCCGGAGGAGGCTTCGTTTTGGAAATTGCCAGATCCCCGTGTAGTGTGTGCGTGTGTTGTGCGATTAGTGTGTGGAGTCGTTGTGGGGCATGTCCGGCACTTGTCGCAGCAGGCAGGAGGCGCAGTAGTTAGTGAGACTCACCCCGGGGGGATCACTCGTCGCTGCCGAGGAATGTTAAATGAGCCATCGAATCTTAATCGCACTGGACTCAGCGCTATGACCACGACGATATCGGCATCGTCAAAAGCGGCCAATCAACAACAACAACAACCCGAAGCAACAGCTGCAGCGCTCACAAGTGGCGCATCGCCTGCCCAGGCTGTAACAGCCGCCTCATCATCATCGTCCACAGCGGCAGCTTCCGTGGGCGGTGGTGCATCGTCGCTGATCATGACCACATCCGCATCACAGCTACAGTCCGGTCAAGCGGGCAATAACGGAAGCAGTGTCGCTGCTAGCATTCCCAGCAGTGCGGCAGTCGGTTGCAGCAACTCGTCCTCATCGTCATCCTCGTCGTCGTCCTCCTCCTCGTCGTCGTCGTCATCGTCCTCGCTGTCGCCGCAGCCACAGATTAGTACGGCAGCTAGTACGCCGGTTGCCACCAGTCAAACGGCAACCGTGACGCCCCTCTCCACGCCACCGGGCATGAATAGTGGCAGCCTGGCCTCGGTGTCCGCCGTGCCCCTATCGACACCGCCGGGCGATTGCAGTCAACAGGTCATGCAGGTCATCAAAGAGGAGCCTGGCTTGATTGGTAAGGAGCTAACCCGCGGCCCTTTAGCGGCAATCATCCATTCATACTGTCATTTCCACACTTGTTTTTTCAGAGAGTGCGGGTAGCAAGCATGGCGATGAGTCGCCGCACAGCGGCCAAGGAACGCCTCCCATGCTGGCCAGTGTCAAAAAGGAGCCCATCAAGCGACTGAACTCGAGCGATTCCGTCAACAGCGGGGCGTCCATAATCGGCTCAACCAACACGGGATCAATACATCACAATAGCATTAAGGGCGATGATGACTGTAAGCACACGTTTTGCTCTTCTTCTTCTTTGTTGACATGAATTTGTTTCTAATTCCTGATTCTTACCTTTTTAGTACTTCCCAAAGACGATCTGTTGACCGACAACCCGGCCACCATGGGCGCAATAGGTTCCATTGTAAATATTAAAAAGGAGGAGCCGGGACCGGATTTGATAACGGATGGATTCGGCTCGCTGGGCCCCGCCGGCAATGGTGGTGGTGGCGGCGGCATGAATCGAGGCACGGCCGGCGGCGGTTGCGGCGCCGGCAACAATATGAACAATTGCGGACAGAACATCCGAATATCACCAACGAACAATTCACAACATCAGCAACTCAACGCCAATAGTTTGCTGAGTGGTGGCGGAGGCGGAGGGGGCGGTAACAAGGGCGGCAATGGAAGTAGCCCGGCAAATGCCATCGACTATATGCAGCAGCAACGACACATCTTTGTCTTTTCCACGCAACTGGCGAATAAGGGCGCCGAGTCGGTACTGAGCGGACAATATTCGACCATTATCGCCTATCACTGTGCCCAGCCGTCAACCAAGAAATTCCTCGAGGAATTCTTCCATAAGAATCCAATGAAAATGCCGAAATTCAATCGGCAAAATCCGCAACAGTGGCTTAACAATATGTCCGCGGGCGGTGCGACGGGAGGGGGCGCGCCACCCATGATGGGCGGTGTCGTGCCAACGGGGCCCAGTCCGAACAATCCAAATATGGGCGGCGGTATGGGATCGATCGGTGGTGGTGGCGGCGCCGGCTCGCAAAAGACAAACCGGCAGAATAGTAACAATGGAAATGCAAATGGTGCGGTGACGGGTGGATCGAATGGAAACGTGAATCGGATCGGTCCGAATGCCAAGCCCAATCAGCAACAGATGCAATCAGCTATGCGCGCAGCTGCCCAACAGCCGGGACGGCTGTCGGCATTTCCCAATGACGACTTACCGGTCACGGATGCCGATCTTCTCACGTGGGATCAAACGGCCAATCATCTGGGTCTGGACGGCATTTCCAACGGCACGGGCGTTTTAAATTCGAATCCAAGTGCCGGCAGCGGTGGCACCGGCGGCCAGCCAACCGGCACAGATCCCAATATGGACGATTCGCTGGTGGGCAATGGCTCGCCGTTAAATTCAAATCGAGGCGGTGGCGGAGCGTTGACCACATCGGCCAGTATGCAAGCGTCGCCCACGGCAATTGCGACGAGTGGAATTGGACCGACCAGTCCGAGTATCACGGGTGGCATTCAGCCGTCGTTGCAAGGTGTTAAAGTGCCCAATGAGAACCTTACCCCGCAGCAGCGTCAACATCGCGAGGAACAACTAGCCAAAATACAGAAAATCAATCAATATTTACAAGGCGACATTACGTCGGACTTTGTTAGTGGGAATGCTAACGATTCCGGCGGTGGTGGCGGCAGCGGAGGTGGTGGAGGTGGTGGAGGCGGCGAATCATCAAATCTTCCCGTGGGCCCGGGTAATAAGATGCTTGGAGCTAATTGCGGTGCAGGTGGTCCGGTTACGTCTATGGGACCGGCTGGTCCTCCACAAGCGGGTCAGATGAATGCCAGCGGACCGGCCGCGATGCTGGGACAGATGCAAATGACTGGAAATATGCCGGGCGGTTTGCGCGGTGCCAATATGATGGGACTTGGTCCGCGGGGAGCCATGTGTCGACCCATGGGACCAATGGGCGGACCCAATCCAATGCAAGAGCAAATGATTGGTGCTGGCGGCGGTGATATGTCGGGAATGCAGCAGTGCGGCGCCGGTGTTCTACCCGTTATGATGGGTAATGCTAATCAACCGGGCGGCGGCGGCGGCAGTATGATGGGCGGACCGAATATGGGCTCCGCTCAGCAGCAAATGGGTGGCGCTATGGGACCGATGAATTCATGTGGAATGATGGGAAATGGCAATAACGGACCGAATAAGATGATGATCGGATCCGGTGGACCGCATATGATGGATTGGAATAAGCTGCAACATCAGTTCTACGATGAACGAAAAGGTGAGTGTCAGGTATCAAATAAAATCCGCTAAAATACTGAATTGTGTCTCCTTTTACGCAGATCCATTTGCAGCGCTGCAGGGACGACAAGTGGCCGGTGGCGGGAATATATGTGGAATGCGAAATAATCATCATCAAGGTCCGGGCGGCGGTGGAAATGCCCGCTCACAAGGACCTCCGCCACCATATCATCAAACACAACGTTCGGCATCCGTGCCGATAGCAACACAAAGCCCCAATCCAGGATCGCCTAATAACCCGACATCGAATCTCTCACTTCCCTCGCCACGAGAGGCGGGCGGATCAGCCCTCAATTCACCGGCTGGCGAGCACGGCACATCAGCGCAAGGATCGGTTGGTGGTGGCGGCGGCAACGGTTCAACACAGACATCATCATCACAGAATCAGACGTCAAATCGACAACAACAACTGCCATATAAACAAGATTCGCCGGCACATAGTGGGAGCAATAATGCAGCCAGTGCATCGGGAGGAGGATCGGCGAACGCAAACAGATCGCTTAATCAACATAACAGCAATCCCAGTACACCGATATCGTCACACTTGTCGCCCAATGCTAGTCTCAAGGATCTTGATTTGGGAAATTCACAAGGTAAGTACTTTACTCTAAAATTTTTGTGTTTTCATTCGAATGGTTCCAAAAGGGGTCGCGCAATGCACGTCGACCTTCGCCTGTAACATGCCCCTCCACCCTCAGTACGACACCACTTCCTCGAATTTCTCCTCTTTTCAATTTTGTATTGTGTAATTGATTTTTTGACATTCCGTCAATGCTCCACGCCTCCCAATAATTTCATTTACCAATTGATTTGATTTGTTTTTGTAAAATTTTTAATTTCGGTTCTTTCCAACCCGTCTCCTCCACACACAATTTTTGTTCGTCCTTGAAAAAAAAACAAACAAACAAAACACACACAAAAATAACAGGAAAGGAACCAAATTTGATGCCAGTGCCATCACCACAACAAATTCAATATCTTAACACATTTGAAGGGCAGGAGTTGACTATCCAAAAGCAGCCAAACAACACGCTCAAGGACGGAAGTATTATATCGCCATCGTAAGTAGAGTGTCAAATTCATCCTCTTTCAGCATTCTCTCTAATATGCGTAAATGGTCTCTTCGTCGTAGTGGAGGAGCGAATTCCGATCATCATCGTCTCTCGGGCAATTCGACGCCATCGGGACTGGAGACGCGATTCAATAGCACGGCGATAGGAGGCGGTAACGGCAATAATAATGGCTCAGGTGGCAATCCGACGGGAAATGCCAATAGTGGATCGTCCGGATTTCCGTTGTTATCCAGCCCGCAGACACCCAACTCAGGCTCATCGTCCAATACACCACAAAGTGGTAAGTGCGCTCAACTTTTTTCGGGAACCGAACAATCGCTCATTTTCGAATTTATAGCATTTTTCTGCGACGGTGATAAGAATCGAGGTGGCGGCAATAATGGCGGAGCGGGGCCCAGCCCTCAGGGCTCACGAACACCATCGTTGGGTGACGTGGACTCCGTTCGATTCCCTCCAGTTAGTCCGGGTATGAATTTTGCCCCCGGCGGTAACAACACCAATCAGTCTATGATGAAAATGGGCGTGGCAAATAGTTTTCTGGATAGTGGAAAATGTTCCACGTCGACTAGTGAGGTAAAATTAACCGCCACACCCAGCCCCATCTTGGTACATAATTTTGCGTCATTTTGCCAATTACAGACACCGCCCAGCGGAAACTTTTGCACGCGAGCGGATAATCTTCCATTGAATCCGAACAGCAGTTGCCCGCCACCCACGAAAACCTCCCACTTTGATCCGATCTCATCGCTGGCGCAAATGTCGCAACAACTGACAAGTAATGTGCCCACTTCAATGAATGGCGGCGGACAAGGACCGGGCAATGGTGGACCTGGACCGGGTGGTGGTCCCGGCGGCGGAGGAGGAGGAGGCGGTCCCAATGTCATGATAAATACCTTTCAAAGTCACGGCGGTATGGGCCTGGTGAACAGCGACATGGCAATGGCCGGAGCGCACCATCATGGCGTCGTCGACAGCATCATGGGCGGAATGGATCCGTGCGCGGGCATGATGAACGCCGGTCCGGGCGGCATGGGACAATACGGAATGCATGCAGGCGGAAATGGCGGCGGCGGCGGTGTAAACAGTGCACCCGGTGGTCTGCCCATGGGAATGATGGGTGGGCCGCGATCAATATCACCCAAATTGGGTGTTGGTATGGTGCCGGGTTTTGGTCCACCACCGGGCGGACCCGGCATGCCGCCCCATCATCGGCTAATTGGACGGCCATCGTTGGGCGGAAATCCGTACGGAAACGGCGCCAACATTCAGGTGAAGGCCAGCACGCCAAATACAATACAATATCTGCCGGCGCGTCCGCAAGTGGGCGGAGCGAATCATCCGCGCGGACCGCCCAGCTTGGAGTTTTTGCGCTTCTCGAATCCGATGTCGTCGATGGACGTGGGCGGCCCGCCGAATAAGAATCAATCGATGCCATCGTTCTATTCCAACTGCAGTCAGATGGGCGGGCCGGGCAATCCAATGGCAATGGGACATATGGACGGCGGTGTTGGTCCCGACGGTCTTATAGGCATGGGCGGTTTGGGCGGCGGCCCACAAGGTGGCGGCGGCGGACCAATGATGGGACCAAATATGCTGATGCGTGGATTGCGACCACCCGGACAAGGTGCTATGATTCGAATGTCCGGTCCGCCGCATATGGGTGGCGGTGCAGGCGGCGGAGGCGGTCATAATCATCCGTTCAACAATGGCCCACCCAACGCGGATCCGTCATCAATGTTCGGACCGAGTGCTCATCAAATGTTCGGACCGAAAGGACCGGGCGGTCCCAATCAAATGATGCCGGGACAAGGTGGACCGCCGGATGCTTCGCAACCGTTGCCGCCGTCTATGGGCGGCGGACAAGGACCGCCCGGCGGTGGAGGCGGCGGCGGTAATGGCAATCCGGGAGCCGGCGGTCCGTTCAAAACGCAATTTGTCGGACCGTCCACGGCCGATCCCAACTACGCCCAGCAGTATCATAACTTTCAACAGCAACTGTACGCGACCAACACACGCAGTCAGATGAATCAACAGCCTGGCAATGGAGGACCGGGCGGCTCCAACAATCCCAATCAATCATTTTTTGTACCTAAGTAAATTCACACAGCAGTTTCCACATCAAATGCAACGACATGCCATTCACGACGAGAGGACGAACACACACACTTCCAACACACACGCCCCCAGGAGACCGAGTGATTTTTCGCGGGTGAAAACGAACGGATGCTGGCCTCCTTGCTCGGACAAATCCGCATCACAGTTCTGCTTTCTCTTTTTTGTATAGTGTAGATTATGCGCCCCCCGCATCCTGACGGGTGGTCTCTCATCACGAGATCACTCGACACGCGCGAGGCACTAAAGCGATCGCAATCCATCGAAAACTGGTGAAAAAGAAAAGAAAAAGAAAACGAAACTCTTCTACTTAGAGCAGGAATGTAATTTATTTTATTTTTGATAAGTGAGACACACACACACGAGATGCAAAAATCGCGGAAGAGAGTGCGCGCCCGCACGTGAACAACGTGGACGGTTCCATGTAACGAGGACATGAATAATTTTGCATTAAAGTGAAGTCTAGACCACTGTAAGGATGAACATACAATTTATTAAAGTAACTATTAAGGATTGTACGTTACATAGAGAATAACGTTAGAGTATGCGCGCGCGTAAAAACAGTTAAAACACACGTTTAAAAAATATGATAAAGTAATGTATTAATTTTAATTAAAAAAAAAAATTGAAAATTTGGTGTTTTCTTTTCCTTGCGAGGCGATAAAGGCGCTGGGTTTTAGTTTACCTTCGTTCCCCCCGTTTCCCTTCTCGTCTTGACGACGGGACACCTTTGAAATTCCCCAATTTCTCCCCTCGTCCCGACCACGGAGCACCCCTTGAGGCGCGTTGACATGATCAAACTACGGCTTGACAAACCACGTTTGACAACCTTCTTGAACGTGTCAACTCCCTGTCAAACTGGTTTGAAGTCTTGTGCTCCTGTCAAACCGTAGTTTGATCATGTCAACGCGCTTTTAATTCGGATTTAGTGAAGCGCCGTGCAAATGCGTGTATTGAAACATGTTTTTCTTGTTTCCTTCATGAATGCAACCCATTTCAATCTAATCGGGATTTTGACATTCGTATGTTGGCATCTGTGTAGACACCAATTTCACAGCCAGGTGTCGCTCGCGCCGCATAAAGTAGACGTATACGACGACATTCTCCACACTTAAACGTCATCATTAAGCGGACGTATCAGTGATCCGTAGGGACGACGGTCATTTGTGAGATTTTCTTACGTACGGTTCGCAACGTCGTCGACCGTCGTGTGTGAAGAAAAAGAAAAAATTGTTTTAAACATAAAAAGGAAGCGCGTTTCGTTCGTTCGTCGGACTTTTCGATTAAAGCGAGATTTGTGTGTCGCGCGCGCGTGTCTCTTCCTCGTGAGAAAAGCCCCATATCCCCAGAACGACACGACGGGCTGTCGCTGTCGCTGCTGTCTCGATTCGACTTTTTTTTTTGTTGGTTGCCGCGAGTAGGAGCGAGCCTGCAGTTTTCTTCTTTCTTTTTTTCCTTTTGCCGAGTGTGTCGCAGACTCTAGACGCGAGACACCCTAAAACTCCGATGTAATCGCCCCCCGATCACAAATCCCCCCCCAAAGAAAAGATACGATCGCGCGGAGCGCATTGTATGTGCACTGTGTGCAGCACGGCACAGCCAGCAACGGGAGCGTGTGGGAAAAATTGTTTGGTGTGCGGTGCCACGAGTACGGAATTTTAGGGACGTGTGTTTTTGTCACGAAATTGGGGGCCCCCGTGTGCGTGTCAAAACAACGTGTGCCGGCCGTGACAATTGTACGCAATCGTGTGCGGAGTCCCGCAAAACAGTTGAACGGCGCGCGATCTTTCATTTTACCCCAGGCGCGTCCGGGGCTTTTGTGTAAAAACACACCGCACGCAGGCACGCACGGTTCTTGTGAGGGAACGGTGGGGTCGCGCGAGGCGGGCTAAAAGGTTGTGTGTGGGGCGAAAGGCCGAGAAGGAAAAAAGACATTTTAGTGGCTCGTCTGGTGGACGACGTTTTTGACGTTTCTTCTTCGGGATCTGTTCGTCGCCGTGATTTTGGTCGTTTCACGTGTGTGCGTTTGTGTGTGTGGGGCGAATATTGTCGTCTCGCCGCGCTAACATCGCGCGAGTGTCGCGTTGAATTGAACAAGGATCGTCGTTGTCGGGTCGCGCCGCTCTCTAGACACGGATTCGTGCGGCGAAGCACGAGGAATAACTCGCGGAACACAACAGTGGTGGCCGTGACAAAAAGGACACCGCCCCCTCCCACCCAAGTGGCGGTAAAACATATTTGGATTCAGAGGATTTTGCTGTTGCAACATAGACACGAATTTTCTCGGGGAGCAGCACACGGCACAATCGACGGATTGTCATTTAGCAGCGGCGTCGACATTTGTCGTGTCGTGAAAGTATTGCCCCGACCCAGGATTCTGTGTCGTTGATGTCGTCGTACACGGTGAGTGCGAGTTTTTGCATTTTAGGGTTACATGTGTTCATATTTAACTTTTCCTGTCACATGACAGAAATGTCGAAGACGCAGGGGGCCCGGGACCATGGCAGACATGTCAGCCTGCTGTCAAAAGATGTCTAAATTTTCCGATTGAATTTCCCCAAAAGGAATCTCACGCATCATCACATTGTTGTGGTGATCAGCGGCGCCCGATTTTCTTTTTTTTTATGACAATTTTATGCCCTGCATTCATTCATTTAGTCGCGGCGCGATCCAATTGAAAAACTAAACAATTTTGACATGTACCGGCAACACTGGGTGTTGTGTGTGTGTGTCACATTTCACACCGCATGTCTTGTAGTGAAACTTTTTCTCGTTTTTTTTTTTTGCATTCGCGGACACAGGCAGGGAAATTGAAGACTCTGCATGACTAGTAACTTTCTTCGGGCTGTTACACCTCTCTGTTGGTGTCTAGAACACGATGAAGTGATGTTTTGACCAAGGTCAGGCTGAAATCTGATGAAATTCATCATCGGTTTGCTGCCATCAAGCTCCGTACTGTCTGTAGCGGACAATATTTCAATTAAGAGATGAAAGGTCTCGCGGGATTAGTTAGAATCATTTCATTTACTTGGTCCGCGTCGCGGGTGTGTGTGCATAGAGGTTTGTGATCAGCCACACGCTCAGCTCAACCGATGAGGAGTGGGCTCATTGTCCCGACATGTAAATCCGCTTTTATCGAAAAGACTACTGTGTGTGTGCCTTCAGTTGGAAGGAATCGAACCGGGGAGGCAACGCAATGAAAATAGGAGGCGAATGTGCGTTGCATTATCCAGGCTACGACAACATTTGCGCGAAATGAATGAAAGTTAGGATTGCGACTATAGTCGCGCGATCATAGCGATCGTCGCGTAGAGCATTTAATAGTACTCGGAACACATTTCTAGTTGACCTCTGGCGACGTGGTTCGCGTCTTTGCCCATTAGCGTAGGTTTTAAATTGAAATATAATTCCGCACTCCTGTGCGTGAGCCAGCCTCAGTTTATTGTCAAGACCCGCGAACCATGCAATGCGCCGCCGGATAAAATAGGAGTATATCTAATTATCTAGACATTCCCCTACTAATTTACATATTTTCCTTTTTTCTCTCTCTCATCACCTCTCTTAGAACTGTGTCTGACTGGAATAATCGCTATCGCGCCGCATCTATCGTGCCGCGATCATCAATCGCACCACATCAAGTGTTAAAGTTTCGTTTTAATCCGGTGTGTGTGTCTGTCTCGTCGTTCCAGTTTAGCTGTCCGCCCCGTGTATGATATACCCTCGGGAATTTGCTGGTCATTAGCTCAATCCGAAGTATGATGTTCAATTTGATTCAAGTGTCAATAAAATCTGAATAAATGGTAAGTTGTTGGATTGCTGTTTTCGTCCCGCGAGACGCACTATTTATGTGTACTTTTTTTTAAGCAGCAGCCGACACAGTCACCATCGCCACAGGCCTCATATATCCCGCCACAATCGCCGCCCGAACAACAGCAACAACAGTATCTGCATTTGCAATCGACTGCAACGCAATTGCATCATCAGCAACACACTAGTGGCTCGCAGCCACCTCAACCGGGACAGTGTCAACCGCCACCGCAGGCATTATACGTCCAACAGCAGACAAATTACGGTTTACCGGGAGGTAAGTGTCTTAAAAGTCCCGACTCTCTCTCTCTCTCTTGCTACATACATACATATTCCCTGTCCACCCTTCCGGTGAAATAAACAAAATAAAAACAAACAAAAAAGAGAAACGACGCGGGACGACTGTCCCGCGACTATCGCTTAGCGACGATCATTGTTCCTGGTTTGAGCGAAACTCACCAAACTAAGCTAAACAAAAAACAGAAGAAGAGGAAGAATAAGACGAAGGGTCAAGTCGCGTAGTTGTTTATAGATTAATTTTTCATTTCTTTTATCAGAGCACACAATATTCATTTAATTTTCAGTTCGATTTTGGTTCCTTTAATGTTTGTGACGCGCGGCCGTTCAACGTGTGATCTGCAGATTGTTTTGTGTATGTTTATTTGAATTTATTCTTTTCTTTCAGCTCTCTCTTTTGGCTAATTTGAAAATTATTTTTCCGTATTTCCGTATTTTGTGGTGTATTATATTAAGGGGGAGGGGGGGGTTCTTTCCTTCTTGCTGGATCCGGATCCATGTTCTCGAGGCAGCGAGAGAAAATCCTCCCAAACACGTGTTCAAGAACAAGCTAGCACTGTTCAATTAGAGGAAGGGTAAGTGTCACCGCATACACTGTCGAACTCGAACGTTCTCAATTGCCCTCACCCCTTGTAGGGCTTAGTGCGTCAAATGTTCCATGTGGTCCAGTTGACGTTTCGTCGGCATAAACTGGTTTCGGAGAATGCAGTTGGCAGCAAGCACCTCCTGCACATCCATGGCCACGAACGTCGTCGTGGACGGGATTCGAACCCGAAACGCTGGTAGTCAAACACTGCGCTACCGGTCGCCCCCAACATGGTACAAGTGGACCGGTTTTCTTCACGTTTATGTGAAGTGTGTGGGTGTTTGCCTTGAGCTATTCAGAGGGCATTTGTACCATGTTCGTTGTTGTTGTTGTGGTAGCGATGCTTCGAATATTGCAGTTCTTCTTGCATCGAGGGGGTTTGGCAGCTCTTGGCCGTTGAAAAACGGGTCGTTCCGGTACGAAGAACCGGCTGCCGCAGGAACGGTACCATGTTCGTGTTCAAGTTCGACAGTGTATGGTGACATTAGGGTGCACGCGGCCAGAACCCGACGTCGGGCGGTTGTGCCACGATTATGATGGAAGGTGCACGTGCAGTAAGCTAATTGGAAGTTGAATTTTCGGCTTCTTCCGTTTGGGCTCACCGCGCGCTTGGCACTTTGTCTTTTTTCAGAATTACGGAAAAGGCAAGGTGCGAAACGGACGGTGAGCTAAAGGGAATAAGCAAAAATTCAACTTCCAATTGGTTTACTACGCACGCATCATGCCCTTCCTGCATTTTTCCTGTGTAGGGGACTCGCGCTCCCTGTCGTATATGTCGTAAACGTCATATTCGTCGTAAACTTCTGTCATCAGTCATAGTAAAATGACAGAAGTTTACAACTTTACGACAAATTCGGCGTTTACGACGTGAGCATGAATCCGGCCCTAACCAAATTTAACGCAGAATGCAGCAGCAGCGGCAGAAGCAACAGGTAGATCTGTCATCGTCGCTGTGTCATCGCGACAGATCTACGTGTTGTTGTTGTTGCTTCTGCCGCTGCATTCTGCGTTCAATCTGCTTAGGGCCTCCCCCTTATTTACGTCAGTGTTGCTAAAAAAGACTGGAATCGTTTCTAATATGTATAATTATATATTGGAAATTATATTGCCTCAGCCGCTTCAGCCTTTTTGCAATTTAATTATGAAACAAATTGTCCCAAAAAAAAAAGTCGTTTATCGCTGCCGGTCCTCTACTTCGCTAGTCATATGTCCCGTCCAAATGAAATTGCACTGTGTAAACGCACCTCAGCGGCATTCACTTGTCATTATTTGTCAAGTATAAAATGTTCCTCTGAGTATAAAATGATGTTTGACAGGATTGCCAACAGGCCGTGTAAGTAGTTGTGTCATTTTCCGAAACGACGGGACATTTTACTTGCTCTCTTCGTAAACGGACTAATTGATTTTTACGGCCTTTACACATACGCACACAGTCGCACTCGTATAAAATGCACGCGAGTGCCGATGTGCAATGGAGAGAGCACTGCAGCGACCGTTTGACATTTATTCCATGTGTACGTAGTAGCATTCGTCTTCACTGACAATTCACCTGTCACTTGTTTCGCATGCACACGACTGTCATCTCATCCGTCCCATGCGTGTGTGTGCGATGCTGCGACCATCATGTGAGGGACGGCCGGCAACGGAACACGCTCGCAACAATTTCCCCATATATCTGAATGCAACTCGCTCCGTCCGATCTGGCAACGTCGTCGCGCTCTCGCATACGGGGGCATTTTGTGTTGTCGCCGTCGTCTCGTGTATGTATGCCTGGCTGCAGTTGATACGACTACACGACGATGGCCAACATCGTTCCCGTCGAGCGTATCGAACTAAACGGTTTTGTGTTTTCTGCTCGCGCGTCTCTTTGATCGCTGACACGCCAGAAAATTCAACGTTACGCGTCTGTCACGCTGGTGGAGTGAGTGCTTTTTCGTGAATTCGCGTCTACGAGCAAGTGCTTTGCGAACTTTTCCAAGTGTCGCTGCTGGTTGGTAGAACGTTGCATTTTTCCCCCATTTAGAAAAAGTTGTCACACACAAGCCGCCGCCCCCCTCTCGTCCCGTCCTCCCCCCGCCCGCTCGTTCGTCGTCCGTGTGGAAATTTTTCTTCATCCACTCGCAGTTATGTGCCCGTTCCCCGTTGGTGTTTCTTCGTGCATGTCCCGTTTCTTTCTTGTGTGGTGTACATATTTGCGCTCGGGCCACCGTGCGCGTAGTCCCCGCGACGGGGAAGTGATTTGAATTGTGTCGCTTTTTTTTCTCCCGTCGAATTTCACTCGTGAACATGGTGAGTTGAGGGTTTGTGCTGCTACTGCTGCTGCTGTCCCCCCCGTCTGTCCGGTGGGCCCGCGCGTGACAATTTAAATCTGCCGCGCACGATTAATGTGCAGTTTGCTGGGTGCATGCGTGCATTCGTGCGAATTTTCCTTCCGGCCCGTTGCCGGTGGTGTGTGGTAATTGGCAATTTATGCAGTCGGTTGCCGCCGCGCCGTCCTTTGTATGCATATTGGGGGGGTGAACACGGGTGCGCGCCGTGAAAGTGGTGGTGGTGGCTCGGTCAGTGCCTGGTGGATTGGCAATTTGTCAAAATTACGTGCGACGATCTGTGGTGCGGCTGCCGCCACTATCGATGGATACAGTTGAAACATATCCACGGAGTCCCGGTTCGGTTGTCATGTGGTCCGCGCACATTTTCAATTGGAAATGTGAATTTCTTGTCTGGCCGACCCGAGTCCAGACAACTGTTGATGTGATCCACCGCCACACAATTCTCTTGCTTTGAATTTTCATTCATAATTGGCTCGTCGTAAGTCTTGGGCGGGGAATTCGTTGACATCAGCAACACGAGGGTCGCCGCATCCATTTAGTCGCCTTCTGCGCGATGTAAATCCTCTGCAATGACACGAAATGACAGGCGGACGTGTGACAGCGCCCATCACTTATCAGGTGTCATGTCCTCTACGCGATTTGGGCTTCAATTGCGTAGCATCCGAGTCGCATTCTCCGCGCTCCAATGCTTCTTTCGCACTGCCACGTGCTTTCTTGCACCTCTTAGTGTCCTTGGGATTCCGGTTGCTGTACTGGCTCACTGAAGTCGAATGGCTCCTGTCACTGTCGCCAATTGATCGGTTCTCACGTTCCCCTTTACATTCCTATGGCCTTGTTAATTGCCCTGACCCCTCCAGGGGTATGGGCACGTCAACATCTTTAGCATTTCTATGCCTCGTTGACGTTTCGATAGCATATCTACTTTTCGGAAGTGCAGTTGCTAGCATGCACCTCCTATCCGCGCCGTCTCTATACTGACAAGCTCGGAGCACTGCGGGAGTTCTATTAGTACCCACAGGCAGTTTTTGATCGCACCGAGATTTGAACTCGGAGCTCTAGATTAGTATCGTAGAGTAGACCGAACGACCATGGCCACCGAGCGCGATAGAAAACCCATAGAAGGGAAACTCCAAACTGATTCCAAAGTCTTAATCGCGGCCCAACTACCTGTGAAGATAGTGGCAGTCCTAGTGGAGCTATACCACGCACACCTCCCTTATTGCCAACCCGTCAGCGTGAAATACTCTCTCTCACAATTGCCCTAACCGCTTGTGGGGCATAGCGCGTCAACTATTCCATGTGGCCCAGTTGACGTTTCTCGGCAGAAACTGGTTTCGGAGAATGCTGTTGCCAGCATGCACCTCCTGCACATCCATGGCCACGAACGTTGTCGTGGATGGGACTCGGAACCCGAAACGCCGGTACTCAAACATGGCACTGATGCCTCAACACACTGCGCTACCGGTCGCCCAGCGTGAAGTACACACTAGCTATATCTGGGAGGCGTAAGGACATTGAGGCTTTCAGATCCTCCGAAAAGATTTCTGCACCATCGTACCTCCCGGTCACCACCTCGCCCTCGTTCCATTCCTTCGAGATTACTTCGGAGAGTCTTGCTCTGATGTGTGGATCCATCTGAAGGACGATGCAGCGCTCCTTGGACGCGGGGTCGCACCGCAATAATGACCAACACTAAGAACTCGACTGGCACATTTTAAATCTTTCTCGCCCGCGAAACCTAAACTTCTCGACCACCCAATTCCCTTCCACCTTCCTTGGAAATTTTGAACAAAAAAAAAAGTAAATCAAAAAAGAAATTGTAAAAAGTGTGTGACTTTTGTTTTAATTACATATCTCTTATCTTTCTGGCTTCTGGCTCTGTGTGTCTATTTTCTTGTTTGTTGATCGTTGCAGGTATGTGAAAGAACTGAATGCGCGCGTGAAAATGGCGCATCGCCATCAACTCCTTTTTTTCTAACGAAATAAAACAAAAAAGACAACTAATATATATCATCCATACGGGCCGCGAAAGACACAACATTTTTTCCGTTACGTTGACGGTGTCGCGATAAAAACGAAACAGTAAAATAGCGCGCTAGAGCAGTCGCTCGCCGTTCATATTTTCAGTTTTAGTTTTTTTCACCGCGTACTCTCGAACAATATATACTTTCCGGCTTTTATTCGAGGGGTAGGAATTGTATTGAAAATCAAATCAGTGTTTAAAACCTGAATAAAAAAATATAAAAACATATTAAATAAAGATTAGTGCGCGCTTGTAAAAAAACACGCGTCCCAAAGACATTTTTATACACAGAAGACAAGAAACCACTCTGAAAAGAAAAAAGAAAATTGTGTTCTTCAGATGCAACATCAAGTTTCATTTTTAAATGTCTACAGAATTCAAAAATGCCGTTGTTAAGTCATAACAATATTCTAACGTATAAAAACAAAAAGAAGAAATTCAACCGACCCAGCTGCAGCTCGGTTCACAATCGCCACTCTGGAAATAATCGTAGCGATAAACGAATTGTTGTCGCACGTAACAATACGCCGCGAGCTCATCATAAACTCAATCGAATTTCGAATAAAAATCGTAGCGAAGAAACGGCACTGCGACGATCCGCCTACGTCGTGACGTTGCTGCCGCGTGCTTCACACAACAGCAACACGGATTGTGTCTTTTTCGCCGCCTGTTTCGGGACCGCGGCGCCGTACAAAGTAAATTTTACGTAAATACGCAAAAATGAAAAACGGCGAAATATTAAAACTACAATTTCGAACAGTAGTAATGGCCACCAGTAGCTGCTGGCTTCAATGACTAAATTGAGTGTTCAAAAAACAACAAAGAGAGTGAAGTAAAATTATATATTGATACACAAATCGTTTATTTACAATCAACTATTTATACGAGAACTTAGTTAAAAGAATTCACAGAAAAAAAAAAGTAAAATAAAAATCAAACACGTCAAAATCCGTCCGCATCAAAATAGGGTTGCGGACGACAATAAAATTATATTCTTTGTTAAACACAAACACACACAGACACATAGACACGATGGTGTCCCGTTATGTGCCGAGTTTTTCGATTGGTTTAAATCCGGGTAATCCGGGTGGACATCCGCCGCCACAACATGTTGGTGGTGCGGGCTTGCCGTTGGGTGTTACAATGGCAACAGCTGCTGTTGCCGCGGCCGCCGCAACATCCGTACCGCAACAACAGCAACAACAAGCAGCAGCCGCGGCCGCAGTGGCGGCAGCACAACAACAGCAACAACAACAGGTAGCAGCAGTTGCAGCGGCAGCGGCGTCACAAACATTAAAAGGACCACAACAACAGTCGGGACAGGCGCCCAATCCGAATGAATATCATGTTCAACAGTGTCTTGTACAGGGCCCGCCGCCCGGGTCGACGGGACCGCCCCAAGCGCCTCCTCATCAACAGCATTTTCGAATAGTGCATTCGGCTAGTGAGTTTTCGATATGGCCTCTTCTATCTCTTTTATAGAATTTACATTTTCACATTGTCTCTCTATTTTTTGTTTGTTTGTTTCGTATATCTCTCTCTACCCCACCGTAAAGAGTATGTCTCGGTATTTTTGTTGTGGACATTTTTTTTTCTTAGCCTGCTTACTTAGTCGAAATTAGAATTTTCTACGGCGCGTAGAAAAATTAGCAAATAAAAAGTTGAAATGCACATCACTAATTTCTCTTTTTTTTTCTCCCCCTCCCATTCTCTCCCGTTTTCTCTCTCATTCCTGCAAAATCTCTAGATGGTTACGTAGCTGGTCCGGCGTCTAGTTTCTCAACAGGTCCCCAGTCTGGTCCACCGCATCAAGGACCCGCCGTACTTCGTGGTATTCAATCAGCGGCTCCGCCTACGCCGCCGCAACAAGATCTAAACAAGATGCAGCAACCCCCGCCACAGCAATTGGTAATGGCACGCCGAGAAAAATAAACTAAATTTCGTCCATTTACATTCTTTGTCTTTTTTTTTTCTTCTTTTGCAGTACGTACAAGCAGCCGGAGCGAATGGAACGGCCAACGTACGACAAAATCAGCAAATGTTTCGCGCCGCATCAACCAATACGGCGAATCGTGGACCGCGACAAAACATAATGCAATCGACTCAAATGTATTTGCCCCCGAATGCATCCGTTGTCTTGCCACCCTATCATCAATTCGGGGCGGCACGCCAACAGCCCGGCTATATGCATTTTACCACCAACTCACAAATGCCCACCTTTCCAAACTATCCTCAATTTTTTCTACAAAGTCCATTAATGGCGGCGACCGGTACGCATCGCGGCGCTGCCAATACGATGATGACAAACGCCCCGTCCGGCATGCAAACGTCTGTCGGTCAGGGACAAATTGTTCCGCCCTGTGTTCTGGCACCGGCACCCGGCCAACAAGGTGGCCATTTAGCGGGCGCCGGACAAATACCGGAAAAGAAAAAACGTCAACATGCACTGGCAATTATCGATCCGGTAACAAAGAAAAATGTACTCGAAGAGATGGCACAATCGCAAAATGCAAGTAGTAGTAGTAGCGGCGGTGGTGGTGGTGGTGGCAACGATATCGACTATTCGGATCAACAAGTGCTCCAGAGCGCGGCTATTGCTGATATTGTCGAGATCAATTCCATAGGCTCGTCACAAGAACAAATGACACACGGCATTAGTGGAAATGGCTCGTTATCGAACAACAATAATAGACAAATGCCCAATTATGGTGATGGTAAGTGTGTTGCACGGATTTCTCGCGACTTTTTTCGAGGCTGATTGATTAATTGCGCCATTTGTGTATCCGACAGAGATGCTGTACAGTAAAACGAATGCAAGAGCCGGTGCCCCTACGTCCGCGACTTCAGGACGAATGACTGATGGCGGCGGCGAGCAAGGAGCGGTGGTGGTGAATCAACAGCCAACAGGACCACCGTTAGTACAAGGCGCCAAGACTAAAAAGGGGTATGCTTTATTTTTCATTTATTGCAAATTGTGTTCTAAACATCTTTCATTCGTTCAGCATACCTGATAATAATTTTGCTGCCCACCTATCATCACAATCGTCCGCTGAGAAAGCTGCCGCGAAACCGACGTCTGTGACGACGACGACAGGTAAGCTATTTTCTTGGGTATATTCTTATTTCACACCGGGCGACGCATCGTGTGGTCCGTGTCCTGGGCCGATAGTGACGTATATTAGGTCATGCATGCAAAATCACACACTATTGGTCAAAGACTGCGACGAACCACTCTGTGCTTCTTGGGGGGCCCCCACGGTCAACTAGAAATCTTCCTTTCTTGGGGGCTCCCACGGTCAACTAGAAATCTTCCTTTTCTCCTGTGTTCCACACAAGCAATAATCACGGCATGTATCATATTTTTTGTTGTTTCAGATTCCTCTCGTGCAAGCACGGAAGCGACTAGCCCGGATGTTTGTACGACAGCCGAGCCTGCTATCTTACCAGAACATCATTATGAAGGTACGTGTTGCCACAAATTCTCTCTATGGTGGACATTCACGGACGTCCAAAATGTTCCTGTCGAACCCATAGTGCGACTGGGGGGAAAATTCGGATTTTGGACGTCAGTGAATGTCCATTTTTAGACTGGTATCACATGGCCGTTTCAGGCAAAAAGTATTGTTAGTCTCTATACGAATGTGCATGCAATTTTAATTCAATTGCCACTGGTGGCTTTTTGGGGGAAAATCGTGTATCCTATGCTCCGTGTGAAGCTGGCCGCATTAGTACAGTATTTGATCATTGCAATTGCGCTGGGGGTTTTGCCTGGGGTGCGGACCAACTTCTTTTCGTATTTTGAAAAGGATGCTCACGTCATAAACGTCGTAAAGTTGTAAACTTCTGTCATAAGTTTACGACGAATACGACGTTTACGGCACATACGACAGGGATCGTGAATCCCCCTATAATATTACGTTTACACTATCCCCCAGATTACTTCATCTGCAGCGTAATCTGGGTGTGGTGAGTTTAAAATTGTATGTATATGACAGTCGCAGATGAAGTCAGCCGGCGCAGATGAAGTAATCTGGGGATAGTGTAAACGTAATATTATATAGCGACGAAATACAATCGAAAGGCATGTTTTGTTGCGGAAAGCACCCGCTAGAGGAAGAATAAAATAAATAACTGGCGGAACAGTTCAATTTGGATGAACCATAGCCTCGAGATGAGTTAGATTACGTTTACACTATCCCCAGATTACTTCATCTGCGCCAGCTGAGATAATCTGCGACTGTCAAATACATACAATTTTGAACTCACCACACCCAGATTACGCTGCAGATGAAGTAATCTGGGGATAGTGTAAACGTAATTTTAGCATCATGTCATTTTCTTGTGCCGAGGTGTGTGATCAGCAACACGCTCAACCGAGTTATTTACCCCATCAATGGGTACTCATTTAACAGCTGAGTGGGCTCATAGTCCGGACACGTAAATCCCCTTTTTCATCGAAAACTACCGCATTCAGTAGGAATCGAACCGGGGACCAGTGCGTGGAAGGCGAACGTGCTAACCGTTGCGCTATCCGGACTACAAGGGAACAGGACAACTCCAATTCTCGTAAAATTGCCGCGGTTTTTGTAGGGTTGGTGGCTCGGAAGTTTTTCGAATTTTCATCAAAACCGGCCCCTTTAAAGGTTGTCACACACGCCAAGTATTTTGGTCGCGAGCATGCATCAAACCACGTCAAACTCAATAGAAAAAAACTCATTTCCATCGTTCTATGATATTTAATGATTCGATTGAAGTTCGGTCGTGGTTTTGCGCGATCATGTGTGGCGGTCTTAACGTTCAGTCCAAATTTTCGCCGCGTCAGCTTTTCTGAAGGAAGCTGAGGGGGGAGGAGTCTCATCGTTGTCAGTTTTTAATTGTTGATTGTGTGGATGATTGAAAAATCCTGTCCGAACCGCGCAAGACAATTTAAAAAAAAATTCGCTCCGACTCGTGTACAAGATGTCATTATGGAGCGGGCGTTGGTTCGCAGACATTACACACCACATGGGTGTACTTCTATTTTGCCCACGTGTTCTCTCTTGGTGTATCGTTTCCATATCATTCCTCCTCTCCCGAGAGATATTTGTCGTCTTATCCATCGGGCGCGTGCGTACACACGCACTCCTTGTCATTCTCTTGCCTCGTGTTGTTTTCCCCGCAGATGGCGACGAGTTGCTACGCTGCCGCTGGTGTGAAGGTCGAAAAATTCACAGACGCACGCACACAATGATGGGAAATTTACTCGCCGCGCGGCGCTATCTGATTCCTCCCCGACGCCGCGCTCCCTGTCAGTTCAAATGTCAGTGGGTGACTAATGGAATGTTTATACATATGTGTGTGTGTGTCGACAAGTGCTGCACGATTGCAATGTCAAAAAATTTCTCTTGCGGCGAATGAGCGAATTCCCGTTCCGTTTTCAGTGCATACTCTCCCCTGCTTCTCTCTTTTGTCTTTGAAGTATTCCGGACCGGTTCGTGGTTTCTCTCAAATTATCGCAAGAAACGTGGACACACACACACACACATGTTGACATTAGATTCATATAGAGCGGCCATGCGGCGAATTGTCTCCATGTGTGACACTGTGGCACAAAACTTCCTTGACAGGTACATATATAGTTTGACAAGTTGAATCATCTGTCATCTACGCGACCATGCAGCTATGTCGTCATCATTTCTTTTTCCTGCAAATATGTCTTGAGTCTTGGCAACATGACTCGTTTTTATTCGGATTTTTGTATTTTTGCCCGCGTGCTACACGCGCTCTATGCAACGCATCAACGACGTTTGCCGAAATTCGGTGCGATGCGGCGCCGCCGCCGATGCATATACATACCATAGCCCGGAGAGGGGGGGAAGGAGAAAGCAACAGTCGCGAATTTTGACAGACGATCATCGGCGCGACCACATGGCTCGCTCGCCGCGTATCTTTTCGATTAACTTTGAAAGGTAGTCGTCGTGGTCGTCAAGGCGGCCGCCGCCCCCTGTCCATACATCCGAGTGAATTCTTACTTCGTGTCAACCACACACCGTTCAGGCGGCGAACCAGATCATCTATCAAAATTTTTATACATTTTTAATACACATTTTTTTTTATTTTCTTTTCTGTTACTCTTTTACACTTGGGTTTTTACGCGACCCCGCGCGGCGTGTTGTTTTTACAAATATATTTTCCGACCGCGCGATCATGTGTCCTTGACCGGATCGAGAAGAAAAAAAGATAGTTAAATTGTAATTAAATTGTGATATATAAATACGCTTAGAGAAATTTCGAGGTGAAAGGAAAAGTCAGTTTTTAGTCAGAGAGTCGTCGTCGTGTCATCATTTTTTAGAATTTTTTTTTTCGCCCTGCCTCCCTCCCTCCTCCCGAGTTTCCCGTACTTTACGAATAAAATTTAAATACTCGTGTATAAAGAAAAACAAAAAAAAATAAAATTAAATTAAAAAAGACGAAAACGTGTGGCCAGACAACGGACGAGACAAGTAGAGAGGCACATCAGCAGCTGAAGAAGACGACGTTCATCCCCAACGACCGCGCCGCGATCACACACGCAACGAACGCATCTCTACCGAATTTTCTGTAAAGATCGCTCGCTACGCAAACGTCGTCCATCCATATGTAAGTCCTTGGAGGCTGTACGCTGCGCATAAACAGTGTGCGTCGTGATTAAAAAAAAAAATCAAATAAAATGTTTAGTGTGCGCGCTTGTCTCACTTTTCCTTTCCTTTTATCTCGACGTGCGCACGCACGCGGCGGGTATAATGCAACACGCATGAAGCTGCTGGTGCGATCTCCAAGACATTCAGTTGAGAGATGAGACATCTGCCTGCGTTGTCGTCGTCGTCTTGTTGCATTTCAATCGTCACTCGGTCCCCCACCCCCTCCTCCCACCCGATTATAAAAATGTATCTCCGGATCGAGAGTGTGAATCGATCTGTGCCACCCAAAAACCACCCACCACCCAACAGAGCCTCTCCGCTGTCGCATACAGACAGTGTGTGTCGTGTGGAATAATCCGCGATCTATCTGTCGTTCAGCTGTGCACAGTGTGTCCAAATTTGGATTATATATTGTATCGTGTGTGTGTGGGGTGCGTGCACTGGAAAATTTAGAAATTTTCCCTTTACAGCGCACGGTGGTGTGGAGCTGGTGAGGGCGGCCAAGGATCCTTTTGATTTTTACCTTTACCCAATCACTGGACGAAGCAACGGCAGCAGGCGGCACGGCACGGCACCGGCCGCATTCGAGAACAGTGTGTTCGAGAATCATGAACGTCATCGTTCGACGGCTCGGCAAATATTTCGGACTCGAAACTTTTGGTACACGCGGAAGGACAATTCATTAAGTGCGAAAATGTTCTATGTGCGAAAATGTTCTATGTCTCCTCGGAGACTAATCTTAATTTTAATTCATTTCTTGGGGCTCACCGCGCGCACCTCGCCTTCTATATATTTTAGCAGCGCTCCAAGGAGCGCTGCCTTGTCCTTGTAAGCCCTAGAGGCGGATTCAGGGACCCATGAGAGTCCCGCGGAACACCAGACGCAGGAATGAATTGTTTAGGAATAATTATCACTATTCAATGTGTCTTGAATCTTTTTTTCATTCCACTAAATCGTCCCCTCTCTCCCCCTTCATATATCTCTCACAGGTGGTAACAGCAAGGACGACAAGGACGTGTCAATTACGGATCGTAGTAAATCGTTTACATCGTTGGACTCGACCGGCCAATCATTATTGGACGTATCATCGAGCGTATGTTCACTGGCTGATGTCGACTCTTCCACCGTATCGTACGCA
The DNA here is from genome assembly GCA_964017055.1 of Chloromyia formosa. Lineage (NCBI taxonomy): Eukaryota > Metazoa > Arthropoda > Insecta > Diptera > Stratiomyidae > Chloromyia > Chloromyia formosa. Next base: position 6,537,973 of record OZ024819.1, on the reverse strand, counting down.
TCCGTTTTAGATGAGTCGAGTAGCAGTTTTGAGAGTGTCATTGAAGTTGAACTTGAAGCCAAGCCGAGCGTTGAATCGATCCAATCGTTGACGAGTAATAGTAGCGGTCTCGGCTCGTCCCTATCGTCCACGTCACTCGTGAGTTCGGTGAGTGGTGGTGGCGGTGCTGATGCCACATCCGTATCCCAGACTTTGCTCGGTGTGGTGACAGCGGCGTGTCCGTCTGTAACTAATGAAATTGTCGTTGGTCCGGTGACAACGGAATCGTCAGCGTCGTCCAAGATTGCCGCCAAGAGCAATTTGTCGGCCAATGTAACTGATAGTTCGCCGTCAACTAATACCGTTCCTAGTATAGCCAAGGGCACTGCTGCTGCTACTGCTGCTGCAAGTGCCACTAAGCCGACGAAAGACGGCAAAAAGCAAGTGTCGTCACATAGCTCGTCCACTGTGTCGAGTACGCATAGCAGCGATAGGGACAATAAGGTCCTGCCGCGTGAGGCTGTATCGAGTACGACAACAACAGCAACAACAACAGCCACAGCAGCCACTTCCACGAACCGTCCGGCGTCCAATCAGGCCGGCAAAATGACGCTGAATGAAAAGGAGACGGCGGCCAAAGTGTCGTCGGCTAACGGACAATCGACAGCACCGGTCGCCGCCGGCGACAAGAAAGAAGCGCTGAATGGCAAAAAGCAGCAGCAGCATTCAGTGTCGAATAATGACAGCAACGACAATATAATTCAGTATCCCGGTAAGGATTCGGCTGGAACAAAACACTCCTCGATCTCAGGCGCCTCGACAGACTTGTCCAGTACAAATAACAATAATCAAGAATCATTGGTGGCGGCGGCATCGGTCGCCGTCAAGGACGATGCTTGCAAAGATGCTAGTCTGAACAACAACAATAGCATTGGCGTCGAATCGAGGATTCCGAAGGAATCAGCAGCAGCGCCAGCCACAGCGGCGACCGTCGTGACGACGACTGTATCGAGCTCGTCCGACGTCGGTGCTAGTGAAAAAGTGCCTCGTGACAGTCCTCTGTCGGATGTCAACGACAATCGGTTGACTAGAGCTCAGTCGGATGATGGTCAGCAGCAGCCGGACAACGGCGCGCCGTCGTCGACAGAAGCGGATGATACGTTGATCGGAGACGTCGTGTCTACGACCGAATATGTTGACGATTCGGAGAGTGCAGTTGCAGCAGCCGAGGATGTATCGTCGTCCGGTAATCCGCCGGCCGTGCAATCACTAATACAGTACAACAAGGGTCAGTGGTCGCCGTTCAACACGGACGGCAGCAAGGTGTACGATCGAACGCAGTTGTTGACATTGCGCGATTCACCGCACTCGAAGAACAAGCCCGAGGTGACCAGTCGTACAATGGCAATTCTGCGACAAAACTCGCAGAGCAACATGCAGCAACAGCATTCGCTGTTGCCGTCGTTTGCCAACAACAAGCGTCCAATGGGTGGCGGTCTGCAAATGCGTAGCGGCGTTTCGGCGGGCGGTAGTGGCGGCTCGCCGGGCGGCCAATACAACAAGCAAACTTCCATGTCCAGTGTGTCGGGCAAGTCGAGCTCGAAGGGCTCGCGATCGGGCATGATTCACGTCAGTTTGTCGCTGCGCGAAGATGTCAAACTGACCGAGTCGGAGAATGCATGGAAGCCGACACATTTGCGCTACGAAGAAGCCGTGCCGGCCGACGAGCGGGCCAAGGATCAGCTATTGCGCAAAGTGCGCGGCATCCTGAACAAGTTGACGCCCGAGAAATTCGAGATTCTCGTGGATCAAATTATGAGCCTGCGAATCGACACGGCCGAGAAAATTATCGGCGTCATGGAGCTGGTCTTCGAGAAGGCTATCGATGAGCCCAATTTCTCCGTATCGTATGCGCGGCTGTGTCGCAAATTGATCGAGAGCAAGTTGCAGTCGATTCGACAGGACCAGAGCGTGTCGGCGGACGAGGAGAAGGAGACGAATTTGGTGATATTCCGATCGGCACTGCTGGACAAGACGCAACGCGAATTCCACGAAAATGTGCTCGAGCGACAGGCGAAGGAGAAACAATTGCGTCCGATTATGGAGCGCATCAAGGAGTGCTCAACGGATCCGGAAAAGCGGATGGAGCTGCAGGCCAATCTGGAGGAGCAAGAGCGCAAGATTCGGCGACGATCGGGCGGCACTGTGCGATTTATCGGCGAGCTGTTTATGATAAACGTGCTCAACTTGAAGGTCACGGCCACGTGTATAGACGGTCTGCTGGATCCGGACAACGAGGACAAGCTCGAGTGTCTGTGCAAGTTGCTGACGACGGTCGGCAAGAAATTCGAAAAGGACCAGGACATGGAGAAGACGATGAAAGCGATGAAAAACATTGTCGATCGCAAGAAGATTAGCAGTCGTGTGCGTTTCATGTTGCAAGACGTGATTGATTTGCGCAAGAATCGTTGGGAGTCGAAGCGAGCGGAGGGACCGAAAACGATGGAACAAATTCAGAAGGAGGCCGAGACGGAACATATGAACAGCCAAATGCTCAACTATAATGTGTCGTCGAATAAGAAGGATGATCGACGCTACGGTAGCGGAAGTGGCGGCGGCGGCGGTGGAAGTGGCGGTGGTGCTGGTGGCGGAGGTGGAGGCGGCGGTGGCGGCGGCGGCGGTGGTGGTATGTCGTCGGGCGGAGCTGGCGGCGGCGGCAATTTCAATAAGAACAGTGGCGACACTTGGTATTTGAAAACATCAAAAGGCAATCGTGCTGTGGATACAAACAAGCTGGGTCATATGGTAAGAACAGTCTGGCGCGCATGACACGCAAAATCACACTTTCTTTCACGTCTCGTCTTTTGTCTCTTCCGGTGTAGATCACTTGCGGCAATGAAAATATTACAAAATTAGGAGCTAGTTCACAATTCCAATGGAATCCAGGACAGGGCATGAGTCATGCCGGTAGTAGTAATACAAGTAGTAAATCTTCCTTCACCACGCCAAATTCGTTTGCTGCGCTTTCGAATCTTGACTCGAATAAGGGTAGCAATTCCGGACCTCGAAATAAGGGATCGTACAGTAAGAATTCAATGGAACGCGATCGGCATGGTGAGTGTTGTATGAGTGTTGGGATGTTTTTGAATTTTTAAACACTTCCTCCCCCCTTCCCGCACATAGATCGTCCACATTCGCGTCAAGGATCCACACACGGATCCCGCGAAAATTCCTCATCACGTGCAGCAGGACGCGGGCCGAATTCTGCACGTTCAACCACTAGTCATTCGTACGGTAGTTCATCGCAACCACCGCTACGTGGCAGCAAAATGGACATGGGACGAAATGATCGAATGTCGACGCTGGAGAGAAATCGTGGCGATCGGGATCGCGATCGAGATCGTGAACGCGAACGGGAGCGTGATCGTGATCGGGAGCAGCAACAGCGCGACCGAGAACGCGAAAGAGATCAACAACAACAACAGCAGCAGCTGCAACAACAACAACAGCAGCAGCAGCATCGCAGTAACGCCGAGCCTGAATCAATGTACCCAGATGATCAGGACACGACAAATCGCCTCATCAAGGAGCTCGTCACCAAGGCCGTCGAACAATATATTGAAGAATGTCCCGCTATAATGCGACGCTATCCGGAAAAGTCACGATGGCAATTCTTCTTTCATATATTTTGTGATTATTTGCATTTATGTGATACAAAGTTGATGCATAGAAAACTTCTCGCCAAAGTCTTTATTATGTTCTTCAAACATAAATTAATAACACAAGATGATTTCATCCAAGGATACTCAGAATATTCACAAATAGCCAATGAAATTTTAATAGACGTACCGGAGGCATGGACGGCCATTTTTCAATTTCTCAGTGAGTATTGTTTTTTTTCTGAATTCTTTTTATTGTTGGTTGTTACTTAATCCATTTTTTCTTGTGGTTAATTCACAGCTCCTCTTATCTACAATGAATTAGTCCATCCGCGACATCTCTGGAATGAACAAATTGCTCCAGAGTTGGGCAAAAAATTCATCAAGGACCTAATCACATACGCTTTGCGAGAGATGGGGCCCAATTGGACGCGACAACTTTGGCGCAATGCCGAATTTAAATGGTCCATGTTTATGCCAGCGAAAGATGTCGATCAATTTGTCAAAGATAATGTAGGTGATCGATCGGTTATGATTTGAAACACATTTTCACACACACACACATTTCAATTCTTCTCATGCACAGAAATTTGAATTCGTCGAAAATGATAAGGTCGCTCCCGTGGTCGGTTCGACCGACCCACATATGGTTATGGAACGCGTTAAGGAGCTGTTGACGGATCAGGTCGACAAAGACGGTATCATCGATTATCTGAATGTAAGTATAGATTGGTGTGTACAATAATTTTACCGATTTATTTATTGATTTTGTTTGTTTCGGTTACAGGGCAACGTGTCAAACATTGACAAGCCATTCATTCGTGCATTAACGACGACATTGTGCAATTTTGCCATCAAATTTCAAAATAATAATAAGAAATTGGACAAGAAAGTCTTCAAGGATGTGTGTATGCCACTTTTGCATCGTTATATCGATTCGAAAGAAGAGCTCGAGTTGGAGTGCTTATTTGCGATACAAGTGCTTATGAATCGATTGGAACATCCACAAGGTGAGTGTGTGTGTGTGCATATGCAAATAAAATGTATTTTTTTTTTCTATTTCTTTTTCCATCTCTCCCCGGAAATAGGCTTACTTAGTGAATTGTTTGGGGAAATGTACGAAGCGGAAGTGATCATACAGGAGACATTTGTTAAATGGCGTGATTCGAAACAAGAACCCAATGGCAAAGGTATGGGATATAACAAATAAACAAATAAAATTCACGAACATTTTATCTATTGATTGACATTTTTCTCATTCATCCCAGGAGTCGCCGTGAAAAATCTTACTCAATTCTTCAATCAAATACTAAGTGCTGAGACGAGTGATGAAAATAATTAACAACGCGGTGTGTGTGATCGATCGACTTATCTATATATATATATATATATATATTGTGTGTTGCGGATTTATTTTTTTTTCTCTCGCAAATGTAAAAACAAGGAAGAAAAACAACAACAAAAAATTAGAATAAACAAAAATAATAAATTGTACGCGTGTGGGTGTGTGTTGCACACACACCCACACAAACACTCACATACACACACTTACACACAGAAATCATTAAGCCGGAGGGTTTATTCGATTGATTGAGATTGCGGGGTCAACCATTGTTAATAATATAATATCTATATATACCATATAGAAACAATCCGCGCGGCTTACATTTTTTCTGTTCACACTGTGTGTGCGTGTTTGCGGACGCATGAATTATACACGCATACACTTACACACACACACACATCCACTTAGCATGTAAGAGTTGAGAGAGAAAGAGATAGAATTATCGTGGAAATTAGAATAAAATTGAAAAAAAAAACGAAAACTACACTAATGAAAAAATGCTATACGGAGAAGAAGTCGTGTGTATTTTTAAGAAATTAAATATAATAAAAAGAAAAAAACAAAAAAAAATATATATATAAATATATCCTCGGAAGTGTAGAGCGAAAACTGAAAAACAACAAAAACAAATTCGATAAGAGCTAAAAATATTAAATGAAAAGAAAGCAAAAAAAAAAAGAAATAAGAGTTAGTTCGCAAATGAATTTATATATTGAAATATTGTATGTTGTATGAATTGAGTGAGAGAGAGAAAGAGGTCATAGAATTACAGTCTTGTTATATTTATATTCCAAACAACACACACATCTCTTTATTTTTTTTTATATATCTACATATTAGGATGTTTTTTGTTTCATTTATATATATATAGTTTTTTTTCGTTCGTGTTCCGTTCTCTCTGAGCTTGTGTGCAAGGACTTTCTCATATATAAAACATAGAAAACTCTAAATCGTTATAGCGTCGCGCGACACGCAGCAATACGGTATATATATATATTATTTGTATATAACATAGGACGGCGGGTCTCGCGCGATTGATTATATATACCTTTACGCATATTAGTTGTATTTTATTTTCAATTTTTTTTCGTTTCGTTTAGTTTTAATATATAAATGGCATTGGGTACCAAATAGTCGTAAACGAGAGTGGGTGCGAATGACAGAATGTGTATCTCTGTGGGCTAATTGTATTAGATGCAATATCTCCCGAATGATTAGGCAGAAATAAAGTTGTGTAGTAGTATAACTCTTGAGATAAAATATGGATAACCACACACACACACACACACATACTTGGGGATGCTTAAAGTGATCACATGACGCCGACGCGAGAAAATTTGCAACGCGAAAATTTGCGGCGGAAATTCGCACACCATTCCCCTCGGTAAGAGCTCGCGCCGACGGCATACTTTTTAGTTGGCACAAAAACTAAATAGTTTAGATAGGAATTGTAATGTGATTGACTGTCAACTTATCACTAAATAGTTTAGCGGGAAAAATAGAGCACACACGGTGGTTTATGAGACTGCGGACACAGTTTAGTCTGCCATGTACGCGGTATCATACAACGCCGTGTGTGTTCTATCTTTCCAACTAAACTAGTGATAAGTTGACAGTAGATCACATTATTATTCCTAGATAAACTATTTAGTTTCTCGGCGCTTTAAGGCGATATTCAGATTAGCTAAAATACATTTTCAGCTCCGACGCGCAGTCACGCACAATAGCCAAGCCTAGTCGATCGTATCGCATGCTGAGCGATTAGTGTGAATTCGCCCATTTGATGCTGTGTGTGTATCTCCGACTGGAATTGCAAGCAGTCGTGCAGCGCGGTGTCGTGTGTGTGTGTTTGTGAATTTCGCCTAAGACGACGACCCCGTGGTCAGATTTTTTATATTGTGGATTTTTTCGTCGCATAGATGGGGTTTGTTGGTGTGCTCACTTAAATCAAGAGACAATGCGCGTGCTAGACACAATTTTTGATAATGTTGGGGAGGAGAAACAAAAGAAAATTCTCGTGTCTTTTTTTCGTGTATTGTTTTTATGTTATTCGTTTTCTTTTGCCGCCGCCTGGACACCCGGACCTCTCGTGTAGTGGTTCTCGGGATAAAAATCTAATAATTTCTATAGTGTGATTTGTAAATAATAAAAGAACAAAAAAAAGAACCTTTATATCAATTTCCACACCTCCTTCCTTGATTTCTGTCGATACAAAGCGTGTGTTAACATTTTATTCGGAAAATTTGTATTTAGGGGATGTGTATTTGAATCCCCCCCCCCCCCCAATCGCCCGACTGCTGTACGAAAATAAAAGAGAGCTGACTGACCGATTGGTGGCCCTCGTTATCTTTGAATGTATACCCAGGTGTGTGTTTGTGTGTGTCTTGAGCTTAAAAGGGAACAAATTTAATAAGAAGAAAAGACAAATGGTATCTTTAGGGCATGCCAGCGCATGCAGGACATGTTCTCTCTCGTAACACCTCTGTTTGGAAAGTTTCTTTCAATTTTTTTTGTTGATCAAGATTGCTGCTGGAGATGTCTCGCGTCGCCTGACAAACGGCGAACAGTTTTACTAAAGCTCAGCACACATGGCGAGCCAAATGATTCGCGCGGCGATCACACACCATCGAACCCACTCGTCAATGTCAATGGAATATAGTGGGCGAAGGGAGATTCCGTTTTTATATCTTTTCTTCTGCACGTTCCATTGACTTTGACGAGTGGGTTCGATGGTGTGGTGGTCGGTCGCGAGCCATTTCCATTCTCCTAACAATTTACCGAAAACTACACTCTCTATTCTATGCCCGCGTATGCATTGAAGCGCGCTGCGCTTAAAGAAACAATAACTACAACATAGCCCCAGACTCTTTAATTTTCATTTTCTATTTTTTTTTTGCTTGCTGTTCTATCGCAAAAGCGCGCAGTTTAGTTCAATTCTGAAACACATCTACATACACACAATGAGGTAATAAAAATGCATTGATACAATTATATATGAATAAACGATTGACTGTATGATTTAACACACAAAAAAAAAGGAAAAAAAGATAAACCAAAACAAAACCTTTGTTTAAAAACGAGAGAAAAGAAACTAAATTGTTCATAGTATGACTGAGAAGATTTTTTAATTTATATATGTGGACTTGATTGTGTGTGTGTGCTCCATATATATATTCTGAATGACGAGAAGGGTTCGCCTAAAATGAAGTGTTTTATACCGTTCGTATATACATATACATATATTTTCTAAACACGCAAAAATATAAAAATAAAATAGAAACTTGTGTATATACTTAGTATACATACATAATAAATATGTTATCTAGGATATAAGCAAAATTTAAGTTTGGCAACTTTTCGTTTTTAAGAGACAGCGCGAGATGAAACTTTGTTGTCCTTATTTTTGTTTGTCTTTTCGTTTTTTGTTTTCTTTGCGCACGAAGCATAATGGATTTGTTTTTTTTTTGTATGCGTACATGGCAGCACACCTGTACAATGTGAGTACAGACCGAAAATCTTTTTTTTCTATTTAGTTCAAATGTGTATATAGTATATAAAGTATCCGCCAGACTTAATCGTAACAAAACAAAACAGAAAACACATTAAATAAATTTATATATATATATATATAATAGTCATAAATCACTCGGTACGATTTAATGGTACTTACGACGCGCGCGCTCCTGATAACGAAGTCGTCGTCGTTCGCGTCGTTTAAGCTTAGAGAAAAATGAAACAAGAAAAAAAAAGAATAAAAAACGAAAAAAAAAGAAAAACAAAAATCCTCTATTGTATAATAAATACACATACAAACACACACACACACAGGACACACACACATGCAAGTGTAGTGTAATAAGATTAGTTTTTAGTCATTTATATAAATTGTCAAAAGAAACAAAAAAAAAAAAGAAAACGTGTGCGAAACAAAAAGACAGCGCACGTGCGTTCTGCGGCATGCTGCTGCGCTATGTGTACGTGTGTCGGCAACAGGAAATCCGAAAAAAAAGGAGAAACTCTGAAAAGCGATAAGCAAAAACCCGAAAAGTTAAAAATTAACTTGAAAACATTGTAAGGCTTCAAACACAAACACACACATACGGGACACACAATACATTTATTCGGACAAGAAAAAAGGTGGCTCCTTTTTTACATACATACAGTGGCCTCATCGCATAATCGGACAAGCTCTTTCTGAATGTTTGAGTGAGTTTAAATTAAGTAGAAATGGACTTTTTATACTTTTTTTTCGCGTTTATATACAGTGGCGGACAAAAGTCTACGGCAGCACCTTATATCACTGCCATCTTTACTCTCAGGCCGGAGTGTCAGCTGATTGTCAAAGCACTAACAACATGACAAGCAGTCAACCAAGTGTGAACTCGCGCGGTCGCCCGGTAAAATTTCGCGATATTTGGGCGTAAAAGTGAGTTTAGTGTCGGGATTTTAAGTGAAAATAAAAGAAGTGGCTATCAGTGCCGTGTTAAAGTGAAAAAAAACCTAAAGTGCCGGGAAATATCGAGTAAAATGGTATATTGAAAAGTGCGAGGTTAGGAAAGTTTGACACGGGAAATTTCGGATTTTTCGTTAATTTTCCGGCAGTTTGGCTAGTGTGAATGGGGCAGCACTACCTTGGGTCGAATCCTCGGGCCGGTGAGTTCAGCGGAAACTTCCGGAAGTGCCCCAAAAAGTGAATTCAAAGTGGTTTTCAAATGACAACATTACAGATGATTTCCGGCCTTTTCATTTGAATTCATAGGGTAAGTATACATTTTTTGTTGTGCTAAAATTTTAGTGGATTGATGCGCCCCAAAATGCGGATTTTAACGACGATGTTGACGAACCAGACGAAAGTTTCACCGCCAGGCATCTAGTCCTGTCAGCTGCAGTGAAACTTTCGTCTGGCTCGTCAACAACGCGTGCAAGATCCGTATTTTGGGGCGCATCAATCCACTAAAATTTTAGCACAACAAAAAACGTATACTTACCCTATGAATTCCGATGAAAAGGCCGGAAATCACCTGTAATGTTCGTCATTTGACAACCACTTTGAATTCACTTTTTGAGGCACTTCCGGGAGTTTCCGCTGAACTCACCGGCCCGAGGATTCGACCCAAGGTAGTGCTACACTATTCACACTAGCCAAATTGGCGGAAAATTACAGAAAAATGCGAAATTTTCCGTGTCGCACTTTCATAACCACACTCATGTCTCGCGCACTTTCGAGCAGTTCATTTTGGTCGGAAGATCGCGGCACCCTGCGTTTTTTTTTCACTTTTAAATTCAGTGATAAGCACTACTTTCAATTGCACTTAAAATCGCGACACTAAAATCACTTTTACGCACGAAGATCGCCAGATTTCAAGAGGTCGACTGCACGCGTTCTTCACTTTGTTTACATATGGTTCACTGCTTGCAATGACGTCATTACTTTGACACTCCGGCCTGAGAATAAAGATGGCGGTGCTTATATTGAGGTTTTGGCTAATTGGAAGCTTTAATCAAAAATCCGTTGATGCACATTTTTTCAGTAACGTAAATATATTTATAAAAAACGAAAACAAAAACCTTTACACAACAAATTTAAAGAGAAATCCATAAAAACATAAAAAATTGAATGGACAAAAGTCTACGGCAGTCAGTGCTGGCTGACTTATACACAGAAAATTTCCAACTAAACATAACTGTATTTCTTCGAAATTTCTTTATTTGATCTTACTGCCATTCCGTACATATGCGGCTGCAACTCTACTATAGGTTTATCGCGCTAGTTTCGAACTCTAAGGACCGCAAAATGTCATCGCGAAAAGAAATTTCTAGTGATGTCCGAAATTTGATCGTCCAGTATAAAAAAGTGCTCGGAAATTGCGAAATAACTGAAACTAGAACGAAGTTCTGTTTATACCATTATCAAAAAAATTTAAAGCAGTGTGGTTCCATTGAAAATAAGCCGCGAACTGGCCGACCGAAAAAGCTTTCACACACATTAGCTCAATTTGAAAAGAAGTGAACAAAAATCCAAAAATAACTGCTCCAGATTTGGCGAAACAAGTAGCTGCGGTAAGGAAAAAAAGGATGTCCATGCAAGAACAATCTCGAGAGCATTAAATTTTAATGGGTTTCAAAGCAGAACTTCACGTGAAAAAACCATTAATATCCGCAAAAAAAAACCGACTTGTGCGGCTAGAGTTCGCCAAGGCCCATATCAACAAGGACAATGATTTTTGGAATCGAGTCCTTTTTACCGATGAGTTGAAATACACAACATGTTCGGGTGTGTGATGGTCGCAGTAAAATATGGAGAAAAAAGAATACGGCATTAGAGACCAAAAATTTGATTCCTACTGTCAAGCACGGTGGAGGTAATGTTATGGTTTGGGGAGCCATAGCTGCATCTGAGGTTGTTGGAACAACATTTAAGGGCATCAATTGAGAAGTGATGCCTTGGAGGGAGCTAGATTTTCCAAAAGGACAATGATTCGAAGCACACAGCACATTTCGTCAAGAACTGGTTGTTGTACTACGCTCCCAGGCAGCTGAATACGCCTCCCCAAAGTTCGGATTTAAACCCAATAGAACATGTATGGGAGCTTCTGGGGCAGAAAATTCGGAAATGTTGCGTAAAAAATAAAAATTTGTTGAAGCATGCGCTCATTACAGAATGGGAGAAAATTACATCCGCAGAAACTGGTAATTTAGTCACATCTATGCCCCGAAGACTACAAGCAGTAATTGATGCTAAAGGGGGTCCAGCCAAGTATTAAGCCAGCAAATAATTTTAAAAATTCCGACACGTTTAGTTGGAAATTTTTATTGTATAAGTCAGCCAGCACTGACCGCCGTAGACTTTTGTCCATTCAATTTTTTATGTTTTTATGAATTTCTCTTTAAGTTTGTTTTGAAAAGTTTTTGTTTTTGTTTTTTTATAAATGTATTTATGTTACTGAAAAAATGTGCATCAATGGATTTTTGATGAAAGCTTCTAATTAACCAGAACCTCAATATAAGGTGTTGCCGTAGACTTTTGTCCGCCACTGTATATTTCAGGTATTTACCTAACTTAGTATTAAAAAACAACGAAACATTTATCTTCAATTATTATAATACAAGAACGAAAACAAAAATAAGTCAATTTGTGGCGCGCAACGAGTAATCGGACAGCGCCTTAATTAATCAAAAAATTAAACAGAAAAACCATTAAAATTTGGTTGCAAGCCCCCCCTTGCTTTCCAACACAGCTTGCAAACGCCTTGGCACTGATTTTACCAATTTTTGGCACACTTCCGGCTCAATGGAGTTCCAGGCTTCGACTAATGCAACTTTTAGTTGGTCTATTGTACAGTAAAACCTGTCCAAGCCGGAATCCCATGGGACCCCGAAAATTTTTCCGCCTTGGCAGGTTTCCGGCTTATAGAGGGTTGTATAATAAAAAACGATTTCCATACGCTGATTATGGTTTAAAAAAAAATGAAACAGAAAGAAATCTTATTCAAAGTTTTAAACACAAATATGACACATGTTTATCAAAACACATTATGTATAACATAATCAAATTATTGATGGAAAAAGTTCGGGATGGTGGTCTGTTTTTTCTTCGTTTGCAACAGATCGCATTCGATTTGGCTTCTAACAGCATAAATGTTGGTTAGGATTGCAGCATTCCCAGCTTCCGCAGCATAATCCTCAACAGTCCGCAGTGCTTCTAATGCTTGAGCGGCTGAAGTTTCCGTTCTGGCAGGTTGACTTTCATCCTCCGAAGAATCATCCGCATTTAATTCCAAATCATCAAAGTCTTCGATTACCTCTGATTCAGTTAATGCATTAGAATCGATATTAACATATTCAATCGGTGACACATCTTGGACATGAGCACTTATAAGTAGAGGCAGAATCTCAGTAACGTTAACATTAAATTCATCGCCAGCGACGTCGGTATTGAATCCGCACTTTTTGAAGCATTTTTGGACACAATCTGCTGAAATGTTAGCAACAGCTGCCTGGCTCCAGTATATCGCATCCAGGCAGTTTATGGATTTTGCCAAATTGTGAACACTGTTGCAGGAGTCCATTTTCGAAATAAGATGCCTAAGAATTTGCTTCCGGTATAAAATCTTAAAATTTGGAATTACTCCTGCATCCAATGGCTGACAAACGCTGTTCATATTTGGTGGAAAGAATATCAGCTTTATGTTTGACAGCTCCATCCTTGGATGGGAAGTGGCATTGTCAGGAAAAAGACAGATTTTGCGGCCTTGTTTTTTTTCATTTTATCGATCAGTTCGAGTAGCTATTCCTCCATTATCGAAGTCGTCATCCACGCCGTCTTATTATGCTTCCATGTTATTGGCAAATTTCTCACATCTATATGGCGAAAAGCACGAGGTTTGTGGGCTTTGCCAATAATCACAGGTTTTTCAAAAGAGCCATCAGCGAAGGCACACAAAAGCAGGGTAAGTCTTTCCTTGGAATGTTTTCCGCCGAAACATTTGTCGCCTTTGAAGTGAAGTGTTTTGTCCGGTAATGCGCGGAAAAATAACAAAGTTTCATCTGCCGTAGCCCTTAACCATCTCGCTGATTCGTGACTTCCAGTTATCTGCATCGACTTGTGATACGTCTTTCGACTCTCCGCAAATCTTAGTGAAAGTTATCGAATGTCGCTTCCGGAAACTCTCAAGCCAACCGTTTGATGCTTTGAACGTAGGTAGATTTAACGAATTTGCAATGTCTTTTGCTTTCTGTTGAAGAATCGGACCGGAAATAGGCAAATTTTTCGACCTGGCTCCAACAAACCATCTGTACACTCGCGCATTTACGTCCTCATACCCCGTCTCTTTTAGTCGCCGTTTAATGTGCGTACTAGCACCCGCCAACCATTCAGCCTTAATTTTAAGGATTTGGTAGATCTGCGTCTTCCCGCACTGGTACTTTACTTGCAAATTCTTTGTCGAAACACCCTTATCATGGTCTTCAATGAGCGTCATCTTCTCTATCAGCGTTAACGTCTCCATGACCTGCATGAATTTCAAACAATTAAAATTACAAAAAACAGTAAAAAAAAATGCGCGTACTGAAACCTGAAACAATACATGATTCGAACCGATTTGAACAACTTTTCGAATATGCATACACTAATTTACCGTTTTCCCAGAACATGCAAAGAGGGACTGTTGATAAAGGCTATTGAATTATTGACCGTCTCATTGTGGTTGTGTTTTGTTTTTCATGAAAAAATTTTAGATTGCTTTCATGGAAATTATTAAGACGACGGTAAATTCCGCGTTAAACAGGTTCTACATGACCAAAATATCGACAGTTTTGAAGTACGGGTTCGCGTTAGACAGGTTCCGGCTTATACAGGTTCAATTTATATGAAAACGATGAAAAAAATTCACGGGACCAACGATTTTTTTCCGGGTAGCCAGGTTTCCGCCTTATCCAGGTTCCGGCTTAAACAGGTTTTACTGTATTTATTTTTGTAGACTCCTCTCCTGGCCAATTCTTCCCGGAGATGTTCAATAACATTGAGGTCGGGGCTCTGGGCAGGCGGTTGAATGAGGTGTGGGCAGTTATGGATCAACCAAAGCTTCGCTACGCTGGAAGTGTGTTTGGGATCATTGTCTTGGTAGAAAGTTGCTGGCGATACCCAATTTCTCAGCACTTTGCTTAACGTTAAATGTCAAAGTAGACAAATCTATCCATTTTACCATCTATAAAATGTAAATTGCCTGCTCCTGCGCTCGACATACAGCCCCAAACCATGACAGAGCCCCCTCCATGCTTTACGGTCGCCTTAGTGTTTTTTGCATCAAATTCTGTGTTTGGCGTACGCCACACATACATCTTACTCTAGAGTTTTTGTTCTTAGGGCTAATAAATGGCTCTTTCATGGTAGTCATACTTGTGCAACGTGTTTCGCACAGTATTTAAGCACACATCCTTTCCAGTGCGGTCTTTCAAGGCTATTTTTAATTCTTTCGCCGTTTTGAAAGGATTTCGCTTAACTTCTCTTACTGTAATTCGCTCTTCTCGCTCTTTTAATACAGTGCCTTGCCCTTCTCGACTCTTATTTTCTGGCCTGAACTCATCACGGAATCGCTTAATAATATCCTGTACAGTTGATTTGCCTCTACCGACCAGTTCAGCAATTTCTCGGACAGTTTTTCCTTCAAAATTCAGCCTGACTATAAGTTGTCTTATTTCCACCGTAGTTTGCTTTCCGTTTGGAGACATTTTAATGAACTTTCTAATGTGTTGCACTGCAAAGACTAACCACAACTCATGACGACAGACAAAATGCAAGTTCCAGGAAGAAACTTGCAAAACAACGGAACTTTTCCATTGGTGTTTTGCTTTGTCCGATTATTCGTTGCGCGCCACAAAATGACTTATTTTTGTTTTTTTGTTCTTGTATTATAATACTTGAAGATAAATGTTTCGTTTTTTTTTAATACTAAGTTAGGTAAATACCTAAAATATATATAAATGCGAAAAAAAGTATAAAAAGTGCTTTTCTACTTAATTTAAACTCACTCAAACATTCAGAAAGAGCTTGTCCGATTATGCGATGAGGCCACTGTACATACAATACATGCATAGATATATATTAAATAAAACTATATATTTATTTTTTAATAAAACGGGAAAAAAGAAAAACAGACAAACGACATGTCAACGCAGACGTGAACACACAGCTCTACTGCGAATGTATTATGTGATGACACAAAATACTTCAAATTTATCAAATGCGGAAAACGACAAAATAAAAAGGTGTGGCGCTAATTTGCCACTCCCCCCAATTGCGCAGATACACACCCGCGAGACACACGAGACGGACACAGACAGCTAAGCGTGTGTGTGTGTGTAGCTAAATACAAGAAAACTAAAACGAAAACAGGAAAAAGTGTTAAAAAAAAAGCGTGCGCGAACTTGATGCGCGCACGCGCGCAATTTACTAGGCGACTGTTGTGTGCATGCGTATATACGACGAATAAAATATTTACACAATATATTTGACAAAGAAATAGGAAAAATAAGAATGAGATGCAAGAGAGACACACGGGCGCGACATATTATCGCGACGAGACATATACACGAGAAAATGTAAAAAGAGATATATATATACATATATATGATTGACTAGAGGGGATTGGCTTATGTTCATTATATTCCCGCCCCCTATTCCGCCTTCCTCCCGACCACACCCGCTCCATCCTCTCCCCCCGCGCCCATTACAAGTTTAATCAATTACCAATCAACCAACCAACACACACACATATGTAGAAAATGATGAAAAATTGA
Source organism: Chloromyia formosa (assembly GCA_964017055.1). NCBI lineage: Eukaryota > Metazoa > Arthropoda > Insecta > Diptera > Stratiomyidae > Chloromyia > Chloromyia formosa. Next base: position 6,521,692 of record OZ024819.1, on the reverse strand, counting down.
GAAAAAGTGTAACCGTTAAGAGGAGAGAACATAAGCAAAACAAAACCAAGATAAAAACTGAAGAAAAAAAAACTGAAAAACAATGAACATGAATTATATGTAAATAAAGCGAGAACGATTACAAGTGTTTTATTTCAAATTTACTCAACGGCCCCCCCCCCCCCCCCCCGCGCGCAAAACGAAAAAACGCCTAAAAAAATCACAAGGCTATACATCAGGCTTTTTTTGGGCCTAAAAAAAAAATTTCGATTTTCCACCGGAAATGGAGTGTACTCGACGCCCCCTTTCATTTGACACCCCCCACGCCCCTCTACTCGCAAAACGAAAAAACGCCTAAAAAAATCACAAGGCTATACATCAGGCTTTTTTTTGGCCTAAAAAAAAATTTCGATTTTGCACCGGAAATGGAGTGTACTCGACGCCCCCTTCCATTTGACACCCCCCACGCCCCTCTACTCGCAAAACGAAAAAACGCCTAAAAAAATCACAAGGCTATACATCAGGCTTTTTTTTGGCCTAAAAAAAAATTTCGATTTTGCACCGGAAATGGAGTGTACTCGACGCCCCCTTCCATTTGACACCCCCCACGCCCCTCTACTCGCAAAACGAAAAAACGCCTAAAAAAATCACAAGGCTATACATCAGGCTTTTTTTTGGCCTAAAAAAAAAATTTCGATTTTGCACCGGAAATGGAGTGTACTCGACGCCCCCTTTCATTTGACACCCCCCACGCCCCTCTACTCGCAAAACGAAAAAACGCCTAAAAAAATCACAAGGCTACATCAGGCTTTTTTTTGGCCTAAAAAAAAAATTTCGATTTTGCACCGGAAATGGAGTGTACTCGACGCCCCCTTTCATTTGACACCCCCCACGCCCCTCTACTCGCAAAACGAAAAAACGCCTAAAAAAATCACAAGGCTATACATCAGGCTTTTTTTTTGGCCTAAAAAAAAAATTTCGATTTTGCACCGGAAATGGAGTGTACTCGACGCCCCCTTCCATTTGACACCCCCCACGCCCCTCTACTCGCAAAACGAAAAAACGCCTAAAAAAATCACAAGGCTATACATCAGGCTTTTTTTTGGCCTAAAAAAAAATTTCGATTTTGCACCGGAAATGGAGTGTACTCGACGCCCCCTTCCATTTGACACCCCCCACGCCCCTCTACTCGCAAAACGAAAAAACGCCTAAAAAAATCACAAGGCTATACATCAGGCTTTTTTTTGGCCTAAAAAAAAAATTTCGATTTTGCACCGGAAATGGAGTGTACTCGACGCCCCCTTCCATTTGACACCCCCCACGCCCCTCTACTCGCAAAACGAAAAAACGCCTAAAAAAATCACAAGGCTATACATCAGGCTTTTTTTTGGCCTAAAAAAAAAATTTCGATTTTGCACCGGAAATGGAGTGTACTCGACGCCCCCTTCCATTTGACACCCCCCACGCCCCTCTACTCGCAAAACGAAAAAACGCCTAAAAAAATCACAAGGCTATACATCAGGCTTTTTTTTGGCCTAAAAAAAAAATTTCGATTTTGCACCGGAAATGGAGTGTACTCGACGCCCCCTTCCATTTGACACCCCCCACGCCCCTCTACTCGCAAAACGAAAAAACGCCTAAAAAAATCACAAGGCTATACATCAGGCTTTTTTTTGGCCTAAAAAAAAAATTTCTATTTTGCACCGGAAATGGAGTGTACTCGACGCCCCCTTCCATTTGACACCCCCCACGCCCCTCTACTCGCAAAACGAAAAAACGCCTAAAAAAATCACAAGGCTATACATCAGGCTTTTTTTTGGCCTAAAAAAAAAATTTCGATTTTGCACCGGAAATGGAGTGTACTCGACGCCCCCTTCCATTTGACACCCCCCACGCCCCTCTACTCGCAAAACGAAAAAACGCCTAAAAAAATCACAAGGCTATACATCAGGCTTTTTTTTGGCCTAAAAAAAAATTTCGATTTTGCACCGGAAATGGAGTGTACTCGACGCCCCCTTCCATTTGACACCCCCCACGCCCCTCTACTCGCAAAACGAAAAAACGCCTAAAAAAATCACAAGGCTATACATCAGGCTTTTTTTTGGCCTAAAAAAAAAATTTCGATTTTGCACCGGAAATGGAGTGTACTCGACGCCCCCTTCCATTTGACACCCCCCACGCCCCTCTACTCGCAAAACGAAAAAACGCCTAAAAAAATCACAAGGCTATACATCAGGCTTTTTTTTGGCCTAAAAAAAAAAATTTCGATTTTGCACCGGAAATGGAGTGTACTCGACGCCCCCTTCCATTTGACACCCCCCACGCCCCTCTACTCGCAAAACGAAAAAACGCCTAAAAAAATCACAAGGCTATACATCAGGCTTTTTTTTGGCCTAAAAAAAAATTTCGATTTTGCACCGGAAATGGAGTGTACTCGACGCCCCCTTCCATTTGACACCCCCCACGCCCCTCTACTCGCAAAACGAAAAAACGCCTAAAAAAATCACAAGGCTATACATCAGGCTTTTTTTTGGCCTAAAAAAAAAATTTCGATTTTGCACCGGAAATGGAGTGTACTCGACGCCCCCTTCCATTTGACACCCCCCACGCCCCTCTACTCGCAAAACGAAAAAACGCCTAAAAAAATCACAAGGCTATACATCAGGCTTTTTTTTGGCCTAAAAAAAAAATTTCTATTTTGCACCGGAAATGGAGTGTACTCGACGCCCCCTTCCATTTGACACCCCCACGCCCCTCTACTCGCAAAACGAAAAAACGCCTAAAAAAATCACAAGGCTATATACATCAGGCTTTTTTTTGGCCTAAAAAAAAAATTTCGATTTTGCACCGGAAATGGAGTGTACTCGACGCCCCCTTCCATTTGACACCCCCCACGCCCCTCTACTCGCAAAACGAAAAAACGCCTAAAAAAATCACAAGGCTATACATCAGGCTTTTTTTTGGCCTAAAAAAAAAATTTCGATTTTGCACCGGAAATGGAGTGTACTCGACGCCCCCTTCCATTTGACACCCCCCACGCCCCTCTACTCGCAAAACGAAAAAACGCCTAAAAAAATCACAAGGCTATACATCAGGCTTTTTTTTGGCCTAAAAAAAAAATTTCGATTTTGCACCGGAAATGGAGTGTACTCGACGCCCCCTTCCATTTGACACCCCCCACGCCCCTCTACTCGCAAAACGAAAAAACGCCTAAAAAAATCACAAGGCTATACATCAGGCTTTTTTTTGGCCTAAAAAAAAAATTTCGATTTTGCACCGGAAATGGAGTGTACTCGACGCCCCCTTCCATTTGACACCCCCCACGCCCCTCTACTCGCAAAACGAAAAAACGCCTAAAAAAATCACAAGGCTATACATCAGGCTTTTTTTTGGCCTAAAAAAAAAATTTCGATTTTGCACCGGAAATGGAGTGTACTCGACGCCCCCTTTCATTTGACACCCCCCACGCCCCTCTACTCGCAAAACGAAAAAACGCCTAAAAAAATCACAAGGCTATACATCAGGCTTTTTTTTGGCCTAAAAAAAAAGTTTCGATTTTGCACCGGAAATGGAGTGTACTCGACGCCCCCTTCCATTTGACACCCCCCACGCCCCTCTACTCGCAAAACGAAAAAACGCCTAAAAAAAATCACAAGGCTATACATCAGGCTTTTTTTTGGCCTAAAAAAAAAATTTCGATTTTGCACCGGAAATGGAGTGTACTCGACGCCCCCTTTCATTTGACACCCCCCACGCCCCTCTACTCGCAAAACGAAAAAACGCCTAAAAAAATCACAAGGCTATACATCAGGCTTTTTTTTGGCCTAAAAAAAAAGTTTCGATTTTGCACCGGAAATGGAGTGTACTCGACGCCCCCTTTCATTTGACACCCCCCACGCCCCTCTACTCGCAAAACGAAAAAACGCCTAAAAAAATCACAAGGCTATACATCAGGCTTTTTTTTGGCCTAAAAAAAAAATTTCGATTTTGCACCGGAAATGGAGTGTACTCGACGCCCCCTTCCATTTGACACCCCCCACGCCCCTCTACTCGCAAAACGAAAAAACGCCTAAAAAAATCACAAGGCTATACATCAGGCTTTTTTTTGGCCTAAAAAAAAAATTTCGATTTTGCACCGGAAATGGAGTGTACTCGACGCCCCCTTTCATTTGACACCCCCCACGCCCCTTTACTCGCGAAACGAAAAAACGCCTAAAAAAATCACAAGGCTATACATCAGGCTTTTTTTTGGCCTAAAAAAAAAATTTCTATTTTGCACCGGAAATGGAGTGTACTCGACGCCCCCTTCCATTTGACACCCCCCACGCCCCTCTACTCGCAAAACGAAAAAACGCCTAAAAAAATCACAAGGCTATACATCAGGCTTTTTTTTGGCCTAAAAAAAAAGTTTCGATTTTGCACCGGAAATGGAGTGTACTCGACACCTCCTTTCATTTGACACCCCCCACGCCCCTCTACTCGCAAAACGAAAAAACGCCTAAAAAAATCACAAGGCTATACATCAGGCTTTTTTTTGGCCCAAAAAAAAAAGTTTCGATTTTGCACCGGAAATGGAGTGTACTCGACGCCCCCTTCCATTTGACACCCCCCACGCCCCTCTACTCGCAAAACGAAAAAACGCCTAAAAAAATCACAAGGCTATACATCAGGCTTTTTTTTGGCCCAAAAAAAAAAGTTTCGATTTTGCACCGGAAATGGAGTGTACTCGACGCCCCCTTCCATTTGACACCCCCCTCGCCCCTCTACTCGCAAAACGAAAAAACGCCTAAAAAAATCACAAGGCTATACATCAGGCTTTTTTTTGGCCCAAAAAAAAAAGTTTCGATTTTGCACCGGAAATGGAGTGTACTCGACGCCCCCTTCCATTTGACACCCCCCTCGCCCCTCTACTCGCAAAACGAAAAAACGCCTAAAAAAATCACAAGGCTATACATCAGGCTTTTTTTTGGCCCAAAAAAAAAAGTTTCGATTTTGCACCGGAAATGGAGTGTACTCGACGCCCCCTTCCATTTGACACCCCCCTCGCCCCTCTACTCGCAAAACGAAAAAACGCCTAAAAAAATCACAAGGCTATACATCAGGCTTTTTTTTGGCCCAAAAAAAAAAGTTTCGATTTTGCACCGGAAATGGAGTGTACTCGACGCCCCCTTCCATTTGACACCCCCCTCGCCCCTCTACTCGCAAAACGAAAAAACGCCTAAAAAAATCACAAGGCTATACATCAGGCTTTTTTTTGGCCTAAAAAAAAATTTCGATTTTGCACCGGAAATGGAGTGTACTCGACACCTCCTTTCATTTGACACCCCCCACGCCCCTCTACTCGCAAAACGAAAAAAACGCCTAAAAAAATCACAAGGCTATACATCAGGCTTTTTTTTGGCCTAAAAAAAAAATTCGATTTTGCACCGGAAATGGAGTGTACTCGACGCCCCCTTCCATTTGACACCCCCCACGCCCCCTTCCATTTGACACCCCCCACGCCCCTCTACTCGCAAAACGAAAAAACGCCTAAAAAAATCACAAGGCTATACATCAGGCTTTTTTTTGGCCTAAAAAAAAATTTCGATTTTGCACCGGAAATGGAGTGTACTCGACGCCCCCTTCCATTTGACACCCCCCACGCCCCTCTACTCGCAAAACGAAAAAACGCCTAAAAAAATCACAAGGCTATACATCAGGCTTTTTTTTGGCCTAAAAAAAAAATTTCGATTTTGCACCGGAAATGGAGTGTACTCGACGCCCCCTTCCATTTGACACCCCCCACGCCCCTCTACTCGCAAAACGAAAAAACGCCTAAAAAAATCACAAGGCTATACATCAGGCTTTTTTTTGGCCTAAAAAAAAATTTCGATTTTGCACCGGAAATGGAGTGTACTCGACGCCCCCTTCCATTTGACACCCCCCACGCCCCTCTACTCGCAAAACGAAAAAACGCCTAAAAAAATCACAAGGCTATACATCAGGCTTTTTTTTGGCCTAAAAAAAAAATTTCGATTTTGCACCGGAAATGGAGTGTACTCGACGCCCCCTTCCATTTGACACCCCCCACGCCCCTCTACTCGCAAAACGAAAAAACGCCTAAAAAAATCACAAGGCTATACATCAGGCTTTTTTTTGGCCTAAAAAAAAAATTTCTATTTTGCACCGGAAATGGAGTGTACTCGACGCCCCCTTCCATTTGACACCCCCACGCCCCTCTACTCGCAAAACGAAAAAACGCCTAAAAAAATCACAAGGCTATATACATCAGGCTTTTTTTTGGCCTAAAAAAAAAATTTCGATTTTGCACCGGAAATGGAGTGTACTCGACGCCCCCTTCCATTTGACACCCCCCACGCCCCTCTACTCGCAAAACGAAAAAACGCCTAAAAAAATCACAAGGCTATACATCAGGCTTTTTTTTGGCCTAAAAAAAAAATTTCGATTTTGCACCGGAAATGGAGTGTACTCGACGCCCCCTTCCATTTGACACCCCCCACGCCCCTCTACTCGCAAAACGAAAAAACGCCTAAAAAAATCACAAGGCTATACATCAGGCTTTTTTTTGGCCTAAAAAAAAAATTTCGATTTTGCACCGGAAATGGAGTGTACTCGACGCCCCCTTTCATTTGACACCCCCCACGCCCCTCTACTCGCAAAACGAAAAAACGCCTAAAAAAATCACAAGGCTATACATCAGGCTTTTTTTTGGCCTAAAAAAAAAGTTTCGATTTTGCACCGGAAATGGAGTGTACTCGACGCCCCCTTCCATTTGACACCCCCCACGCCCCTCTACTCGCAAAACGAAAAAACGCCTAAAAAAAATCACAAGGCTATACATCAGGCTTTTTTTTGGCCTAAAAAAAAAATTTCGATTTTGCACCGGAAATGGAGTGTACTCGACGCCCCCTTTCATTTGACACCCCCCACGCCCCTCTACTCGCAAAACGAAAAAACGCCTAAAAAAATCACAAGGCTATACATCAGGCTTTTTTTTGGCCTAAAAAAAAAGTTTCGATTTTGCACCGGAAATGGAGTGTACTCGACGCCCCCTTTCATTTGACACCCCCCACGCCCCTCTACTCGCAAAACGAAAAAACGCCTAAAAAAATCACAAGGCTATACATCAGGCTTTTTTTTGGCCTAAAAAAAAAATTTCGATTTTGCACCGGAAATGGAGTGTACTCGACGCCCCCTTCCATTTGACACCCCCCACGCCCCTCTACTCGCAAAACGAAAAAACGCCTAAAAAAATCACAAGGCTATACATCAGGCTTTTTTTTGGCCTAAAAAAAAAATTTCGATTTTGCACCGGAAATGGAGTGTACTCGACGCCCCCTTTCATTTGACACCCCCCACGCCCCTTTACTCGCGAAACGAAAAAACGCCTAAAAAAATCACAAGGCTATACATCAGGCTTTTTTTTGGCCTAAAAAAAAAATTTCTATTTTGCACCGGAAATGGAGTGTACTCGACGCCCCCTTCCATTTGACACCCCCCACGCCCCTCTACTCGCAAAACGAAAAAACGCCTAAAAAAATCACAAGGCTATACATCAGGCTTTTTTTTGGCCTAAAAAAAAAGTTTCGATTTTGCACCGGAAATGGAGTGTACTCGACACCTCCTTTCATTTGACACCCCCCACGCCCCTCTACTCGCAAAACGAAAAAACGCCTAAAAAAATCACAAGGCTATACATCAGGCTTTTTTTTGGCCCAAAAAAAAAAGTTTCGATTTTGCACCGGAAATGGAGTGTACTCGACGCCCCCTTCCATTTGACACCCCCCACGCCCCTCTACTCGCAAAACGAAAAAAACGCCTAAAAAAATCACAAGGCTATACATCAGGCTTTTTTTTGGCCCAAAAAAAAAAGTTTCGATTTTGCACCGGAAATGGAGTGTACTCGACGCCCCCTTCCATTTGACACCCCCCTCGCCCCTCTACTCGCAAAACGAAAAAACGCCTAAAAAAATCACAAGGCTATACATCAGGCTTTTTTTTGGCCCAAAAAAAAAAGTTTCGATTTTGCACCGGAAATGGAGTGTACTCGACGCCCCCTTCCATTTGACACCCCCCTCGCCCCTCTACTCGCAAAACGAAAAAACGCCTAAAAAAATCACAAGGCTATACATCAGGCTTTTTTTTGGCCCAAAAAAAAAAGTTTCGATTTTGCACCGGAAATGGAGTGTACTCGACGCCCCCTTCCATTTGACACCCCCCTCGCCCCTCTACTCGCAAAACGAAAAAACGCCTAAGAAAATCACAAGGCTATACATCAGGCTTTTTTTTGGCCTAAAAAAAAATTTCGAATTTCCACCGGAAATGGAGTGTACTCGACGCCCCCTTCCATTTGACACCCCCCTCGCCCCTCTACTCGCAAAACGAAAAAACGCCTAAAAAAATCACAAGGCTATACATCAGGCTTTTTTTTGGCCCAAAAAAAAAAGTTTCGATTTTGCACCGGAAATGGAGTGTACTCGACGCCCCCTTCCATTTGACACCCCCCTCGCCCCTCTACTCGCAAAACGAAAAAACGCCTAAAAAAATCACAAGGCTATACATCAGGCTTTTTTTTGGCCCAAAAAAAAAAGTTTCGATTTTGCACCGGAAATGGAGTGTACTCGACGCCCCCTTCCATTTGACACCCCCCTCGCCCCTCTACTCGCAAAACGAAAAAACGCCTAAGAAAATCACAAGGCTATACATCAGGCTTTTTTTTGGCCTAAAAAAAAATTTCGAATTTCCACCGGAAATGGAGTGTACTCGACGCCCCCTTCCATTTGACACCCCCCTCGCCCCTCTACTCGCAAAACGAAAAAACGCCTAAAAAAATCACAAGGCTATACATCAGGCTTTTTTTTGGCCTAAAAAAAAAATTTCGATTTTGCACCGGAAATGGAGTGTACTCGACACCTCCTTTCATTTGACACCCCCCACGCCCCTCTACTCGCAAAACGAAAAAACGCCTAAAAAAATCACAAGGCTATACATCAGGCTTTTTTTTGGCCTAAAAAAAAAATTCGATTTTGCACCGGAAATGGAGTGTACTCGACGCCCCCTTCCATTTGACACCCCCCACGCCCCCTTCCATTTGACACCCCCCACGCCCCTCTACTCGCAAAACGAAAAAACGCCTAAAAAAATCACAAGGCTATACATCAGGCTTTTTTTTGGCCTAAAAAAAAATTTCGATTTTGCACCGGAAATGGAGTGTACTCGACGCCCCCTTCCATTTGACACCCCCCACGCCCCTCTACTCGCAAAACAAAAGGTCATACTTACCCCACGCAGCCTGTAACACTGACAACGGCGAGTCCGCAACCAAAACAAGGAGGGAATCCGCCGATTCACTGGCAGGACGAGATAAAGGGAAGCACCAGGAACACAAAAATGATAGACGAGTTGCTGATATTATTACGAAATTTATATAATGTAACAGAAATAAATATACACGTTCTCGTACAATATAAAATGTAGTGAGTGGAAATTACAGAGGAAAAAATATAATTCTATGAATTTTTGGAAAATAAAAGACAAAACAAAAGTTCATTCATCGAAATAATTTCTCGGGCTAACGACGACGGGAGGTAGTTCCCCTTTCTTGCTCCGTTTGTTCCTTCCCGGCCCCGTTGTATTCGCAGGTGAAATAAAAGGAAATACGGAATTATTTTATACATATATTCACTAGCAATTGTATATAATTCATGTGGGTGTGTTCTTGTGTGTGTGTGTGTGTCAAAAATGAATGGAGTTAGTTGTTCTTTCTCTTGTGGGGAAGGGGGGGAGGGGATGTGTGTTTAATAATTACGGCTAAATTTTATTATTTAATATATAATTTTCACGCTACACGTGTATATATACTAGATATATGTTTTCTTTTCTTTATTATAGATGGATTACTATCTCTTCTCTTTCGCGCTTTTTTTTGTATATTCCCTTTCTCTCGCTCATATATTAAAAGTTAAATTAAATCTCTCATTCAGAAGAAAACAAACAGAAAAAAAAATTAAAATACAAAAATCGATTCAAACAAAAATTACGAATATCTACAAAGTTTTCTTTTTCATATTTTTTTTGTTCTTTTTAATATATATTTAATATGTATAGTATTTATAAATTTCAAGAGATTTTACGCTCTTCGGTTGCTTTGTTTTTTCTCTCTCGTTTTTGCAGGTTTCGTCACTTTGTTTTGTATTAAATGATCGTGTAATGGAAACTTAAAATCTTTCTCGTAAACAATCCGGACAACAGTGTTTCATCTTAAATTTCAATTAAAGTCTTGGAAACGTGTTTTACTCATACAAAAATAAAAACAAAAAAAAGAAAACGTGTTCTAATGCTGCTTGCATTGTTCTTCCGTCCCAGGGATGATGTTGATCGGTCGATCCCGGGAGTTCGCAATAAAAAAAAAACGGTGAGAAATGTCTGGTGTTCTTCACACTGGGAGTGCGTGTGTAGTGAGTCCGGGGGGCAGATCATCAGCTGGCAGGACATTTGAACTGAACCGAAAGACAAGAACTTGCTGTGAACGAAAATTCGCGTGTGTGTGTTCCGTAGCGGAACCAAAGAAGTGGCAAGCACAACTTTCGAATCGTGTTCTAATTGTGTGTGTGTGTGTGTGTGATAAATCCGTGAACGATGTGTCCATGTGTGGGGGAGAGGAATTTTTTTCTTTTTGTTGTTTATCCTAATTTCTAAATTTAAATATAATATACAAGATATATGTTACATGCAGGATATAATTACACTGACTCCGAATAGAAATTGTGATCCGAGTAAAGTATATCCTTGCTTTAGCTTATTGATTTTGTTGTCGCGGAAGGAGACGCAGGAGCTGTCACTGAATTATCGACATTTGTGGTGGACGATGCGACGACAACAGCGGCATCAGCAGCGTCGTTTCGACTGCTGTTGTTGCTGTTATTACTGCCTTCGATTGATGTTGTTGGCGTCGTTGCTGCCAATGAAGTGGTTGTTGTTGACGCTGTTGTCGCCGTCGTAGCCGTTGCAGAAGAGTTTGTCGTCTCAGAGCAGCGCAAAGGCGACGCTATTCTGGGTGATGATCTTGATGATGTGGAATTAGTGCTGATCGTTCTTGCTGCCGTTGTTGTTGTTGTTGTTGTGCACTGCTTTTCATCCAGTTCCACCTCCATCTCCGACGATTCCGACTCCTTCATTTCGTCGTCCTGGTCGTTGTCGTCGTCGTCATCTTCGTCGCCGCCGCCGCTGTCCTCACTGAATCGGCCTGTGTTTGTTGATGATGTACGTTGTTGATCACAATCATTTTTACTATTATCATTATCGTTCTTATTGCTACTACAAATACTACTGTTGTTGTTGTTTGTGTTGAAATTACTACTGTTCATACTACTACAACTACTAATAATTGTACTGCTAATCATATTACCACTACTACAACTATTCATCGCATTATAATTATTCGGTTTACTGGAAACCAATGTAGAGGAAGATGATGATGCTGGGGTGGAGGAGGAGTTTAAAACAACGCCGCCGCTGCTGCTGCTAGTGGTGGTGGACGAGGCGGATAATTTTTGTCGACCACCGACGCCACCTTTATTGCCTCCGCCGCCGCTGCTGCCGCTGCCGCTTCCCCCGCCACCAGCTATTCCATTTCCATGCGTACCGCTACCAATACTATTATTACCAACCGAAGATATCGACGCTGCCGTTGCTCCTGCTATTGAATCTGCATCGGTGCACGTTGTATCGTTAGTGATTGTTATCATCGCCAATGCTGGCTGGACTCCTTTATCGGCGCCATCGTCCCCCAATTGATTCTTTTTACATCGCTTACAGATGAAATCCTCGTCCGGTTTGAGTTGATGCTTGTCGAGACCGACACAGTACATGTGAAACCATTTATTGCAGCCGCCATCGCACTGCACCCAATCAACTTCGCGTCCTGCAAGACGGAAAATATTCTCTATTCCCCCCATTTTCTTATAAATGAATCATCTAAAAAAACACTCACCAGTCGGTCGACCACAATCCGCCGCACTGCATTCTTCATCGTCGTCCGATGTTGAGGCGGCGGCCACTGTTGTTGCTGCTGCGGCAGCTGTCAATTGTTCCTGGCGACCGGTCGTTGTCTTTTTGCCGCGCTTACGTTTTTTCGGTGGCTCTGTCGTTGCTCCGGCACCACTTGGTGTCCCACTATTCCCTGAATTGATCGTGGCCGCGCCCGATGAGGAATCAGTATCCTTGCCGCCGCTAGCACGAGTCAATTTCATTTTACGTCCACGCTTGATTTTTGTAGCCGACGACGACGATGTCGTACTTGGCGTGGCGGTCGTGCCATTGTTTTGGTTCTGAGATCCGGCTGTTGTCGCCGATGGCGACGAAAGTGATGTATTGTTGGAGGACGTTGTTGCGGTCGCGCCCAATTGTCCCGACCCGGCCGATTGGCCTGAAACAGAATAAAGATAAAAAGTAAGAAGGGCCCAACAATATGAAAAAGACAAATCCACTCACCTTTTGTCGATCGCTTGGATATTTGCGGACCGGAATGGTCGTCGGAGCGTCGCTTTTTCTTGTTGCTATTGTTTGTGACTAGATTATCGTTCGATGCGCCCGTCTGCAGGTGGAGTAGACAAAATACACGATACAACACCCATGCAAATAAATCGAGAGTTTTCGAAAAACAACAAAAGAAAACTTACCGATATCTTGTACTTATTATGGATATACGCCAGATCGGAAATCGCCGGCTTGGCGGCATTCATAATACGCCAAATGTGAAGCGTCTCATCAAGCGACACTTCCATCAGATCGCCCTCCATCATGAGCGACTCGAGCGTTTCTTTCGTGCTCTTGGACAGCACAATTAGCGACATTTCGTTCTTGTTGTTGAGACCGATTGCGGCGGTGGCGCCACCAGGGGTGCTATTGGTGCGCGAATCGTTGTTAACCGCACCGATACCGGGCGAAGTGGGAACAGTGGGCGGCACAGGAACTGAATAGGCGTGTTCAATCTTACTGAACATGGTCATACTGCAAAGGAACAAATTACAAATGAAATTATGCACAAATCGGTATTATTGAGAGAACCCCCTACCTTGGTGACGATGGCGACATATTGCCGGCCGTTGCCGCCGAGCCACGCGGTGAAGCTTCATCTTCCGAGCTAATGTCCTCGTCCTCATCCTCATCGTCGGACTGCTGATGCGCCAGCGGCTGCTGTTGTCGTGGCGACATTTGCTGAGATCGTCGCTTCGTCGTGCGCGAATCTTTGTCGACAATAGAGGTCGTCGTGGTCGTTGCCGGGTTTAAAACTCCCGCCGTCTTTTGCGAAATACTGGAGAGTAGAGCGAGCGCCGACACGACCTCTTCCGAAGCGAAAGCCTGTCGAACGCGATCCTGCCAATTCATAGCGCGCTCGGTGAGACATTGCAGAGCCTCGCCCTCGGGCAAACGTATCGGCAATCGTTGCAATGAAACGAGCAACGATAGAATCGTCTCGAGACGAGGACGTCGCGATCGCATACAGGACTGGCACAAATACTTGGGTTCGCGATCACGTTCGCGCGCCGTCAGCTGTGGCACGTTCAGTGAATTGGTTGGACTTGACGAGTTATTGGGTCGCGGTCGTACCGTGTTTTTGGGCGGCGGCACGCAAGCCTCGTGGAACCAATCCTTACACAATTGACACTGATACATAAGGCCCTGAAATTTACGTTTGCACTTGCAGTACTTGTCCTCAAGCGGACTCTTGTCCGAGTTCTGTCTACGCAAGGCTCTCATATCGGCGATTTCTTTCTCTTCGGCATTCTTGAAGGCATTCACCATCTGTGCGAGGCTCATCTCTTCGTTGAATTGCTCCTCCATGGATTTCTTTTTCGCCTTGGTGGCGTACATGATTGCCTCGGAACGGGGCGAGAGCACTTCGAGCAACGTCAATGTCGTGCACTCTTTCAGGAACGTCCGAGCCGTACGCTCCTTCCAGGCACGTGCACTCGCCAAATGCTCCTCCATACGCTTCAATTCTTCCAACTGGAACGGTATGTTCTTACCGCGACTCACGAGATTTTCGAGCGTATGGAAGTACGGGTAGCTCTCGTTCGATTGCAACGACTCGACAGTCTGTAGCCAGTCCTTGGCCTTTTTCGCGGCATCCTTAAGAGCCTGACGCGATGGCAATTCACCCTCCAGATCGTTGGCACGCTGCAGAATCAATTCGATTTCGGACAGATCGCACGGTGTCTCATTCTCCAGACAACGTTTCGCCACCACTTCGAGATCCTCGACACCCATCAGCATCTCTTGCAGCTCGTACAGTTCCTTCTCGAGTGTGCTGTCGGGCGTGATGAGCAGACCCTCCTGCAGGAAATTCTGAATATCGACCAGCGGAATTTTCTCCTCGGTATCGCGAAATTCGCGAACGCGATTATACCAACTGACCTGCTGCAATCGAATCTTGAGCGCTTTAATTTCGGGCAATTCAATGCACAACGTCGACCCCTCTTCGATCAATTTCTCGATCGCTTCCTCGTCGACTTTGCGCAGCGACTCGCCGAGTAGCTGCTTGGCCGACTGTAGGAACTCCTTGCCCAGTGCTTGCAGCTCACGTACACTCTGCCCCTCCTGAATGATGCAATACAAATTGTCGATCTCTTGCACGAACAGCTCGAGCTCGTCTAGCGTCAGCTTGTATTTGGCGGCGTCGCTGGTGTTCCGCGTACGAGTACGCATTTTGTTTATGTCCAACTGCTGGATCACCGTGACGCATTTCTCGGCCTCCAGGACTGCGGCATTGAGCCGCTCGAGCAACACCGAACTGGGGAATTTCTTGTCCTCGGCCTCTTGTGCCAACTCCTGTAATTCCTCGAGCGTGATTGTCGTGGGCTTGCTGGGATCGAGCACATCGCGTACTTTGGATAGCCAATTCTCGAAACTCTCGGCCTTCACCTTCAGCTTCTTCAACATGAGCGGTAGCTCGTCAAGAGTGTAGCGATATTTGAGCGTATGCTTTTCCGCAGGACATTTGCACAGCTCCGTGTAGTGGCGCAAACATACGAGCAAATTGGTGCACGAACATGTGACGGCGGATAGGAAGACGGTCGTTTTGCACGATTCGCATTGACGCTCGTCGTCCGGAATCAGCTCGAAGGCAGCACGCTCCGCTTTCGTGACACCCTGTGACGAGAAACAGGCAGACACCGACGGATTAGGAATACAGTAAACTAAAATTAGGTTCAAAACTTACCCATTCGAGAAGCGATTTCCGCAATTTCTTCTCCGAATCGACCATTTCGGCCATGTCCAGGTAGCATGCGGTCGCTATGCCGAGATTCAGCTTGTCCGGCTCGAGTGCCATCTTACAGACGAGCTCGTCGTGCGAGAAGACGCAAAAACGGCGTAGCGTCGAATAGTGCTTAATACACTCGCGGCCCATTTTCATCTGAAACGAATAAGGGGAAAGTGTGTTCCAACGTCCGCACTTTAAAATACTCACACGCTCTACTCACCCAATCGGCGGGGGCGAAGTTCACCGCCTCAGCAAAATTGTAGCCCTGATTGAAGCCCGCATGATAGGCGCGGGGAAACGTGACGATAAACTCGCCGGCATGTTGGTCGGTCCGATACACCGGCACGCCGGCATTCATCAAAATATTGGGATTCATTATGGTGACGAGCTGATGCAGCAGATCGGGCTGCGATGCGAACAGCTCGGGCGCGGCACTCTTCATGGTCTCCTCGAAGACCTCAGCCTTATAGCCGGGCACGCCGTACCACGTTTTCGGCTCGCCCCAGTGCAAATAATTGATCGAATAGCTCCAGTGATCCTCGTTGTGCCAACAGAAGGTCGCGAAGCACATACCGACATACATCCACGGCACTTTCATGCCACTAATGTCGGCATTGATGTGCCCGAGAATGCTCTCCTCGAGCAACGGCAGATTGTTCAAATTCCAGCTGGACTCGGCGTACTCCTGATCGCCCGGCAACAGATACAACGAACTCTTCGTGGGAAAGCCCGAGCCGTGATCCATAGTATGCAAATCGGCGCCATACTCCACCGTCACATCCTCGTCGATGGACGAAACGATTCGCCAAAATTCGCGCTCCACCAGTTCCGTGGGCACCAGATGCACGGACATGTTAAAGTAGTCGGCCTTAAACTGATCGGCCATCTCGCCAAATTGCTGAAGCGTATACTCGCGCTGCGCCTGCTCGAAACCAAAAGCCTCTACCGGTTTGCTCACCTCCTCCACCACGCACTTGGGACAGCGCCAGTCGCCCTTTGGAATATCGCTGAGCGGCGGTATCAGACAAAACGTGTGATAGCTATCGTCGCAACCGTCGCACAGTAGCATCGCTTCCTCGATATCGCCCCGATTGCATATATGACAAATGTACTTGGCGAGCGGATCGACATCTTTGGGCTTTCGTCCGCGGCCACCGCCCATGCCCGGGACCGTTGAATTCAGGCTACTGTTTCGTGGCCGTCCCTTTCCATAGCGTTGAGGTGGCGTCGGTCCACCGCCGCCACCCCCGTCGTCGCTCTCTCGCTTAATCTCCTCCTTGATTGGCGTGGTGCTGTGATGATGATAGCCGCCAGCGCCGCCGCCAAGGCCCGTTGAATTCGAATGCGTCACATTGTAATTGGACACGCCACATGTGGCCGACGAGCTGTTTGCGAAACGCTTTGAACGACGCGCCGTATTCTCCTTGGGCGGCACGATCTGTTGACGTGATACAATGCCGTGCGGCTTATAGTCTTGATCGTCCGTGTGCGGCTCTAGTTTGGTCTTGGCCACTGCATCGTCAGTGGCAACGGCGCCGGCGGCGGCACCGGCACCCGTCGTCCCTTGTTGTGCCACCGCCAACGATTTGCCCAACGTGAATACATCGAACGGATGTAAGATACGTTCATAGTGTCCCTTCAATATGGTGCCGACACCTTTACCCGCCGGATAGCCCATACGTTGCGACACTTTAGACCATTTACGCTCCTTGGTCGTTTGCTCCATGCCGCCCTCCTCCTGCACGACACGATGCAATGTGTAGAGATCGAGCGCCTTACGCTCGACCATTGGAATTTTCAGTGACGAGCCTTGCAATTCCCAAAATTTCGCTATTTGATCGAGAAAATTGAGTTTGACGCGTGTCTTCGCCTCGAGCTCGTTCAGACGTTGAACGCGTGGCGTGAAACGAAGCTTGTCCACGTCGACGGTGAAGGGCGGTGTCCAAGACTGCGTTTAATCAAACAAAATTTAAATACATCATCATGTCATCAGGGTATTTGTCGGCTTAAAATTAATCTTTAATTTTTGCTTCACTCTAAACCTGCCCCCTGAAGATTTTATTAATTTTCTTTGCCCTCACCATACAAAAAAAAATACCAGAAACTACTACAAAAAACTACTCAAAAAAAAATTCAAAAAAAAACTACTCAAAAAAAATATTAAAAAAAAAAACTACTCAAAAAAATATTAAAAAAAAAACTACTCAAAAAATTATAAAAAAAAAAAAACTACTCAAAAAATTATAAAAAAAAAATTACTCAAAAAAATTATAAAAAAAAAAACTACTCAAAAAAATTATAAAAAAAAACTACTCAAAAAAATTATAAAAAAAACTACTCAAAAAATTATCAAAAAAAAAATACTCAACAAAACCACTCAAAAAAAACTACTCAAAAAAAAACTAAAAAATTATTCAAAGAAACTGAAA
Source organism: Chloromyia formosa (assembly GCA_964017055.1). Lineage (NCBI taxonomy): Eukaryota > Metazoa > Arthropoda > Insecta > Diptera > Stratiomyidae > Chloromyia > Chloromyia formosa. Next base: position 6,504,019 of record OZ024819.1, on the reverse strand, counting down.
ACTCTAAAGGAAAAATAGAGAAAAACTCGAAAGAAACAAAACTCGAAGACACAGCACCAGACACAACCTCCTCCGGCCCAAGCGGCAACCGAATTGAAACGAAAGAAAAAAACCTACAAAATCTAACACCCCACATACACGAAGCGATCCGTCGCCCGATCGATCGGCCGATGGATCGCTACAAAATATCAGCTGATCAAAATTATATGGAACTGTCAAAAAAGTCGTCAACGATGCGCTTATCGCCGATCCATCGGGCAACAGATCGGCCGATCGATCGCTGTGTGTATGGTGGGTCTAAGGCTTCATGTACACCTGCTCAACATTTTTGTGATCATTCGAACAACTACAATAAGCAAAACGCACGGTTCGAGGGCGCGTCGTGTTTGTTGTTATTGCATTTGTTCAGGTGTGTACTAACCTAAAAAGTAGCCCCTCCCTCCGTATCTTATCCATGGCCGCAAATTGACAACTTTCAGCACACACTGTGTGCAGCAGTGTGTGCAACCCCAACGGCCAAATGACTGGCTAAATCTTTTGCGCTGTTGTTTATGTTGTGCAGGTGTCGTTGTCGCCGAGGTGTCAATGTCAATCAAACAGAAGAGACTCGAGTCGAGCCGACTCTGCTGAACACCACGGAGGGGGGAGGGGGGGAGTAACACAAGGAGGAATAAGAGACGGAGGAGGAACTGACGAAGGAGAAACAGACGAGGGAGGAGCAGACGGGGGAGCAGCAGACGGAGGAAGAACAGACGAGGGAGGAAGAACAGACGAGGGAGGAAGAACAGACGAGGGAGGAAGAACAGACGAGGGAGGAAGAACAGACGAGGGAGGAAGAACAGACGAGGGAGGAAGAACAGACGAGGGAGGAAGAACAGACGAGGGAGGAAGGGACGAGGGGGAGGAAGGGACGAGAAGGAAGAACAGACGAGGGGGAGGAAGGGACGAGGGGGAGGAAGGGACGAGGGGGAGGGAGGGACGAGGGGGAGGGAGGGACGAGGGGGAGGGAGGGACGAGGGGGAGGGAGGGACGAGGGGGAGGGAGGGACGAGGGGGAGGAAGGGACGAGGGGGAGGAAGGGACGAGGGGGAGGAAGAGACGAGGGAGTAACACATGGAGTAAGAGACGGAGGAGGAACTGACGAAGGAGAATTAGACGGAGGAGGAACTGACGAAGGAGAATTAGACGAAGGAGGATTAGACGGAGGAGGATCAGGCGGAGGAGGAAGAGACGCAGGAGGATCAGACGGGGGAGGAATAGACGGGGGAGGAATAGACGGGGGAGGAATAGACGGGGGAGGAATAGACGAAGTAGGAACAGACGAAGGAGGAATAGACGAGGAAGGAGGAATAGACGAGGAAGGAAGAATAGACGAGGAAGGAAGAATAGACGAGGAAGGAGGAATAGACGAGGAAGGAAGGGACGGGGCTGAACAGACGGGGGAGGAACAGACGAAGGAGGTGAAGACGAAGAAGGAAAAGAGGAAGAGACGGAGGAACAAGAGACAAATGAGGTATAAACGGAGAGACAAAAGAGGAATAGACGGAGAGATAAAGGAGGAAGGAGCGAGGGAGTTGCACAATCAATTCCCTGTAACATTTGTCTTTGAGCCGCGTCCCAGGGACCGAGCGGCAGTGGCGCGAAGATGTTCCTTCGCGAAAATCTCTCCAATGAATCATATCAACAAGTGCCCCCGCAGACCAAAATCATATCCCCGGTAAAAAGTACAAAGACACAAAGAGCGAATGGTAGCGCACTCACCTTAGGCGGTCGAATCTTGCAGATGCCATACTGTTCGGCCTTGGATCGTATCTTACTGATGAAGGCAAGCGGATTCTTGAATTCGTCCTCGTTCGGCTCAAACACGGGACACTCGGGCGGCCGTATAAACACAAATTCCTCATTTTTCGTGCTCGAAAAGGTCGTGTGAGTGCTGCTATTGTGCGTGGCGGTTGCATTGGCGGCCGTCCTGGACGACTGCTGCTGTTGCTGCTGCTGTGGCGATGCGGACGACGATGCTGGCATTGTGCCGCCACTATCGCCGTTCGACCCTAGCGATGCAGAAATGCCGCCCGGGGCGGCCGTGTCCAGAGACGACGACGATGCTACTTGGGTCGCGGCTGCTGCCGCAGGCGGCGGCGAATCGACATTTGTTGCGCCATTTGTTGCGGCGGCACTACCACGCCGTCCAAACGGTGGCATCACGTCCAACGCACTGTTATCACAATTGTTTTTCGCTGAGGAAAAGGAGGAAGAGGATAATTTCAGTGGCGACACTGAAGCACTACGACTACGCAAGACACTACTGTCCAAGGGGACCGCGGACGATTGCGATCCAACTACTGTTTGTTTGTTGTTTACGGCGGGCGCTGGAGCGGCTGCTGGTGGAGCAGCTGTTTGTTGCTGCCAATGTTGCGCTACAGCAGCGCCACCACCGCTGGGTCCATCATCATCACTGCCGGCACTTGCACTGAAATTTCGCGACACTATTTGCGCAGAAACAACGGCGGACGAGGACGACGACTGCGACGTCGAGGATGCAACAACGCTTAGAACATCACCAAATGTCGTTGTTTGTTGCTTCTCGACTTTGGATACCATTTTTCGGGGTTTTGTGCGAGCGGGCCGGGATTGCAGGGCGTCCGTGTCGGGGGCCGCATCGACGGCCGCAACGAGGACGCGTGCGAACGGAGCGCCGACGGCAATACAACAGATAAAAACAAAACGACTCGCGTGGCTAACACACTAAACTCGCACAATTTACACACTCACGACAGATGCGCGAAGCGCGTACACACAATTTTCTGGTTCTTCACTTTTTCTTCTCACGTTTTTCTCACGATTAGATCGGGGGGTCGACGATTGATGATGTTCATTTATTTTCCAGCACAACCGCAGGCATGGCAACACTGTCACTTGAACTTTTTAATCGCGACAACTTCATGGCAATCATCGCGACGACTCCGTCCTATGGCCGCGGCGAACTTCTCGGACATTTTTGCCTGGCAATCTTGCGACTTGATTCCTTGCTGCGGGCCTCGTCGGGGCGGGTGGGGGCCGCCTGGCAGGGGCTCAGCATCCGCCGCGATCCGGCAGCAATCACTTCTTCTTCCTAGCGGAGGGGAGAGAGGAAAAAAAATGAATTTGTTGAAATGCTTCCGTTAGGTTGTGAAATCACTGAGAAGGGACAATTGCAGGGACACCCGAGCTTCGCGAAATCAAGAGAAGGGGGGGAGTCTTGGAGCTTGGACACCCGAGGGGCGCGTCGCGTGTTGTGCTTTTCCTGCTGTTCGCGCGACGCCACAGCACAATTTCATGCGGCCGCATGAATCCTCGGAACCGGGCACTTGTTGGCCGGCCCCCAATTTGAAGCGAAAAAAGGATCCTCTGGGGCACTTACTGCCGTACATGTGCGTGTGTGTGTGTGTGTATGTATGCGGCTTCCATTTTTCTCTTCTTTTTTTTTTTTGTTTGGTCGACCCCACAAAGGTGATCGCCATCGCGGCGTCGTCGAGAAGTCCTTTGCCAGCCCCAACCGTTTGGCGTGCGCGAGCAACAAACACGGAAGGGGGCTGCGCTAGCTGGGTCACGTAGGCCCTTCCCCTCCCTCCCAAACAACTGACCCACCGACGGTCCGAGCGAACCGACAACGCCGCCGCTCTGCACACGCCGCACCGCACACACAATTTGCTCGAAAATGAAAATTAAAAACGCCAAACACACGCCAATTTCCGCAAAATGATCACGCACAAACGGCACGGCACGGTGCGGTGCGGCGCGTCCAACGCAGCACGAGAGATGCACACACAACACAGCCGCGCGGGGGGAGCGATGAGGCGTTTTACCAGAGAGCAAAGGAAAAGGCAGGCAGCCCCAGGGCTCGGCGAGGACGTCGACGACGACGAAACAAAAAGGCGCCCCGCAATCACGCGTTCTCCTACCCCACCTACCTGTCACGACGGCCGTGTCGTGCACGACACACAATGCACCAGCAGCGTGCGGCTCTTTTTTCTTTCTTCCCGGGGTCTCAACGGGGGCCTCCACAAACCTCGACACTCACGACGCTCGACGCGACCACAAATTCACTTTTTCGCCCCGTCGTTCTGCTGCGAGCCAATCGGTGGCGCAAGCAGCCAAAAGTCACGACACAATTCACACACAAACTTTGTGTGGAAAATTTGAAAATATTTTGAAATTTTTTTTTTCAGATGGTTCGCGATTGGGGGGCTGCCGACAGCAACACACTGTACTGTTGTGAACACACAAACACACTTACGAACTAGACGAACGGCGACTTGCCGTTTTTTCGCCTCACTTTTTCACGTCTCTCCGCGCTGGTCGGAACGTTTCGAATCGCTTTTCACACGTTTCGCAGTCTTTTTGCACACTTTTTCTTTTCCGGCTGCCGATTTTTCGGTCGTCCCGAAATCTTGCCGTGTGTGTACGTGACGAATGAAATGACAAATGTCCGCGCGCACGACACAATGACGGCGGACGACGACTCGGACACTCGCTCCGTCTACACCGCGCACAACACTTTTGTCATGTGCAGGCAAAAATGCATTTTTTTACATTACAAATGGATGACCGACCGTCGGTCGTGGCCTGTGCAATAAAAAAAGATAGCTGGCGCGAACACAGGAAAAACGGATAGGACAAGTACACCCCGCGATACGCGACTTTTGTGTTTCGGCTGCCGCGACACACGACGATTATGGGGATACACGGTCGGACCGGACTACAGGACGTGTTCGTTGATTCGATCAGTTGTTTCGTTGAGTTTGTCATTTGTTTTGGCGTCTTGATATGTTGCCATTGTGAATGGGGTCATTCATAAATGGTAGGGCTACCAATCCTGCTGTTGCAGCACGGTACAAAAATGGGGCAGAAGTTGGAGCGTTCCGGTAGCGCCACCAATTTGTGAAGACGGCCAACGACATTTTCGCCGCAATCAATGGCGGAGAATTGTGCAAAATCTTTCACAATTATCACCCCTACCGGCCATGTGCGGAGGGAGAATGATATATTCGGAAAGGCGAGGAGTCCACTCCGCTCCCCCGTTCGTTAACAAAACCCAATTGCACTGGCATGGCAGCCATGTTGCAAGGAGATGAATGGCCAATTGGAAATTCACAATGACCAATTGGAAATTCACAATGGCAAGTGGTCATCCGAAAATTGTGTGTTAAAGGCCGGTTGACACGTTCAAAGCGTACTTTGTGTTCACTTTTCACCAGTTGGAATGAGATGGAATTGCTTCAAGTTAAGCATCGTCCTACCACGCTTCGATAGGATAGGTAATGCCGGAACCAGATTCAACGCAGAAAGCAGCAGCAGCAGCAACACCAAAATGCAGATCTGCTTTCGCCGCTGTCGCTACGTTCACCTCGGAATTATACTGTGCGCGAATTACGTCCACAAGTCGCAGTCAACGAAAATCAGCTGTTCAGCCAGTTATAGTCAAATCTCTTGTTCGCGTTCTTTCGACACATTTGAGCTGTGAAAAACTGGCTTCCTAGCAAACTTGAAACACTTTTGTGAATTAAGAATGGAAACTTGCACTTCCAAGCGCATAACAGTAACTTCCAACAAAACAAATGATCACTCACAGTTTTAAAGCGCGTTGACATGATCAAACTGCGGTTTGACAAACCACTTACTTGAACGTGTCAACCCCTTGTCAAACTGGTTTGAAGTCTTGTGCTCCTGTCAAACCGTAGTTGGACGGTACTCAACTTTTCATCAAATGCTGGTTTGTCAAACCATAGTTTGATCGTGTCAACGCGATTTTAAACCACATGCCTATTGTGAATTGATATTTCGCGGCTCGTTGATTGCGACAAAGTTGAACTCGTCTCAACTTTCGCGACGTGTTGTTCGCGCACAGTATACTTATCGCCATCTGAAATACATTGGTTCAACTTTATTTGACAGCACAAGCCGCGTTGTTCGCGCATACTCTAATTCAGCCATCAATCTAGATCGCGTATGAGAAATGCGTGCTTCCTAACCCAGCCAGCAATCACGTCATGTATCGTCAGGCGTAAGACATAGTAATGTATTATAAATGCATTACAAACCCATGCGTCGTAATCATAGAGCCTACATTCAGTAAACATGGAAACAAGTTGATTCTTTTGAAGGTTTTTTGCATTACAAACACATGATGGTCTGCTGACGGCGAAGACATAACGCACTTTTGGATATGGAGTGCATTTATGGGTGCTGTTTTAGAGCATTTTCTCCTGTTGTGTTTACATCTACAATAATCTTTTCAAGGTTCTTACGACCACTTGATTTTCTGATGACGGCGAAGAAATAACGTACTTTTGAGTGTTTTTTATTGGACCATTTTCTTTCTTGAAGTTTTTATAGCATTAGAATTTATTTGATTTGTACACAAAACCACGCATGAGGACTAGATGACGGCACGTTCATTTTTTTTTGTTTTCATTTAGTGTTTGCTAGTGTTCAGTGCCGTTCAATTGATTTAGTGAAAATATTAGTTTTTGTGCAGTGAATTTTGTAAATATTGAAGGTAAGTGTTTGATATTATATATCTACCAGTATAATCCCACCAGGAATAATAAGAGGTCCTACTGGGGAGGTGGGGAGCCCCCATATACGATGTAATCCGTCGTCAGATCCGACGATATTTTGATCGTATGTGACTATCGTTAACGATTTCACTGATCTGACGATCAAATTTTATCTGCGGATTTTTGGTGAAATTTTACGGATTGCAGTGTATGGCGGGTCTTAGAAGATCTTTTTCATTCGACAAATATGAGTAGTTTAGGAGGTGTGATTTCATTTCCAAAAAGGAGTTAGGGTGGAATTTCAAATGCATGATTGCTGTTAAAACGTTATTACAATATTCATTTTTGGGCAGGCAATAAGTGCGCTCTGCAGCCGTGAGATTTCGCGCGATTGCATTTCTACACAAAGCAAAGGGTCGTGGTTTGAATCCCCCGTTGCAGTAAAAAAAAATTTAAGTTTTTAAGTTTAAGTTCCCATAAGCTTATGATCGATAAGCTTATCCTTAAGTTCAACTGGGATGGTGAAAAAGGACAAAAACCGTTAAAGTCTTACAAACGTGTTTTTGCATCAGTTTTCAGTAAGTATATGAATAAAAAATTCTCTATTTCAATATTTCTAAACAATATATAATTATTTTGATTGTTTTTGTCATAATTTGCAGATTCATGTAAGCATCCTGACTGTGGAATGCCGGAATACGAAGCAGAAATGAAGAAAATTATCAAACTATCTCATGCGATAGTCCATTCTTCGAATAACCGGCAGCGAGAAAAAACAACCAATTAAAATCGAAAATATATATATTATTATTATTACTTTTTTAAGTTTCTGCCATATAGTTTTTAATATTTAAGTTTTTATTAGTATTTCTATTATATTCTACTAGCCACTATACCCATAGGATACCTAACTATTTTTATTATACATATTTAACTACTAAGAAATAAAAAACCTCAAACTAAGCGAAAAATACCATGAAACCTTTTTATTTCTAAAATTTTGTCATGTGTGAATCCTTAATTTTTAGCCGATCCGGCAGAATTTTTAAGAGGGATATTAAAAAGGCCCTGGATAGTCGTGCACACAAATTTCAGTTGTCCATTCACACCCAATTGGGAGTAAAGTCGCTAGCTACTTTCTGTCGAGAGTTATCCTGTTAACGGACAGACACACATTGCTTATTCAACTGCCTGCCCATTTCCATACATACTTTGCTATACCTACGGAGTGTCCTTTAGGTGTTGCATTTTTCGCAGTGACAAACACAATAGGCGTATTCGTTTCACCCCGGTCTTTGACCGGTCTGCCATTTTGTATCAAGGTCCATGAGATCCGGGCGAATCGAATAGGCCTAATATGCCCAAATACCATTTTTTGTCATTTTATACCTTATGCCAAAAAACGTAGTAAAAACGGGAAAATTTCGCACTCTACATATGTTATTCATTTTCTATATGCTATGCATGATACCTTTATGTTAGTCTGATGATTAATGCATTTTATATACATCATGTCTCACATATTACTGTTTAATGATCAGCGATATATTCAAAATATATGAAGCGTAATGTTTAAAAAAGGTATCACGGATCATATATTAATTATCATGATGCATAATGCTTTAAAATTGCATTATCCATCATTCATTTGTTGTCTTTATATAAAATACATTTCTGATTCATCACGAGTGATACATTATAAATATATTTTGCGTAATAAGGGCGAAAGGCATATATAGGGGGACAATGTCTGATATAGGGGGACATCGTCAGACATAGTTTGTTCAAAAACGTGATGTATCACTCAGGCATATATATCTTACGAGTCAGACATTATTTATCAATCACTCATGCATTTTATGTTGGCTGGGAATTTGACAGTTCGCTGCCGCTGCTGCTGCATTCAATCTGGTTCGGGCATAAGACGTCAAACAGCGTTGAAAAGGGGTTGGATTTTTAGGTCCTAAAGTGGAAATTTCTCGAGTTTTGTGAAAATTCTCTCTAATCGAATAGAGAGAATTCTCCTAGTTTCTGCGAAACAGGAATGGTCCTGTTCCCCGTATTGTGGGAAAGAAAGTTGTTACCACACGGTGTGTGACACCTGAGACTCAAGAAAGCAAGAACATTTCGAATTTTCCGTCAAGTGCCAAAGTGAACATGAGACAGACATCGTAGGGGGATTCACGCTCAGTGCCGTAAATGTCGTAAACCTCGTATTCGTCGAAAACTTCTGTCATCTCCATAGTAAAATGGCAGAAGGTCACAACTTCACGACGAATACGACGTTTACGACGTGAGCCTCGTGTCGTTTCTAAAACACGAAAATAATCACAATGTGCTGGTCGTCATTTGTGAAGTACTGACTAAAGGCGCGTTGACATGAACTGCGGTTTGACAAAACACGTTTGACAACCCACTTGAACGTGTGAACCCCTTGTCACACTGGTGTAAAGTCTTGTGCTCCTGTCAAACCGTAGTTGGACGGTCCTCAACTTTTCATCAAATGCTGGTTTGTCAAATCGCAGTTTGATCATGTCAACGCGCCTTAAGCGTTGGATTTTTATGAACGCAGCCATTGGCTGCATTCAGGCAGCAGGTAACGAACGGTACGTAGCATGTAGCGTGTCGTAGCGCTTCCAAGGAATAGAGATTTAGAGAAGAAATGGAAACTGAGCCGATGGTTGTTCCTATTGGATTTGTTGCATATGACTTGAATTCCACTGTCGGTACACAATGGGATTGCGGAAAGCAGATAGCAAAACCACCGCGTCACATGTTTCAAAAAGAGACAAGACACAAGCCTGTCGCAGCAGATCGATCGGGCAATACCAAAAGTGCGTTCAGTCCATAGATTTAAATAGAACAGATCGGTAATAGTACTATCCCCACTTTGTGCTTCAGGTTATTTTCGAACCAAGCCGCGCATGCGCACCGCTACCCATTTGCACGCGGTCGCCATACGTTCGGTAAATGTCGTTACGCCATCGGCCACAATTTTGACATTTGCGAAGCATTTGGCCCCTCGCTCCTCGGGCCCCTGGCCCAAATATTAATACGTGTTGTGCGCGTTTCACTGCGCAGGCGCGGATATGTCAGCCATAGTTCGATATTCAAATTTTTACCCCCACTCTGTGCCTATTTCATATCTGTTTAATTTATATCTATGGTTCAGTCTCTTGTTTTGCGATTCTGGCAATACTAAATACCTGTCAAATCGCACGCATACAGGGCCTGCATTCAGGAATCATCATCGCTCCCTGAGCGGTCCTTCCCCTCTTGAGCGCTGTGTAGTGCTACTGTCCCAATGTCTGGTGAATGCAATCGCTGCATGGAGCCGTTGCTGAGCGGTTACTTCTCCTTTTGAGCGAAAATTTTCCACGCTCCCTTGGCTTGGAGCGTGATACATTTTTGTTTTCACAATTCGCATCACAGATGGTGCGCGCGTCATATGTCATTTGATTGAGTGTTGAGTGTTTGACAACACAACGTCCTGCGTGTTATTTTACGGAAATTTTGCAGCAAAATTACAATTAAAAGGTGAGTGGTGTTTTCATTAATTGTATATTTGTACAACCCGGCCAAACCAAACAATTTAAACAGACAGCCGTTAGACGCTTGTTAAGTAGCGTTTACACTTGCCAGTAGAGCGTGCAAGTACGTACATTTTACAGGCATTGCAAGTGCCTTGCAAGTAACTTGCAAACTGTCACTTGCGTATGTGTAAACACCCGTGCCTGTGAGCTGCCAGGCCAGTAAACCCGCACGGCGCCTTGCAAGTAGCTGGCCTCCCGGGCCAATTGATTTCCTACAGGCATTCCAGTAGACTTGCGAACATATGTTTGCTGTCATTGGTACGCCAAAAAACGATCAAAGATCAACGTCGTCTGCAACTGAATGTCGCAATGGTAAATACGTGATAATCAAATTGACACTCAAGAAAAAATCCCAGTCAACTTGCAAGTCGAATTGTGTGTGTAAACACCTACTGGCACACGTCATGCAAGCAGCTACACGCAAGGCACTTGTCGACAAGTCTACAGGCATGCCGGTGCACTGGCAAATGTAAACGAGCCATTAGACATTTGCCATGTCAGCCGATTGTCTCAAATTCGATATGTAGCCGGTGTATTCACAAAACAGGTGTGTGACGGTTGTGACAGGGAGCAGTCGCTCCGTGTGACATGGAGGGGAGATGTCGCTACGTAGCTGCTCAATGTTTTGTGAATGAGCCCAGGGAAAGCTAACCAAAACCATGCACGCACACATACGTAACCTATCCACCGTGGCCACGTTTAGACCGTGGAACTAAAAGGCGATTTAACAAAATCATTTTAGTGTTAGTACTTGTTGGTGCAGTGTTTATACCGACCATACGGAAAGGTACTTCTTCTTCTTTCTCCGTTGACAGCACAGATAAATTTTACAGATGTGAATTTTACGACAGAAAGACTTTCTTGCCCGTGATCACGCACTGCTTTCCTGAAATTGCAAAGCAAACGCTGAACAAAAAAAAAACGACAACAAAGGAAACGTCAACCACCGAGTCAACATTAGCCGTGACGGCGACTAGTCCCAATTGTTTTAGTCCAGTTCCGCATCGCAAGTAGAGATAAGCCAAGTCCAAAACTAACTAAACGGATACGTTTATATCGTCGAGAGTTAGATCGATTTAGTTAGATCTCGAAGATAGTCCCGCGGTCTAAACGTAGTGCGTGTTACTTATACAATCGCAACTAAAACTGATTGGACCCAATTTGACTTTTGAGCCGCTGTTAGGGAGTTGGTTTTATCCTTGTCGCTCTAAAGGGCTATTTCCTTCTAATTGTAGCCGTCGCTTTCAGTCCAAGGTCCAACGGAGCAAGTTTGCGTGCGTTGGAGCAAGTGCGTCCCTGTCTTAAAAATTATTTGCACTGAGTTCCAATTCTTCTTTATCCCTATTCTTTGGTAGCGCTACTCTAGTTCCCTCTATGGCGCTACGACCTTTCGTAGTGCGATGACGTTTCCGCCTAGTGATTGCAATGAGTGCATTCACGACGCTCGTTTTATCCGGATCGCTCCGTAGCGCTACAACCCCTCCCGGTCGTGATTGCAGCCGCTCCTTCCATCCGCTCTGGAGCGGTTACTTCCCCTTGGTAGCAGAAATTTTTTACGCTCTCTGGGCATGCAGCGCTACATTTGACAATTCGCAGCTGGTATGTGCGTTGTGACGTTTGTGTACATCAAAAGCGCAAATAGAATCCCCGTCTATGTAAATTCACTGCCTTCTCGTCTTTGATTTGATATTTCCTTGTTTCGTGATGTGCCAAAGAAATGTTTTACGATCGAAAATTGGCAATTGTCAAATATTTGCGGTGTCACCGACATTTCATATGTAGCAGTTCAATCACGAAAGAAATGTTGACAGGTAGCGTCTCCTCAAATGTGTAGTGGAGGGGATGTAGCGTTCCGTAGCGAAAATTTTTCACATGAATGCAGCCACTGAGTTCCAATTCTTCTTTATCCCTATTCTTTGGTAGCGCTACGACCTTTCGTAGTGCGATGACGTTTCCGCCTAGTGATTGCAATCGCTCCATTGATCCGCTACTTCGCCTTCGTAGCAAAAATCTTTCACGCTCTCTGGGCATGGAGCATGATATGCAGCCGTTCAATCACGAAACAAGTCTTGTTGTTGTTGTCGTTGTAGTAACGCCTACTAGCGCTGGCGGGGTTTGGCGTTGCCATCTTAATATACAGGCCTCCGCTCAGCTGATCAAAACTTATATTTTGACGTCAAAATAGATGTTTCGATCAGCTGAGCGGAGGCCTGCATATTAAGATGGCAATGGATTTGGCCGCCGCTGGTGAATGGGTTGCTCCGATGCGTAGATGCGGCTGCTGTGGGAGCCGTTAGAGTTAACGGTTTAGAAAAGCGGGATTCACGCTCCCTGTCATAAACGCCGTATTCGTCGTAAACTTCTGTCATCTCCATAGTAAAATGACACAAGTTTACAACTTTACGACAAATACGACGTGAGAATGAGTCCCCCTAGTATCTGTTAAGCTGGACACACACATGCGTCCAAAATCCAATTTTTCCAGCGTCCAATCCAAAATTTCCCCGCTGCTTGATGTATGGATTTGGATTCGACCGGGAAAAATTTGGATTTTGGACGCAAATGTGTGTCGGGCTTGACAGATTTCACAACCTTACAGCAACAACTGTCATGTTGTAAGTTGCACACAGAGAAAAGTTGGCCAGAGCCAAAGAGGATTGGCCACAACAGAGAAAAACAAAACAAGTCTCGTGACAGGTAGCGGATCCTCAAATATGTAGTGTCGGGGATATTTTGATACGTAGCACTACCCGCTGCCCTAATGCGTTCAGCTTACGCCTGGACTAAGCGGTAAGAAGGATCTCTGAATTGATGTATGGGCTAACGCACTCTTGAACGTATGCCCAAGGAGAAGACAGCGCTCCTTGGAGCGCTGCTAAAATATGTGAAGGGCGAGGTGCGCGCGAAGCGCGCGGTGAGCCCCATAGAAAGGCTAACATTTATATAAGGATCGTCCTTTATATAAATGCAATCTTTCCCCACTGGCTAACCGCGCGCCCCCTCACCTTTCATATATTTTACCAGTGTTCCAAGGAGCGCTGCCTTGTCCGTCCATCCCACTTTAAGCAGCCTGCTTTCGTCCTTGGTAATCCTTAAGGGGATAACAATAGGCTTTCTCCAGGATTCAGACGTGATCAGCGCTAAAATTTCGACCAAGCACAGGAACGTCAACTCTCCAAGTACAGATCAATCAAGGACAATTATTTGAAAGGTCGGTCACACTGCAAAAACGAAATGAAACACAACACATCAATCATTAATATCTTTAATGCATTTTTTTTTGTTCAATGTTTATTTTATTATTCATTTAATATAATATTTTTTTTTGTTTTGTTTTCTGTTTCATATATGTAAAAAAAAGGAAGAAAAGAGAACTCTTTAGAATTTCTTTCTTCTTTCTTGAATACTTCTTTTCCGTCTCTTCCCACACGCAAAGGGATTTTTCATTTTTAATTTTGTTTCGTCGTCGCCCGAAATGAAAACCAACAAGAGAAAAATCAAAAAAAGAGAAAAACAAAAAACCGAATAAAAAAACGAGAGAAAAGCAAATCAAGACAAATGAAAATAGAAGAATGGCAAGAAATTAAGAGGGGAGGAGGAAACGTAGACAAACGGAGTGCGTTTCCGTTTTGGACCGTGTCGAAACAGTGTTCGTAGATACTTTGCGAGAACGCTAATAGCCGCCATACATTATCCGATCCGTCGTCCGATCGATCGGCCGATGGATCGCCACAAAATATCTGCCGATCTCCACTGCACACACACTGAGCGATTTTCGCGCGATGCGATAACGAATGACAATTCAAATAAAAGTCTAGGGTATAAAAATAGGTTATGATTCACTCCCAATCCAACCTAGATTCATTTTTGTTAACTATTTGAATGTGTGTGGTATTTTCGTATACCACATATTTGATATTTCAATTGCAGTGCCATTTAAATCATTAGAATCCTTGAAATTTCATCATTTAATAATTTGGTAATTTGACATTCACTTGCGATAATCACATACACTACCCAATCGATCGCACGAAAATCGCACTAAAATATCGGCAGATCAAAATTGATCGCCCGATCGGTGCGATTTCCACATACACACGCCAATCCGTCGGCCGATATTGATTTCGGGCGACGGATCGGCCGATCGATCGGTGTGTGTATGGCACGTTTAAGGAGTATTAGCGTACTTGACAGTTCTTAGTTGACATATTGCATGTGACTGTCAGATGGTGTGGATTTTCGTTTTCGGTTTCTTGATTTTTACATGGCTCCTTGTGTGCTTATTTACACGGAAGCAACACAAATTTGGGGTGATTTTGCAGTGTTTTTCATTTTTCCTGAAACCGTCGCGGATTTAGTTGAAGTTTTGTTTGAAATTCAATAGCGAACCGGCTGTCAGCTGTTTAATACATGACACCTGCAAAACAAGTCGTCCGGGTGAAGAGTTGATGGTTAGTTAGGTGGAGGGGAAATCCTTACCGCAATTACATCGTTGCGGCACCTGAACGCAGGCAATATGACGATTTTTTCCGATCCAACTACCCCCTTCAATCTAACGAAATGCAAATTTCTCTGTTTACACGTTTGTCGGTGATTGTCAGTCCCTGGTTACTGACTCATAGACGTATGAAATATTTGCTAACTTGACGCAAATCAAACATTCGAGTCTATAAGTCAGTAACCAGGGACCGACAATCACCGACAAACGATCTAAACTCAAAAATCCGTAAGATTGGGGGGGGGGGGCTAACTTCCTATCCCTGTAAATATTCCTTATTAATTGGCGTATATTTATGTGAAATATATTCATGGCGGCATGGGTGGGAATCATGTCGTTCAGCAGATAAATCAGAAATCGGAAAAGGGGCAATGGATAAGTACACCGGAACCACGAGATATTGTCGGGAACGCACCCATTGTTCAAAATGGGAGAACGAAAATGAGAGAAGGAAAAAAAAGTGAAAAAAAAAGAGAAAAAAAGAGAAAAAAAGAGAAAAAAAGAGAAAAAAAGAGAAAAAAGAGAAAAAAAGAGAAAAAAGGAGAAAAAATTGGAAAAAGGTGAGAAAAAAGAAAGAAAATGTGAAAAAATTGAAAAGAAAATGAGAACAAAGTGGGAAATAAGACAAAAACGGGGGGAAAAATGTGGAAAAATTGAGAGGAAATGAGAATAAAGTGCAAAAAAGTGAGACAAAAAATTAGAAAAAAGATGGCAAAATTGATTAGAAAATGAAAAAAAAGACATAAAAGAGAAAAAAACAGAAAAGACGAAAAAGGAAAAAAAAAAAACAAAAAAGAAAAAAAAAAAAACAAAAAAGAAAAAACGAAAAAAGAAAAAAAAAGACAAAAAAGAAAAAAAAACCAAAAGACAAAAAAAAAAGAAAAAAAAAACAAAAAAAAGACAAAAAAAAGACAAAAAAAAGACAAAAAAAAGACAAAAAAAAGACAAAAAAAAGACAAAAAAAAGACAAAAAAAAGACAAAAAAAAGACAAAAAAAAGAAAAAAAATACAAAAGACAAAAAAAAGAAAAAAAAAAGAAAAAAAAAAGAAAAAAAAGAAAAAAAAAGACAAAAAAAAGACAAAAAAAAAGACAAAAAAAAAGACAAAAAAAAGACAAAAAAAAGACAAAAAAAAGACAAAAAAAAGACAAAAAAAGACAAAAACAAGACAAAAAAAAAGACAAAAAAAAAGACAAAAAAAAAGACAAAAAAAGACAAAAAAAAGACAAAAAAAAAGACAAAAAAAAGACAAAAAAAAAAGACAAAAAAAAAGACAAAAAAAAGACAAAAAAAAGACAAAAAAAAGACAAAAAAAGACAAAAAAGAAAGAAAAAAGAAAGAAAAACGAAAGAAAAAAGACAAAAAAGAAAAAAAAAAAAAAGACAAAAAAGAAAGAAAAAAGACCAAAAAGAAAAAAAAAAAGACAAAAAAGAAAAAAAAAGACAAAAAAAGACAAAAAAGAAAAAAAAAGACAAAAAAGAAAGAAAAAAGACAAAAAAGAAAAAAAAGACCAAAAAGAAAAAAAAAGAAAAAAGAAAAAAAAAGACAAAAAAAGAAAAAAGAAAAAAAAAAAAAAAAAGACAAAAAAGAAAAAAAAAGACAAAAAAGAAAAAAAAGACAAAAAAGAAAAAAAAAGACAAAAAAGAAAAAAAAGACAAAAAAAAAGAAAAAAAGACAAAAAAAAAACAGAAAAAAAGACAAAAAATGACAGAAAAAAAGGAGGGGAAAAAAGAGAAAAATTGGGAAAAGATTCACTTCTTTCACAAAAATTAGAAAAAAGGAGAAAAATGAAAAAAATTATGAACTGAAAAAGGGAAAGAAATAGACAAAAAAAAAATAATAATAAAAAAAAACCTACAACTTGCTGGAAAAAAAAGAAAACCAATCAGACAGAAAAAAAAAGAGAGACTCTGTGTATGTGGTGTACATTTCTTAATTTAATAAATTCACAAAATTACATAAATATATTGTATATATATTTCAAAAGAAGATTCGATTATAATTTTCATACGTTTTCTGCTTCCGTTTCTTACGTGTTTTTCTCTTAGTTTTTTTTTGTTTTTATAATTTTACATTCCATCGAAAGAGAAAAAATAAAACAAAAAACTTGCAACTTTATATTTTTTCTTCCTATTATGATTACACAATATTGTATATTTATCAACTTACTCGTATATTGACATCACACACCTCTTCCTATTCAATGAATACACTTTATATTTATATATGTATGTTTATAAAAAAGAGAAGAAGGAATCTGAATTCACAACAATTCAATCCAATTTATAATAAATAATTCCGATTGCTGACGAGATATAGTATATCGCGCAAGCCTGCGCGCGCGCGCATGCGTGTGTGACTCTCAGGCGCAGCACATATGGTTACTCTCCACCCCCGCGAAAAAAAAAACAAATAAATGGGCATGTGTAACAAACAAATTTATTATTAAGTATAATTTAATAATTTTATTTATTCAATTAAATTTAGTAAAAATAAAAAAAAAAGAGAGAAATATGAGTTTTTTCAAGGAAAAGATATTCAATAGAAAAAAAAAACGTAGAGTTAAGGCCGCGCGCACATTATGTCGTTGGCAGAGCAGCTCGCAAAGTGCCCACATGGCCTTGTTGTTGTTGCTGCTCTGTCTACGTCCAAGATGTGGCCGATCTTAGGCCGCGCGCACATTGCGACGTAGGCAGGGCAGCCTGCGCAATGCCCACATGGCATTGTTGTTTTAAAATCAGTTTTCAACAATTGTTACAGCCGCAATGCCATGTGCGCGCTGCGCTGCCCTGCCTACGTCGCAATGTGCGCGCGGCCTAAGAGTTGTGTGTCTCTCAAAGCGAGACACGTGTGTGTGTATATGATTTTCGATTATTATACCCTACAGTTTTGGTTGTTCTTGTTTTGTTATGCGTGTTGTTCGCGCGTGCGCGGTGTACGGGGGATGCAAAATTATATGGCAACGAATAATAACAACAACGCCCAACACTTAGGGGCGCGCGCGCGCCTAAATTCGATTCGTTACGTCTTTCTCGCGACTGAACGATTGAAACTATTAAATTTTATATTTTAAAGCCAATTTTAAAAGTAGAGCGCCTGCGCCTGATTGCGCGCGTGCGCAAACGAGATATTTAATATAATATTCAGTCAATTTTAAATATTATATGTAAAATGATCATATATGTATATAAATCATCAATCATATGATTTTTTTTTTGAATAATTCTTGTTTGTTTCTTGTCTCTGTGTGTGTGTAGTTGTTTTGTATATTTGTTTTTAAATGAATGAGAGAGAGAGAGAGAGAAGTGTTTTTCTTAACTGGTTTCTTAAGAAAAATCAGTTATTTTATGTTTTCTAATTATAATTGTTTTCTTTTCCGTTTTTCTTTTTTTTGTTTTTCTAGAACTCTGTTTTTATGGATAGGATTTTTTTCTCGATTAGTAGTTTTTCTTATTTTCACGTGTAATATTTTCCGTTCACTAGCCTTCATATACACACATATACAGGGTGTTACTAGTACTGAGGCTCAAACGAAAATGGGAGATAGCGGAACTTGTCTTGAGTGGAAAATCGTTCCACACATACTTCCGTTTTTGCAGCGTTAAGGAGATAGCACGATTTTAAGGACGAAGGATTTTCATCGTACCCCTGTGATCACTGTTTGATCTCTAACTTCTGCTGTACTTGGCGTAACGTAATAATTCTGGGCTCGTTGGAAAGGACACAAGTTCTTCTTTCTAATTGCTATCAACTGTGTCGATCAGTGTTATACTTTTTGAGAAAAATTAATTTAAATGACACAAAAAAAAAAAAAAAAAAACAGTCCTGTCTTCTCCAAGAAGGACCTGATTAACCATCAAATTTTATTACATTTTCGGAAAGCCCATAAAATTTCACTATAAGTTTGCAAACAGAATTTCTTCATAGGTTGAATTGTAAAGGAGCGGGGCTAACAGTTATCAAGCACGTTCCCTTCAAGTAAATCTGGTTTGACACCCGTCATTCGCCGAAGAAGTATGATTAATAATAGTGAGGACGAAATAAAAGAGTTGCAGTATGTTTATTACGTTTACAAATAATTTTAATCGGTCCGGTATTTCTTCCCCCATTTCTCAATTCCACCAATTATGCCGAATTTTTGGAGGAAACTTTTTCCAGACCTCATAGAGGACATACCACTCCGTGTACTGGCCGGTTTTTGGTACCAGCACGATGGAGCGCCAGCGCATTATGGTGCTAATGTCCGTCGGTGGCTCGACGCGAATTTTCGGGATCGATGGATTGGTCGTGGTGGTCCCATTGCATGGCCTCCACGATCTCCCGACTTAACTTCCATATGGACTTTTATGTCTGGGGGTATTTGAAAAGCATCGTCTACGCAGAGAAAATTCATACACGAGAACAGCTCATTTCCCGTATCACCGAAGCATGCGATCAGTTACGAGCCCAACTACTGCGCGTGAACCCCACCAATGCCATTCATCGGCGATGTAATGAGTGCCTCGTAGTGGTACCGTTCGCGCCGGGGGTGCACGCAGTTGCAATACTGCCTGGCGAAAAATCTCGCCGGCACACTTGCAATTGACTGTACCAGCACTGCCATCTTTACTCTCAAGCCGGAGTGTCAGCTGATTGTCAAAGCACTAACGACATGACAAGCCGTCAACGAAGTGTGAACGCTTGCGGTCGCCCGGTGAAATATCGCGATAATTGCGTGTAAAAGTGAGTTAAGTGCCGGAATTTTAAGTGTAACTAAAAGAAGTGGCTATCAGTGCCGTGTGAAAGTGAAAAAAAACGTGAAGTGCCGGGAAATATCGAGTAAAATAGTGTATTGAAAAGTGCAAGGTTAGGAAAGTGCGACACGGGAAATTTCGCATTTTTCGTTTATTTCCCGGCAATTCGGCAAGTGTGAATGGTACAGCACTACCCTGGGACGAATCCTCGGGCCGGTGAGTTTAGCGGAAACTCCCGGAAGTGCCCCAAAAAGTGAATTCAAAGTGGTTGTCAAATGACAACATTACAGGTGATTTCCGGCCTTTTCATCGGAATTCATGGGGTAAGTATGCGTTTTTTGTTGTGGTAGAATTTAAGTGGATTGATGCGCCCCAAAGTGTGGATTTTGACCACGATGTTGACGAACCGGACGAAAGTTTCACCGCCAGGCATCTAGTCCTGTCAGCTGCAGTGAAACTATCGTCTGACTCGTCAACAACGCGTGCAAGATCCGTATTTTGGGGCGCATCAATCCACTAAAATTTTAGCACAACACAAAACCCTATGAATTCCGATGAAAAGGCCGAAAATCACCTGTAATGTTGTCATTTGACAACCACTTTGGATTTACTTTTTAGGGCACTTACGGGAGTTTCCGCTGAACTCACCGACCCAAGGATTCGTCCCATGGTAGTGCTGCACCATTCAAACTAGCCAAATTAGCGGAAAATTAACGAAAAACGCGAAATTTTCCGCGTCGCACTTTCATAACCACACTCATGTCTCGCGCACTTTCGAGCAGTTAATTTTGGTCGAAAGTTCGCGGCACCTTGCGTTTTTTTTTTCACTTTTAAATATCAGTGACAAGCACTACTTTCAATTGCACTTTAAATCGCGACACTAAAATCACTTGTACGCGCGAAAATCGCCAGATTTCAAGAGGTCGACTGCACGCGTTCTTCACTTTGTTTACATATGGTTCACTGCTTGCCATGACGTCATTACTTTGACACTCCGGCCTGAGAATAAAGATGGCGGTGGTACCAGGCAACATTTGAATATATAACTAACAAAGGAATGGGTATATGCCTGTCAAACCATACAAATTGACAGCTTGAAAATGGGACGATCTTCTTCTTGAAAAAGACGAGAGCTGGGAGAGTAAAGTTAACGGTTTTAAGATCACGTTGTGCATATGGCTGTCAAACGCTTTGTGCAAAAAGTGGCAAAAAGTAAATACGGTTGAATTCGCGAAAGTTTGGAGCCGGTTTTTGAGTGTTAAGAGCCGCGATTATGTAGAGAAGACACTAGTGTGAAATTTCCGGTAGGACAAATTGGTGCGGTAGTGAGTTGTGGTAAATTGAAATGCCTCGTCGGTGACTGCAAAAATAACCAGCGTATCCCTAAGACGGGGGTGTCTGCTTATAGGTAAAACATTAAATATTTAGATGTGATGTGCGCGTTACTTGTTTTTGTGAGTTTTCTGTCAGAAAACCGATATTAAAATGTTTGTTTTCGTTTCTGACTCCCCGCTGTATATATAGCTGTCAAATATCCGCGTCCTATTGGTGGTTGGCATTAAAAGTCCCGTTCTTTCTCTCTCCCATGAAAAATTAAACGCGCTCTTCTCTCGTCCCATAAATTGAGCCTATGGGCCACTCCAGAAGTTCCTCTGAGCAGGCAACCCGAACCAAAACCACCATGCATGCGCGCACATTCGGATCCAAATTTGCGAATGCATGCACTATTCCGCGCATGCGTTGTTTCGGGTGGCGATTTCCCCACCATGAATTGACAACTGACAAGAGTCAGAATTGCAATTCATGGTGGACCGAGCAGATGCACACGAGACGAAAGGTAGGTGGTGCAAATTCTTTGTGTGGGGTGTTCGAAATGTCCTAAGATTGGAGTAATTGCAGGAGCCCGCAATAAAAAAAAAAAAAATCCGGCCGGCAGACACGTCGCCAAATTCTTTTAAAAAAAAACTATAAGATAATTTGTATTCAGAAGAGTCGTTAGATCTATGTTGCAATTAAGTAATTGAATGAAACGGATCGCATTTATTGTGCTATATTTATAAGTTAATAAGGTTGTATATATAATACGAGATTGTTTTTTTTTTGTTTATGAACGATAAGCACCAATGGTATGCAGAAAAGAAATTTGAATTAGAACAATAAAAAAAAAAACGATTTAAGAAATGAAAATCATAGGCTAAATCGCGATTTTGCTTCCTGAACCCACTCCACTCTCTCCGGTAGTTTTTTTCATCGGTTTCGCTAAGGGGGTTGGGCAAAATAGCGCAGCCCAACCCAAGGTAAAGGGGGAGGGAGCGCGGAGCCTCACCGCCATCAGGGGGCTCCCGTGCTGGAGGCAGGGACTTGGGAATTTTCCGCGGCCAGATTTTTGTTTTTATTTCCGTTGAGGGACTCCCGTTTAGTTTCGGCATTCGGGCCGACGCGTGAGTTTTTTTTTTTTTGTAGCGATGACGAGGCAGAAATAGTCAGCAAAGCCCCGCCCACACTACCGATAGCTGAGCTAGCTATCCAGCACGCGTTATCTCGGGTCATTTCTGAGGAGGTTTTGACATTTAGGTGTCAAACGGTCTGAACGACCATGCCTCGACCTCCGTCCTCATTTTGAGCACAGCTTGTTGCTTGCTCCACAACGGCGGACATGTTGAGATTATTTGTAAACGTAATAAACTAAATAAACGTAATAAACATACTTCAACAACAACCAGATTTACTTGAAGGGAACGTGCTTGATTGAATTAGAAAGAAGAATTTGTGTCCTTTCCAACGAGCCCAGAATTATTACGTTACGCCAAGTACAGCAGAAGTTAGAGATCAAACAGTGATCACAGGGGTACGATGAAAATCCTTCGTCCTTAAAATCGCGCTATCTCCTTAACGCTGCAAAAACGGAAGTATGTGTGGAACGATTTTCCACTCAAGACAAGTTCCGCTATCGGCCATTTTCGTTTGAACCTCAGTACTAGGTTACACCCTGCATATATTGGATCTTCAATATTTTTCATGATTTTTCTTTTTCTTGTTGTCCTAGTCGAGGAAAATGTTTTGAGTTTTGCGCGCGCGCGCTCGTTTTTTTTTATTTTCAAGTGATTTGTTTTTTATTTTTTATTTTTAATATTAATAAAGTGCGTGTGGATTTCGCACGTTTTATTACATTAGACACATGATATACTCGTGTGTGTGTGTATATATATATTTGGTATGCACTTTTCACACGTGCTTTTTGCATGATTTTCGTTTAGTCTGTATTTTTCCAGTCGTCTTTTTTACGTTTTTACTAAGACTCTGTGTGTGTGACCTACATTGAATTATGAATTTCCGCAAAGATCACACGCTCCTATGGAAAATATGAATGAAGAGACGATAACGACGATGACAAGGGCTAGTTCCTCTATGACAAGGGATCCTCTTCTCGAAATTCACGCCAGTGGGGACGAGACGACGAGGGACCTTGTTTTCTTCGTTTTGCGCAAAATTCACAATTCGTATATATATGTAAATATTCCATTCACACCGCGCGTTATCGCATCGGCGTGTACGGTGAATACCGTTATATATCTCATAGTACTTATGTGTATAGTTTTTATGTTTTACTTAATCATTTTTCTTCCGTTTACTTCGCTATCATGCTTTCGCGGCGCACGTGCTTCCGTGTGTGCATTTAATTCTGTTTTCTTGTTTTCTAGTTTGTTCTCCTCTTGTCAACTTGTGTGTGTACTAAGTATAACCTCTAAATAAAATTAGAAAAATATATTTAAAAAGAAAAAAACGGAAACGGAATAGACACAAACAAAAACAATAAATGTATGGATAATGAACAATGTGGTACCATAAAAAAAATGTATATATATATATATATATAGGAAAAAAAGCTATACATATATAAGCAGCCTCTACATATATATTTATATAAAGAGATCAATCACTTCATCACTTTTTTTTTTGACTTGGTATTTTTTGTATTTGCGGCGTATATTTTGTTTTCTTTTTTCTTCTAGATTCACCTTATTTGTATACCCTAGGAGACCTTATAAAGGTGCGTATAGGGGCGGGGAGTTGTTTTTGTCTTTCTTTTGACACTTTTCTTGTTTGTTTTCGTTTTGTTTTTTTTTTTTTTAAAGTTAAAGTTTTAAACGACATTTTTTGTAGTTTTTGCATTTTGCCTTTTCGTTTTTCTTTTTTGTTTTTTATAAATATAAATATATATACATATATGTTTTATATATAGAGAACACAGCCTTCATTTTTAATCAAGTTTTTAAAATGTTTTCTTGTTGATTTTTTGTTTCGTGTTAATAAAAATAAATATATATATATAATACTACATATATATTCATTTATTTTGTTCTTTTTCTTTCTTTTTTGTTTGTTTTGTTAAGCGTATTGTGTTTGTTCCGTTTTTTTTTTTTGGTTTCTTAAAAAAGACGAAAAGAAAAGAGAAATAAACAGAAATTCTCTCTCGAATTTTAAATTTATCTATATATATATTGTTTTTATATATATATTTGATTGGGTTTCGCGTGTATCTTTCATGTCGAGACACCACCGCGACGCGACACTGAGTGCAAACGAGAAATACAGAAATTCTTGCCAACACTATTTCGTGTAGTTTTCATTTTTCATTTTTTTCGTTTTTATTAAATAATTTAAATTCGAGAAAAAATGGCTCGCGGATTAATTGAAAAAGTCTAGAGGGGAAGAAATCCATCATCTGCGGCAATAACCAAGTTACAATATGTTTGTACGTTTCTCCTTCCCCGATTTGTTTGAAAGCCTTTCCTGTGCACACTTACTCGACATAGAGGCTTTTCTTCGGCGACCTCGTTATGCCTAGCGCTCAGCCTGGGGTGGTTCACCACGCATTTGATCCTTCAGATGTTTCTTCCAAGGTTCGAACCCTACTACACCTCTGATGACTGTTGGTGGGGTCTTCAAAAGCGGCGAACTTGAGGCTAATGTATTCCCCTCTCCCTTCTCAGCGCGCTTCCTACACACTAGTACATCTCTGTTGTTGTTGTGGTAGCGATGCTTCAAATAATGCAGTTCTTCTTGCATCGTACCGGAACGACACGTTTTTCAACGGCCAAGAGCTACCAAACCCTCACGATGCAAGTATGTACATCTCTGTTCATAGGATGCAGCTCCAAGCGATACGCCCCATCCCACTTTCTGGGGACAAGGGGAGAGGGGTGTGCGCGCGCGCTGATGTTAAAGCAAATAGTATAGATTCCACAAGAGTTATCACTCCATAGAAGTTTCGCCTCTGCCAGGAGATTTGTATTTATTGACAAATAGTATAAACCACACAGTATAGATACACAAGAGAATCAATACATACAAATCTCCTGGCAGAGGGGAAACTTCTATGGAGTGATAACTCTTGTAGAATTATCAATCCTCTTTGGTTAAAGCAAACAAACAGAGAGAGAGGGAGAACGAGGCGTACGAAACCATTATCATTTTCATTTTTTTTTTGTAACATTCAATTAAATTTGCCGAAGATGTGCGTGATCGAAATCTGAAATCTGCCATTTGTATATTACGATACTATATATATAAAAAAAAGGAAGATTCAGGACTTTTCGTGTCTTTTTTTCATTCTGCGTTCATTTATATATATACATATATCACTATATATTATCACCAATAGTTTTGTTTTGATTAATTTGTTTGTTTTGTCTTATTTTGTGTGCGTGTGTTGCGTGAGGAATGAGACAAGAGGGGAAAAGGGAGGTGGGAGAGAGACAGAAAGATATAGGAGGGGCGGATAGGCGAAGAAAACAAAAGAGGCGGGGGAGAGAAAAAAAACAAGAGGTAGCGAGAGGAAAAAAAAGAGGCGGGGGAAGAGGTTTGCAAAAACTAGTCGCGGGGGGGGGGGGGGAGAGAGGTTTAGAAAAAATATGGGGGGAGACTGCTCTAAAGGCGGGAGAACATAGCGGCGGGAGGCAGGGGAGAGGAAAACAAGAGGCGAGGGAGACGAAAACAAGAGACGAGGGAGAGGAAAACAAGAGGCGAGGGAGAGGAAAACAAGAGGCGAGGGAGACGAAAACAAGAGGCGAGGGAGACGAAAACAAGAGGCGAGGGAGACGAAAACAAGAGGCGAGGGAGAGGAAAACAAGAGGCGAGGGAGAGGAAAACAAGAGGCGAGGGAGAGGAAAAAAGAGGTGGGGGCAAGAGGTTTGGAAAAAATAGTGGCCGGGGGGCGTAAAGGCGGCAGAAAATAGAGGCAGGGGAAAAAGAGAGGCGGGGGGAGACTAGATGCGGGGAGAAAAATTGAGGCGAAGCAAAAAAAAGAAGTTCAGGAAAAAATAGGAATTGGGGGGAAAAAAGAAGTGGAGGAAAAAGAGACGGCGAAAGAAGAGACGAGGGGGAAAAAAGAGGGGGGGGGGGGTATGGGGGGGGGAAGAGACGGAGGAAAAAAGAGGGGGGGGGGGGTATGGGGGAAGAGACGGAGGAAAAAAAGAGGGGGGTATGGGGGGAAGAGACGGAGGAAAAAAAGAGGGGGGGGGGGGTATGGGGGGAAGAGACGGAGGAAAAAAAGAGGGGGGGGGGGGTATGGGGGGAAGAGACGGAGGAAAAAAAGAGGGGGGGGGGGGTATGGGGGGAAGAGACGGAGGAAAAAAAGAGGGGGGGGGGGGGGGGTATGGGGGGAAGAGACGGAGGAAAAAAAGAGGGGGGGGGGTATGGGGGAAGAGACGGAGGAAAAAAAGAGGGGGGGTATGGGGGGAAGAGACGGAGGAAAAACGAGGCTAGGGGGGGAAGAGACGGAGGAAAAAAGAGGCTAGGGGGGGGGGGGGGGGGGGAAGAGACGGAGGAAAAAAGAGGCTGGGGGGGGGACGGAGAAAAGCGACGGAGAACAGGACCGGTCAAAGATGAATTTAAGGCGCAGGAGAAATTTTGGCGCCCCCTCTCACATTTTTCCAACAAAAAAATAAAAACAGTTTTGAAAGCCGCGACTGACACGTTCCAAAGTACACTTTGGCAAAGTACGTTGACAAACTACTTTGAGGTTTTTCTTTGAACGTGTCAACCCCCCATTCAAAGCGCTTTAAAGCGCGTTGACATGATCAAACTACGGTTTGGCAAACCAGCATTTGATGAAAGTTAAGCACCGTTCAATTAGGGTTTAACAGGAGCACAAGACTTCAAACCAGTTTGACAAGGCGTTCACACGTTCAAGTGGGTTGTCAAACGTGGTTTGTCAAACCGTAGTTTGATCATGTCAACGCGCCTTTAAAGTATTGTAGCGTTCAATCAAAGCGCTTTAAAGTCTTTAGCGTCCAATCAAAGCGCTTTGAAGTCTTTAGCGTTCAATCAAAACGCTTTGAAGTCTTTAGCGTTCAATCAAAGCGCTTTGAAGTCTTTAGCGTTCAATCAAAGCGCTTTGAAGTCTTTAGCGTCCAATCGAAGCGCTTTGAAGTCTTTAGCGTCGAATCAAAACGCTTTGAAGTCTTGTAGCGTCCAATCAAAGCGCTTTGAAGTCTTTAGCGTTCAATTAAAACGCTTTTTGAAGTCTTTGGCGTCCACAATCAAGGCGAAGTAGGATGGCGTTCTCAACAACTTTCCATCAAAAAATTCATGGTAAATCGGTAAAACTTTACAGAAAAAAGTTGTTGCAGCGGGAAATAATGAAACGTTGGTGGTTTTTATTAATTTTGTGTGGTGGGACTGAATAATGCGTTTTGGCGTGAATTCCCTGGAAATGCTAAGTCCGGCGTTTTTGTGCTAAGTGGCAAATTGGTAATTCACAATGGTGGGTATTCTTTCCAAGTCAAACTTTGGCAAAGTGTACTTTGAACATGCCAACCGACGTTTGAAAACCCACGTTTGACAACCCGCTTGAACGTGTGAACACCTTGTCAAACTGGTTTGAAGTCTTTGTGCTCCTGTCAAACCCTAATTGGACGGTGCTTAACTCTTCATCAAATGCTGATTTGCCAAACCGTAGTTTGATCATGTCAACCGGCGTTTAGGCCGCCACTTGGACAAGGGCAATTGTGAGATTTGACTTTTTTAATCGGCACTTTGTGCGGCGTAACGCACTTCCCTTCATCAATCCACAGGCATCTTTGACGGCTTGATCGAAATTTAGGCGCTGATGAAATCTCTGAATCCTTGAGAGTATCTGGATCGCACATACGCGATCATAAGTTTACGGCGACGCTTCTTGTGACGCAACTCAAATACGCAAAGGGCCAGACGCACTCAAATACGCAAAGGACCAGATGCGCGCATAGTGCACGATGAACGAATTGAAAATAAAGATGCGCCCAACGCCGGAGTCCTGGAATCCCGTGAGATAGAAACCTTTAGAATTAAATCAGAAATGATCCTCATTAATTTGTAATCATTTTCCTAGGGCTCACCGCGCGCTTTGCGCGCACCTCGCCTTTAAAGTATTTCGGCAGCGCTCCACGGAGCGCTGCCATGTCCTTGAGAGATGAAAAGGACTCCTCTGGGCTTCGGCGACTTCATAAACGCCTCAAACTGGATCAAACAGCCAAAGATGTCACTGAATTGAATGAAAAGGAGTGTTACAGGTCCCAGTAGTCCTTTCCTTAAGGCTCACCGCGCGCTTTGCGCGCACCTCGCCTTTCTTGTATTATCGCAGCGCTCCAAGGAGCGCTGCCTTGTCCGTAATCGCACACTGGAATGTGTAACGCACGCCCTTTACCAGTTCAGTGGCACCTTTTGCTATTTAATCGAGATTTAGGCGTTGATCAAGTCTCTGAATTCTGGAGGAAGACTTGCGTCCTCTAAATGGTTTTCAGAAGCAAGAAGGCGCTCCCTGGAGTCCTCCGAAAATATGTGAAGGGCGAGGTGCGCGCGAAGCGCGCGGTGAGCCTTAGGAAAAGGGTTTCAATCACACGGGAACCCATGGCATCGCGTTGGGCGCCTCTTCGTTTATTTGAACGTATTGAAAATTACCGGAGTGGCGCCCAACGCGGGGTCTAAAGTTCCCATGAAATTGAAACGCTTTTCATAAGGCTCACCGCGCGCTTTGCGCGCACCTCGCCTTACAAGTATTCTCGCAGCTCTCCAAGGAGCGCTACCTTGCCCATGATCGCACACTGCGATGTGTGACGCACGCCCTTTACCAGTTCAGTGGAAATTTAGGCGTTGGTGAAGTCTCTGAATCCCAGAGGGAGACTTACGTCCCCTGAAACGTCTTCAAGGACAAGAAAATACTCGAAGGGCGAGGTGCGCGCGAAGCGCGCGGTAAGCCTTAGAGTAAAAGGGTTGGAACTTTAAAAAAATCGTGTCTGCCAAAATTTTAACTTGGGCGTCTGATGCACGCCCTTCATCAGACTTCACTGGGACGTTTGGCTTCATTCGCGAGAGTTTGGACGTTGATGAAGTCTCTGAATGCTATGTTAGAGGGTGACTTACGTTCCCCGAAGGGTCTTCGAGCGCATGGGAGCGCTGCGAAAGTTGTTGAAAAGAGATGTGCGCAGTTGAGTGAGTGAGTCAGTAGGGTTCGCAGTTTTCGCGTATTGTTGGTTTGTCGTTGACAGAGAAAGCCCGCTTCCTGAGGCTCACCACTCGCTCCTCCACTGTAAGCGTATTTGAGAGCGGTAACACACTGCCGCCGGAGTACAAGCGACAATGTGCGGCAGATACAAAATTAAGAGGATACCATGAACCTCCGTCCTCTGCAAGCGTGTTTCAAGCGAAGCGGCTACAAGCGTTTTTGTGGATTTGCTGTCGCTCGTAATCGCGCGTTGCTTCGAGGAATGTATTCGAAAGAAACATTTTGCCGATTGCAAGGGAACAGATATAGTTAAACAAACTGAGGGCGCAAAGACGCCTGCAACGGACGATGAGGATGCCTGTCGTTCGTAGAGGCTTATTTCCGCGCGCTTGTGTGGAGAGAGCACGTGGCCGCTCAATATCGCTTGTAGTGAAGGACCGCGCTTAGCCTTTGACGATGCCTGTCGCTCGTAGACGCTTATTTCCGCGCGCCGGACGCTTGTGTGGGGAGAGCACGTGGCTGCTCAATTTCACTTGCAGTGGAGACGACCGCGCCTAGCCTTTGACGATGCCTGTCGCTCGTAGACGCTTATTTCCGCGCGCCAGACGCTTGTGTGGGGAGAGCACGTGGCTGCCCAATTTCGATTGCAGTGGAGACGACCGCGCTTAGCCTTTGACGATGCAATGGACGATGCCTGCCACTCGTAGACGCTTATTTCCGCGCGCCGGACGCTTGTGTGGGGAGAGCACGTGGCTGCCCAATTTCGATTGCAGTGGAGACGACCGCGCCTAGCCTTTGACGATGCCTGTCGCTCGTAGACGCTTATTTCCGCGCGCCAGACGCTTGTGTGGGGAGAGCACGTGGCTGCTCAATTTCGCTTGCAGTGGAGACGACCGCGCTTAGCCTTTGACGATGCCTGTTACTTGCAGACGCTTATTTCCGCGCGCTGGACGCTTGTGTGGGGAGAGCACGTGGCTGCCCAATTTCGATTGCAGTGGAGACGACCGCGCCTAGCCTTTGACGATGCCTGTCGCTCGTAGACGCTTATTTCCGTGCGCCAGACGCTTGTGTGGGGAGAGCACGTGGCCGCTCAATATCGCTTGTAGTGAAGGACCGCGCTTAGCCTTTGACGATGCCTGTCGCTCGTAGACGCTTATTTCCGCGCGCCGGACGCTTGTGTGGGGAGAGCACGTGGCTGCCCAATTTCGATTGCAGTGGAGACGACGGCGCCTAGCCTTTGACGATGCAATGGACGATGCCTGTCACTCGTAGACGCTTATTTCCGCGCGCCGGACGCTTGTGTGGAGGGAGCACGGGGCCGCTCAATATCGCTTGCAGTGGCGGACCACGCTTAGCCTTCGACCGGCCCTTACAGAGAAAAAAAAGCGACGAGGGGAAAAAAATGAAAGAAAGATATGGGGAAAAGGAGGAGAAAGATACGATTAAGGGGGAACAAAGAGAGAAGAAGGGGAAAAGGATAATGGTGGCACGTACTTGAAATGAGATTTATATGTTATGAGTGTGTGTGTGTGGTTTTTCTATGTTTCTATAGTTTGTTTGCTTTTGTTTCGTTTGTTTTGTGTGTTTTGTGTGTAAACATTTTGAATTTTTAACAAAATACGTCTTAATAAAAATTGTCGTTTGTTTCTTTAATTTTTCTCATCGTTTTCTTCTGTCTCTCGAAAAATTTCACCACTCACACATGAAACCAACACACCGCCCATCGCGCCACCCCGGAATGAGGGCGGCCAGATGAAGAGGTTGTGGCTGTGGGCGATGTATTTTGCTCGCGAAATACGAAAATTGAGATACTTTCTATCATATTTGTGTCACATTTACTAATTATTCTTTTTCCTCTTCGATTCTATTTGGCTTTCACAAATGTTTCGTGTTTTTTTTTTGTTTTTGTTTTGTTTCAGTCTTCCAGAGTTCTTGCATGTGTACGCGGCGCGGTACATGTACACACACACACACACACCCACACATTTGTACGCACATGATTCGCGCGCGCAGTTGTGTGCGTGCGTGTACACATACACATGGATTTGATCATTCTCTCAGTTCATTTCTATCTCTCTATATATATGTAAATCTATATGTAATGCTTAAATACTTTTTGTTTTTGTTTATATATATATATCAAAGGGTATACGCAAAAAGACACACACACACACATTTGCAATCAACAAATTTAGGATAATATATATACTATTTACGTTTATTTCTTTTTCGTACACACACACACACATACGGACATCGTTTCCAATACACACATACTCGGTATGTGGGTTTTTCTGTTGCGTGTATATGTGTATACATGTGTTGTATCATAAACATATATTTTATATATTATATGTGAGAAAGTAAGGCGGTCACGCATACAAACACATGTACATGTCTTATTCGGCGGAAGGGGAGGGGGCGCGAGGAGTTTTTGCAATTCCTAAATTTCCCGTCCTTCCTATACAAAATATTGTATTTGTATTTTATTATTGTATTTGTGTAACGGTGCGTGCATTTTGCCGCGCGATTTTTGTTTTCTCTTCTTTGTAGTATAGACGAGACGCGTGTGTGTTAATTAATTAGAAAAATATTAATTAATTCATTAAAAAATAAAAAACGAAAATAAAAATGAAAATAAATAGAAAAACGAACACAAGAGTCTTTTCATTCTACCGTGTGTAGTAGTTTCGTGTACCTAAGGTAATCAATCCATCATATCATACGACGAAATATAACCTCAAATAGAAAATATATATAAAAATTATTTGTAGATACATCTATACACTCTCGATCACTAGGATAGGTCCACTCGAAACTTGGCTATGTCTCGGAAAGGACTAACGGGCATATTCTTGAAAATTGATGATATTACATACAGTAGCCGCCTACGTGCTCATTTTATTGGCTGCGTTCCTGCCAACGAATCAGCTTTTGACATTTCACGAATTCTCCGCCATATGCTTTCCCCTCCGGTACAATTTCTACGGACAACTGTCATGAAAATGTTCACCTCCGGATCAGAATACTTTTCAGATTCGTAGGGGAATGTTTTTATGACAGTTGCCCGTACAAATTTTACCCGAGGGGAAAGCAAATGGGGGAGAATTCGAGAAATGTGAAAATCTGATTCGTTCGCAGGAACGCAGCCATTACAGGTAAAATAATATCAAATCAAAAGTCCCGTTAGGATTTAATTCGCATTTTTTTTTTAATCATCAGACAAAAACCCGCCACTAAGACAGGACAATTTTGGTTAATTACATAGTCCGGAGAAAAAAAAGGATCACACGGTCGGCGCCCAATGTGAGGACAAAATCGCAAAAGGGTCACACAGAACAGGTGGGGGTCTCTCTCTGGGGCGACCGGTAGCGCAGTGTGTTGAGGCATCAGTCTCATGTTTGACTACCGGCGTTTCGGGTTCGAATCCCGTCCACGACGACGTTCGTGGCCATGGATGTGCAGGAGGTGTATGCTGGCAACTGCATTCTCCGAAACCAGATTATGCCAACGAAACGTCAACTGGGCCACATGGAACAGTTGACGCGCTATGCCCCACAAGGGGTTAGGGCAATTGACTCTCAACTATACAAGACACAATGAACAAAGTGCACGCTGTCGCGAGGCGAATTCCGTCCGCTACGTCTTGATGGATGCATAAGTTTTAAGCGGGCGCCCATTGTGGGATTTTTGCCATAAGCTGGTCACACAAGAGCTGCACCACGAATATTCAAAGAAAAAATGAATTCGCGAATTGCCCTCCCCCCCCCCCATGTGCTAATGTGAATATTTTGAATTTTCAAGCTAATTTCGTGACGGCGGCGCTGCTTAAAGACTTGACAGGCGAGGTGCGTGCGAAGCGTGCAGTGAGCCGTAGGAAGGTAGGTAGGTAGAAGCCTTAGGAAAAGATTCACAAATTGATGAGGATCGTATCTGATATCATTCAAATACTTTTCAGCTACTGTATTGCGTATACAGTAGAGCCCCTCTTAATCGGTCTGATCTGGGACGGAGACTCTGGCCGGTGCTACTGCAAGTTTTCTTATCCCCAATCGGAATGACTATAGGCTGGCGCCCAATGTGGAGTTGTCGCTCTACTACAAAGTTCAAGGGACAGCCTCACAACGGAGTCGACAAAAAAAAAATATATTTCACGCGTCCAATGGGGGGCGACGGCAATTCGATCTTCAGCGCTGACAGACTGTGTGGACGGAAATTTTACTATGCCTGGTCCAAAACCGAGCATTGGCTACCGCCCAATGTGAGATCACTCTGGTACATACAACATTCAAGGGACATCCTTTTAACGGAGTGGTGCAGTTTGATCGCATGGTGTTCGATGAGACCTGAATTCGTATATGGTATCCGCGATGATCCGAGAGAGCGGCGACAAACTCCCAAGACTCCCTCTTGTCTTAGATGTGTAGAATATTCTTCGCAGCAAGAATGCGATGTAACGGGACTCTTGTCTGTTAGGAGTAGTGATGAAAGTAGGTTGCTGGTAGCAGTGCCAAATATGGTTGTGGGCGCTAGAGTTGCAACCAAATATTTGGATTTAGTCGTGTAATGATTGCCTCCCTAACCTAACAATCTCTATTCCTCGAAGCGATTCATTCGACGACAGTGCAGCTAGCCCAGTGCAGCTTAGCGATCAGCGCTGAGCAGCTGTGTTCCTTCAGACGACTGCGACTACACTCGTCAACGACGATCGCATAGGTTGGTCAGTCGCATCGTAGGAGGTTGGTTATAGTCTCGCCATCGTATCTGTTGTGTATGTCACGGCTGACTGAGCTGGACGTTGTGCACGACAAGAAAAATGTACGGTTTGCCGATTGCTTGCACACGTGCGAAGTCAGCTTCTTGGGGGAGTACTTGCGTTGTACATGGCAGGCAGGTGATATTATTGCTTATGCTTGATCATCGCGCTTCGAGGATCACACCCACGTGCACGACGATCGTTGACGAGCTTTCGTGGCAGGGCTATCGTCGGTGAGCTACTGTCGGCCCCCGAGGAACACAGACCTTAAGGCTGGCAGACACAAAGATATATCTACTTATTACTCATTTGCCCTAGTGGGCATGTGACTTGGGAGGACCCCAGGAATATGAGCGTGATATACAATACACAGCTCAATCGATACATTGCACCAGTACAGGCTGGTGGTTCGGGACCGAGGGTTTTCTTTTAGTGAGGTGAAACGTTATTGATATGGTATCATAATGGATGGTCCAAGTGTTGCATCATGGCAGCCCCTTAACCTAACCTAACTAATTTGTTTCGCCATATTGCGCGTTATTTTTCTTTTAAAGTTTCTACATTCATTACCTCCCATTTTGAAAGTCATTTTTCCGGACTCGCATCAAATAGAGATAACTGTAACCAACTTGAAAACGTTTTAAAACACTAAAGTTTGAAATGTATTACTAAACATTTCCGAGTTATCCTTTTGTTTTAGACTTATTAACAAAAATTGTCAAGTGAATCTACCTATCCTAGTGGCGGCGTTTTTTCGTTTTCTTTTGATTTTTTTAGAAAGCGCGAATTAAATCCTAACGGGACTTTCGATTTGACATCACTTGTAACAAAATGGACAAAAGTTCGCTCGCCCAAAAATGATGGTGTACACACTTCGCGTCAAAATTAGTGAGTCGTGGGAATAAGTCCTGATGTGGACGCGCTCACCGAGTATAATGTCATCAAGTTTCGAGAATATGCCCGTTAGTTCTTTTCAAGATGTAGCTAAATTTCAAGTAGACCTATGCTAGTGATCGGGAGTGTATATGAGTGTGTGATTTTCTATACATACATATTTGGTCTACAACTTAATAATGAGACTTTTTTTAGAGATGGCAACACCGATAAACCAATGGTAGTCCATCTTTGACATACATACCATTTGAAGTTTGTATTCATAAGCTGTCAATGTCAGTATAAACATTTCGTGTTGATTGTTGACAACGTATTTTACCGGACCATGGAAAGTTTCGAAAATTCACGAAAAAAACAACATTTGCGGGAAGTTTTACTTGGACATTATTTTGCTAAGAAGACTGCAGCTCAGAGTCATAAATTGCTCGTGGAAGTTTACGGTGACGATGCTTTTTCGCGTGCACAGTGTTTTCGGTGGTTTCATCGGTTCAAAAATGATAATTTCGACATTACCGACGAAGAGCGACCTGGCCAGCCAAAAAAGTTTGAAGACGAAGAATTGACGAAATTACTCGAAGAAGATTCGTGCCAAACTCAAAAAGAGTTGGCAATTTCGTTGGAAGTTAGTTATATGAATAAATCTATGAATAAATGCCCAAAATTCCAAAAAGTCTCATTATTAAGTTGTAGACCAAATATATATATGTTGGCAAATTATAACGATTTTTTTTTCATGTCGTTACGATTTTTGTTAATACATATAGATATACGATACGTTTGAGACGCCCCCCCCCCCTCAAAACAGTAGGTTCAGGAGGGGGCACACTCGGTATAAGGTTTCGTGACTTGTTTTTTATCCCCGTTTTGTTCAAGATTTTTCATTCGACTTATTCTTATTCTCAATAAAAATAAATAACTTTACAGCATTCGCGCGATGTTTAAATTTAAATAATATATAAAAAAGAAACAACAACAACGTTTGAAATCTCCGGAGGGGAAAAAATGGTTGTTTGGACGAGATTTTTTCATTTTTTAAATTAATTAATTTAAAAAATTGTATAAAAGTAATGATTGTTATATATATATATATATTTCCTATATGTTCATCAAGTGAAAGGAAAATATTTCCATCTTATTTTTATATAATAATTCTCGCGGATTCAGACACATGTGTGTGTGGTTTGGGGCGTGATAAATTAATTTACTGCTATTCCAGCACGCAAGCAGTAATTATGAATTTTAAGTTTGTTCTTTTCAGTTTTTTGTGTAATTTGCATTTTTTACCTTTTTTCTATTCGATTTGTGCCCGGGGATTTGATTGATCCAATTTCGTTTTTTAGAATTCTTCTTCCTTAACAGGTCAGTAAAATTAAATTTTAATACTAAAAATTAGGGAAAGAGCAGGAAATAATTTTAATTCCTTCTATAGATGAAAAAAAAAAAGCAAAACAAAAATTTTTGACTTTAAAAATTTGTAATAATCAAACCTTTTGTCTGATTTTTACCAAATAAATTTTACATTTTAGAGTGACATATTGGCTGCGATTATCATTTAATTTGAGTGTTCTGGCTATCCCAGTTTCCGAAATATTGATTTTTTAGTCGTATGAGACGGTGAATTTCCAAAAAAAAAAAATGCAAATGCAAATGCCTGTGGCAGCTAAAGGATTAAGAATTTGGAAAAGTGTTCCTTAATATTTTTTACTGGAAATTGCATGGAGAATCACGCGGCAGTGCGTCTATCCGGCAGTTTCGGGACACCCTGTATATATATCTTCAGCTTGGTAGAAAAAGGAGTTGCGTATCTTGGCTAATTTTAGAGCCCGCGCACACGACAAAACTTTTTAGTTCGCAGAAAAACTAAGTAGTTTAGTCAGAAAAATAGAACACACACGGCGGTTTATGAGACCGTACACACAGCGATAATAATTTATTCCAGGGTTGCCAGATCTACTGATTTATCAGTATTCTGATTTTTGACCAGAAAAATATTTACCCTATTTTTTTTTTTACGGATTTTCTACCCTCAGCTGATTTAATACTGATTTTACGTAAACTTACTTAGCCTGTGTTATAACGTGTTATTTAACACGTATGGCGCACCGTTATTCAATTTGAAAATGTCAACCGATCGTGAGATAATTTGAAACCTTTGAAGAGAGAGTATAAGAGGAAGTGCAAAAGAGCGAGAGAAACGACGCAATTCGGCACAAGTGAGGAAGTAGGAAGGGGGATGAAAATTTGACATCTCTTTTGCTCTATATAGACCGGGCGGGTGTTCCGCGGCAGAGGGACAGACTGGAATGTTATTGTTCCGATTGGAAAAGTAGTAGAGGGGATGACATCTTACGTGCTTCCTGTGCTTTTATATATTTTAGACTGCGCGGGTGTTGCGCAGTGGAGGGCGTGTGTCTCTCTCTCTACTTTTTACGACTGGAATTGCTTCAAGTAGTTTACATAGTTATTCTCTGTGTTTGAAACGCACTCATTTGTGAATGCACTTTTAATGAGTGCGTTCAGAAGGTGGCAAAAGAGCAGAAACCGCTCGCGAGCAGCTTCGCAACTGCTCGCGAGCAGCTCCGGAGCTGCTCGGTTTGGAGTCTGCACCTGCTGAACGCTACTTCACCAGCTGATAAATCGACCAGCTGAAAGCTGACGATGAAAATTTTAGACGTCAAGTGCCGAAAAGTGGAAAATACATTAATCCCACGCTGTCCATGATGAAAATCCCAAAAAAAAAACGAGAAAACAACACAGAAACGGCGAAAACGCCAAGAAAACACAACCTAAACACACATCAAACCCAATTTGACAACTGTCAAAAGTCGGAACTCGCAACATGAGCGTGAGGTTGAAAAGAAGAAGAAGAAGAAGAACCTGAGCACTGAGCACTGATCAGTGAGCAGAAATATTTCTTGCTCGGTGAAATTTGATCATGCTCACCCGAGCAGAAGTTGCTCGGTCACTTCTGAACCCGCTCGTTCTGAACATGTTCGCTGAGCGGAAGTTGCTCAGTTCCTTCTGAACGCACACAATGTTCACAGAGATATATGGAGGCGACACCACCCAATATTTGACCAATAAGGCTGAGCGCACGTTGGCTCACGTTCGCGTTCACGTGTTTTATGCCAAACGGATTGAGTCTATGGTTTCCAACCAAAGACGCGAATCTATCAATTGGACAAATCCTCGACCGTTGTCGTATCAATAAATTGGGTTCATTATTGTGTGTTAACACTAGTAATTTGGTAAGAAATGTGTGCTTACATATATTCTACCACTCTTCAGTCGTTTGTCACTCAATTCTTACGTAATTATCCGTTTTAAAGCACAATAATGAACCCAATTTGTTGATACGACAACAGTGGCGACAATGCTGCGCCTGTGGACGTCTTCAACTACCTATAATGCTTCTGCTAAAGGATTATTTTTTTTTATTGAAAGAAATTTATTAATTTGATCGTTTCTTAGTTTTAAGAATTAATTTCTTTTTATAAGAGTCTATCAAAATTTATAGCCTTTAAGCAATGGCAAATGTTTACACCATTTCCATATGAATTCAATTAGATATCGATTCGTTCTTAAGCTCAATCGTGTGCTTCACCACAAAAGACTTTTGACAATTGTTGGCTGTCAATTGACCTGTCACAACTCTGTAAAATAACCCTGTAAGCATAATGGAAAGCCTCAATAAATGGGCACGGTCCTGGAAGCCTTCTGATATGGATCTGACTTTTCTGTTTTCTCCTCTATGTGCTTCCCCCCCCCCCCCCTCCAGTAAATTTAGTACAGACAACTGTAAATTTTTGGATCTGAGAAATATTCCCAGAGACGGCATGCACGGCCGCCTTGTCAAAAAAGGGGTCTGTCAAGTTTTTAGTTTCAAAATGGAAAATTTAATTATTGCGGAATTATTGGATGATTTCGGTGATATCCAAATTGTAAATAGTGTGCAAAGCATACTAAAATATAGTGCGCGTTGTCATGGATAACAACATGACAAACGATTGGAGTTTGTTGGACGGGATTGAGCGTGAAAACCGACCCAGAAATGCAAATTATTTCGAACAAACAGTTCCCCGATACGACGACTTGCTATTCAAGGAGCAGGTTTGTAGGCTAAAGGCGCAGCAAACTACCACTAAACACTTCGCAACACGTCCTGCACGCTGGCTAACGACTGACTGGCAATGTTGCTTTGGTGACAGAGGCGCGCCGGTGACATCTGAGAACTGTCAAAATTGCTGATTTTAGAAATTGACCGGAAAAATATTCAGATCCAGAGGGGAAATTGTCAGATCCAAAAGTGTCAGTTGTCTGTACTAAATTTACCGGAGGGGAAAGCAAATGGAGGCGAATTTGAGAAATGTCAAACCCTGATCCGCTCGTAGGAACGCAGCCAATGAAATGAATGATACGACAGAGGCCGAGCATTTGTGAAATTGGCAGATTCGCGTCTTTGATTGCAAACCATACACTCAAACCGTTTCACATAAAACACACGAACGCGAACGTGAGCCAATGTGCGCTCAGTCTTTTGGCCACTACAAAATCCCTCTCCAAAATATAGTAGGCTTCGCCAGCGACGCTGCAATTGTGATGATGGTTGATGCAAATAATGGAGTAGCGAAATGTTTAAAGAGAAAAATTCCCAACCTGCGAGCTTAAAATGCATTTGTCATTCTCTGGCAAGGAGCGTGTCGTATGCTTCAAAAATAATAACAGATTTCATATCGAAATTTTGCTATCCGACGTCTACAATTATTTAAAAAGGAGCAGCAATCGGAATAGTGCCTTTTAAAACTGGCAAAAAGATCCTCAATCTTCTCTACCCTGAAGACATAGACGTAACGCCCTAACCAGATTGAACGCAGCAGCAGCAGCAGCGACAGCAACAGCAACAAAAGGAAGATCTGCTTTCGCCGCAGTCGCTGCGTTCAATCTAGGTGGACTTAAGGGAAACGCATGCTTTCTAATTTGACATTTGGTCGCCGCTGCTTTCTGCGTTCAATCTGGTTAGGGGCTAACACCGGATAACAAACACTACTGGATTCCACACTGCGAGATGTCAATATGGGACATATTGCTACAAGCGAGCTCGAATCTTTGAAGAATCTCCATCTCAATCCTCCAACAGCTCGTGTGTGGATGAGTTCCGGAAGATTTGATGCCGTTTTCTTTTATTGAACTTGCATCTCAAATCTACAAACGTTTTCCTTTCAAGGATGCTAATGTAAAAATATCGAAGAAGCAAGTTTTATTCAGCCTTCCTACATTCGGAGCTTACAAAACCTTTCTAAGGCGGCCTATTATTTTGAATTGGACG
Organism: Chloromyia formosa; assembly: GCA_964017055.1. NCBI lineage: Eukaryota > Metazoa > Arthropoda > Insecta > Diptera > Stratiomyidae > Chloromyia > Chloromyia formosa. The sequence continues at coordinate 6,464,195 of OZ024819.1, read as the reverse complement.
TCGAGGTCGTTGACGTAGAATTTCAGAAGCTGCTGCTCATGTTCAATGGTGAACTAGATGGTAACATGAGCCCAGAGGATTTTTGGGAAAAAAGTCGGAAATACGGAGACGAGACGCCAGAGTTTGCAGCGATCTTTTACCGTTACAGAGCTATTACATTTTTCCCAATTCTTGTCAAAAAGTCTGACCTTCTAGAAAAAACTCCGCTTTACCGGCCTATGGCTAATTGAATCCATAAAAAACGAAATTAATTCAGAAACAACATAAAATACCTGTTAGAATGATACCTCAACGCTTTCGTCCGAGATACAAACGTTTTCCTTCCTTTAAGATCCAATTGTTCAAAAGTTTTCAAATCTAAGTCGTAGATGTTTATGTCATTTGAAAGGTAAGAAATTGGGCAATTTTTTGGAGAGCTCTTAGTACAAAGCTCCGTTATAAAATGTGGGTTCAATTACTGAATTTTCAAAGGCTCACTCTACCTACACAGATTTGTAGAGATTGGAGTTTGGCAACCCTGGTTTAGTCAGCTGTATGTGCGGTCTCCTAAGCCGCCGAGTGTTCTATTTTTCTGACTAAACTATTTAGTTTTTCCGCGAATTAAAAAGTTTACCGTGTGCACGGGCTCTTAGAGGGGACGGAGTTCAATTCCACTGGCTCACCGCGCGCGCACCTCGCCTTAAATATAAGCAGCCCTCCTTCGGAGCGCTGCCTTTCCTTTGATGAACTGTAGGGGAAGGGTGGGGGGAGACATTGTAAGTTACCTTTTAAGGTGAAGCGAGGGGTATTGTAAGTTACCTTTTAAGGTAAAGCGACTTTTTGTGCCTCAAGATGCAGGATCAAATAGTAGACAAAATCTCTGAACTAATCAAGGGAGCAGAATCACAAGGCTAAAAAAAAAAGCTTCTGAAGGAAATGGTAGCACACATTCCTTGGATCGCTGCTGAAGCACAAAAAGGGGGCAGGGTGCACGAGAATCGCGCGATGAGCTTAATCAAATGAGTTCGAATTACAAAAGAAACTTCTCCCCACGGGCTCACCGCGCGTACCTCGTCCACTGTACTCGAGCCTTTACCTTCGGAAGCCATTTTCGACTGTCATGCCTTCCCCTTGATTAGGTCCAGAGTCATTCGTTGCTGTTTCATTTCCATGTTTGGGCGCAAAAACAAACTGCGCATCTTAAAACTGTAAACCCGTAAAATTTTGCAAGGAACACAAAGAAAATTCATTTGAAATTGAAAGGTTGACCTGTCTTAGGTGACGCTCCGACGGCAGCCGGTTCTACGCAACGCAGTAACGGTCAAGGGTTGCCAAACAGCTTTAACGGCAGTAGACGTTGCTACAACAACAATAACCTCTTAGGCTTAAATTCCACTTGCGATTTTCGACGCGAAATCAACGCGTCGCAAAAGTGGTCGCGCTGCGGCAGCGCCGAAATTGACGCGTCTTTTTGCTGCTTTGCTTTTGGTTCGGAAAAACGCGCGCCAACTGTAATGTGTCACACGCAGCGCGCGCCAACTGTAATGTGTCACACGCAGCGCGCGCCAACTGTAATGTGTTACACGCAGCGCGTCTTTTACGACGCGATAAGAAATTTTTCAGACGCCTGTCATGTTGTGCTGTGGCAAAGTGTACTCACACTTGCATCGTTTTTGGGACGCCAAAAGCAAAGCAGCGAAAAAATGCGTCAACTTTTTCGACAAAAAGCCGCCAGTTAGTGCACGTCAATGGCTTCAATGTGTCGGCGAGCTGGCGGCGCTTTCAATAGCAGCGCGCGTCGGCTGCAAAGTTGGAGAAAATGACGCGTCGGAAAAGACGCGGAAACAGCCGTATAACATTACACTTGCGTTTTTCCCCCGACGCAAAAGCAAAGCAGCAAAAAGACGATGCGTAAACATTGCGTCGCAAAAAAAAAAAAAAAAAACGCGCAAGTGTAATTTTTAAGCCTTATGCGAAATTGGGTTGTGAATAATTTCAAGTTTTTGGGAGGAGCATGACGACGTTGGGTCGCCATTAGAATGTATCGGAGTGAATTATTGACATTTTTCTCGAATTCTCCGCCATATGCTTTCCCCTCCGGTAAAATTTGTACGGACAACTGTCATGAAAATGTTCCCCTCCGGATCTGATAAGTATTCTGATCCGGAGAGTAACATTTTCATGACACAGTTGTCCGTACAAATTTCACCGGAGGGGAAAGCATATGGCGGAGAATTCGAGAAATGTCAAAACCTGATTCGTTCGCAGGAACGCAGCCATTTTCGCATGACGGATGATAAGCCATCAGTTATCCAGCGTCAGGAGAGGACGTGTCGCGAAGTGGCTGCCATTAATTCGCTGTGCAATAGCCTAGTAGCCTATTTGTGCAAACTAGTTAACAATTCCCGGAGAAATTTGTTAGCGAATTGTCTGTAGTGGAGTGATTGTGCTGCGAATCAGCGCACATTAACGACGTTCTCAACTGGGCGTTCTGGTGGATGGCTCACCACGTGGTTCAGAATCGTCTAGAAGGGCAGGAGTAGGCGATCAAAAACATATTTAAAAAACAAAACTACAATGTACGATGGCATTACAATTCCTAATGTGGAATTAGCCAACCGACCACGTATCTAGCCTCACCTGTGCGGTTCTGCTTATGCAGAGGTTACATCAGGAACAAAGCAGTGCGTGGATCACAGGAGAAGACTGTGATGTTATGTTTGCGCTGCTGTGTATAACGGGGGGTCGGAGGTGTTACGTTCTGCATCAATAGATTCATCGATTTCAATAGATCAGAAGTGTAGTTGCTCCTTGGAGCTCTACTGGAAGCAAAGGAAAGGCAACCTCAAATGATCATCAAGGACAAGGCAACGCTGAAAAGGGGGGCGAGGTGTGCGCAAAACGCGCCGTGAGCCAGACGAAATGGCGTTTCAACTACAATAGGAAATATAGGAAAACATGACATGACTTACCGTGTTCCCCTCGTCGGCGAATTTTTGAATTCTTAGCGATCGCAGGAAGAATGAGATAGTCGTCTCTGGGGATGCTGCTGTCGTGAGGACTTACCTTGATTGGATAGTAAAATTCGAGCTTAAAACAGATACCGACACTGGGGCGCCGATTCGTGTCCCGCGCTTTTCCCCACCAAGGTGACACTCGATATATGTAAAATATTTCAAACACCCACACACACATGTACATGTCCACGCGGTTATTATTCTTGGAAATGTTTTTCGCGATTTTACATTTTTTGTTTGTTTTGTTTTTTGCTTTTTGTTTCTTCTTTTGATTTCGTCGTCGTGTGCTTTCAACACAACACACCACACACTCTTTTAGCGTGCGTGTGTAGAGTTTCGTTTCGTTTCATTCCGTTTTCGACTTTTTCTCGGTAAGAAAATTTACCGTTATATTTATATTATTCATTATTAAAAAAAAAACTATCCATATATTTGTTGTTTGTTTAGAAAAAGGACAATGGCAATACCGTAGTAGAGAACACATTAATTTTTGTTTTTCTTTTAAGAGAAATATGCATATGTATATGTATGTGTTGTACATGCGGCGGCGGCCATCGAGAGAGGGGGTATTATTGAGGGGAATTGTCGCGGCGTAAATTGAGAGAGAACGTTTGCAAACGGTTTGCGACAAAATTTAGTCCACTGGGGTGCCGACCGATCGGGCTGATTCCGTTTCAACTGCATTGCCGCTCGCCCCCCCACCCCCTCCCCGCCTCCTTTATAATGTACAGACACTCACATGCATATATTATCGGGGGGAGACATTTTGTTTAAAATTAAGGGAGAGATTTCTTCTGCTTCTCGTTACGAGAGTAAATTAGATAAAATCTACAATGCCTAAGTTATTCATATATTATATATGTACACAAAACAAGAACCGAAAACAAATAAAAAATAAAATGAAACAAAAAAAAAGGAAAAATTAAATTATTTTCTTTTTATGACAAAACCCTCCACTAACATAATTCTAGGAGGGCGCCATTATAGAAGGCGGTTCTATAGAGTAGTGTGTGTGTTTTCTTGTTGTTGTTGTGTGTTTTGTTTCTATGTTGATGAGTGTGTGGGGTACTTTTAATTGTTGTCTTCATTTTCATATACTTCTTTTTTTCCTTATGCTCTTCTTTTTCTCTCGTGTGTGTTTTGTATTTGATTGAATTCATTTTTTCCATCACTTTTATCGTTTTCATTTGTATGAATGTCATTATTAAGAGTAAATGTCCATAAAATATAGAGTTAATATTAATTCATTAAGTTTACTATGGTGTTATATACCTATATATATATACGGATAGATTAATACATATTTTTGAATCTATTCTTCGTTCTCCTTCGCCTCCCGTCTCGTTTTTCATTGATCCGGCCACAGTCTCTCTCGCACGATCCGGGTAGGTGGCCCTTTAAAAAGCATCGAGCGCGCGCCGTCAATAGGAAGCTAAACAATGGAACAAAAAATGAAAATTTGCCGCAACCCTAGATCCACGTCACTCCGTTTGTTTATGTATCGTTAAATAGGCAATAATAGATTGCAGCTATGCAATGGATTTCATTTGCTGTGCGCCGAGTGACTTTAAAACTGCTTCAAAACTGAACTAGTGCGCGGCGCTCTTTTTTTCTGTTTTATTTTCTTAGCGCCTATAAACGCACAAACATAGAGCGCACGCGGACGCGCATTTGCACGCACTGTGAGCGAGATAGACCTGGACCCAGAGAGAGAGAGAGAGGCAGGAAGGAAGAACGAACGAATAGACTTCGCGCGAAAAAACGACCTAAAATAATTATTAATTCGGAAAAAAAAAACAGAAATAAAAAAAGGAAATTTTCTTTTTTTTTCCATCGGATCGTCATATGTGTGATCCGAACACGCCTCCTGGCCCTACTTATTTTTCAGCTTATTCTCTAACCTTTCTTTTGTCGTAGTAAGACACCACACGCTTCACTGTTGAACGGCAGCCGTTTGCGGTGCATACTGATAGTATGTCGTTGGTGTATATTGTCCATACGGTCCGGCTGTAAAGATAAACGTGTAGGCAAAAAGAGAGAAATAAATTAGTAAAAGGATCAGGTGCGTGGTGATCCATAGGAAAAGGATCGAAACAACATGGAGAGATCGGGCTCTAATAAACTGGAAACTCTTTTCTTCTGAGTGTGAGCCAATAGGAAACAGATTTAGTCCCAGTGCACATGAACGTCCAAATAACGGCGAACGCGCTTACCTCTTTGATACCTATCTAGCCTATGATTGTTGATTCATATAAACGGCCGAGATGGAAAGTTTTGTAGACCTTTTGATTTTTATGAACACGAATCCGGTGTTTGCCAACAAAAATGCGGTTGGGAATTTTTCTTTATTGGCAAAAATAACGTTTTCTGGCTAACTTTTGGGCGGTTATTTAAATTTAAATAAAAACTCCTCACACCGGCGCGACAAAATCGCTGCACAAAGTGGCGAAATTTCGCGTCGGTGTGGGCACCTTCGTACAATGCTGTGGTCAGATTTTTGTCGCGGCGAAAATTTACGTCGCGAATCCGCTGGGCGATTTTTTGTCGCGCCGGTGTGAGGATCGCTTAAAAAGGATTGATATGAACATAACTCCGCCAAAATACTCGTAGCTTTGCGCCTCGCTCTAGGGTATGCATATTGAACCCTGATTAAATTAATTAATTTCTTTTAACGCTGATTGGCGGGTAGCTTTGTGAGCTTAAGGTCTGATGCCAAGTACTGTCTTCTCGCCCGGTTTTCCTTTATAAAGCTCCGTGCCGTATAAAGGACTAGAGATGCACTTCAGGTCAGAAATGATCAATGGACAATATCCATATTGTGTGCGCAGCACAGATCAGAGCATAACAAGAATTGCACGCGTCACACTTACAAAATTGCTCTGGATTGAGCCGGTTGTTAGTGTAATGCTTATGATTGTTGTTCTGCACTGATCTACGCTGCACAAAAGCAAAAAAAAACATAGTTTCTACTCCGTTCATATCTTTAAGCAATTCCATTTTCCGTTTTATTGCGCTGTTTTTATGCCCTAGACTTTTAGTATAGGGTATATTGTTTTTGTCACGACGGAAATATGTAACACCTTAAAGGAGGCTCCGGAGGTATGGCAATGAATATATATAAATGATCAGGGTCACCTCCTGATTCGATTTAGCCATGTCTGTCTGTCTGTCCGTCTGTCTGTCCGTTCGCACGATAACTTTCGATAGAATGAAGCTAGAGTCTTGAAATTTTGGTCAAATATTGGTAGTGTAATCTAGTTGGATGGTATTGAAAATGGGCATGATCAGGCCAAGAGAACGCCTACCTCCCCTACATATGTAAAATACATAAATGTATCTATAACTCCCGATTAAATAAACGTGAAAAGCTCTAGCTTAGGTAGATTACTCATGAGGGTAATCTTATACTCTCCTGGGAAAATAAAATCGATCAGTTGGAAACTAACGGTAATTTTCTTACAAAGAACCCCGTACTACCCTAATTTTCAGGTTTTTTGTATATAACTCCTGAACCAATTGACGTAGACACCTGATTTTTGGCGTGTAACCGTGAAGTGAGAAGCTGCTTAAGATTATGTAAGTTGGGCATAATCAGATCAAAGGAACGCCTACCTCCCCTACAAATTTCCAAAAATTAAATATTCCTTTAATTACGATAACTTTCGAAAAAATTATACTAGCAAGTTGAAAATTTGACCAAATGTTGCTAGTAAAACCTACTTTGTTGGTATTGAAAATGGGCAAGATCCGACCCAAGGAACCCCCACCTCCCCTACAAATGAAACTTCAAATAAGCGATAACTTTTGATAGAATGAAGCCAGCAACTTGAAATTTTGGTCGAATATTTAAAGTGAGATTGAGTTAGTTGGCATTAAAGATGGGTAAGATCCGACTTAAGGAACCCCTACCTCCCCTAGAAATGAAACTTAAAATAAGCGATAACTTAACGACAAAATAAAGCTATCGACTTGAAATTTTGGTCAAATGTTTGTAGTATGATCCAGTTGGCTAATACTGAAAATACGTAAAATCCGACCAACGAAACCCCTACTTCTCCTACAAATGAAACTTCAAATAAGCGATAACTTTCGATAGAGTGAAGCTTGAGACTTGAAATTTTTTTTAAATGTTTGTAGGGGGATCTAATTGGTTGGTGGCAATGATGGGCAAGATCCGACCCAAGGAACTCCTACCTCCCCTACAAGTGAAACTTCAAATAAGCGTTAGCTTTCGATAGAATGAAGCTAGCAACTTGAAAACTGCGACGAATATTTGTAGAATGGGTCAGTTAATTGATTTTGAGAATGGTCAAGATCCCACTGAATGAGTGCCAAACTCCCTATGAACTGGCCATATAGGAGACCCACTTCTAGTACATATGGTCGTTGCCAATTGGGACTTTTGGTATCACCACTAGGTCTGTACAAGTCTAGGGTATATACGCTTCGGACTCCGGGCCGAAGCGAAGCTTCGGTCTGGTTGTTTAATTAACTTAATTTTTCAATTAAATAAAATCATTCCATGTTCTTCAGATCTTCCTACTTATCTGTTTTTCTTTTAAACAAGCTCCCCGCCAAACAGCGTCAAAATAAATAAATTAATTTAATCAGGGTTCAATATGCATACCCTAGAGCGAGGCGCAAAGCTACGAGTATTTTGGCGGAGTTATGTTCATATCAATCCTTTTTGCGGCTGATGAGGTTTTTTTTGGCGGGAAATTTTTTACAACAGAGTTTTTTTTGGGAGATATCACATCTTTTTGCATTTTATGGAGGAAGAACCCGGATATGAATTCCAAAACTGCTTTAGAATGCTTAAAATTTATGGTTGTGTACTATTGATTACCAACGTGTGGGTTTTTAATACATAGAACAACACCCGAAACAATTTGCTGCAATCAATACCAAATTTTAACTCCACAGATTCTCAACTTCCATTTTACAGAACCTGATTTCAAAAACTGAAATTTTTTTGCGTATAAAAGAGCGATGAATTCATCGGCACTTTAGGCCAGTCCCATGTAAATACATTTCACTTTCATCCATTTGCTTTTAAGTTGTACGTGATTTGCTTTGAAAACTGATACCCCAAGGACAACATTGGGTAAATCTGCCTCAAACACCATAACCAGTACTCTAGTGTAGTGATGGGCATAATGACTCTTTTCACTGTGCCAGCACATAAGCTCTGACTCTTTCCAATGAGTCGTTCAAAAAGAGTCGTTCAAAAAGAGTCATGCAAAGAGTCTGAAACTTGGTTAATAGCATATTCAATAAAAGTCGTAGATGGACAACCCCAATTTTTTTTTCTCTTTTTTGACCCCATATTCGGAGTTGGCGACCCCCATTGCACTTTAGTTCGAGCCAGCCCGATCGGACCACCATTTCCCATGAAAAGGGGGCTGCCAGCCTGGGATGGGCGACCCCAATTTTTTTTCTCTTTTTTGACCCCAGATTCGGACTTAGCGACCCCCCAATACCCTTTAGTTCGAGCCAACCCGATCGGACCACCATTTCCCATGAAAACGGGGCAGCCAATCTGGGGCGGGCATACAAAATCAACTCGCACAAAAAGATTCGTTCAAAAAGAGCAATACAAAATCGAACCGCACAATTGACTCTTTTGACTCTTTTTGAACGTGTCGCTCTTTTTGAACGAATCTTATTGTGCGGTACGATTTTGTATCGCTCTTTTTGAACGAATTTTACATAGAGAAGGGAGAGGGATAGGGAGGGAGAGGGCTGAGGAGCATCCAAATAGTGGGGATGGATGCTCCTCAGCCCGGATGCGGGATCTAAAGGGGGGTCAAAATGGTGTCAAAAATGCGAAATTCCTTATATTTTAGAAGTTATGGCCACAAAACAGTTTATTTAAAACTGGGGTATAGTAGTGGTGTAACTGCTTGAAACAGAATGATTTATGGGATAAACTAAATAGTGGTCGTGTGAACGGTCCACAACCCAAGGCAAAAGCAGTTCACTTTCCAGTCTACGCTCGATAGAAGCATGAGATCGAAAGCGTGCCACGAGGTCATGTACTGGCCCCGTCAGAACGCTGCTGTACACTGTAGCTGTAGTGCAAGTGGAAGCTATGGGTTTTTGTTTAGTTTCATCTAAAGTTGAGCTTGAGATAATGATACGTAAGACGAATACTTTTGTTTTAGAATGTTGGGATTGTTTTCTGTATTTGGAGAAACTTGGCTGTGCGGTGGGACGCGACGTAAGTAAATGATTTTCGATATGTTTGCATTTGCAGTCAGCATGGGTTGTTGCGTATATATTTAGAAGTATACACAATGCGTGCATTGCATACTGCATAGAGAAGAATATGAATGGATTTAGATGGGATTGCTTTGGTAGTTAATGATGGTGGTTTTGCTTTTAGATAGATATTGGGATGGGATGTGAGTGAATGAATGTATTGTAGTACATTATATGTATTGAGAAATGAGCGTGGATTGGTTATGCGTTGGATAATATTTATGCGATGGGCTAGTTTGGGAATTAATTTTACAGTGAGCCATTCATAAATTGAACGACTCGAAGGCTATGTCGTTGTGCCGAATCTTTCGCTCATCCTGTTGAGTCGTTCAAAAAGAGCGACTCGTTACTGTGTTACACATCACTAGTATGTAGTTGTACCTTTTTTTTAGCACAGCAAATGATCAAACATATTTATACCCTAGACTTATAGTATAGGGTATATTGTTTTTGTCACGACGGAAATATGTAACACCTTAAGGGAGGCTCCGGAGGTATAGCAATGTAAATGATCAGGGTCACCTCCTGATTCGATTTAGCCATGTCTGTCTGTCTGTCCGTTCGCACGATAACTTACGATAAAATGAAGCTAGAGCCATGAAATTTTGGTCAAATGTTGGAAGTGTGATCTAGTTGGATGGTATGGTATGAAAATGGGCATGATCAGGCCAAGAGAACGCCTACCTCCCCTACATATGTAAAATACATAAATGTATCTATAACTCCCGACTAAAGAAACATGAAAAGCTCTAGCTTTGGTAGATTACTCATGAGGGTAATCTCATACTCTCCTGGGAAAATAAAACTGATAAGTTGAAAACTAACGGTAATTTTCTTACAAAGAACCCCGTACTACCCTACTTTTCAGGTTTTTTGTCTATAACTCCTGAACCAATTGACGTAGACACCTGATTTTTGGCGTGTAACCTTGAAATGCTTAAGATTATGTAAGTTGGGCATAATCAGATCAAAGGAACGCCTACCTCCCCTACAAATTTCCAAAAATTAAATATTCCTTTAATTACGATAACTTTCGAAAAAATGATACTAGCAAATTGAAAATTTGAAAGAATGTTGCTAATAAGACCTACTTGGTTGGTATTGAAAATGGGCAAGATCCGACACAAGGAACTCCCACCTCCCCTAGAAATGAAACTTAAAATAAGCGATAACTTACGACAAAATAAAGCTAGCGACTTGAAATTTTGGTCAAATGTTTGTAGTAGGGTTGCCAAACCTTGTAACAATATTTATGGCTAGACTAGGTATAGTATGTACGTGAGGCGAACGTATGAAAGAGAGGAATGTATTGACTACTGTTGGTGGCGTTCTGAGTCCTTCAATGAGGAAAAGGACTTTTCAGCAGTGAAGTCAAATACGGGCAATATGGATATCCTTGAGTTTGAGGTCCTTCGGTGAGGAAAAAGGATATTCCTGATAATTAAGGGGAATATGGGCAAGATAGGTACCACATGAATCGGAGTGATAAGGCGAATGTTGTAGAGTACTGTTCATGTCATTTTGAGTACTATGGATGGCATTCCGGATCCTTCGGTGGCGACAAGGATATTCGAAAAAGGATACTTTTGGCAGTGAAGCGAAATACGGTCAATATGGGTGTCATATGAATCGGGGTGAACACCCGAATATCCAGAAGGAGTGCAGATGGCATTTCGAGTCCTTTGGAGCGAAAAGGACATCCACGAAACTCGAATGAAAAATGGACAATATGGGTGTCGTATGAATCGGGGTGAAAAGACGAATGTCCAGGAGTAGTGTAGATGGCATTTCAATTCCTTCGGTGACGAAAAGGATATTCACGAAAGTCAAGTGAAAAATGGGCAATATGGGTGTCATATGAACCGGGGTGAGGAGGCGTAGATGTAGATAGCATTTCGAACAACGCTCGTTCTATGAACCAGGCTAAATGCGCATACGGCATGCTGTCGAAAATCTGGCAGAGTAGTTGTATCAGCATCAACATCAAGCTAATATTTTTTCGCTCTCGGTTACTGTCTGTAGTTTTGTATGGGTGTAGTACATGGAAAATTTGCGTAGGAGTTACCAGAAAACTGCACTCCTGCGCGCCATCGTACTCTGTTCTGGGGAATAGGGTGAAGCTTACAACAGACTTACCCGGCGCCTGGTTGATACGACGAGCGATGTCCTGCTCCGTATCACCTTTTTCGGCAACAATGCTTCCCAGGTAGATGAAATTGTCCACTTTCTCCACAGGTTGGCCATGAATATTGATGGCAATAGGTGTCGGATTTCTTTTTCGCAATGGCGGGCTAAGAACCTTTGCCTTGTTGGTATTAATCTTTAGCCCAACCTCGCTTGCCTCCTTCTCGAAATCTAACGCCATTGCGGACAGATACATGATTTGGGAGTGTAGACATATGTTGTCAGCATAATCAAGATGTTGTAGATAAGATGTCAAAGTCCATTAAATTCCTCTGTCTAGTCCGGATAGCGCTGCATGCAACACATCGCCGATCACTCTGAGGAATAGGATCGTTGAGAGGATGCAACCCTGCCGAACTTCACTAGGAATCTCAAAGTCCCCCGACACCTTACCTTTATGCAGAACGCGACATTTCGTGCCGTCATAGGTTGCCTTACCGGTCAGATGCCAATCGACGAACTATACAAAGGCGAAAATGGCAGTGGATAGGTCAGACATTGCGGAAGGATGTTAACTGCATGGCTTTACATGCTATGAAAGGGAGCCCTATTTCCAACCAAGGCCGACCAAGAGGGGGTGCTGGGTATGCCATGTGGGCAGTTGCGCTTCATTGCAAGAGCACAGTATGATTGCGCGCAGGAGTGATTGACGCGCTATGCCCCATGTTGCATGACCCTTTCTGAATATAGTCTTTTATTAACTCTAATAAGAAATAAAACTGTTCCACAGAGGCACGGAAAAATTCTGTTGTTGTCTTTACGAACAACAATAAGTTGGCCAAAGAAACCCTCCTCGTTTTTTCTTTGGAAAATGAGATGTATTGTTCTTCGTTTTCAGACAAGAATCTGCCTCATAAAATAATCGTCTTCCATTTCCGATTCATGTGAAACCCATTTCGCTTTTCGCTTCACTGCCAAAAACATCCTTTTTCGAACATCCTTGTCGCCACCGAAGGATCCAGAATGCCATCTACAGTACTCCTGGACATTCGCCTCTTCACCCCGGTTCATATGACACGCATATTGTCCATTTTTCATTCGACTTTCGTGAATGTCCTTTTCGCTCCAAAGGACTCGAAATGCCATCTGCACTACTTCTGGATATTCGGGTGTTCACCCCGATTCATATGACACCCATATTGACCGTATTTCGCTTCACTGCCAAAAGTATCCTTTTTCGAATGTCCTTGTCGCCACCGAAGGACTCGAAATGCCATCCATAGTACTCCTAGGCATTCGCCTCTTCACCACGATTCATATGACACCCATATTGCCCATTTTTCACTTAACTTCCAAGAATGTTTTTTCGCTCCGAAGGACTCAAAATGCTATTTGCACTACTCCTGGATATTCGGGTCTTCACTCCAATTCATATGACATCCATCTTGTCCATATTCCAGTTTATTATTCATCCCCCGATTCATATGCCACCCATATTGCCAATGTTTTACTTCAACAGTAGTCTGGTACATTCCCTTATCATTCATTATCAACATTGTGTGCGTTCAGAAGGTGGCAAAAGAGCAGAAACCGCTCGCGAGCAGCTCCGCAACTGCTCGGTTTGGAGTCTGCACCTGCTGAACGCTACTTCACCAGCTGACAAATCGACCAGCTGAAAGCTGACGATGACAATTTTAGACGTCAAGTGCCGAAAAGTGGAAAATTAGTGAATCCCACGCTGTCCATTACAAAAATCACGAACAACGAGAACGCAAATTCAAAAGCACCCGAAAACCAAAGAACTAGAAGCCGAAAACGGCGAAAACACAACAACCAATTTGATAACTGCCAAAACTCGGAAACTCGCAACATGAGCGTGAGGTTGAAAAAGAAGAAGAAGAACCTGAGCACTGATCAGTGAGCAGAAATATTTCTTGCTCGGTGAAATTTGATCATGCTCACCCGAGCAGAAGTTGCTCAGTCACTTCTGAACCCGCTCGTTCTGAACATGTTCGCTGAGCGGAAGTTGCTCAGTTCCTTCTGAACGCACACATAGTGTATATGTGCGTTAAGTAGCGTTTACACTTGCCAGCAGAGCGTGCAAGTACGTACATTTTACAGGCATTGCAAGTGCCTTGCAAGCTGTCACTTGCGTATGTGTAAACACCCGTGCCTGTGAACTGCTAGGCCAGTAAACCCGCACGGCGCCTTGCAAGTAGCTGGCCTCCCGGGCCAATTGATTTCCTACAGGCATTCCAGTAGACTTGCGAACATATGTTTGCTGTCATTGGTACGCCAAAAAACGATTAAAGATCAATGTCGCCTGCAACTGAATGTCGCAATGGTAAATACGTGATAATTAAATTGACAATCAAGAAAAAATCCCAGCCAACTTGCAACTCGAATTGTGTGTGTAAACACCTACTGGCACACGTCATGCAAGCAGCTACACGCAAGGCACTTGTCGACAAGTCTACAGGCATGCCGGTGCACTGGCAAATGTAAACGAGCCTTTAGATCTCATCCATATAGATCGTTGCATGGAACACATAGAAGGAGCACTCAGTACATTAATTTTTGTGAAGCGAGATGCAAATAGTCAGCCCCACACATGTTTACCCATTTTTGACAGAAACCTAAACGGGAAAATGCATTGGGTAGATAAGGACAGCATCACTTCATAATCAGCTGTTCAAATGACAAGCGTCCCACGTTTTTAAATGTGTTGGTAGCCTGAGAGAAAACAGCCCTCGTTTATATTTGTATTGGTATCACTTTTACCCGCAATTGCAGTGGTGTGTGTACTATTTTTCATGCATCGGGTTCGACTTCCTTTTCACGGGATCATATGAAGAGGTGTATAACTGTCTATTTTCCGCAATCCCCTCGCAAAGCGATTGTGTACGGATAATGAATTACGGGAATAGAAAACAACCTTTGGGCATCTTGTACTGAGTGCCCCTTCTATTGCTATGGGCATTTGTGTGCAGCGTTTTTGATTCTTTTTTCTTCTGATCCAGGCTTCGCTCCGCGTCTGTTGCACACAACGTGTGAACGGGCAGGGCGAGACTGGCCTCGGGTGAGTTTCCTCGCAAAACAGTTGCGCGAGTGCTTGCGCTAAATCTAAACGCACCTTTTGATACCTATCGAGATCTCAGGTGCACATGATGTGATAGGACGCAGCGTCAGCATGTATTATCTAAGCCGGGCCACACATTGCCCGCAACACGAACTCGAATTATGTGTAAAGTATCTTGAACCACAAAGCAAGGTACTAAGATCAGTTTTTTCGTGCGAAATCTCATACAAAAACTGTCAAAAGTTTCGTTCGCACGTATTCAGTTTCGCTCTCTCAGTACTAACATATTTCATTGGAAGAAAGTAGTCTCCACATCGTTATGAGCAATTTTCACGCGAAAACAATTACTTTGCACTTTATTTCGCTTGAAAATCGGCCGTTTGAGGAAGAAGGGAAGTCCAAGTGTCGTGTAGAGCGCCGCGGATACGTGCTGCGTGCAAATTGACACTGTGACATTTTCGTGGAAGAGATAAGTGCAACATTTTCGCATGAAAAGGTTAGGGAACATTATGGATTTGGCCTTAATGGGAGAATTCTCTCTATTACAAGTACATTTAGAGAGAATCCTTAATTGCGGCATTTCTGTTTTAGGTAGTTTTGTGAAAATTCTCTCTAATTAAATAGAAAGAATTCTCCAAATCCATAATGTTCCAAGGATAGTACCAACCTGGAACATTCCTGTTTCGCGAATATTAGGAGAATTCTCTCTAGAATTCCTTAATTGCGTCATTTCCGCTTTAGATGGTTAGAGCCTAGAACCCACACGGGGCGGTTTGCAGGTCCTGAAGCGGAAATTCCTCGAGTTTTGTGAATAGAGAGATTTCTTCTAATTTTTGAGAAACACGAATGTTCCGAATTCTCCTAATATTCGCAGAACAGCAATGTTCCGGCTGGGGAACATTGCTGTTTCGCAATAATTAGGAGAATTCTCTATATTAGAGAGAATTTTCACAAAACACGAGAAATTCCCGCTTTAGGACGTACAAATCCCGCCGTGGGCGAAAATGGACTGCATAAAGCGAGAATGAGGCAATTAAGGAATTTTAAAAATTCTCTTTAACGCAATAGAGAGAATTCTCATAATTCCGCGAAACAGGAATGGGAACATTTTCTCTATAGGTAGTCCATTTCCGCTTTAGGTGGTAAGAACCTAAAACCCACTCGGGGGATTTGTAGGTCCTAGAGCGGAAATATCTGGGGTTTTGTGAATGTTCTCTCTAATCAAATAGAGAGAATTCTTCTAATTTTTCCGAAACAGGAATGTTCCGAAACTTCACACAAATCTAAAGAAAATTGTCCACACTGTAACCGTCGTCGTCGTGTTCCGAGTTCGAGCGTTTGTGGCCCGGCTTAATCAAAACATGGGTGCGGACGCAGAAATTGACGCAAATAGGAGCAGAAACTAGCGGCTGCCTAGCTAGGAGTCGAGATAGGCCAATCAAAGTGACGCCGATAGCCACCGGCGTCCCTTGTGCATCGCTCCCAGTGTACTTCTCCCTATCTGATTGAAAGTGAAACGGCGTCCGGTGTCATTTGGAACGGTTCATATGCACCGGGGCTCATAAATAGAGAGGAAATAAAATACAAAAACTACTTACGCATGATATTCGGCACACCATCAATCATATATGCAGTCGGAGCGAGGGGTGGAGTCGCGACCACCGTTGCACTTGGTGGCTGTCCGCCCACAGTCTGTTGTGGATACGCCGCCTGCGCTGTGACATAGCTCTCGAGTTGTGGCTGCGGCGATCCGTTATTGGGCTGTGCGGCGGTCGTTACCACGACCCCACCTCCATTGGCCGCAGCATTTGCCGTGGCGTACATATCGTCACAATACACGGTAGCCTGTTGTTGACCGCCACCGGGTGAGCCACTTTGCAGCGATCCGCCACCATTGGCGTCGTCCCCGCCATTCGCCACGATCGATTGTTCGCAATTGTTGTTGGGCACGCCGCCACCGTTACCGCCACGTCCACTGCCACTACGATCCGAGCCTGCGTCGCCGCCGTTACGATGATCCTTCGCCCCGCCGGAATAGTAGTTGTTCTGATAGTCGTTGCGTTTCTTATATCCACCGCCGGCGCCGGCCATATTGCCGCCGCCTGCCGGCCCGCCGAATCGCGTTTGCACGTTGTAGCCGTTGTAGAAGCTGTTCGGGCCGCACGGACGTATAAACGATCCGCCGCTGTTCTGGCGATAGTGTTGCGTCGGCATCGGCGCCATGTAACCGTTATTTTGGTGATACATCCCGTTAAAGTTCATGTAGCGATTCATAACGTTGGGCGCGCCGCCACCGCCGCCTTGTGCGTTCATGTTGCCGTCGCGACGTCCTTGTCCGTAGTGCGGACGGGGCTTATCGCCGCCGTTGAGATCGTCCAGTGAATCGGCGCCGTTGTTGTGCCACATGTTGCCGCCGCCGTGATGGGTCTTCCAGGGACGCGGGCCGCCGCCGTTGATGCCGGCTGGACCGCCGCCAACCGGTGAGCCGTCCTTACCCGCCATCCATGGCTTCTTCGGGTACATGGGCTTCTTCATGCCGCCCATCATATCGCCGCCGTTCATGACACTGCGACCCATACCGCCGTCCGGCTGCTGCTGGTGGTGGGGAATGTACGCGGTCTGGGGCGCGTTGCCGCCATAGTTGGGCGAGGGTCGCGTCATCCAGCGCTTCGTGTTCATGTTCATCGTGTTGCGACCGCCCTTGCCGCCCGACACCATTCGCGACAGCTCCACTAGATTCGTGGGCGGCGTCTGGCCCGCCTCCTCCAGCACGGAGATGAGTTCGCGCGCCTGTCGGGCATTGCCGTGCGTAAAGAACGTGTACGACGTGCCCAGTTGCTGACACCGGCCCGTTCGCCCGATCCGATGAATGTAGTCCTCCGACGAGTTGGGGTAGTCGTAGTTGATCACGTACTTGACATCCTCCACGTCCAGGCCGCGCGCCGCCACATCCGTGGCCACCAGAATCGACGATTTGCCCGTGCGGAAGTCCTGCAGCACGTAGTCCCGTTCCGCCTGCGACTTGTCGCCGTGTATAGACGTGGCCGTGTGTCCCTCCCGTCGAATGCACTGCAAAATGTCCTCCACCTTCTTCTTCGTCTCGACGAAAATGATGATTTTGTTGTTGCGGTCCGACGCCAGCTCCTGCAGCAAGTTGACAATTTTCGTCTCCTTCTCCTCCTCCTGGCAGATGTCGATGATCTGACGAATGTTGTGATTGGCCGCCAGGCTCAGCGAGCCGATGTTGATTTTGATGTAGTCGCAAAGGAAGTCCTCGGCGAGCGTTTGCACCTCCTTGGGCCACGTCGCGCTCCACATGAGCACCTGCCGATCCGGGCGAATCTGTTCAATGATTTTGCGGATTTGCGGCTCAAAGCCCATGTCCAGCATGCGATCGGCCTCGTCCAGCACGAGATACGTGCACCGGCGCAAGTTCGTGATGCCCTTCTCGAGGAAGTCGATCAGGCGGCCGGGCGTCGCGATGACCACCTCCACGCCGCTGCTCAAGTCGCGTGCCTGCGGCATTTTCGGCGAGCCGCCAAAGATGCACGTGTGTCGCACTTGCGGCTGCGATTTGATGCCAAAGTCGCGCGTCACCGTCTGAATTTGTTGGGCGAGTTCGCGGGTGGGCGCGAGCACCAGCACGATGGGCCCGTCGCCGCGCGCGATGCGCTTCTGGTGCGTAATGTGCACCATGGCGGGCAGCATGTAGGCGAGCGTTTTGCCCGAGCCAGTTTGCGCGATACCGACCAGGTCGCGACCGGACAAGGCGATCGGCCAGCCCTGCGACTGAATGGCCGTGGGCTTGAGGAAGCCCTGCTTCTTCATCTCCGTCACCACGTACTCGGGGAAGCAGACTTCGTCAAAGCACTTCGTCGGGCAGGGCACCGAGTTGCCGACAACCGTTATTTGCAAGCTCGTCCGCAACTCGCCAATTTCCTGTTCGGTGAGCGCGATCGCGGACGGCGGCGTCACGTAAAAGCTCTTCTTGAACGGCGGCAAATTCTCCCACACGGGCTTGACGAGCAACTGGCCCGGATTTTTCGCCTTCTCGCTTTGCAATTTGGCGCGATCCTCCTTGGTCATGTAGTCCTTGTTGAGGTTGGGATTGTAGGCGGGACTACCGCCGCCGCCCATGTGCGCGGGCGCACCGCCGTAGCCGTTCTGATAAAACACCTTGTTGGGCTTGATGCCGCCCGCGCCCATTAGAAATCCGCCCGCGCCGCCCGCATTCAGGCCATTCGGCTTTCGCGGCATATAGCCGCCCGTATTTCCGCCGCCGGCACCGATGCCGCCATTGTAGCCGCCCGATATTTTCTGCCCGTTGTTGTAAAAGCCGCCGTTTGGTCGCGCCCCGCCGTTTCGAATCATTGGATTGCCCTTCGGGCCGCCGTTGATCGATCCGTATCCTCCGCCGCCGCTACCACCACCACCGGCTCCATTCCGACCGCCCGCGTTGCGCGGAAATTCAATATAACCGCCGCCGGACGCACCACCGCCACCTGCCGCCGTGCCATTGGCAAATGTCATGGGCGTGGAAAATACACCACCGCCCGCGCCGCCGCCGTTTCCTGCTGAGTTGCCGGCGCCCAGTGAACCGTCGCCGGCGTTTGCGCCGGTCGCGTTCAGACCGCCGCCGCCACCGTTGCGATTGTAGGGCGGCTCAAAACGTGTTCCCACACTGGAAAATAAGAGAGAAAAATACGTGATCAGCGCGCGCCACCACACACACTGACAGACACACAAACATTTTTTGCCCCCAAAACTAAATCTAAACGAAAAATATGTAAAGAATCCTAAAAATGCAAAATTCGAAAAATTCACAATAGTGCGGCGGCCATTTTGAAATCAATTCATCATTCGTTCTGTCATCCACAGTCTTCGTTTTCACGGCCGAGCACACGATCGTCGTCGTCGTCGGCCACCGTCCGTGAAAAATAAAATAAAACCAAAATAAAATGGCGTCGCCGAGACAGCCTGCAACATTCCCCCCGCATTAAAGGAGAAAATTGACGGGGACAGAGCGCATGAATCGCGTGATTTGTCAGCAGGACCTCCTCTTCCGCCATCCACATTTCTGGGGGTGCTCCGCACACGGCACAACATTGGGGGCGCCGCAGTGCAGCGCCTCTGCTCGTCCCCCGCGCTCCCTCCCCCGTAGAAAAAAAACTTTCAGTACTCACAATGCGTTGAACGTATGCGGATACATGATCTCTGCTTCGTTTGCTTCACGCACTCTCGACAATTTTTCACACACGCACTCACTGTCTTGGCTTGGATCACACGCGAAAATGTCCCTGCGGGCTACACGTTCCCTTCTTTTCGGTCACTTCACGCTAGCGGTTCCTCGCTCGGGCTTTAACTGTTCACCCCCACTCACACAAACACGGCGCGCACACTTTCGCCACACACGCGTTTTTCGCTGCTTTTTCAATTACGGTGCGGGTTTCACTCAAACCGGGGGGGCGGCACGGCACATACGCAGCACACGAATAACGGTGGAGAGACGGCCAACGAAAAAATGTCGCTTTTCTGGAGAGGCGGCGAGTGTTGTTCCTGCTGCTGTTGCTGGCTCTGGCCTTTTCTACTTTTTTTTTTGTTTCACAACACGAACGCACGCACGTACCACGAAGCGACCCAAATCGATATTCGCAACCGACTGACTGACCGACTGATGATTCGCTGACGGCGACGGGGACTGTGTGCGAGCGAGTGCAGCGATCGTGTCACGAATCGCAGGCCCGAAGATGACGAATTGGGAGTTTTGCGCGAACGTGTTGGCAGCAGTGGCGCAATTCACGGCGACCGACAGCAAATCTAGCGCCAAGATGATGCAAAAATGACAAGCGAAAATCCAATTCGCGCCAAATTATGGACGAAAATTCCCAAAATTCGATTTAAAATTAGAAGTCAAGCGACAACACGATCTGAATCGGGCGAGAATCACGCGTAGACTGTCACAATGGACGGTCGGCACCATCAGAAATTACTCTCAGTCATGACAGTCGACGATAGTTTCATTACAGCGGTTAACTAGAAAATACATGACAGATGACAGCCGTACACTGACCTACATGATTATTGGTATCTGTTTACTGCAAAAGTCACAGTGGGGGAGGAAAATATTTTTCTGACAGATTGACAATTGATTCTGTCACCAAAAGTCAAACGGGGTACGGCAGTTCATATTTTTCGCTGAATAAAATTTCGAAAATTCCAATTTTTCGCAAGGATCTGCGACTTTTCGTTAATGGTTTCGTTTAAGTGATTGCACGGAGCGGCTTCCCCGAGTTCCTGGTAAGCGGCAAGGGCCTGTGATTTTGTGCTAACGTACGGGACATTGAACCGTGCGGCGCGCCGAGAGACTTCTTCTCCTTTCCCGCCGCGATTGGGTCGTTCTTTTGTGAATAATGATGGGTGTGTGGACGCCGACCGGACGGGATAGGAAGTAGAGAGCTGTTTTGAGACTTTACAACTGTCCGCAAGTCCCAGGACGTTGATTTTGCAAAGGCTTATTTTCTGGTGAACTAATGGGGCGTGTAGCCATAGGCTCCGTATCTTTGGCATGAACATAGGCCCGTCTAGTCTAATTCTCTCTATTTTGCAGATCTGACTTTTGCGCGCATTCCAACCATCACCAGTCCAGCATGAACGACGTCAACGGCAAGGTAAGTGCATTTCCCGCGTGCCTGTGCATCGAGACTCTGATTTTTTCCTCCCCTTTACAGATGGCCGTGAATGCAGACGGTCTGGACCTGGACTTTTACTATGCCGACACGGACTCGTACTCGAGCGAAATAGCCGAACTCTATAGCTACACGGAATTCAGTGAATTTCAGCTCAACGTTCAGGTGAGAAATGAAGAACCTACACAGTCCTTAAGCGGCTAGTTTCATCCCCACGCCCCCGGCCCCTGACCCCCTTTTGCAGGCATTCGAGGATCAAATGGAACTGTACAAATTGCCGCCCAGCTGGCAAAAATTGACCGCCACCGAGCGACGTAGCATCATTATGAAATTGCTCGATCAATTGGACGTGTCGGATCGCGATATACGCATGCGGGCGGCTCGCTGCATTTTGTATATCGCTCAAGGATGTTGGGTGGAAGTACAATCGGATCAGGAGCAACAGCAAAACACGCGCGACAATGTGCTCGTGCTGTACGAGTTGAATGTGTTTGCCGCGTTTGTGGAGCTGCTGAATTTGGAGATTGAGTAAGTCGTTGGTTTGGGTATTCTCGGGGGCACTTTCACTAACTTTTGTTTGCATTTTTTATCAGAAATTCCACGTCGGCGGACAATGCCATGCTCAAGGTGGCCGTCTCGCTAAGCGACTCGATGGATTTACGCGTTATCCTGTCCGTTTTGTACATCATCACGGAAACGATACGGGCTGAAAAGGAGAATGACACGGTCGACTATCGTGAGGTGGCCGAGAGTTTTACAAATGAATTGAGTAAGTTTGGAGATTGATGCCCCATTTTCCAAGCTGCGGAATATCTTGCGGAATAGACTTCTTTCAGCCTTGTTTTCCAGGCTGCAGGATAAGCGCTGCGTCTTGCGGGATAGACTGCCTCGAAAGCAGTCTGTTGTGATTTTCTCTCTCTCTCTCTCTAATTGCCTTGATCCCTCCAGGGGCATGGGCGCGTCAAAATCTCTAGCATTTCTATGCCTTATTGACGTGCAGTTGCTAGCATGCACCTCCTATCCGCGCCGTCTTTACACTGACAAGCTCGGAGCACTGTGAGAGTTCTATTAGTACTCACAGGCAGTTTTTTGATCGCGCCGAGATTTGATCTCCCAGCTCTAGATTACCATCGTAGAGCGATGACGGAATGATCACGGCCACAGAGCGCGACGAAACAGTGATTTTGAGGCAGTTTGCTCTGCCGCACGCAGCGGAATTCCGCAGCTTGGAAAACGAGACTTTACTACTTGAGTACATGCATGTATCGTTCATTTTCGTAGATACACCGTACGGCGATGAATTGCTATCAATCAAATTGTTGGGCATGATAACACGATTTTGCAGCGGCTCGGCGCCACATTTTCCCATGAAGAAGGTGCTTCTGCTGTTGTGGAAGGTGTCGCTGGTCAGTTTGGGCGGTATTGATACGTTGCGCAAGCTGAAAAGTAAGTTGAACACGATTTCTAATTGATTGATGATTTTCACACGCATTTCATCCGTAGACGAATATCGAATCAATGCCGGTCTGAGTCCAACCAAAGAGGACACGCTGGAGGTGACAAAGTGCATGCGAGCCAGCTCGCCGCCCGCAACAGCGGCCGAGATTCTTGATAATCAAAACCCGAAACGGAATGCATTCAGACGAGTACGTACGAACGATATATTGCAAGAGGTAGAGATGCTTTTCACATTTCGGTCATTTTTTTTTATTTTTGGTTTTTCGGTTTTTACTTTGGTTGGGTTTTGAGTTTTGTTTTTGCTGTTTGGTTTCATTCCGTTTTGCAGGTGTGTGTTTGGATGGATTGGCGGCTCGCGAGCGCGCTCGCCAGAGCTGGTTTCTTTTCTGTTTCAGGCAGTTTCTTGGGAATTTTCGTCTTTCTTTGTTTTGAATTGACTTTGGACCGTTCTTTTTATTTCAGTTCTTTCTTTCTTGCAATTTTTTCGTTTGCACGTAGTGTTGTGTCTTGTTGTTGTGTCGTGTGTATTTACGAAAGAGCCGTCTTAACGATTAGAGACTTGCAGACAAATCTAAGACCATCCAAAACCGTGTACGATCATTTTTCAATCCATCCGACCGAGTTTTGTGGATTGTGCTGGACAATTATTTGTTGCGTTCGGCCAAAAGAAAAGAAAAAAAGTTGAAACACATCCCCGTGCGAATAGATTTTCTGTCTGCCTGTCTGTGCGAGTAGTTGTAGAGTGTTTGTTGGCAATTTAATATCGTGAGTAGTTCTCGTTCAAGTTTTTAGTCGTAGCTTAGTTGTGTGTGTACAAAATTAGAAAATTCTTAACAGAAGGATCGAAAAGGAAGGAATATTTTGCGTGAGCTTTCTGCAATTTGAACACGAGTCCTCCCGGCGACCACCAAGTAGAGTATTTTGCAAGTTTTAATCGTGTAGAGTCGAAAGTTTAGAAAAAGTAGTGAATTTGCAGTTGCCGGATGCGCATCTCGTTACACATTCCCACTTTCCAGACAAGAGAAACACGCTCACAAAATACAGATCAGAATACGGATTTGTCTTCTTCCGTTCAGTCTACTTTTTTCCTGTTTTTTCTTCTTTTCGGACTTGATAAATTCTTTATTCTGCCCTGGGATGTCACAAACGCCATCTACGAAGGGGGGGGGGGGGGGGGGGGGGCTGTTAATTTCAGCGGAGGATGGCATCCAATCAATGGTCCATTTGTTTTTCTTTTTTCGATTCTGTTGCTCCTCGACTCTTGACAAATTTTCGAATTGGTCCGGCATCCTGCAGCCTTGACTTGTAGGCTCCCGAAAAAGGAATTCTTCCAACCAAGAGAGAGAGAGGGGGAGAGAGAGCAGCTAGTTTCTTCTTTGAACCGAGAGACGCTCCTCTCTTGGCTCTGGATGTGTGAAAGTAAGTTGCCGCGCGATTTTGTCGAGATTTCATTGCACTGTGTCGTGATGTTTGTTTTGTTTTTCATGTTTTTTTTTTTTCTAATTTCGTTCATTTCTTTTGTGTTCACTGTCTCTCTCGCTTTCACACGTTTTCCGTGTCATCCTCTCAACAGTAACATGCTTCAAACGTACACCAACAACATCCCCCCACATACAATTTCCCCTCCACACAAAACCATGGCTCACTCGCGCTCTCTGTCTCTGTTACTAAATAAGTTTCCATATTCTTTTTGCCCAATCAACAACCACAACAACAACAACAACCTTCTCCTTCTCGTCGAATCACCGACACATCGCACAGAGCTTGATGAAGCAAAGCTCACTGGACGAACAAGAACAAATGACGATGGAAATGGAAGCACAATCGGCCGAGTCCGAAGAAGATTTGACCGACTACTATCGGCCCTACGATGATCCCACCCTGAATTCATCGGCTCCCGGTCCCGGTGGTGAGTATTATATGACAAAAATCCGATTGGCGTGTGTATCCCTTAAACGACTTTTCGCATCGATAGGTCAAAAATACGATCATCCCATGTACAACAACATGTCCATGTTTCGTAACGTGACGCGACTGCCGTGGGCGCCCAAAGTACGACAGAAGGATATTGATCAATTTCTGGATATATCGCGTAGTAAATTTATCGGCTACACGCTGACCGATGATCACGAGAGTTTGGCCGGTCTGCCGCAACCGATACACGAGGGTATTAAAACATTGAAACGGGTACGCTATCTGCGCGTGTGTGTGGCCTCAATTTCCGACCAATTGTAACATTTTTCCCCCCTTGCCTGCAGCACATGTACATCAGCCTGGCCGACATTCAAATCAAAAAGGAGGAAGAGATCGCACGCAATCCAATCTCAACCGTTGAAAATGAAATACGCATGACACCGGCGGAGATTTTGTATCAGGCAATTTTGCCCAATTTGCCGCAATATATGATTGCACTGTTGAAAGTTTTGCTCGCCGCCTCGCCCACGTCCAAATCGAAAACGGAGAGTATTAATATAATGGCCGATGTTTTGCCGAGAGATATGCCGTAAGTGGAGATGCTTTTTGTTTTTCAGTTGTTTCGCCCATGCGGTATAAGGGGGGCTAACGAAACGTTAATTATTCCCGCGTCGCTATTCTCTTTTTGCGAACGACCGGTAGCTCAGTGCGTAGAGGCGTCAGTCTCGTGTCTGACTACGGTCGTTACGGGTTCAAGTCCCGTCGTCCACGGCGTTCGTGGCCATGGATGTTTGTGTTGTCTTCTCGCCGTTGTCATCATCATCATCGTGGCGCGACAGCCCGACGTCGGGCCTTGGCCGCCTGGATCATTGTCCTCCAATTATCTCGGTCACGCGACCGCGTCCTCCAATTTTGGAAGCCCAGTAGCTGCCGCCGTTGTGCGGGGCGTAATAATAAGCCAAAACATTTGCCGACTTGTTGCAGGTAGGCGGCTAAATGGGAGCAGGAGGTGCATACTAGCAACGTCCATCGTTCGAAACTGATTTATGCCAACGAAACGTCAGCTAAACCACATGGAATGCAGTTGACGCGCTAGGCCCCACTGGGACTTGAAGTCGAAATAGTAATTTCCGTTTTTTTCCTTTTCTCTTGCCAACAGGATGACCGTCTCGCAATCGACCAAGCTCGGTATCGATGTCAATCGGCATAAGGAGATCATAGTCAAGGCCGTATCCGCTATTCTGCTGCTGTATCTTAAACATTTCAAGATCAATCACGTCTATCAGTTTGAATTCATGTCACAACATTTGGTCTTTGCCAATTGCATTCCGCTCGTCCTGAAATTCTTCAATCAGAACATTCTCGAGTATGTGAGCTTCAAAAATGGGTGAGTGTACAGAAGAAGGAGACGACCCAAACTCGTTACACCCCCAACCGCTTCTCTTTCAGCATCCCCATCATTGATTTCCCGTCGTGCGTAATCGGCGAACAGTCCGACTTAACGTCCGAAAGTCTCGTCCTGGACGACTCCTCACCCTACTCCTGGCGCAATGTCTTCTCATGCATAAATCTGTTGCGCGTCCTCAACAAACTCATCAAATGGAAACATTCACGCGTCATGATGCTGGTCGTCTTTAAATCCGCGCCGATTCTCAAAAAGACCCTGAAAGTGCGTCACGCCATGATGCAGCTGTACGTCCTGAAGCTGCTCAAAATGCAAACGAAATATTTGGGCCGGCAGTGGCGCAAGTCCAACATGAAAACGATTAGCGCAATTTATGCCAAGGTCCGACATCGGCTCAATGACGATTGGGCGTTTGGCAACGATTTGGAGTCACGACCGTGGGACTTTCAGGCGGAAGAGTGCACGCTACGAACGTGCGTGGATCGTTTCAATAATCGTCGATATCCGGAGGCGATGCAAAAGTGTCAGACGTCGATTGCCGGCGGCGGTGGGGGCGGCGGAGGTGCAACTACAAACGGTAGCGGCAATTGTAATTCGAGCGGCGGAGGAGGAGGCAATGGCGGCGGCGGCGGCAATAGTGGCGGCGGTAATATGCAATCGAATGCGGGCGGACCGGGTGCCGGGACCGGTGGTGGTAGCGTCGGCGCCGGTATGGGCGGCGGTGTTGACGGTCACGAGACGGATTTCATTGGAAGTTTGGCGTACGCCAATGGACCGAATAGTATGGGAATGATTGGCGATATGTTTTTTAGTGCGGCCGCCTACGGCGTGACAAGCGAATACAGTCCCGGCTACGGGGGCTGGGATCGAAAAATTGAGCTGACCGAGGACTTCAAGAGCAACTATGAGCTGTGGCTGCAAGAGGAGGTGTTCAATATGCAGACCGATTGGGATGCATTGCTGTCGAATGTTGAGTGTATTTAGGCCCTTTAGAGTTTAATTTTTAACTACGCCCCTTTGTATCCTTTTTTTAAATTTTTTTTAAATTTTTTTTAAATAGTGTAAGCGCTGCATCATGTTAAATTTAAGGAAGACTCTCAGTTGTCGTTTAAAGTAATATTGTTTAATAATCATGAATTCACATATGTACTTTGGAAAATTGTTTGTTTGAAATTTGGACTCCCCTTCCTCCCTTTTCCCCAGACCTCAACGAAAAATTCCCTAAAATTCACAAACTATCGCCCCCAATCCCATCTTTTTTAGAAAGATCAAAAATCGCCCTAGATTTGCGAAAATCCACTGTTCCACGAGAAATTGCCCGTAAAAATGTTTATACGGTCTTTAGGGCAGCGAAATAAATCCTCCTTGAGATTTGCCCAGCGGGAATTTCCACACTTTCCATGAAAAATTTGGCGCCCAACGCGAGGTGGACGGCAACTTCTACTGCAGTCTCAACATCGCGATCTGTCGTCGAAGCGATTTGGCAGCTCTTGGCCGTTGCTGATGCGTAGAACCGGCTGGCGCAGGAACGAGGTGGACCGCAATTTCGACTGCAGCCTCAATCAATCTCATCGTGATGTGTAATGAACCATATTCTGGTCGTGCTGCTTCCACCATCATCATCATCGTGGCGATACAGCCCGACGTCGGGCCTGGGCCGCCTGACAAATCGGAGGCAGCACCAGGCCGGGGGTCCCATTACATCGGACCCTGATGAGTGACCGTGAGGCCATCTGAGCCGACTGACAACCATTCCATCCTTATCGCCTCATTTTAATTCCACATTTTTACATCCCCTGTTTGTGTTGTCTATCTCCGCACGCCTATGAATTTTTAAGAATACGTAAGGGACAGAGACAACGAGCGGCGGCGGCGAAAACCCCGCCCATGTCTCCCGAACTGACTTACAGGGCAAACATAGGCCGCTGCGTAGCTCGTTGCGGGGCCTTTTTTTCGCCAGATGGCGCACCCCGACCTTCACGGGCACTATGCTACCTTAGGCTCCACGCAGACAGGTGGCTCGGGGCACCCCCCAGGGTGGTGTCCTGCCCCCCCCCCCCCCCCCCCCCCCCTCTCTGGAACCTGGTGGTTAACAGGCTGCTGCTTGATCTGGAGAGGGTGGCATGCACGGTTATTGCGTATGCGGATGACATTGCTATTGCTATCTCTGGAAAGTATCCCGGGGTTCTTAGTGAGATTATGCATAATGCCGTGACATCCTATCTCAGTGGGCTAGGCTGGTTGGTGTTGGGGTAATTCCGACCAAAACAGAACTTGTTCTTTTTACCAGGAGGAATACCCTACCTTCTGTAATACCACCAATACTGGATGGGACCAGATTAGTCCTTAGTGTAGAAGCCAAATTCCTGGGACTTATTTTCGACGGTAAGCTATCCTGGAAGGCAAATATTCAGGAGCGTGCGGCAAAGGCAACTGTAGCTCTTCACTCCTGTAGGAAGGCTATGGGCCTGAAATGGGGCCTGCGACCTAAGGTGATCTTCTGGATATACGTAGCGGTCATACGACCCATTTTAATGTATGGAGTAGTGGTTTGGTCGAAGGCGCTCAGCAAAGTGTCCTACAGGAATCTATTGAATAAAGTTCAAAAACTTTCTTGGACTGCTATCACGGGTGCCCTCAAGACGACACCGACGGCTGCTCTTGGCGTTCTGCTTAATTTGGTTCCCTTAGAAATTTTGGGCTGAGCAGGTGGCTGCGATATCGGCAATTCGTCTTAGGGAAACCGGACTGTGGGTGGAGTCTACTCATGGTCACGCTGCTATACTGAACAACCTGGCCATTCCAGAAGAAACGGATTATACCACGCCGGTGTACGAGTACTCTCTCGGCAACGGTTACACTAGCCTAATACCTTTACGGCAAGATTGGGGTGTAGGCAGAACTCCAGAGTCGGAAACCATTAGCTTTTTTACCGATGGATCAAAGTCGGAAGAGGGTGTGGGCGCTGGGATTTACTCGGAGGAATTAGATGTTTGCTTGTCACTCCGTCTCCCAGCTCTCTGCAGCGTCTTTCAGGCGCAAATTACTGCAATTGCCGAAGTTCTAGCATGGTTACGAGGTAACGTCGTGTCGGTAAGGAATATTACATCTATACTGACAGTCAGGTGGCGATCAAATCTTTGGACCAATTCCAATTTGCCAATTCAAAAACCGTAGTGAGATGTCGCGCAGCTATCAAGGAGCTCGGCGACTTTTTCAACTTCACTTTGTGCTAGATTCCAGGGCATAGCGGCTTCGGCGGTAACTGCAAGGCAGACGAACTGGCTCGGGCTGGTAGGACTAATATGGATATGGGATGTTTTCGAACTGTCTTGCAAGAAGCTAGTCAAAACAGGAGCTCTAAGTCGCGCTAACATCAAATGGCTAAATGGAAGTACCTGCAACATTACAAGACAGGTCTGGCCGAACTTCAATCCTAGCCACTCCTCAGGGCTGCTGACGCTGGAGAGGAAGCATCTTAGGAAAGTCGTGGGGATCATTACGGGGCATTGCCCGATGGGTGAGCATGCGAGGCGTCTGGGGCTTCCGTACAATGATTATTGTAGAAGCTGTGAAGACAAGGAGGAGAAGGAGGAGGAGACTATACATCATTTCCTATGTACCTGCCCTGCGCTGGCAGGTAGAAGAAAGGACACTTTGGGGTCCTTCTATTTCATAGACCTGGATGACCTGAAGGGCGTAAGTGCTGGTCATCTATATCGATTCATTGACAGCTCCGGTTCGTTCGACGACTAGAATCTCATGGTTTTGAGATGGTGAGGTATTACAACGGACCCTTGTGGTCTATGTATGCTGTGCTCATGTACAGCAGCCTCTATAACCTAACCTAGGCTCCGTCCACAAAACATGGCTGAAAGCGTGCATAAGTTTCTGCAACGGTAACCCCACATTGGACGCCATTTTTTTTTTGCAGCATCGCGATCTGTGAAATTGCTTGGAAATCGACTGGAACCGCATGAATTTCTACACTGGTAGCCCCATAGTGGGCGCCAAATTTTTTCCCAAATTTTTTTCTCGCATGCCAAGCCCTGCTTGCCGAAAGAATTTCGTTTTCGTTGAAAAGGCAACGCTCCTTGGAGGAAAATTCCACTGCCGGGATGCGCGCCTAAAACTGTTTGTCAAAAATCGCCCAGGGCTGAAAATCGATTGAAATACAAGACGGTGATCCCACATTGGGCGTCGAATTTTGAAAATGCCGAAAACGCCTGCGATCGGAATGCGAAAAAGGCGGCGAACAAATTACGGAGAAATGGTGCGGCGAACTGGAAGCGATGAATGGATCATGATTTTTAGTCATCCTTAGTAAATGGCGAGGCGCTCGAAATTCAACAAACTCCCATTGCTCCTTGGAGCGCTGCCTCTTCCTTCAAAGCCTTTTCGAAGCTGTGAGGCTTGAATGCAACCCAGGGACCTTTGCTGGTGATGCAGCGCTCCGTGGAGCGCTGCTGAAGTATAGGAAGGGCGAGGTGCGTGCGTAGCGCGCGGTGAGCGAGTGGATAAAAGGTTAGAATTATTTTGGAGAAGATTCTTTTGAAGTTCTAGCCCATTCACATTGGCTCACCGCGCGCACCTCGCTCTTCCTGGACTTCTGCAGCGCTACCTCTTCCTACACAGCTCGTTCGAGGCTGTGAGCCTTGGGCTCCAAGGTGGGCTGCCTCTTCCTTCGAAGCTTTTCGAAGCTGTGCGGCTTGGGCACACCCCAGGGACCTTTACTGGTGATGCAGCGCTCCTTGGTGCGCTGCTGAAGTATAGGAAAGGTGAGGTGCGCGCGTAGCCCGCGGTAAGCAAGTGGGGAAAGGGCTAGAATTATTTTGGAGACGACTCTTTTGTGGTTTTACCCATTCACATTCGCTCACCGCGCGCTTCGCGCGCACCTCGCTCTTGCTGTACTTCTGCAGCGCTCCGAGGAGCGCTGCCTCTTCCTTCAAAGTCTATTCGAAGCTGTGAGGCTTGGATACTCCTCAGGGACCTTTACTAATGATGCAGCGCTCCTTGGAGCGCTGCTGGAGTATAAGAAGGGCGAGGTGCGCGCGTAGCGCGCGGTGAGCCAGTGGAGGAAGGGCTAGAATTATTTTGAAGAAATTTTTTTTTGTAGTTTTAGCCCATTCACATTGGTTCACCGCGCACTTCGCGCTCACCTCGCCTCTCCTATAGTTCTGCAGCGCTCCAAGGAGCGCTGCCTCTTCCTTCAAAGCTCGTTTGAGGCTGTGAGGCTTCGACAAACCCCAGGCACCTTTGCTGGTGAAGCAGCGCTGCTGAAGTATAGGAAGGGCGAGGTGCGTGCAAAGCGCGCGGTGAGCCACTGGGAATGGGTTAAAACTACAAAAGAATCATCTCTAAAATAATTCTAGCCCTTTCCCCACTCGCTCACCGCGAGCTACGCTCGCACCTCGCCCTTTCTATACTTTCGCAGCGCTCCAAGGAGCGCTGCTACTTCCTTCACACCCCATTCGAAGCTGTGAGGCTTGAATACACCCCAGGGACCTTTACTGGTGATGCAGCGCTCCTTAGAGCGCTGCCGAAGTACAGGAGAGGCGAGGTGCGCACGTAGTGCGCGGTGAGCGAGTGAGGAAAGGGCTAAAATTATTTTAGAGATGATTCTTTTGTACATAGATTTAACCCATTCACAAGGAGCGCTGCCTCTTCCTTGAAACCTCGTTCGAGGTTTGGGCACAACCCAGGGACCCTTACTGATAACGCAGCGCTCCTTGGAGCCCAGAAGCGCGGTGACCCAATGTAAATGGGTTAAGCGATGTAAGGATCACGACTTTTAGTCATCCTTAGTGAATGGCGAGACGCACGAAATTCGTCAAACTTCCATTGTAGGAATTGCAAGATTCTTGAAAGAATGTCCTTCCCCCCATCCCTCCACCACCCAATTGCCTTAAATTTTCGAAACATGCAAGTCCTAGAAATCAGGACACACGAACATTTCACCTGAAAAAAAAACAGGACATCTCACACAATCAGGCGTCGTGTAAAAAGGACCCAAAAAGGGCCAACTCAACTCCCAATCTGTAACGGAAAGTTTTGCCATTGAACTTTCCAGGACACACATCACCACGTCACCCATCGTCATCGTCGACGTCGTTCCGTTGAAATTTAGGACACAACTTTCACTTCTCCTTTTCGACTCGCGTATATCGCCAGGAAGAGCGGAGCTTTAGATTGAATGCGCGGAGCGGAGCGGAGGGAGGGAGGGAGGGAGGGAGGGAGAAAGCGGGGCAGCTGGGGTGGCAAAGTTGAGGGTGTAAAATTGCGCGCTGAAGGATGCTCGCGCGTTCACAAAAAGATGATGAGAGTAAGATGCAGTGTAGTGACCACAGCAGGATCTGAGAAGTAAGCAAGGAAAAGTGTTGAAGATATTACGTGCGCCCCCTCCGCACCCCTCTTCGCGGATTTACATTCGTCCTTGCTCCGGTTCCTTGTGCAAACTGTGTCGTGTATGTGTGCATGTCCTCGTCACACTGAGCTTGTGAATTCGCTGGCGAAACTAGCGCCGAAGCGGCTACGGCTGCTGCATCTGTCAGGACCAGGATGAACGACGTCCAATCCTTTTGAATCCTTCGTGCGCACACGGCAGGAGGAAGTCGCAGGGAAGAGACGACACAACAGAGTGCCAAAAGGACGAACTGTAGACGCGACGAAACAGAATTTCTAGTGAGAAAGGATCTCTCGCTCGCGCCATATGGACGGGTTGGCAGGTGATGCTGCTGTTGGTCTGCAACAGGATAGCTGGATGCATTCTCATCGTCTCGTCCTCAGCAGTAGCCGTAGCACCACCAGCAGCACCGTCTGTGCGTAGAAAACAACGTGTGAGTGTGTGTGTGCGAGCGTGCGTGCGAGCGTGCATGAAGTGTGCGTGTGTCTGCGCGATCCTTCAAGGATATGTGTGTGATATCGCTCGGCTGACCCACGACACGCCAACCGTAGTTATACCATAGCATCGCGCGAACCAAACACTCAACTTAAGGGTCGAATTAATCGCGCGCCGCGACAGGACCCCCGCCGCGGGTAATAGCCCATCCTCGCGCGCAAACAGCCCCCGCCTCGAAAAAAACAGCAACAAAATAAAAATGTCCTGTGCCTCAGTTGATTTTGTGTTCAGCAGTAAGTGAAGTTTTTATTGTTGTTTTTTTGGGAGGGTTGTTTTTAGGGTATCATCCTTTCGGTTGTCTTCGGCCGACGAGGGGCGAGGGAGGCCCGCGGGGGGCGAGAATAAGGACACCAGGACACTGATCCGTTTTGTTTTTCTCATCTGTTCTTCAGCCTGCGGTGGTTCGTTACATGAGTGACCACCCTCGGGAAACATAACGTTTCCTGATTTCCAGATTTACGCTTAAAGGACATACACACAGGTCCCTGAAATACTTTCGCACAGCAATGCCGAAGGAATCCCCTTAAAAACGAAAAACGGTCAGCAGCAGGTTAATCGGGGCGTAGTCGCGCGAAGTACTCGACAGAGGGCGGCAAGGAGGGCGCGTATTGACGCAACTGTCCGTCGGATGAGTCCTTGCTCCTTGACAAGTTTGTTTACAAGTGTATGCCCCACATAAAAAAAAGGGAAAAAAGGATGCGCTTTCTCTGATGGATGCAACGTAAAGTCCAATTCCGTTCAGTTCCGATCATCCAATCAGCTGGTGGGAGGTGTATGAAAGGATATTGAGGAGGGCTTCGCGACGACGACGACGACCACGACGAGAACCTGTTGCGGGCGCAGCAGGAACTCTTCTTCGAAATTACACTGGACGTACGTATGCTCAAAGGTGTGTGATAAGTGATCGCGTGTTTTGTGCCCGTTTTTTTTTATTCTGTGACGGAATCGTCCTTTTTCGTGTCCGCTATATCCTTTTTCTGTGGGCAACACATGCTTCCGCTGAAATCTCGGTTATATGCTAACGAAACGTCAACTAAGGCCGCTTAGGGAGTAGCTGATGCACACTATGCCCCACTAGAAGGGATTACGGCAAATTTAGAAATATCCTTTTTCGCTCTTATTCAGATTTCACAAAAGACGTACAAAACCCCGGACTGCCGATGAGGAGTCGCCTGTGAAGACACCACACACCATCCACGACCTGAACTGCCAACACTGCTGGAGTTAGAGAGCGAGGTCGGCTTAGGTTCGAGGACCTCACCCCATCTTACTAAGCTTTGCTAAATATCCGATATCCTGCACGCACGCCTGATCCGGGTTTCTGGCAAACATTATTTTCCAAGGAGTCATGTCATGGGAGAGTATCGCATCGCGAGATCTTCTTAGGTAAGTGCACGGCGCTTTGAAGGCAGGTCCCTTCGTTGGGGGACCTAATTTACCTAATTCTCTCTCTCTCTCTGCGTAGCATACCGCATAGTCACAATTTATCGGCAACACATCTCTTGGCCTCGCCGGACGGTTCACGGCATCCGCTCGACAATTCGACCGATGTTTGCCAGCTGGATGATAGCTACTCACGCCTGGCTGGATATGGATCGAGTCTGGACGGTACATCGCTCTGGGCGCGGCACGGTTTGACGCGACGCAACTCGGTTCTCGATTGCTTTCTCGCCTGCCAGCGCAGCATTAAACAATATTTGGCGAAGAGAAAGGTGCGTCTCTCTGGGTCTATTTCTCTCTTCTCCGTTTACCTCTCTCTCTCTCGTCATTTTCTTTCAGATCGAACGTGGCCTACGACTGTACGAACAACACCGTCAGAATGCCGCCGTACGCACGTGGCGTAGTGCGCTGAAAGCGACCAATCGACGCGAGGATCGTTTTCAGCTGTTGGGCTATTTGTATCAGGCGCACATGGATTGGGGCAAATATCGGGAGGCCATCGAATTCGGTCATCGGCAGCTGGGCATATCGGAGGAGTTGGACTCGCCGACAATGCGCGCGGAGGCCTATTTGAATTTGGCGCGAGCGCATGAGCGTCTGGGCGGTCTGGAGCGAGCCCTGAGCTATGCCCGACACTCGCTGTACAACGAGTGCGGAACGCAATGTTTGACGGGCGGTCTGGTGCATTTGACCGTTGCTCGGGTGTACCTGGAAATGGGCGGTTTTTCGCGAGCGCTCGAAGGATTGCAGGGTGCCCATAAGATTGCCTCCGCGATTGGGGATCCGTCGCTGGAGTTGCAAGTGTACGTGGCCCTATCGGAGCTGTTCGGACGATTACAGGACAACGAGAAGAGTGCCCGTTATGCATCGAAAGCGTACGATTTGTCGCGATCGCTGCAATTGGGCGATTTGAATTCGTCGCATCATCGGGCGGCGCTACTGCGAATGTCGGCGGCTCTACGAAAACAGGGCGAATTGGGCGATGCTCATGACTATTGTACGGTGAGTGAGTGAGGATGGAGAAGGGGCACGAGCTCAGCAGCAGCAACTGATCTTCTTGGTGTGTTTTTTTTTTATTTGCAGGAAGCCACACGACTGGCCCTGCTATCGGGCGATCAAGCCACCTATACCAGAAGTGTTCGTATCATGGGTGATATTTATCGGAAAAAAATGGACATTGATGTAAGTTGAACGTTGGGCGGAAGATTTTGACGTCTGGAGACCTTTCGGGATATTCAGAGAAATTTAGAGACCTTTCAGACTATTCCAGGACCTTTGAGGGAAACTTCCGCGATATTCAGAGACCTTTTTAGATTTTTACGGGACTTTCGCGAATATTTAGAGACCTTTCAGGGACCTTCCGGAATATTCAGAGACTTTTAGGTACTTTTGAGGAAATTTCAAGGACGTTCCGAGACACTGAGTTACCTTTAGGGACGTACGAGTATAAAGACCTTTCCGTCTGTCTGTCCCTTCTGTCTGTCCTTTCTGTCTGTCTGCCCTTTCTGTCTGTCTGTCCTTTCTGTCTGCCTGTCCTTTCTGTCTGTCTGTCCTTTCTGTCTGTCTGTCCTTTCTGTCTGTCTGTCCTTTCAGTCTGTCTGTCCTTTCTGTCTGTCTGTCCTTTTTGTCTGTCTGTCCTTTCTGTCATTCTGTCCTTTCTGTCATTCTGTCCTTTCTGTCATTCTGCCCTTTCTGTCTGTCTGTCCTTTCAGTCTGTCTGTCCTTTCTGTCTGTCTGTCTTTTCTGTCATTCTGTCCATTCTGTCTGTCCTTTCAGTCATTCTGTCCTTTCTGTCATTCTGCCCTTTCTGTCTGTCTGTCCTTTCAGTCTGTCTGTCCTTTCTGTCTGTCTGTCCTTTCAGTCATTCTGTCCTTTCTGTCTGTCTGTCCTTTTTGTCCGTCTGTCCTTTCAGTCATTTTGTCCTTTCTGTCTGTCTGTCCTTTTTGTCCGTCTGTTCTTTCTGTCTGTCTGTCCTTACTGTCTGCCTGTCCTTTCTGTCTGTCTGTCCTTTCTGTCTGCCTGTCCTTTCTGTCTGTCTGTCCTTTCTGTCTGTCTGTCCTTTCAGTCATTCTGTCCTTTCTGTCTGTCTGTCCTTTTTGTCCGTCTGTCCTTTCAGTCATTTTGTCCTTTCTGTCTGTCTGTCCTTTTTGTCCGTCTGTTCTTTCTGTCTGTCTGTCCTTACTGTCTGCCTGTCCTTTCTGTCTGTCTGTCCTTTCTGTCTGCCTATCCTTTCTGTCTGTCTGTCCTTTCTGTCTGTCTGTCCTTTCAGTCTGTCTGTCCTTTCTGTCTGTCTGTCCTTTCTGTCTGTCTGTCCTTACTGTCTGCCTGTCCTTTCTGTCTGCCTGTCCTTTCTGTCTGCCTGTCCTTTCTGTCTGCCTGTCCTTTCTGTCTGCCTGTCCTTTCTGTCTGCCTGTCCTTTCTGTCTGCCTGTCCTTTCTGTCTGCCTGTCCTTTCTGTCTGTCTGTCCTTTCTGTCTGTCTGTCCTTTCAGTCTGTCTGTCCTTTCTGTCTGTCTGTCCTTTCTGTCTGCCTGTCCTTTCTGTCCGTCTGCTCGCTTTTCTGTCCTTTCTGTCTGTCCCTAATTCAGAGACCTTTCGTGATTTTTGCAGGACCTTCGTGAATATTTAGAGACCTTTGAGGGACCTTTCGGAATATTCAGGGACTTTTAGGTACTTTTGAGGCAATTTCAGGGACGTTCCAAGATATTGAGTGACCTTTAGGGACGCATAAAGATTTTCCAAAATATTCAGAGACCTTTAAGGATATCTGAGAAAACTTTAGAACCTTCCGGGCTATTCAGAGACCTTTGGAGATTTTTATGGGACCTTTCCGAATCTTGGGAGAGCTTTGAGAGACCTTCCGAAATATTCAGGGACTTTTAGAGACTTCTGAGTAAATTTTACGGACGTTACGAGACACTGAGTGACCTTTAGGGACATATAAAGATCAGCCAAAATATTCAGCAACCTTTCAGGGTATTTGAGGAAATTTAAGAACCTTTGGGGACCTTTGCGAGACATTTCGAGACCTTTGCTAACCTTTGGGGACTTTTGAGTGGCACTCCGGGATATCCAGAGCCCTTTGCGGATTTTTAATGGAGCGCTGCTTAAAAATGCGAGTGGCGAAGTGCGCGCGGTGAGCCACAGGAAGATGGCTACAAATTAAGGAGGATCATTTAATTGTAACCATTCTCCTAGGGCTCACCGCGCGCTATGCGCGCACCTCGCCATTAAAATATTTTTACAGCGCTCCTTAACGATCCTTGAGGGGATGTAGGGCTTCCTCTAGGCAGAAGGCTAGGGCAAAAAATGCCACTGAGCTGATGAAAGGAGCATTATAGCTCCCAGTGGACGGACAAGGACAAGCCAGCGCTACCTTGAGCGGATCATTTAATTCTATTTGCCTAAGGCTCACCGCGCGCTACGCGCGCACCTCGCCTTTAAAATATTTTTCCACCGCTCCTTAACGAACCTTGGACAGATGTAGGGCTTCCTCTAGGCAGGACCCTGGAGCAAAAGATGCCACTGAGCTAATGAAAGGAGCGTTACAGCTCCCAGAGGACGAACAAGGACAAGGCTGAAATATGTGAGTGGCGAGGTGCGCGCGAAGCGCGCGGTAAGCCCTAGGAAAATGGTTAAAAATTAATGAGGATCATTTAATTCTATTTGCCAAGGGCTCACCGCGCGCTATGCGCGCACCTCGCCTTTCAAATATATTTGCAGTGCTCGTTAACGATCCTTGGGGGTATGTAGGACTTCCTCTAGGCAAAAGATGGCACTGAGCTGATGAAAGGAGCGTTACGGCTCCCAGTGATCGAACAAGGACAAAGCAGCGCTCCTTGGAGCGCTGCTGAAATATGCTAAGGCGAGGTGCGCGCGAAGCGCGCGGTGAGCTGGAGGACAATGGAAACAAATTAATAAGGATCATTTAATTCTAACCATTTTCCCAGCGCTCCTTAACGATCCCCGGGGGGATGTAGGGCTTCAGTGATCTCAGAAGTCCTTCAGGAACATTTAGCGACCCTTAGTAATTTTTTTTTCAAATTACAGCGCGCTTTTCGTCAATACGAGCATGCAATGGGTACGGCAGCTGGACTGGGCGATCGTATGGCCCAAATGGAGGCCATGGACGGGGCAGCACGCTGTCTGGAGGCGTTACGCTTGCAGCAGAAAATCTGCAATTGTCGTCCACTAGAATTTAATACACGTTTACTGGAAGTGGCCAGTTCGATTGGTGCTAAAGTAAGTTGGCCTCTCTCGTTCCCCTCTCACTCTTAGTCTTCTCTTACATTTTTGTGTTTTTTTTCCCCTGGAAAACAGCTTCTGGTTCGTAATATTCGAACGCGACTGGCTCAAATTTATCGGGCGCTGGGCGACGAGGAGCAATATAAAACGCAATCCCGTCTTGCAACACAAACGGAGGCGGCCTTAGGTTTAAATTGTGGCGTATGCGGCGAAGTGTTTGGCATCGAAGCGGACTGTCTGGAGGCCTTGCCCTGCGCCCATATACTGCATGCAAGGTAACTTCCTTTTCTCTCTCTCTCTCTTATTTATCCTGTGTTTAAATCTTCTCTTTCTCTTTTTTTTCCCAGATGTGCCCACGAGCTTCAACGACGTCCCGACAAATCCGGCTTTCGTGCCTGTCCCGCCTGCAATAAAGTGCTCAACTCAAGACTGCATCTAACGAGTGACGCGATCGCTATAGATGGTGATGTGACGGATTCCTTAACGGGCAGTCTTACGGGCGGAGGTGGCGGTCTTATCGGTCCCATGGGCGTGTCGAGCGTGCTCAACGATGGCGCAAGCATAAGTACGGCCAACGGATTTCCAACAACGGGCACACTCATCAATCAATTCAATTTGAATCATGTGACGGGCGGTGCGGGCATGGCCAACGGTCCAATGGCTAACGGTGGCATGATGATGTTGAATCCGGCAATACCGTCGTTCGTTGATAATCAAATGACTGTAAATCCGTCATCCGCGACGGCTATTTCATCGACGGCCTCCCCGCGGCCGTTGTATCGTAGCAATTTATCGTTGGCGTCGCTCAGTTTGCGAGCTTCGAGTTTAACGATTGATAGCGAATGTCACGCGACGTCATCTGTTTAGAGAGAGGGAGACGGAGGGAGAGAGAGAAAGAGAGAGAGATAAAAAACACGAAAAAAGGATCAGGAGAAAAATATCGATAGATAGAAACACTCGTGCCAACACATTCCTCAGCATTTTTCCAGAGAACTGAAACGCTGTCAAGACTTTTAGGGCCGTTTTCTCAATGTCAGGTTATATCTTATCCTGTAGATAAACGCTAACCGGCCCTCATCTTCCGGTTAAGAATTTAACGGACATTAATTCCAAGCAGCTGATACGTACTGCTGAGATTTTGACAGCTAGAACTGTTTACGTTCGCACATTCAAATGAGACAATTAAACTGGTCACAAGGAGCAGAGTTCTGGATATTCATTCGAAGAAAACGGATCTGAAACCAAAATAATGCTGCGAGGTGGCACAGTCGTAGAATAGAATTGAACAGGCGGCAGAATTTTGGCCAAGAAAATCAGCTAACTTTCTACTGCATTAGCTGCGCTGTGGACTGCATTATCATATTTTGAGCATTGCATGCGCTAAGGTTGAATGTAGTGTCCCGGGTAGCTAACTGGCAGTTTAACCGGACATTGAGAAAACGGGCCTTAGTCTTCTAGTCTCTGCTTTCGTTTGATATTCAATTGCCCTAACCCCTTGTATGGGGAATAGCGCTGTTCGTGTGGCCCAGTTGACGTTTCGTTGGCATAAACTGGTTTCGGAGAATGCAGTTGCCAGCATACACCTCCATCAGCAAAGATCAGTAAAGTTCCTTAAGGAGACTCGAACCCTTGGAGCACACCGGTACGATGAGACACATCTCATCTTATTTGACCCTCATCGCCTTTGTTAAAGGACGATTTATTCAAGATTTTGATCATTTAACTATCGGCAAAAATAATGGCGTCCAATGTGGGTGTATGTGGTCATTGGGCGCGGCATTCTTACTTTGAGTAAAAGCCTCCTCCTACTTTTGACATTTGATTTCATCCTGTTCCACGGTCAAAGAGGGGAAGGCGTGTATCCCTTACCACAACTAATACTACTCCTAGGCCCAAAAAAGGAGCGCCAAATGGAATTTACACACCGCAAAACAATTAAAGGACCACTTGCAAAAGTCCAAAATTCTTCCTGCTGAATAGAATAAGGACGCCAGGGCGACTATTGTACGGGTCCCGATGCGTTGTTGTTACATGTCTACGGTTTCGTCTTCATTTCCGGTGTTGACGGATAGGAAGTTAGCTGCCTCTATTGGGTTCTCCCACAGCGATCTAGGAGTCAGGTGAGTGGGCGCAGCTGGGCAGTGAAAGATATGGTTTACGTCGTGAGGGGTTCCGTTACAAGCAGGACAGATGTTTGAGACGCCCTGGTCCATGCGAGATAGGTAGGAGTTCAGTCGCGAACGACAGCCTGACCGAAGTTGGGCGAGTGTTGTTCTCGTAGCTCTCGGAAGTCTTTCCTCTTCCTGAGATATCGTTGGTGGTATGGACGAGAGCACTGGATTCGAACCTCTCGATGTATTGCTGCGATGGTCGACCTATGTGCGTTACTATCAAATGGTTGGTCTCTTTCGAGGTCCCTCAGGTCGCGCCTGACATGTCTGGGCGGCGGCGTCTTGTCCATGAGGTTGAAGTTAGGGTGAACGCTACGATAGCAGCCCACCAGGTATTGCTTGGCCAGGAGCTGGTTGTGATCTCTTAAAGGCATCATCCTGGTTTCCTGATGTAGATGGTCCTGGGGTGACATCAGGAGACAGCCTGTAACAGTGCGGAGAGCGGCGTTTTGGCACGTTCGAATCTTCTTCCATTGCGTGTCACAGAGATTCTGCGACCATACAGGAGCCGCATAGTTCGCCACTGATCTTCCGACTGCTTTGTACGTGACCAGTAGAGTTTCTTTGTCTTTGTCCCAGGTGCTATCGGCCAGGGCTTTGAGGATCTTGTTCCTACTACGCATCCTATCGCACACAGTTGAGGCATGGGGTGATGATGTGGCCATGCTATCTAGCGTAACTCCTAGGATTTTAGGATGGTTTATGGTAGGAATAGGATGATTCCCGATCGAGATTTCAAGCTGCATCTTGACCTCCTTCGTCCAGGTGGTGAATAGGGTTGCCGAGGATTTGGGCGCTGAGACGGTCAGGTTCTTGTTTATAAAGAACGAGTTTAGTCGTTCAAGACAACCGTTGATGTTTCTGCACATAACCGCTATGTCGTTCCCTGTTGCTAGAATGGAGCAGTCGTAGGAGATAATATCGATCCCTTCAGGTGGTGTTGGGAGTCCTGAGAGGTATAGATTGAACAAGGTAGGAGATAGAACTCCTCCTTGACGTACCCCTTGTTTAATCTTCCTAAGCTTTGATTTGCTGTTCCTGAATTCTGTGTAGGATTGCCTGCCAGCCAGATAATTGGCAATCCATTGCACTACTTGCATCGGAAGCGGTGAACAGTTGATGTCAGAAGCGCTGAATGGCTGACAGTGTCGAAGGCCTTCGACAGGTCAAGCACCACCAATCTTGTTCTGTCACAAGGACGAGC
Organism: Chloromyia formosa; assembly: GCA_964017055.1. Classification (NCBI taxonomy): domain Eukaryota; kingdom Metazoa; phylum Arthropoda; class Insecta; order Diptera; family Stratiomyidae; genus Chloromyia; species Chloromyia formosa. The sequence continues at coordinate 6,422,316 of OZ024819.1, read as the reverse complement.
CTGGTTGAAGCCCCTTATGGATGCGGGATGTAATGGCATCCAGGGCCGTGGTCGTACTGTGCATGCTTCGGAAGCCATGTTGGTGATCAGCGAGCTGGATGTGGGCTGTAAGAACAGGGTGGATTAGTGCTTCAAGCGTCTTGTCAAGTGGTGACAGTAAAGTTATTGGACGATAGAATTCGCCGAGTGTCGCTTTCTTCCCAGGTTTTAGTATTGGGATGACTCTCCCTTTTTTCCAGATTTCCGGAACGATCAACGAGGAGATGGATAGATTGTACGTAGCCGTGAGATAGTTGATGGCTGGCAGATCGAGGTGTTTGAGCATAGTCATTGAAATGACATCTGGTCCCAATGCTTTTGAGTTGTTTGCCCTCCTTATAGCTGCAACTACTTCGTCCGCGGTGAAAACAGGTACGCTATCTGTGGTTCGATTGTGAATCTGTCTACGGATTTTACGCTTAAGTCTGTCTGGTGAGGGGTGTTCAATAAATTGTTTATTGAAACGACTTGCGCAGTGGGTAGGGTCACTTGTTGAATATTCACCGAACTGTATGGTGACGCACGTTCCCTTTCTGTTTTGGTGGATTGGCGAGGGCACGGACTGTCGACCATAACTTGCTCAACCCTGTGGTTAGGTTGCAGTTATTCAGATGGGTGCTCCATTTAGACCTTCTGTGTTCGGCTACCTGTCTCTGGATCTCGCAGTTCATCTCGTGAATTCTGGGGTCGTCCGGGTTTACGCTCCTTATGCCGTCTCTTTCGTCTGCCAATCTAGCGGCAATGGTTGGGAATTTAGGCCGAATTTTCGGAATTCATCTTGCAGGAATGAACTTCCCGATGCGTCGCTCGAGGTGGTTCTATAAATGTTCAATGGGATTTAAGTCAGCGCTGGACGCTCTGGCCAGTCAAGAAAATCGATTGGTCGTGAGAAACTCACATCATTCACTCACAGTTCCACCTTGCATAAAAATGAAATCCCGTTCACCAGCACGTGCTCTACCAGTAACGTGAAGTCTTAAGGCTCAAGCACACAGAACGCGTTATGACGCGACGTTCGGCGTTCCTGTAACGTTGCGTTACGGCGCGGTACGGTTGTATTGCATTGCATCATCCCGGGGTTATCACTCAGCGCTACCTTTCGGAACGCGACGTCAACTTTTCGTGTTATACAAAATTACCGCGCGGTACCGGCGTTCTCGGTGACTCTTTTTCAAAACCATGGTTGAAGAAACTGAAAAACTCATCGAATAAGTGAGGATGTACGATTATCTATTTAATACCTCTCACCAGTGGCACAAAAATGTACTGAAGAAGGCGGAGGCTTGGAGTGAGATTGCCAAAGAGTTTGGAATCACAAGTAAGTACGAATACCTACATATCCCTGCACAGACGGTGGTATTCGCCCAGTTCTTGCCTCCTTTAATTTACTGGGTGAAGCCAATACCGCCTCCTCCTATCACACTCATTTAAAGCAAGAAGAAGCAACGCTTCCTTCTCATCAGAACTACTCATGATTGCTGTACAAACTCAACCACAGTGCTGGATCGCCCGCCCAGATAACGCTGCGTGTGTGACGTAGTTAATATCGCCGAACGCCGCGTTGAGGGGCGTTCCATGAGTGCTGCGTTATACGCGTTCTGTGTGTTTGAGCCTTTAAGGTCACACATGAACGCACACAACCACGACCGAACTTCCATCGAACCATCAATTACATAGAACGGTGGAAATGAAAGGAATTTTTTTCTCGCACTTCGTCGATGCATCGCTGAGCTGTCAAACTGCCGTTAGCGATGACAACTAAATCGTCGTTTGTTGTTTAAGGAAATAGCCATAGAATGTGCGATCTGTCGTCAGATCAGATCGATCTGTCGATAGATCGCCACAAAATATCCGACGATCAAAATTTTATGGAATTGTCAAAAAAATCGGCAACGATATTGCACATACGAGTACACGGTGCGATCGATCTGACGATCACAATGGGTGCGTTCCTAAAAATATCGTGATTCCTTTACGTATCCTTTGCCCCTTCTCCGATTTATGATTTCTCCGGTGAACGACATGATTCCCTTGCCGCCATGAATATATTTCACACAAACATAGGCCAATTAATAAGGGATATTTACACTTTTAAAAACAATTTCCAATCGAAGTGACGAAGGAGGACAGACTTTCCGATCACTATACGCACTTTGACGCCAACGAAGAGTTGTTTACGAATGTCAAAACTCTAGGAATCATTGAACCGGTAATCGGATCGGAAAAATTCATGTTACTTTTCCCCTTCCCAAACATTCTGGTATCGGTGTCTGAAATCGTAGCGTTTCCGCAAAGTATCTATGAAACAGTGTCGACACGGTGCCGACACGGTTCAAAACAGAAACGCAGCCAATATCGTCAGATGGATCTGACGACGGATCGCGTGGTATATGGGGCTATTGGCCGCGTTTCCATTGAGCGATTTTTGTTGAAAGAAACCGAGCCGGGACAAAAAAAAATCCCATGGGAAAATAAACTCACCGAATTCGCGAGCCCACACAACATAAGCCTTACTACAAACACACACGCACACACACGCACACACACGCTTGAGACCGACGACACTTCCTCGAAACTATTGTGTATTAAATACACCGCGCGACGCGGCGCCACAAAAATTCAAAGAAAAAACACTCACAAAACAGATCGCTTCAGATAAAAACACTCGCAACACAATTTTCAGACACTTTATTGCATTGACTTTCGTTGACAGATCACGGAATATGGGCGCCAAAACGATCGACCGAACACCACACGGAAGCAAACGACCTAACCAGACCAGCGAGACAAAATACTGACCGGGACAATGTTGTTGTTGTCTTTCGACTGAAATGTCTTTCAACGCTGTTAAAAGTGCTGTTTTCACGAACCGATTCGTGAGCTTTTTGTGTCTCGGCTAGTCTCTTTCAACAAAAATCGGCGGGGGGGATCGCGGCTTTACTACACTTCCAAGCGCACAAGGGAATAGCTAAAGCACAGGAAAAGCGCGGTGCGCGTGATAAGTAGTTTATAAAAGAGGAGGATGGATCCGCTACGACATTCAATACTAGCCTCAAATAAATGGGTCACGGGTCGGCTATTTTTTGGTTTAACTGTACAAATGTGGCGCGAGTGTTTCTATACAGTTTTTCGTATATTATCTTTACACTAAATTGAATGTAAATGCGAAAAACTGAACATATTACATGTATACTACTCAAAACAAAATAAGGGACGCCCGAAGATAATTTTTTTTACCCATTGTTGTTCAGATAACTAATTTTTATGAATGCCGTTATGTTCTTAAGTATTTTGTTATGGCAGTGAAGTACGAGGGCGGTTCAAATATGATCGAGACAAACGCTCGGACACATTTATTTATTATCGAAAATATTTACAAAAATTTAGTTTTTCTTGGTAATTCCCCTCACTAGTTACACATTTTTGCCACCTCTCCGGAAGTGTTTTAATGCCGGTATCGAAGAATTCCTTGGGCAACTTGGACAGCCATGTGCGCACGAACTCCTCTACCTCGTCGTCGGTGTTGAATCTTTGACCTCCGCGGGCTTCTTTTAGTGGTCCAAACATGTGGTAGTCGCAGGGTGATAAATCCGGACTGTAGGGGGGGGGGTGTTCTAGTACCTCCCACTCCAATTCTGATATTGTACCGAGCGTGAGACGCGCGGTATGAGGGCGCGCCTTATCCTGGAGAAGAATAGCACTTCGCGCTGGAATGCTCATCCGTTTCGAGCGATAAGCGGGCTTCACGTGTTTTTTCAGAAGGTTAGAGTAATATCCAGCATTGATGGAACGTTGCGTGCGCAGGAAGTCAACGTACAGCACTCCACGCCGGTCCCAGAATACACTACACATAACCTTACCCGCGGACCTGGTTGTCTTCGCTTTGACTGGCGCCCCTTCCTACTTCTTCCTGCATTCTTTAGACGACACCTTGCTTTCGGGAGTGTAATAGTGTATCCATGTCTCGTCGTTCCTTGAAACATCGCCGCAATAGGCGAGGTGAGCTCTAGGAAGATGGTTACAAATTAATAAGGATCATTTAATTCATACCATTTTCCTAGGGCTCACCGCGCGCTATCCACGCACCTCGCCTTTAAAATATTTTATTTTTGCAGCGCTCCTTAACGATCCTTTGGGGGATGTAGGGCTTTCTCTAGGCAAAAGCTTGCAGCAAAAGATGCCACTGAGCTGATGAAAGGAGCGTTACGCCTCCCAGTGGACCAACAAGGACAAGGCAGCGCTCCTTGGAGTGCTGCTGCAAAATTCGAATGGCGAGGTGCGCGCGAACCGCGCGGTGAGCCCTAGGAAAATGTTTACAAATTATTGAGGATCATTTAATTCTAACCGTTTTCCTAGGGCTCACCGCGCGTCACTGAAAAATGGTTAGAATTAAATAATCGTCATTAATTTGTAACCATATTCCTAAAGCTCACCCCGCGCTCCGCGCGCACCTCGCCACTAACATATTTCAGCAGCGCTCCAAGGAGCGCTGCCTTGTCCTTGTCCGTCCACTGGGAGCTGTAAAGCTCCTTTCAGCAGCTCAGTGGCATCTTTTGCCCTAGGTTTCTGCCTAGAGCAAAGCCCTACACCCCCCCCCCCCCCCCCCCCCCCTCCACTGTTAGGTTTAAGCAGCCCTGAAAAAGTGATAAGCACGAAAAACAATCCAAGATTAAGTAATTTTTTGTTTAATTGTTGTTAATTGTTTTACTAAATTTAAATAAACCAGAGCACGATTTTCCTGTTCCACCAAAAAAATAATCAGAAAATTATTAGTGGCCCTTATTTGGTTTTGAGAGACAGAAAAAATCCTTGCACAAGGCTCTAAACGTTGAAGAGGCGGCTCTCACATACAATTCAAATTAAAAGTAGAAACGAATAAAAAAAATACGCGCGCTACTTAAGACTTAAATAAAATAAATAAAACAATGTATGTAGTAGGTCACAAATAAATATAATTAAAAAAAAGCAAAACTACCAACCAAACAAGAAAGAGAGAGAGAGAGATAGGGAGAGATACTAAGCCACAAAAAGAGAAAATTGCAGAGACAAAGCCACAGGAAGAGATACAGACAGAAAAAGAGACACAGTCAAGGGACAAAGAGAGAGGGACAGCGGCACGGGCAGAGAGAGAGAGAGAGAGAGAGACGCAGCCAAAGAGAGAAAGGTAGAGACACAGACAGAGAAGGAGAGACGCAGACACAGCCAGAATGAGACAGAGACACAGACACAGAAAGACAGAGAGAGACTCAGACATAGATGAAGAAAATTGTAGAGACAGAGACCCAGGCAGAGATACATACAGGAAAAGAAACACAACGGTCGTAGACAGAAAGAGAGACAGAGACATAAGCAGAGACGAATACCGAGAGAGAGAGAGAGAGAGAGGAGATAGAGACGCGGACAGAGAGAGAGATGAAGAAACAGACTCAGACAAAGAGAGACAGAGGCACAGGCACAGATGAAGAAAATTGTAGAGACAGAGACACAGGCAGAGATACAGACAGAAAAAGAGACAGAGAGAGAGATAGAGACAGAGACACATACAGAGAGAGAGAGACAGACAGAGAGAGATACATATAGACAAAATTGCAGAGACACAGGCAGAGATTCAGACAGACTTATAGACAGAGAGAGAGAGAGACAGAAACACAGCCAGATAAAGTTGCAGAAACAGAGGCAGATACACACACACACACACACAGACATAGACAGTGAACGAAACAGAGAAACACAGGGAAAGAGAGAAAAAATTGAGTGAAGCTGTTGCGTCATTTCGCAAATTTGGAGAGTGTGTCGAGAACGTAGTTACGAAAATAAAGTAAATAAAAAAAAGCAAATCAAATAAACAAATAAAAAATAAAATAAATTAAAATAATTAAAAAAACAAATCAGATAAATAGATAAAACTAAAAAATAAAAACCAAACTTTTCTCTTGTTACTAAAAAATAAAAAACCAAAATATTGTAGGTAAATAAATTCTCATGCACGTTACACAAAGAAAAAGAAGAAGAAGAAGAAAACAAACAAAACCGATGAAAATGATAAAACTGATTAGATAAACTCTGATAAATAGCCAACAAAAAGAAACAAAAATCCAGACATGTGTCATATTTTTTGTAATCTCCAAGATGCGATGAAAAAATTGAACAAAACTAAAACAAAAAATTAAATAAAAACAAAAAACAAACGAAATGCTTAGGAAAATCAAACAAAACATCAAATATAAAAAGCAAATATAGAAATCATCATCATAGAGTGGCACTACGGCCCGACATCGGGCCTTGGTTGTTAAAATATATAAAAATAAAGTATGAAACAAAAAAATCTATTAAAAAAAACTGTAGATAGTAGGTATGAATTTATTTTTATATTTCCACAAAACGCTTGAACGACAAACAAAGAAAAAGATTTAAATTAAAAAAAAAACAAAAATGTATATTGCAAAGGAGAGTAAATTCAAATTATATTTATGAATGCAGAGATATCTATATATATATAAAATGCGTTACGATGCACACTCGTTGTTAGCTAGGATATAGGAGAAACTAAGAAAAACCAAAAAACAACAACAAAAGCAAAACAAACTAAAGAAAACAAGAAAACTAATCTAAAGACAAAACATTTAAAATGAAAAAGATAGGAAAAAAAAACATTAGCGCTCAATTATTAGGTCCATTAAAAAAAGTAAAACGAAAACCAAACGCAAACACACAAGAACCCATTACATAAGAAGCGAAAATAGGAATGAAAATAGAAAAATATCAAAATGTCAAAAACGGGTGTTACGTAAAATCTGTGTATGCACGAGTATGAACAGGGTGTTCGGATAAACGCACTGCCACGTGATTCTCCATGCAATTTACACTAGAAAATATTAAGGAAATTTTTTTCGAATTCTTAACCCCCTTGAGCTGCCACAGTCATTTACATTTTTCTTGAAAATTCCCACCTTTCACGACTAAAAATTCAATATCTCTCAATATCTGTCATTTTCGAGTATTTCCTCGAATAATTGGAGAGCCAAGTTCTATATGTCAAATATTTTGGAGGGGATTGGGGCCCACGTGGCTCTCTTCTGGGACCGCCACTGGAAAATGCCTACTCTGAAAAAAATCCCATGGGGAAATCCATCACTTGGGTGCGTGGCTGCTTCTCGTTGCATGCACATTTCCTTCATTGCGCGATTTTCTTTTATCAAAGTTTGGATTTTTAGATTATTTTGCGGTGGAAGAGGGGAGGGGGGGGGGGGGGGGTGAGGGTGGAGAATTGATTGAATGACGCAAGGCGTGGAGAAGTTTTTATGTTTCACTTTTTATAAATTTTTCCCAGGCGAGTGAATTTATGTGAATAAACACACATAATCACTATCAATTATCAGCCTATCCTGGAATCTACTAAAGATATCGGAGAGGCTGATTGTCTTTTATTTGCGCAGCAGTATTCCACCACAATTCCTGTCAGCATCTCAGCATGCTTAGTGGAAGGGTAGGTCGGTGGATACGGTGTTGCACTCTTTGGTAAGCTATATTGAGAGGTCTCTTAGTTACAAGGAATTCACCATGGTCGTCTTCCTTGACATCGAGGGCGCTTTCAATAACGTTTTGCCAGAGGCTGTTACTGACGCACTCGCGCATCTAAATGCGACCGCGTCTCTTGTCGAGCTTGTTAAACTGCTGCTTACGTTGAGAGTTGTTCGCACTAGTTTGGATTCATCTTCGGAACGTAGAGGTGTCAAGAGGGGCACTCCGCAAGGTGGTGTTCTATCTCCGCTCCTTTGGAATCTGGTGGTCAATAGACTGCTTTTGGACCTGGAAGGACTGGGATGGAATGGGATGGGATGATGTCGCTATTGCCATCTCGGGTGAGTTCCCTGGTGTCCTCAGTGAGGTGCTACAGAATGCTCTCTCTCTATTAACTCGCTGGGCTAATCTCTGCGGTTTAAGGGTTAACCCTAACAAAACGGAACTCATTTTATTTACTAGAAGGTATAAGATACCTCTCGTCTCACCCCCAGTGCTGGGGGGAACCGAATTGGTTTTTGCTGATAAAGCAAAATTTCTAGGAGTAATCTTCGATAAAAAGTTAGGCTGGAGACCTAACATGCAGGAGCGTGTGAAGAAGGCCACGGTTGCTCTCTACGCTTGTAAAAAAGCGATTGGAAGTAGTTGGGGTCTTCAACCTAAGATCGTCTACTGGCTATACGTATCTATTGTACGGCCTATTCTCTTGCATGGTATTGTTGTTTGGTGGAATGCTCTTCGGACGGCGGCTTTGTGTAGCCTGTTGAATAAAGTGCACAGACTGGCCTCTTTGCTCGTTAGTGAAGCCCTGAGAAGTACTCCCTCTGCCGCCTTGGATGTTATGCTTAACTTGCTTCCTTTGGACATTCTTGGTGACCAGCTTGCTGCTTGCACTGCCATCCACCATCGTGAAACAGGGCACTGGTTTTCATTGAGCACCGGCCACTCGGTGGTCTTGAACCACGTGATAATCCATGCTGGCACTGACTACACTTCCCCTAAACTCATTTTCGGGAAGAACTTTGTAAGTATAATCCCCTCTCGTCATCAGTGGATTGATGGCGAGTTTCCGTTGACGGGCTCTGTAGGCATCTATACGGATGGCTCAAAGACTGACAACGGGGTGGGAGTAGGAGTCAACTCCGATCAACTTAACCTAAGCTTATCGTTCCGTCTTCCAGATCACTGTAGTGTCCTCCAGGCGGAGGTTACTGCGATTTTGGAGGCCCTTATCTGGTTGATGCGGCACGCCGTGCCATATAAGGATATCACAATCTACACAGATAGCCAAGCCGCAATAAGATCGCTGGAATCTACACTGTTAACATCTAAGATAATAGCTGAATGCCGCTCGACTCTCGTTGAGGCAGGGGGGTTTTTTAATATTGTCTTGTGCTGTATTCCAGGGCATAGTGGCTTTGGTGAAAACTTCCACGCTGATGAGCTCGCTAGGCAGGGGACAATGGGCGTGATTCAGCAACAACATGCTAACATTTGTATGCCTATTAATTCATGTAGGCTATACTTTAAGTCTGAGGCTATTAATAAGGCGAATTCTAGGTGGTTGAGTCGTATTACATGTCATGCAACCCGATCGATGTGGCCTCGTCTAAGCCCTGTTCGCTCACCCCAACTCATAGCGTTGAAAAGACAGAATATCAGTTCTGTTGTGGGAGTAATTACTGGCCACTGCGTTATTGGGGAGCATGCTAAGAGGCTTCCCCTTCCTTTTAATGATTTCTGCAGAAGCTGTGGAGACGTCGATGAGGAGGAGAGTTGTTTCCATCTCCTCTGTTCTTGTCCGGCCCTGGCAAGTAAGAGGAAATCAACTCTTGGCTCCTTTTTTTCTCAGAACTGGAGGATCTGGTGGATGTCAATATAGACCGCCTCCTCCGTTTTATTTTATCACCAGCTCAGGTTGGTTCAAAAATTAGTTGGGGTGATGGGGGTCAACATAGGACCCTGTGGTATCACAATGGACCAGCTTATGGTCTATGTGTGCTGTGCTTGTCATGGCAGCCAGATTACCTAACCTAACACACATAAAGAAATCTGAAAAATTTTAAAAGTCTTTCGAAATCGATGCAATGTTGCGCGTGTCACAAGCGACACGGATCGGATCATTCCATTGTACCAACTCCCCCCCCACCCGTACCTTTGCCATTTTAACAGTCTTGGGGAAACACAACTGACTTCGCAAAAGGATCCGATTTCACCGACACCACCCCCCCGACCCCATTCTCAACCAACTTTGACCCGATATCTATTTTCCGTTCCGTTCAATACCGTAGAGCGTGACGACCGTGACGTGATGTCAAAAAAAGAAAAGCCAAAAGGACACTTAGATCAATAACGGATATATCAAAAAGTAGCGCCCAACGTGGGCTGCGGCATGTAAATAAATAATCTACAAGCGCTTGCGTGCTTCTTAAAAAGACAAGTTGCACAAAATGTTCTGTGATGAAGAGGGGGGGGGGGGGGGGGGCAGGTGAAGAGGGGTGAAGGAGAGAGCTGACCCGAGGAGCGTCACGCGTGTGGATTTATGGGAATAAACGAATCTGAAAAAATACAAAAAGTATCCCCCCCCCCTGCCTTTTTCAACATCAACCAACTTCGACCCGATATCTATTTGCCGTGTTCCGTTGTACAGTTTTATAGTTTTACCGTGGAGCGTGACGATCGTGAGGTGACGGCAAAACAAAGAAAAGTCAAGAGGACACTCCGATCGATAACGAACATGTAGAAAAATAGCGCCCAACGTGGGATACGGCATGTAAAAAAAATAATCTTGACGGACTTTCGCGGCGCTACTAAAAAGGACAGGTGTGGTGGCACCAAATGCGCTGAGGGGAGGGGAAGGGGTGCTGCTACTCGTACTAATTGAATTCTCAAAGTTCTGCTAAGCATTGACTTGCCAGGCAGGACTATGGCTGCCTAACTTTTTCGGTTTATAGGTAGTAAGGAGGGGGGGGGGGGGGGGGGGGAGGGGCGACCGGTAGCGCAGTGTCTTGAGGCATCAGTCTCATGTTTGACTACTGGCGTCTCGAGTTCGAATCCCGTCCACGACAACGTTCGTGGCCATGAATGTGCAGGAGGTACATGCTGGTAACTGCATTCTTCGAAACAAGTTTATGCCAACGAAACGTCAACTGGGCCACATGGAACAGTTGACGCGCTATGCCCCACAAGGGGCTAGGGCAATTGGGTAGTTGAGTACTCTTGCTTCCCGAGTTTTCTGAGAGAAAACTCATAGGTCGCATTCAGGTAGCGCTACGTATCAAAATATTCCCTCGACTACACATTTGAGGAGCTACTGTCACTAGACTTTTTTCGTGATTGTACAGCTACATATCAAATATCTGGCAAACAGCTGACACCACAAATATTTGATATTTGAGTCGCTATGATGGTACGGCTGCTATGATGGCACGGCTGCAATTATTTTTTAACATCACACTTTACTTACTTTTACACGACACGAATCTAGACGCGGATTATATTTGCGCTTTTAGTACACAAACAAATGTTACTCACGTGACAGCACACATACCACCTGTTAATTGTCAAATGTAGCAGGCTCCATGCCCAGAGAGCAGGAACACTTTTTTGCTACGAAGGGGAAGTAGCCGCTCAAGAGCGGATCAATTGAGCGATTGAAATCACGATGCGGAGAAGTCGTAGCGCTGTAGTAGTCTGAATGCACTCATTGTGCAGACTAGTGATGGGCATAATGACTCTTTTCACTGTGCCGGCACATAAGCTCTGACTGTTTCCAATGAGTCGTTCAAAAAGAGTCATCCAAAGTGTCAGAACTTGGTTTATACGAGGATCACTATTTACCTATATTCTGCGCCTAACAATGAATAAACAGTAATTTATTTTTGGAAACGGCTTTATTGTTTTTCAAAGTATTCTCAACGAAGATCAAAACACTTTTGGATGCGCTTGAACCAATTTTCGTAACACTTTTGCCACTCGACCTGAGGTAGCTCCAAAACTTGCGCTTTGAACCCATCGACTGCTTCTTCGGGGGTGGAAAAACGCTGAGCACGCAGTTCATTTTTAATGTGCGGGAACTAAAATAGAAGAAATCATTGGGCGCTAAGTCAGGACTGTACGGCGGATGGCCCATCAATTCGATGTTTGCGGCGCTCAAAAACTCTGTTGTGTGAGTCAATGTGTGAGACTTCGTATTATCGTCATGAAGAATAATTCGCCTTCGGCGGTCAGTTTTCCTCATTTCACTGAAAACGTATGGGAGACAAATGGTTGTATACCATTCAGAAGTGACCGTCCTACGTTGCTCAAGTGGTACGGTGGCGATAAGACCGGTTATTGTGAAAAACCAGGCGACCATTTACTTCGAAGTGCTTCGTTCGCGAACAACTTTCGTTGGATTTGGCTCGTCTTGGAAGACCTATACCGTCGATTTCTGTTTCTGCTTCGGGCTCATAGGCATATGCATAAATTCAAGATTCGTCGCCTGTCACGGTATTATAATCGTTTCTTGAAGCACCACGATTGTTTTTCTTTAATGTTTCTTTGCACCAATCGACACGAGAGTCTTCTTTTGAGCGATCGTCAAATTAAGCGGTATGTAACGCGAACAAATCTTTGTGACGGCCAAATGTTCATGCAATATTGAATGTACGCCGGTGGAACTAATGCCCAGGGACGCCTCAATCTCTCAATATGCCACATGACGATCTTGCTTTATTATTTCGCACACGGCATCGATGTTTTCTGCGAGTACGTCCGATTTTGGACGACCCTCACGAAATTCATCGGTGAGCGATAGGCGGCCGCGACTGAATTCTACAAATCAGCGTTTTACCGTTTTGGGAATTAATTTTACAGTGTGTCATTTATAAATTGAACGACTCGGAGGCTATGTCGTTGTGCCGAATCTTTGGTGTCATTCTCTTGAGTCGTTCAAAACGAACGGCTCGTTACTGTGCTACACATCACTAGTGCAGACCATTGAAGATGTGCTTGGTGTTGCTATGGTGCCATCTGTTTTGAGTGGAAATTTAGATAGAGATACGAAAAATTATAGACTCTAAAATTCCTTTTTTTTCCTTTTATTAGCTTATCTCTTTATTTATATATTTTATTTTATAAAAAAAAAACGTTACTCCTGCGATTTGGGGGGCGTAGACTAAGCCACACTTTTTGCGGGCTTGCCGCTCTGCAGGGGGTTCGAAGTAGGGTAATGTGAGTAGCTGGCTTTTGAAGTCAAGTGACATCCCTGCTAGCCATGTCATGATGAAAACATTATTGAGCTCATTATCCAGGCCATTATGTTCTAGCCGCGGGACTAAAGTCACTTATGTACTTTCCTTGTGTATATGATGAGATCATAAACTACCATAACTAGAACACTGAAATAAAATGATAATCGCACCCAATATGTTGCTCTAAAATATAAAATTTATGTGATAAAAATCAGATAAGTGGTTTAATTCTTAGAATTTTTTAAAGTTTTGTTTTTTTTTCGATTTTTCTTACATTTTTCCATGCATGTATTTGTCCGGTTTTAAAAATAAATTCTTTATTTTATAAAAATCAAATTGTGTGAACATTATTTTATCCTATTTTTTTAATTTCTGGAAGTTGCGTTACTTCTCGAGCTAATGCGTTTTAGCAATGTAAAATCGGCGTAGTGATCGACTTTGCAACGCACAAAAGACCTCTGTTTTCCAGCATCCAAAGGGCTATAACTTACAGAAATTAAAAAATAGGATAAAATAATGTTAACACAATTTGATAGCTATAAAATAAGGAATTTATTTTTAAAACCGGACAATTACATTCAGGATGGAAAAATTTATGAAAAAGGTGATAGAAAAACAAAAAATTGTTTTAAGCAAACCAAAAATGTTGGCCTTAAAACTTTTTAATAATTAAACAATTTGTCTGATTTTTAACCAGTAAATTTTATATTTTAGGGCAACATATTGACTGCGATTATCATTTTCTTTCATTGTTCTGGTTATCGTAGTTTCCGAGATATTGATTTTTATAGTCGTACGGGGCAGGGAATTTCCAAGCAAAATGTAAATGCCTGTGGCAGGTAAAGGGTTAAGAATTCAAAAAAATGTTCCTGAATATTTTTTACTGGAAATTGCATGGAGAATCCCGTGGCAGTGCATTTATCCGGCAATATCCGGACACCCTGTATATTTTTAAAATATCCCCCTCCCTATCCTCTACTCCTCAAGCTCCTTTCCCCACATGTAAGTTTCAGACACTCAGTGTCCGACACCCAGTGTCCGACACCCAGTGTCCGACACCCAGTGTCCGACACCCAGTGTCCGACACCCAGTGTCCGACACCCAGTGTCCGACACCCAGTGTCCGACACCCAGTGTCCGACATCCAGTGTCCGACACCCAGTGCCCGACACCCAGTGTTCGGCACATAGTATCCGGCACACAGTGTCAGACACCTAGACACCTCCCTATTTGAAGAATAGTGTGTGACAGAAAAAAATGTTCGAATCTCTAAAATGACGGAGCCCGTCGCGTCGTCGAGAAATTGCATCAGGCTGCAATCAATTGTTAATTTAATCAAAACGAAAAATACGAAAAATTAAAAAAGAGAAAATGAAAAAGCCTAAAAAGGACGAAACAAAAAAAAAAAACTAAAATACAATTTCAAAATATACACACACCATTATATATTAAATCCGAAATTATGAAGAACGAAAATCTATATAAGAAAAAACCAAATTCAAATTGCCAAAATGTTATTGTGCCAAACGTTAATCACATCGCATGTATTAAGAAAAATACAAAAAAATGCAAAAAAATACAAAAAATTATAAATATAAAAAAAAATCAATGAAAAATGACTAAAAACAAAAACCTACGTAAAAAAGACGAAGATACAGAGATACATATATTTGAAAGCGTTGAAAAAAAAAGCTGCCAAAAGAAAAAAACAAAAAAAAAAACTCTCACAATTGTTCATTCAAAATAAAGATTTTTTATTTTATCTATGAAAATCAATCACAAGAATTGAAGTCGTTTCTCTGTGTATGTATGTGTGTGTGTGTGTTTTATTTCAATCTTTCTTAAGGGATTTTCACACGCATACTGGGGGGGGGGGGGTTTCGGTACTAATGTTGTTTCTAACGTTGAGGAAAAACAAGGCTTACATTTCAAATGAACATAGCATTTAATACAAAAATTAACCCGAATGGTGCCAGAATTATTTGAGTTTTGCATTTTTTTTACACGGATTATAGACTGGACCACTTAGAGCCAAGAAAACCTATTTATTCAACTTAGGTGTCACAGATGGGCATGCAGAAGAGATTTTCCGGTCGGTACCATATGGTGACGCTGGCACCAAAGGGGTACAAGTTTGCCTAAATGGAAAAATATGTATTTAAAATCGCAAACTTTAAAAAATAAGAGTCGAGTTGGTAGTTAATTCAATTCACTTCATTTTTTATAACAAACGATTCATAAATTTTATACATAATCGAGAAAATAATTAATTATTATTAGAAGGAGGAGTGTGATAACCCGCAAAACATTTAACACAGAGTCCAACATCACATTTTATGCATCGCGTTCTTCCCTTACTATTGCATTCCTCGCTCGCGCAACGCCTCCTATTTGAAATAGGTCCCACAAAATGATTTAATCCATCATAACGAATGGATCTGGGGTCAAATTATGAGTTCCGTGAACGTAACGGCAATCGTATGAAAAAAAAATTACGTGACTGTTCGTACGAGCGAGTTCACTGGGACTATGATTTACGATTGCTCACGGAACGTAATTTTTTTAGGAATTTAATAGATTCCTAGTTACTCGAATTGAAAATATGACAAGTTAGTGTCATTTCAATGATAAAAAAAAAATCAAAATATTAAAAAGTAGAACTAAAACACAAGGTTAGTTTAAATTCATGGTTTGTCTAACTTTTTTTTCTTAATTTCTGGTGGATTTGTGTGCGTGTCCTTGTATTACAGATGTGCTTAAAAGAAGCGAACATGCGACAGTAGGACCGACAGAGTTGGAGGGTAACAGTCGGATGGACTAGTTGGTGAAGCGGCAGAAGAAGTGAGAGAATTAGAGAGCGATAGTTCGACGGGCTGGTTGGTTAATGAATCGGCAGAAGGACCGAGAGGATGGATAAGCGAAAGTTGAACGGACTGGCTGGTCAGGCGGGAGACAGAGCGAGAGGATTGTAGGACCGAAGTTGTCGGTGAAGCGACAGGAGCGATGAAGTTGAAGAACGACGGGCGGACTGGTTGAAGATTTGGAGAGCGTAGTACGGTTCTGAAATAAAAGAAAGAAGAGGAATGTAGTGGAAAATTCTAAGGAGTAATGTTGTCAGTGCATTGTGTGTACACATGAACTCGATGTCACAAAGCATTTTTACGTAAGTGACTGAGGGGAGACTCTTCAATCGTCCAATATTTGGAATTGAAGAAACCAATCAGTTCGCTATCCGGAAGTGTTTGCAATGAGGAACGTGTTATTATGAGTGCAGATGGCATGGATCCAGGTCTTTAGACCCATACCTCCGCCTTTATGGTAGACTGAAGAGTTAGAACTCTTCGACAGTGGTATGTGCCTCGGCTGTAACACAAATACGAATTGTGAACCAAATCCGCTTTGCGGTGGCCGAATGCGGTGTAAAACAAATGCTTTACATCACATCGAGAACACTATGACCAAGCTTACTTACTTAAAAGCTTCAATCGCGAATGGCTTCGGTTAATCTCAGCGCACCTGTACAGAGTTGAACTTACAAGCTTAAATTAAAAATCAATGCTTTCATCCTCACGCGAAACATCCTCGCGCAGCGTTCACACAAGGTGAAATATGAGGCTGAGTAGTTGCGCGCGAGCAACTAACAATGAGCAACCGGGTGCATCACACCACGAGTTCCTCTCGCGAGATTAGTTTCGTACGAAGAACATGTTCATACTACACGCAATTTTTCCTCGCCAACCCATTTGCGCGAGTGATTTGCTCATTTTTTGCTCATTATTAAGCTTAGTGGTTCTTAAGAAATAATTTAAATTTAATTTATTGAAGAATAACCAATAAACGTGCTTTTTACAATTATTTACTTCCATTTTTCTTACGAAATTTGTGCTATACGAACGGTTCAATGCAATCGAATGGGGGATCGAATGATTGATACGATATCGTATACGTTGACGGAAACCATAATAGCCAATTATGATACGTTTGCTGCGTTCACGGAGTGTGTAATACGAAATACTCGTTTTTACGTGACGAGTAGTCTGTTCACGGAACTTATAATTCGACCCCTGGTCACGTTTACTTCACGCCTTTGTTGCTTTGATCCTGGCTGTATTGGCAATTCCCCATAATGCTTACAATAAAACAAGGCGATCTCGCGTTTAAATTCAAGCTGGGGAATTATGTTTGATCCTCTTTGTAATTGCCAAGCATTATTAATGGCTGCGTCCACCAACCAGGTGAAAATACACGACCACCACTTTTTTTCCTCGATAGCCTATCCGGTAATTATTTACTACTTTACCTTAACCCCTAGCGGGGCATAGCGCGTCAACTACTCCTGCGCGCCATCGTACTCTGTTCTGGGCAATGGGGCGCAACTCCCCAAAAGACTTACCCAGTACCTGACACTTCTTTGCCACAGATCGGCGCCATGTGATTCGAGGACCCCTTCTCGGTCGGCCTTGGTTGGAAATGGAGTTCCATTTCATGGCATGCAAAGCAATGCAGTTATCACTCTTCCGCAATGTGTGACCTATCCACTGTCATTTTCGCCTGCGTATCAATTCGTCGATTGGCATCTGACCCGTACGCCGACTTAGCTCTTCATTTGATATTGTTTCGGGCCAGAAAATTCTTAAAATTCGACGAAGACATGAGTTGACGAAAACTTGCAGCTTTCTGGTAACTCCTACGGAAACTTTCCATGTACTGCTCCCATACTAAAGCACTGATAGTACCAGGGAGCGAAACAGGCCCAGCTTGGTCTTGATGCTGAGATAACTGCTCTGCCAGATTTTGGACAGCATGCCGTTTGCGCGTTTAGCTTGGTTGATACGACGAGCGATGTCCTGCTCCGTACCACCATTTTCGGCAACAGTGCTACCCAGGTAGACGAAGTTGTCCACCTTCTCCACAGGCTGCCCGTTAATATTGATGGCAATAGGTGTCCGATTTCATTTTCGCAACGGCGGGCTAAGAACCTTGGTCTTGTTGGTATTAATCTTTAGCCCAACCTTGCTTGCCTCCCTCTCGAGATCTAACGCCATTGCGGACAGATCCATGATTTTGTGGGAGAGTAGGCATAATGTCGTCAGCGTAGTCAAGATGTTGTAGATAAGATGTCAAAGTCCATTGAATTCCTCTGTCGAGTCCGGATAGGGCTGCATGCAACACATCGCCGATCACAATGAGGAATAGGATCGGTGAGAGGATGCACCCCTGCCGAACTCCACTGCGAATCTCAAAGTCCCCCGACACCTTACCCTTATGCAGAACGCGACATTTCGCGCCGTCATAGGTTGCCTTAATAATAGCCACAAGCTTCCCAGGGATGCCTCTCCTGCGCAAGGCCGCCCATAAAGAATCCCGGTTCACACTATCGAAAGCCTTTTCGAAATCGATGAAAAGCAAGTGAAGCGGAGAATCGTATTCAGCGCATTGCTCGATGATGATTCGCAAGGTGTTAATGTGATCGACACAGGAGAATCCGGATCGAAAGCCAGCCTGCTCTTCATCAATTGTGCTTTCTAAGTGGGCCTTTAGTCTTTCCAGGACGATTTTGGCTATTATCTTGGCAACGGCAGGAAGCACACAAATGCCTCGCCAATTATTACAGTCTGTGAGGCTACCCTTCTTTGGAAGTTTGATGATCAAACCTTCCTTCCACTCAGTGGGAAAGGTCTCTGTATTCCACGCTTTATCAACAAGTGGGTGCAGCAAATCGGCAGTTACGCTTGGCGCTGCTTGATAAAGTTCGGCAGGGATGCCGTCAAGTCCGGCGGCCTTTCCTCGTTTTAGTGCAATAATTGCAGTGACTATTTCCTCTTTAGTCGGGGCAGTGGACCGTATACGCACATTTTGATGGTTAGCTAAATTATCTATATGAGGGGGAACTTCACCAGAGGTTACACGGTTCAAGACCGCGGCGAAGTGTTCTTTCCACCGCCTCATTTGATCTTCTTCCAAGATAAGTAGCTTTCCATCACTATCTTTCACCGGATGTTGGCAGGAGTTACGACCACCTGTAAACTCCTTGATGACACCGTATACGGCGTTTAAGTTGTTACTTCTAGCGGCTTCTTCTGCTGACGCTAAAAGAGAATTGGCATAAACTCTTTTATCGCGTCGCACACTACGCTGAACTTCTCGAGCTTTCTGACGGTAACGGAGTTCGATGCTGCTTCGATTGTCGTCTGATGCTGCAGCCAAACGAACTTTCAGCTCCTTTCTTTCAACAATCCGCTGCCATGAAGCGTCGGACATCCAGGGCTATAATTATTTACATTTTGATCTAAACGATCAACTCCGGCCATGTATTTGTTGTATTCGCTAACAGCATTCGGTCGCGGAATATTTATTTTCTTTTTTGCTTCACGTGAATAGCGAGAAGCGTTAGATTTTGGTAATTCGCCGTGGCACGTGGAAGCAATGCAAACGACAGAGTTGTCTACCCATTTCGTCACTTTGATGCCAGTTCCCTTCATTTCCATTGATTCGGAGGATCCCCGAGGCATTTTTGTCATGCTTTTTTTCGTCGGAAGTGGACATGTTGCTGGGATGCGATTTTCCCTAATTGTTCCGATCCCATTGTCGCCTCTTGCTTTTAAATAGGTAAGCAGTGGCAATCCCGTAAAAAGATTATCAAAATAAAACGAAAACGGAAGGTTTTTAACTTCTTCCGGAAAGTCATCTATCATTGATACAAGCGTCGCGGCACATTTTCCAAATCGCTCTTCATACTTAGGGTTTGACCGGGGATTTGCGCCTTGGTATATTTCAAAGTTTATTAAATATCCGGAGTCTGTACACAGAGACCACACCTTATACCCAAAACGCAAAGGTTTGCCTTTTATGAATTGCTTGCATCCATGTCGGCCATAGTAGGCAATCATGCTTTCATCGTATGACAAATGCTGCGTTGGGTGGAAGCTTTTGATCATATTCCACTTTAGGTGGTCAGTTCTCGGACGCAGCTTCCATAACTTATCTCTATTTCCATCCGGCGCTACTAAATCTGGCTCAAAATGAAGACATCGTAGTATCTCTTCGAATCGGGAACGCCTCATTGAGTTGAATACTAGCTCATTACGCAGATCAGCCGAGCTATTCCAGTAAGCTTTATAGCTGGAAAGGGGGTTATATCCGGTAACCAGAAGTATGCCAATAAAAGTCCGCAATTCTAAAGAAAAATAGTGCAATTAAACACTTAACAAAGATGGAAATACAATAACTTACCCCTAATTGAGATCGGATTTATTTTTTTTCGGGAATTTTATTTGCATACTTTGTAGAGCAATCGATGATGTGTTCTAGCAATTCATCATCAAAGAAGCGTTCGAATAGTTTATGTGGTTCTACATCACGGCAATCGTCGAAGTTGGATTCAGGGAACACTGGTAGTCCACTGCTTTTCGATCCTTTCTTCCACGTAAATTTGGTATCTTTATTGGAAACCGGTAAACGTATATTGGAAGGAGTGGATGTCACTTTTCGTAGACGGTTGCTGAGTTTCATGAGCGGTATATTTTCGTTCATGATTTCCATGACAGTCCCTTCGATATTAGCATTTTCGCAATCATCTTCAACGTTAAATGTGGTTGTATGGCGACCATCCCGAAAAACGACTTCGCAACCGGCAATGAGTTGATTTCGGGAAAGATTATCAATCATCCCGCGCTCATTTTCATCCCCATCATCCTCGCAACTAATGTCTCCATCCAATTCAGGTGGTTCTATGAATATGCCACCGATATGATCCTCGAAATTGACGTCATCAATAGCACATAACTCTTCGAGGTAATCTGCGACCTCTTTTAAAGAAAGTTTCCTGTCTGAAAATGACAATTCACTGGAATTTTCGGAAACATCGATTGAATTATAAATTATTTCAAATGGTTTAATGGTACTTGATAACCTGTAGCCCTTCAGTGCCAGCGTCATCATACGGAACCGCTAACAGTAAATAACGGGAAAATGTCTCAAGAGTAAACACTGAGTACATAACCATATATTGTATTTTAGTCATAGTACGAAATCTTCCCTGTCGTTTGATATATTTTCCAGGATGATAGATCACAAACTGCATTTACAAGAAATTTACTTACATTTGTCGATTAGCCATAATCCACTTTTGTGCACTTTCAAAATTTATCCCAAATTCACTGTATTCACTTTACTGATTCTATTTACTTCAGACACGCATTATTTTGCTGCAGTTGAGTGTCGTTGTGAGTACCGACAACAACTATGTGCATTTCGTAGCATAGTTAGGTCACTAGACACATTTAACGGTACAAAATATGGCTGTCACCATATGGTCCCGCTAGCACTATTCGGGTTAAGGGCATTTTTGTTAGACTTCATTAATACTGCAAATCAACTTCCACGTCATTCATTTTGTATTATTCAAAACCGCTCTTGAAGATCACACACCTCTGAGTGGGACAAATCAATTAAGGTATGATTTTCTAGGCTGCGACTGGGCGATTTGCGATTGCAACTGGGTGATTTGCGATTACGACTAGGCGATTAGCGATTGCGACTCGCGACCAATCGATTTATTATTCAACGATGATCGTGTGAACCCGTTTTGTTAGGCGGGATGTAATAAGCTTGGCGTTTGCGGTTGTGGCTGGGCAATGTAGTGTAATGGGGCCGTATGGTGATTGCGACTCTATGGCTGTGAAATGTTCTGTACTTGCACGACGATGATTGAGGAAGGACGGGGCAGCCAATGGTGTTGAAAAACTATCTTGCTGTGGCAAAGTATCCACTGGCGGATCTAGAAATCGAATTTGGAGGGGGCCCTGACTTTGTTTACTACCTGCAGCCCTAAGGGTAAGTCCAAACTTGTCCAACTTTCGGTCATCAAGAGGCATACGTCTGTTCAAGGCGCGAAAGCATTTCTTATTGGGGAGAAGCATGCAATTATGAAACGTTAAAAACCTCGAATCATGGTTCGATATAAGGGCTGCTGCATTTAACACACAACACATGGACTGCAAAAGGTTTTATTTTGTTACCAAAACAGACTGATTGACTTTGCCTATTCAACATTAGCTACGTCATCCAGTGAAAACTATGCTGGAAGGCAAACATTCAGGAACGTGTGACTAAGGCAACTGTTTGCACTATATTCGAGCAAGGAGACGTCTTGCCAAAAATATTGATACAAGTGTAAACTCGGCTTTTGCGGTTGATAACCTGAACGCAGCCAAATGTTATGTTGGCAGTTTTTACAGTTAATATGTGCTCTACAAACGCGCCGAACCATTTCAGTATAGCTTGTGCTGTCATAATGGAATGGTCGGACAAAGAGAACCGTATTGCTGTTATTGCTCTTCATAAGTGTGGAATAGAATTTTTGATTTATTAAAACCGTTGAATATTACGCGTGTTTTTGTGTATCGTACTGTTAAGTTGTTTGCTGATACTGGAAATGTAAACGACCGTAAAAGATCTGGCCGGCCTCGCACGACTCGTACGCCACAAGCCATCAATGCTGTGAGGTCGCGAATCAATCGAAATCCTGTCCGCAAACAAAAAATAATGTGTCGTGAAATGAATATACCGCCGAGAACCATGAACTGCATCATTAAAAAAGACTTGGGACTTGGGGCTTTCAAACGACAAACAGGACAGCGCCTTAACGTTGAATTAAAAAAAAAAATAGGAAAAAAAATCAAAACACTTGTTGTCGCTGTACGGTAAAGAGCGTTATAAAAAAATCCTGTTTACTGACGAAAAAATCTTTACCGTGGAGGAATCTTTTAATAAGCAGAATGCACGGTCCTCCAAGGAAGCCAGTGAACTAGTGCCACGGATTGAACGAGGTCATTATCCCGCCTCAGTGATGGTTTGGTGGGGAGCATCCTATGACGGCGTTACTTCTTTACATTTTTGTGAAAAAGGTGTTAAAACAGCGGCAAAAAACTATCAGCGAGACATTTTAAGAAATGTAGTGAAGCCCCTGAACCAAACCATGTTCCAAAACAAACATTGGATTTTCCAACAAGACTCTGCGCCCGTTCATAAGGCCAAAACAACTCAACAGTGGCTTGAAAATCATGTACCCGAGTTTATTAGTACTGACTATTGGCCGTCAGCCAGCCCAGACCTTAATCCGCTCGATTACAAATTGTGGTCAGTTTTAGAGGACATGGTCTGTACAAGACGTCACCGAGACCTGGAGTCATTGAAGAACGCGTTAGTAGCAGCTGTGGACCATTTTCCCATGGATATCGTCCGTACAGCGATAGATATGTGGCCTGACAGACTTCGGCGTTGTATTAAGGCAAATGGCGGCCATTTCGAATAATTTCTTTTATATTTTGTAGTTTACTATTGTCACAATAAACTATGAAAAAATTATTCAAATCCAACCAGTAGTTTTATTTTTGTTGTTAAAAAATCTAAAATCAATATTTATGGCCAGACTAGGTATAGGGCGAAAAATGGGGATTACATCCAAAAGTGGTTTACTGGCTCTATGTATCAGTACTGCGTCCAGTGTTAATGCATGGGATCATCGCTCCTGTGATGGCAACACATGCCGCACAGAACTCTTTTGGAGAATGTCCAAAGACTGGCATGTGTTGCCATCACAGGGGCTCTTGCTGCTTTCTCTCTCTCTCAATTGCCCTAACCCCTTGTGGGTCATAGCGCGTCAACTGTTCCATGTGGCCCAGCTGACGTTTCCACGGCATAAACTGGTTCTGGAGAATGCAGTTGCCAGTATGCACCTCCTGCACATCCATGGCCACGAACATCGTCGAGGACGCGATTCGAACCCGAAACACCGGTAGTCAAACATAAGACTGATGCCCCAACACACTGCGCTACCGGTCGCCCCCAACGCTTACTGACTTGCTTCTTTAGGAGTGTTATTAAATTTACTTCTCGTGGACATTTTCGCTGAGCAGATGGCGGCGAATACGGCTGTTCGCCTCCGGGAAAGCGGTCAGTGGACCGCGTCAATTGTAGGTCACTCGGCTGTACTGAGAAACGTTGACATTCCCGGAATGACGGACTACATCTCTTCGAAGCTCCTGTTCGACAACTGCTTTACAAGTCTGATCCCATCGAGAAGTGAGTGGCCTGAAAGCGCTTTTTTGGGATCTGAGGCCATTAGCCTTTTTACTGACGGCTCTAAGACTGAGGAAGGCGTTGGAGCTGGAGTGTATTCGAAGAAGTTGAATATTGGTTTGTCGTTCCGCCTTCCGGAATACAGTAGCGTTTTTCAGGCTTGCGCACAATGTTGTATCCACTAGGGATATTGTAATCTGCACGGACAGTCAACCAGCAATTAAAGCGCTTAGCTCCGTCCTGGTTACATCAAAGACGCTATTGGACTATCGCGACTCTCTCAGGGTGATGGGTAGTTTTTTCAACATATCTGTGTGCTGGATACCGGGCCACAGTGGTATATTTGGGAACTGTAAAGCTGACGAACTGGCTCGGGCGGGAACGACTAACGAGATCAGGGAGTGGTGGCGTAGAGCAGGGATGCCTCCAGCAGCTTGCAAAATGGTTATCCAGAATGTGGCGTATGGCAGAGCAAGCGCCAGATGGAGTAGTGGATCTACATGTCATGCAACTGTATGCAATTATGGCCTAAGCTCGATCCCATCCCATCCTACGGCATGTTGATGCTGAGCAGAC
The DNA here is from genome assembly GCA_964017055.1 of Chloromyia formosa. Lineage (NCBI taxonomy): Eukaryota > Metazoa > Arthropoda > Insecta > Diptera > Stratiomyidae > Chloromyia > Chloromyia formosa. The sequence continues at coordinate 6,397,865 of OZ024819.1, read as the reverse complement.
GGCATTTGAGAAATGTGGTGGGACTTATCACTGGACACTGCTTGATCGGGGAGCATGCTAGAAGACTTCGACTCCGCACAATGATTACTGTAGGAGCTGCGGGGACGTAGAGGAGGAGGAAAGCTGCCATCACCTTTTGTGCTCTTGCCCTGCTTTGGCGGAACGTAGGAGAGTTGGAGTTCGACAGTGTATGGTGACACTTAGTTACACTCTTTCTTCTCCCCATCACGCAAACTTCTACAGTAGTCATTACAGTAGATGGGAAGCCTCATGGCATGCTCGCCAACTATGCGATACCCAGTGATGACTCCCACAGCAGTTCCGACGAATTAGCGCAGCATCGCTTGTTGTAATAATTGACTGTCAATTCGCCAGGGTCATAGTCAGACCCAGTTCGAGGGATTTAATTACAGCGGTGAAAGTCGCAATATCTCTAGCTCATATCACGTGGCACCCCATCCAGGTCAGGGGTTCCGTAATCGTCGTAACCTTCGTCTGGAACAAATTCCAATATTCAGGGATACTGAAAGAGATATTTAGGTGAAGCCGATCAGAGAAAACTCTTATCTCTAATCCTTTAGCCAACTAGAGTCTGAATTAAGTCACTGATTAGTGTCATGGAGTCTAAGTGTTACCAAACACTGTCGAACTCCAACTTCAACTCGAACACGAACCTGGTACAAATGTCCTCTGAATAACTCAAGACACACAGTCACACTTCACATAAACATGATGAAAGCCGGTCCAATTGTACCATGTTCGAGTTCGACTTCCGAGTTGAAGTTCGACAGTGTGTGGTGGCACAAATGACCGTATTTGCGGTGGCATCTATTCATTAAAAATGTCGAGAAAAAGCAGGTTAAACCGACTGTTCAAAACAGCAGCATGAGGAATAGTCTTAAAAGCAAGGCAGCTCAATCTTTGCATCTATTCCAGCAAGCAACTGTAAGCCACACTCTCAAGTTTTGACGCAGGGTAAGTGCAGTCCACCGTGCGAGGTATTCCTGCTCACAAGTCTTCGTTCAGACAATGTTCCCAGACATTTTCGGGTATTTCCTCGAATACTCCAAGACCAAGCTCTATATACCAAATATTTCAGAGCAGGGGACATTCATTTTCTGAATATCCTTGTCGCCGCAGAAGGACTCCAAATGCCATCTACAGTACTCATGGGCATTCGCCTCTTCGTCCCGATTCAAATGACGCCCATATTGTCAATTTCTCACCTTTGCGCCACCGAAGGACCCGAAAATGCCATCTACACTCCCATTCAAATGACACCCATATTGGCCATATTTCGCTTCACTGCCAAACATATCCTTTTTCGAATATCCTTGTCGCCATCTACAGTACTCTAGGGCATTGGTCTCATCACTCCGATTCCGGAGAGCCCCATATTGCCTAGGTTTCACTTCATGTACAAGAAGGTCCGCTTTCCCTGACCAAAGGACTTAAAATGCGATTCCTCTTCTTCCTCCATCTTATCCATCCCACCACTCCATTGTCCTAACCTCCCTACTTAACCGCTCCATTAAACTTCCCACATTGATGTGAAACCTTTTATTATTCTATTCTTTCAAAACCGGTGTATCGTGTAAAACCCACACCCAGATCCCAGACCTACTCCTGGAAATCTATTGTTTTCTTTCCAAGTCTTTGTGTTTCTATTATCTACCCATCCCTAGCCTTCTATTCAGATCTTCAGACCTATCCAGACCAGACCTATTCAGCCTGCGGAACTATTCAGACCTGCGGACTGTCCGGATCAGCGAAACTATGCCGATCAGTGGACCTATTCGGATCAGTGGACCTATCCGGAATCAGTGGAATTATTCGGATCAGCGGACCTACTCGGATCACTGGGACTATTTGGATCAGCGGATGTACCCGGACCTAGATATTTTTTAAATCGGTCCTCCTAGACCTAGGTCTGGGTGTGCGACCGTCTGTCCGTCCGTCCAGCACAAGAATTCGGGTATTCTTTTGTATAACTCACAAATCCCCTATTGTCCTAACAATAAGCGCTTTGTTCTGCTGAATATCCCCACGCTCGAAATGCACAGGGTGTACTTGGATGAGTGCTTAAAGGGTATGCTCAAGTACCTCTCTACGGACGCTGGGTAACTTACCTGAAATAGCGATAGCAACATCATCTGCATAAGCTATCACCCGGCAGCCCAGCCCTTCCAGGTCTAGAAGCAGTGACCTAATCATTAGATTCCAAAGAAGGGGGGGGGGGGGGGGGGAGGGGTAGAGCGCCCCGCCTTGCGAAGTGCCCCTGATTAAACTTCTGCGCTTTGATGATGCGCCCAGGCTAGTAATGAACAACCCTCGATGTCAATAGCAGATTGAAAAGCTCACAGAGAGAAGTGTTCACATGGAAACTAAAAAGTGCGTCGATGATAGCTTCTGGTTTGACATAATTGACAAGCACCCTCAATGTCAAAGAACGCGACCATGGTCTACTCCTTGTACAAAAAAGGGATTTGCCGATGTAGCTAACTAAGGAGTGCAAAGTGGAAAAATTATGCGACTAATGTGAGCGGAGATAAAGGCAAAAAAAAAACTAATACAAGACAAAACACCCCATAAGTACCGTTAGAAAATTTTTCATGTGATGCAAATTAGAATTTAAGCTTTCCCGCCAAAATAATCTCAGAGAGTACTACTCAGCTGCCCTAACCCTCTTGTAGGGCATAGCGCGTCAACTGTTCCATCTGGCCCAGTTGACGTTTCGTTGGCATAAAAACTAATTTCGGAGAATGCAGTTGCCAGCATGCACCTCCTACCCCCCCCCCCCCCCCCCCCCCATTTAGCCGCCTACCTGCAACAAGTCGGGCGATGCTGTGGCTTATTATTACGCCCCGCCCCGCACCACACCAAACCGCACACAACACAAACATCCATGGCCACGAACATCGTCGTGGACGAGAGACTCGAACCCGAAACGCCGATCAGACATGAGACTGATGCCTCTACGCACTGAGCTACCGGTCGGCCGGCATGCACTCTGGAGCCACCTTTCACGGTGCATCGACTGAGATATGCCACTAGGCCCAACTATCAGTCCTGTGGTTAGGGAAGGATGGAATTCATAACTCATCTGTAAATTTTGTCCAAAAAATCAATTTCCCGATTCTTTGATCGTAGTTAGTTCTACGTTTTTCGTCCTTTGTCCTTTGCTCTTCATTGTTCGTTATTCCTTGTTCCCTGTTTTTCCTGTGCTTCCTGTGT